>RSEF01000002.1:86862677-86874051 GCA_003993805.1 Himantopus leucocephalus
AATCCTTTAGGTTATTGCACTGCAAATACAAGTTCTTTGAATCTGGTGAACTAGATATTTATAAAGCTGGGTACCAAACTTTAATGCAAAAATTAGCTGAGGCACTGAGAACAGTTTCAGCAACTACTTTAGTGCATGCATGTCTGATTATGGCAAAAGAAAATACACTTCAAACTCTGCAACAAGCTACCATATGGAAAAATAGCCGTAGGGGTCTGCAAGAGAATTGGTGTTACATATCTGAAGTTTTCTTTTCAGCTTCTTTTCAGCTTTTCAGATCATTTATATTAAGCTATAATTCCCTGAGGAGTCACGGGCTAGAACTGGAGTGTCTGGCATAGATATGAGGCAAAGCTGCTGGGGGCTTAAGGGAAGAACAGTTGTTCCTTGTGAAAGGTAGTCAAGTATCAATATTGAATATTCAAATTTCAATATTGGATAAATAGAAAGAAGTTGGCTTCCTTGCCTCTGGTCATCTGTGTCAGTAGCAGTTAAGGTATTGTACTAACTATGAATCCATAAATTTTGGCTTTAAAACATTTCCTTGGAAGCCATCTTTTGAAGTTCAATATGAAACTTCCAAATTATTGAAAGAAGAATAAAAGAAACCTTTTAACTACTTAAGTCTAGAGTAATTGAGTTGGCTGCTTCAAACAGGAGAGATATTTCCTGTATATACCCTCATGATTAAAGAAGGAAAGAAAAAAAAAATACTGCTATCCTTTAAATTGCCCCATTATCTTCTGTTGCTTTAATATTATACACAATTGTTTATGACATACAAAAGTACTACATAATCTTTTATTCTGTAAACATATAAATGGCTGTGGACTGCTTGGCATGGAGATCACTAATACAGGAAGTTGCATATAAGTGACAATTTTTGATTCTAAGTTCTCTGCTGTATGTGGGATTTTGGTGGCTTCCCCCCCCACCTCCCCCACCCCGTACGGTGTACAGATTGTCTGTCTGTCAAGCTGAGTTTCCTTCCAGAAAGTCTTTCTGTATACTTTAATGAATACTTAATAAGGCAAATCATCCGGTGTCTGACAGGCTACCTGTGCTGTGCTAATCTGTGCAAGCCAGCTCCTTGTTTCTCTTCCTTAGCTCATTTACTATTCTGTCTCAGTGGTTGAACACAAACCTCCACTACTGCTGCAGCTTAAATGTAGTCAGTCACTTTAATGATCTGACTAATGCTCAAGTACAACAAACATGAGGATAAACATCCTCTGCCAAGAGAATCTCCATCAGCACCTATCATGCATAGATGTGAGCTAAGCAGTGGCTGATTTCTTTGCTGCCCAGCACTCCGCACCAGCAAAATTGCGCCTGTGGCACTTAACGCATGCCCTATGCCTTTTACATGCCATGCTAAAGTCAGAGGCAAGACTGTTTAGCCCAACTGATATCTAATTACTACACAGGCTTCTCGTATTTCAAGATTGTTTCACCCTTTCCCTTCTTTTTGAATTGTATTCTTCCTAGAAATATCTTTTCAGCAGCAACAGTACCTTGCAAGGCTGACGGCTAGAGATGAAATGCGGTGTTTGATTTCTCCCAACATCTGACATTCTGTGCAAATGCCAGAGTGCCTATTTGAGTTCACTTAAGAATGTACATTCTCTCTTCCCTCCCCCCCGCCCCCGAATATGCAGGATGATATTTAAGAAAACATAGTTCTTATATTAAGTGAACTTATGGGTGATTAAGAGCAAACAAAATGTCAAGAAAAGGTTATGGGCTAAAATGTTCCTCATTGTAATTCCACATTTTTTCAGTAAACTCCTCCATCATGTTCCAGTAAAAACAGCCTACTGCATAAAACTTGGTTTCTGACATTCTTTGTGTCAGTTTTTCCTGAAAACAATAAAAATATTTATTCTTGGTTTGTTTATTCCTTAAAGAAAAGTAGTTTACCTGAAGGCTGCTAGTCACTTTTTAGATAAATTAATGGTGTTTTGCCCTAGATCTTGAACCTCTGCATCAGTTAGAGCAATGGGTGTCTCTGTCTCTGTCACCAGGCTGAAAAATCTGTATTTGGTCACAATCTTCCCAATAGTTACAAAGGCAATCTGTAGAATATAGCCATTACTTTCTCAAGAAGAGAAATTTAATTTTTTTTCATGGGAAATCATGCAATGTAGCAGCACTGCAGATTTTGATAGTTACAGGTGGACACTGTATAAGAAAGCTCTTAAAACTTTTCTTATAGTGAAGGTGCATGATGTAATTAACATGATTTATCGGTTAGCCTTCATTCACAGGAACAGTCCTGCTTCCACCAAAGAGGGACCTCTTTGGGAATTGTGCACTCTTGCTCTGCCTTCTTATACCAGCACTAGCATTCATCTGGTCTGGTGGTGAGCTGGTGCAATATGCCAAAGGGAAGAAAAGTATTTCTTTTTTGTAGGGTTAATTCTCTGTCATTTAGCTTCCAGGATTGGCTTGCCATACAGTCAGCTTGGTACCTATGCAAGCATGAAGAAAATGGGGTGAGTTCCCGGTGGGGGTCTGGGACTGGGACTGTGAGGGAGCAGGACCACCCCTTCACACAACAGCTGCCTGCTAGATTGTTTTGGTGGTACTGAGAAACAGCACCTCTGTGTAGAGCCTTTCTCTTGACATTTGTTGGCAACACAAACTTCCAGCATAAATTACCTTTGATTAATCCACAAATTAGTTGGGTTTTTTTTTTCTTAACATTTTGGTATTGCAGTCCTCAGAAGTTTTTAATTTAATATTGATCAACCAATGCAGTGACCTGGGTTGATACATGAAGAATTTTCCTAAACAGTGAAATTAAAAAAGTTACATCTCCTGAAGTTAATCATGAGTACTAAGCAGAATGGTAGTAGCAATTCCATTTCATATAAACTAAAAGATGCATTTTCTTTCCCAGCTGAATCAAAATCACTTGAGTTTTGTTTTCAAAATGGAAAAATATCCTTTTAGCAGTGGTTACTGTAGCTTGCCTGCCTCACTTTTCGTGCAAAGTCTCAGTCTACAACATAGGAAATTCAGACTGATAAGGTTAATATCCTGCAAAAAAAAGAAAAAAAACCCCAAACATTTGAAACTATAGAGTAATAATACAAAAAAAATTGTGAATTTTAATAAACCATGTTTAGAGACTAAGAGCTAAAAAAGAAACTAATTTTATCCTACTTATTGCCAGAAAAGGATAATAGATACAAAAAACAGCACTTCGGAGAGAATGAAATTACCTGATGATCACCCACTGAAACCTGTTTTGGAAAGGAACTCAAATCAATATCTCAATAGATTACATGAAAATACATGAAGCAGAAGCTTAGAGATTGTGATGAACTTTTCTGCCATGTGCACAAATATGAGTTCACGTGTATCATGCTGCTGACATTAGCTCATAGTGTATTATTCTGTTTGCTGCTGCCCCAATGATCCTTTTATAACATCTATGTGAATTTTATTGTCTCTGCTCTCAGAGCAGTGATTATTTCCTATAGTCGTATAGCTTTTACCATGTTTTAAACTCTGGCTTAATGGGTAGAGATCCTAATACACCTAGAAAGTAATTTTGGTGTTTAAGGGTATGTTTGGGTATGGAATCGGATGCTCAGACTTTCCCAAAGCCCTGTTCTTATACATGATAGCTTTGGGAACATCATTACATCAAATCCCGTTGGCAGTTGTCCAGCCCATGATGCCTATGCGGATTATGTAAGTGAACACGTGCTGGTTTTATCCTAAATCAGAAATCAATGACTTCTACGTGAGCTTAGGAAAAGAACTTTCCAAAACCTCCGTAGAGAGACGTAAACATGATTTTTTTTCTTAGTTAACTACAAAAAGACTTGCTAAATCTTGACACTAGATATTAGATGTTTGTTTTATTGAATATTCTCAGCACTTATTTTAACTTCCCCATTTTGCCAAAGATCTAGGTTATTTCTTGGCAAACAATACATTACCAAAGAAAAAATGTTATGTGCTACTCCAAAAAAAAGAANAGTTTGTTTTATTGAATATTCTCAGCACTTATTTTAACGTCCCCATTTTGCCAAAGATCTAGGTTATTTCTTGGCAAACAATGCATTACCAAAGAAAAAATGTTATGTGCTACTCCAAAAAAAAGAAACCTTAAAAATTCTCCTCAAATGTCATCTTATAGTGAACTACAAATCAGAGAGGGTTTTTTGTCCCCTTCTCCTTGTTTTATAAGCAAATAAAATTCATGTTTGTTTACTTAAATGTTTTCTCAATAATTAAGCGAAAGGAAGCAAGGTTGTGCTTTATTTTACTTTGATCAAGTGTTAGACTTGGTTGCTTGCCAAATGGGCTCATATAGCATTGCGATTTAAAAGGAAGATTATGAATGGGTCTTTGCCTGGTATCTTCTGGGAAATGTTCTGAAAAAAATAAGCCTTGTAGTTTGTGTCAAGAGTTAATGGTTTGTTTTTAAGAGCAACTTTTGTGAACCCCTGTGATTAAACTATGGCTAGATAGAGGTAATACAGTAATAGAGAGCAGCTGGGCTTGCTATAAATGCGGCTTTCTTCTTGTGGATAGGTTATAAACTTTGCCCTGTGGCTGGTTCTGCTCCAGTAAATGCAGATACTTTAGTTAGCAATGGAGTTTTCATCTTCTCTTTGCTGGATACTGGCTGAAGCCCATATATTCTGATGAGAGGAGAAACTTGTTCTGTTGCTGTATATTGCATAAAACAGTTGGAGTTTTATGCAAAAGATAATGCTAAATTTTCCCAAGGGAAGGGGGGAAAGAAGAGGTTTCGGTAAGGAGAGAAGGAGCTCCTTTATAGCTGTCTGGCATAACGTGATTTGCTCAATGATGTAATTATTCTGTCCTGTACTGTTTTTCAGGATTGCAGGTGCAAGATGTCTCAGAATCTGGTGACACGCACGCTGTGATATAGCTCTTTGTCCCCGCTGTTTTGTTCAGCACTTGTTGGCTCTAAAACTTTTTATTGCAACATATGGCTGTCTGATGTTAGCATTTCACCATGGACAATGTAATGAACTTCCAGCAGTCTATTGCTCCCATAAGCCTCGTGCTAGCTGAGCAGTGGTGAACTTATCTGGCAAATATAGTGCTTTTTCAGAAGAGCTTGACATGAATGTCTGGAATGTGAACAAGGACCCTCTCCACCCTCCCTTCCCTAATTAAAACTGCAGAATCTTAGGTTTTGCTCAAACTCCACTTAGGTTCTGGCTTTTGATTTTTAAAATATTATTATTTTTTTTTAAATATATAGGTTTTGATTGCTTTGCTATTCCTTCACCAGAGTAGCAGAGGACCTTCTCCATGGTTTTGGTTTCTATTCTTAGCTGGAGAGGTAAAGGATCACGAGTTGAAATTTTGTAGTTGTGGTCCAATGCCTAACTAATAAGTAGCCCTATTACCTTTTTTTTGGTTTTAATCCTATGTTGTTATAAATTTTTACTAACTTTTGTGTGAAATGATAAAGTGTTTCTTCTTGCTTTGATCTGTTCTATTCTACTTCCATGACTTCCTATATTTATGGGCTACGTTAAACGTTTTGACAAACTGATAGTGTTTAAAATTGTTACCAGCTGCAGGCAAACACTCAAGATTTTGGAAGTTTAATAAACTACCATGGAACCTGCATAGTTACATGTATGTCTTAAGGGGGAAAATAAGACATTGTTTAGGAGTGTAATTTTTGAACTTCATAATCTATTTTTGGAAAAAGGAACAGAAAGTTCAATGGAGGAACTGAAATCTGAAGATAAATCATGGTGATATATCGAAGTGGAAAGGAGCTGTCTATATAGGTTTTGTAGAACTATACATTTATAGAAATAGATCAGAACATACCCATTGGTTATCTCATTTGAGCAATTGGTGATTTGAAGGAACATTATCGTGTACTGCCTGCGTTAGGAAACTAGCCTGAAATTTTTATTATTTAGGAGATTCTGTCATACTTTAAAGCCAGGTTTTTTGATAGCGTTAAAGTGAAGGGTAATTCACAGTTGCTCTCACACTAAGCTACAACTTTCAGCCATTTCTTTAATACTTTAGAAAATTAAAAATAGGAGAGTTAGAAATATTCCAATGCATGCAAGAGGAAGGATCAACATTAGCCACTCAGAAGAAATGTTTAGAGGACAATGCCCTTGTTCCTTACCTGGCATTTTTTTAAGACTCAGTCTTCCAGTAAAATCATCAGAAATTCAGAATAATATTGTTTCATATTTTAGCTGGATAGGACTAAAAAATTTCACCCGTTCCTTAAGTTCAGTCCTTATTATGTAGTCACTATGTTTTATATGGGTTTTTTTCATAAATTTGTTGTTATCCTTCTCAAAAACAACAGGATATTTTGCTATTGCCACTTCCCCTGGTAGTCTGTTCTGGTACCCGAGTTCTCTGATGGTTAGCAGTGTGACAATTTCTATGTTAAATTCATTCTTGGCTGTTTTATTTTTTCCCTTTGACTGAGTAGCTTGACTTCTAGGTATATTTTGAGACAATATTTACATCCTATTTCTGTTCTTCACAGGTAGTCTTTATAAAGCTTAGGTGGCATTGAGGTTTCTACTATGGCACAAATTTACAACCCATGAAAAATATAGTGTTTAGTCAGACCGTAAAGACTGAATTAAATTAACTCCTTGATGGTTGATTTCAGCCACATAGCAACTTTGCTCTGAATCCATGAAAATCATTAGGTGCAATTTGAATGCTGGAGGGAAATCTAAGCAGGTAGTCCAACGATGTCAAAATTTTTAACCATAACAGCCAAAGTAGTTGCTATGAAAAGGTCATACAGCTGCAAGCAATTTGAGTGAACAGATTGCCTGGACCACTCTGGACCATTTATACTGTGTAGGTAATAAAAATGACAGTGGAAACTACTGCTTGAGGACCTTCTTAAGTTGACTGAGTCCCTAGTCATAGGACACCATTAATATTGATTTCAATGGCAGAAGAAGAGTATTCAGTTCTGAAAGCGTTTTGTCATCTTGGTATCTTGCAATATGGTTCAGCTTTAGGCAGTGATCTGTACTGTAATAAAGATTATTTGTTTTTATGTTAACTATGTGCTAATGTTGACTATTAGTAGTGCTGATCTAAGAAACAACTGAGAAACCACAGCTGCTGGTCTCCCTTTCTATTGTCTTGAAGTGCCAGACAGAATATTTGTGGTCAACTGAAGCCAGCCAAGTTATTGCTTCTCGTTTCTGTTAGGGAAACAGTCACTGAAATGATTAGGAAATATCGTGTCCTGCCAAATCTGAGTTGAATACAGCAGGTATTGCTCAATAGGTAGTCTACGGGTTCTGAGGAAAGACCAGGGTGATGGCAAGGCTTTGTCCCCAATTCCTTCCTATAGCAAAACTAGTTTATAAAAGATGAAGAGCATGAGGAAGACATTTTAAATGAATAATCCAGTAAGTTTTTAAACTACTGCCATAGTCTGTTTAGCTTAATAGAGAGATAATGGAGAATATAAGGACACTATTTTATTCTTGACCGTACTTTTCAGGGCGGTGAACACCCCCTTCTTCCACATCATGGTGTTCTGGGGGTGGTCCCCAGACCAAATTTGATATGGCATTTGTATGGCCTGGACTTAGTGAGCTGTCTGAGCAAAAGGTTTCCAAAACCTTGATAGGCACTTGTCCCCTTCACTTGGGTGATGCTTCTAAGTTCAGGCTCTCACTATTGGGATCTGCCTGAGCAATGGTGCAGCTCTGCCTGTGCCTGGCCATGTGTCTTGCTGCACCTTTGCTTCCTGGCTGGCCTTAGACCTGCCTCATCACCATGAACTTCTCTGGAGATCAGTGGTCTTCAGCTGAACTTCTTTACCATCCTCAGCTCACTGTGCTCAGCTTCTATGGGTACCATGAATCTGTGCCCTTGCCAATGAGGGTGCTGCCCTGCCAGGCACGCTGTCACCCACAGCAGCCAGGTCACCTCCCTTTACTAAGGAACCCATTCCTCCTACTCCATTCTGATAGCTGCCAATATTTTTTTTTTAACATAAATATTCCAAATTTGGAGCCATGTTGGGCTGATTTGCAAAACAAAGGCTTTTTTAATAGCATAGCTTTTCTTCTGTGTTTTACAGTTCCACAAGAGAAACTTACTGATAAAACAAGTCTGTTCCATCCCCTGATATTTGAGGTCAAAGTGTGTGGTGTCTGATCCTCTTTCAATCATTGAATCAGGCTGTGTGATGGGTACAACACTGTTCATTTTTTCTTAGACATTTTGAAGAATATTGGCTAGCAAAAGAATGCATGCCAGAATATGGATGTGCTTCCAATTATCCTAATGGACTACAGTGCTCCACAAAATCATTAAGGTAATCATGCATGCTGATGACTGTGCCCTTGAAGCAGACATAGCAAAACATGCAACTGATAGTGAATAAATTGGCATAACAAGGAGAGAGCTAGCACTCAATTTATACACTGGCCTTTGTGAAGTAAGTTGTCTAGGTACATAATTATAGCTGGAGCACAGAGGGTTAAAGGCACCTGCAGATTAGCCTATTTTGCCAGCTCCTTATTCAGTGATACCCTTTCATATAAGGCATTGAAAAATCCAGAACCAATGTTTCTTTGGTTAATGTTCAGCCAAAATTTGGATTCAGTGTTACCTGAACATGAGTCCTCTGTTTAGGTGCCAATCTTGCCTTTGCTGTTGATGGATATATGTGGCTTTTGGCTGTGCTCAGACTGCATGCCATCTTATGTATAATGCGGCAAGGTATAAACTGTAACAATAACATTTTGGAGCACTGCAGGATCCTAAGGATTGAAATCCTGACAGTCACAGGATAGTTTTGGTGGTCTGGGCACGTATTGGGAATGAAAGACATCAGAATTCTGAAGTGACTTTTCTCATACTGAAGCTGAAGTATTGTACTGAGTAGCACGAGACTGAAATGAATAGCTGGGAAACTGTAGGTAGCAAAGTAGTACACGCTCATTTCAGTTAGTGAGGCTCAGCTGGGGAAGTAAAAGACAGACCAAAGGGGACAGGAAGGGAATGAGAATTTTCTGGGGGTGGGATAGGACTCAGAGATTTCAGGATAAGTTGCTAAAAACTCTCATTTACCTGTTCATAAATTGGACATGAGTTTGGGTTAGTTGCATTTATATATGAAAGAGAGAATATTCTCAGTCAGGTAATTTCTGATTAACGAAGTGCTTCTGCAACAGTCTCTCTACTAAGTGGTATGGTGTCAGTAAAACACAAGACTAGCCACAGGCCTGCAGAAAGTCTTCAACGGCACTGGTGATAGTATAGCCCTGTCATCCACTGTATAGTTATGACGCTGTATCAATTAGACCTGATTAGTAGCTTCCTCCATGCACTCAAACCAAAGATATCTTGGTTTAGCTACTTCCCTCTGTTTTTGGCATGTGTCATAGTTACTTGCCCTTGCTTAAAGCAAACCTTGTTGCTTTGTAGTATCTCCGTGTCTTTGTTTCATGTCCTTGTACAAAACATTGTTCTAGTTCAAAAAGGTACCTGTAGAAAATAATGTTATAGCAATATAAATCAGTATGCCATGTAGATCCTCAAATCAAAGATTTTGAGTTCACAAAGGCCTACAAAAAACTTCATGGCATCTGACAACAAACCTTGAATCGGTACTTAAAGTTTATATGTGCAACTTGAGGTGTCAAGGCACTCATCAAAGGTTGCTTAGTGTTGTTAAATACATTTTTCAGATGACGCTATGAAGTGTGTGGATACACAGAATACAAGGAATATGTAGATACTTGGAATGTAAGGACATCTGGTTTGTGGGCATATCTGGTTTGTGGGCATATCTGGTTAGCAGGTATTCAACATGAAAACAGAAGACTAGAGACAGAAACAGTAATAAACCCCACCTAGACACACAAACTTTAAGGCACAGGAGATAAGGGTGACCAAAGACCAGATCTCTCACGTCACAGATCGAGGAAACATGGCTGAAGGAACAACTCAAAGCCTTGGAGATCCTCGACCAACATTTTGTAACTCATAAGTGGAAGAAGTTTATATATGAGCTATTTGAGGAGGCTTGTGGGATTATGTGAAACTTATCATAAGATGCTATAGAGGTAACGTGGGAATATACAAAATTTAGTCTGTGATTTTCAGGGGAGGAGCCAAAGGCAGGGAAAGGGAGGGATCCAGGTAGGTGGGAGGACGAAAAAGCATGGGAAAATGGAAATGAGGAGGACAAAAGGAAACAATCCCATTTTAACCTGCTTACTGGTTGCTATGTTTTTCTGTCTGAGCCTTGTGCCCGCCCAATCACTGTAGTCTGTCCTACCTTCTTAAACTCTGTTTTTAACTCTTCTGTGTGACCTTGTTGTCTGTGTGGATGTTCTTCACTAGCACACCTTCAAGCTGCACTGGCTGGCAAGTGGGAGGAGACCGGAACCTTGAAAGACCCAAGGTTAGTCCTAGTTAGACCTGAGACCAGGGTTGAACAGGGCCATGGGTTTGGGCATAGATTCTGGGTCAGTCTGCAGGTCTGTTCTTGTCCTAGGAGTGACTGAAAATGAGGAGAGAAGTTATGTGTGTCCACTGATCAGCTGAAGAGGGTGAACAGGACTGTGCTGTGTTGTTCATGTCTCTGTAAGTGCTGTTGGTGCTTACAAGGTGGCCATCAAAGGCACTGCTCACTTTGTGGAAGGCTGTCTGCATTTTGCTTGTGCAAGCTGGGAATACATGCTCAGCCTCACTGCTGGCTGGACCTAAAAGATGACAGCAAACTGTCATCTGGAGACGTCTGTCAGGCTGGGGAAGAAAATAGCCTTGGCCTTGAAGTCTACCACACCCAGGTTCTGCCAGCAGGAAGAAAGCCACATCCCTACACTGGAAAGAGAAGCAAAAGAATCTAAAGAAAAAGTCACTATTGGTATGAGTTAGGGCACAGATTCCCTCTGACCTCACTTCTAATGACTGATTAATCTTGTACATTAGAGAAGCCTCTAATCAGGTGAGAGACTTTATTGTCACTGGATACTTCATAGACCCCCTTTCCACTTGGTTTCTAGCCGTGACTGATTGCTGCCTTTTTCCAAACCTCCATTTGTCTTTAACATACCTGCAGCTTCTAATGGATAAGAACCCTTCCTGGGTCCAGAGACCACTTTTAAAAACCTATACATATAGGCTGAATTACAAATGGCTCCAAAATTCAGTGTTGATGGATTATCATTGTTAACCCATCAGGGAGGTATCAAGTGCCTTCACAAGGAAAGCAAACTCATTAATATTGCAGTTAAAACAGGTTGTTACAATACCATCAACAGGTAGCTCTGGACTTAAAAATTGGTTTCCCTCACAACTGCAGGCACAAAAATGAAATAAAATATGCCCCCCTCTCCCCCCC
>RSEF01000002.1:86874061-86895245 GCA_003993805.1 Himantopus leucocephalus
CTGTAATCATTCTGTGTGATATAATTTATCTATCCCATCTCTTCTTGCCTTCTCTTGCTCATTGGAGACACATTCAAGGAATTCTAAAGTTTTGTTAATCAGTAAACGCTTTCTGGTGATCAACTGGTATTTCATGAGCATGACAAACTTTTGTTATTCTTTTTCTTCAAAAGAACAGCTAATTAGTACATTTTCTTGTGCTTTTAGTGATATAAGACAGTGAAGATTCCAAATTTTCTCATTTCCACTGCCAAAATATATTCAGAGCTGTGACATACATTTCTTCATTGTGTGTTTACTAGTAGTTTCTCATGCCATGAACCATCAGCATGCTCACGTTAAGTACTAAGCCTCTCTTCTCTTGGACACTTTTATGTATTCAAGCTTCATGGCTGAAGATGTTGTTCTCAGAGCAGTGTGCTTTCTTTCCATTACTGGAGGTGGGGGAGAAAAGCATCTTCTAGATGAATTGACTAGCACACCTGGGGGAAAAAAAAATCACTTGAACTATCTCAAGGACCTCCGTGCCTCCTGACCCCTAAGTAAATAAAGCTCCTTAGCAGCCTTTCTGTGTCAAGAATCAAGGTCTTTTTCCTCTCTGCAACTTGAAGAGCTGCAGCTTTCTGTTGCTAAGTGATCCATGTCAACTACATTTTGCTTAAGTACATTGTTTCTCTTAATTCAATTGCAGCTTTTATGGTTTGAAGTCTAGCTTTTGACTGGGCAAACAAGTCTGACTTACTTGCAGTCAATGTTGTCATTGTAAGTAACAACTGTGTAACTTGCTTTATTTGACAGAGTTTTCTCCATTATTTGTCTTTCATTAACTAATCTACTGGGATAAAACTTACGTTAAATGAAGAAGAGCTAAAGTAAGTATTTTAAAGTTGTCTTATATACACAGACATGAGTGACAGTATGGCTTTCTGCTTTTTGTGCAAATGGTTTGAGAACAAATTTTACTTGTGCTACTCACAGTATCATTTGAATAATCTAAAAGCATTATGGTCTCAGTTTCTGTGCTAAAGAACTTTTCCATGGCTACAATCTATCTATTGACTAACACTTTATATTTATACGTAGCAACTTTTCTCTGGAACCCAGTAAAATGTTTAGAAAAATATAAACAGCTCAAAATGCTAATGTTTGTAAAATTCCTTTCCCCCTTTGAGAAATTACATCTTGCAGCTGAGAAATAGAACTGTAGGGTGCTCTGCTCAATTGATTTATATATATCGAGATCACAGATTAAGAAATGTAACATGTGAGTGATGAGCAATTGATGCAATTTTGAAGCAAGTAGAAATCCTGCTTACTGCATGTTGTTTTTATTAGTCTGAAGTGCAAAGATTTAGATACAATATTTTTTTTTTCAGTGATCATTTCACTAATGATTTCTGTAAAAAAGTTTTTATTCTATTTTTCTACTTTTAAATATTATGTAGCACATAGCAAAGTTTCAGTCTAAATCCCAAGTTATTCCTTTAATGAAAAAGGTTTCAGGACCAATATTTCTGTAATCAAAGGCTGGCAGTGGGCATTTTATTAGCTTATAAATTTAGGGAACTGAGGCAATATAAATACCGTAATGTTTTTGGTTTTTTTTTAACATATTTTTTATATGTAGGAATACAGAGTACGTTAAATAAAACATTTAAAGCTAGGTTGTTGGGTTGGGGTTCTTTTTGTTTATTTATTTATAAGTGCCCGGGTGTAGTTCTGGTCACCAGTCTATTGGATTCCAAAAGCAACCCATCTTGCAGAAATGTCAGGTGTTGTACAAATAACAGAATTATTTGCCTTTCTTGAAAACTAGAGTAATTGCTTTCCTGTGTCTCTGATCATGTTTTCTGTGCAAGACTGCTAATACTTTTCTAGTCATACTCAAGAATAGCTGTTTGAAGAAAAGGGCAGATTGTGTATCAGCATCTTTGTTGCTCTTTCATCTTACAATTTCTTCAGTTGTTTCCTTAAAAATTTTTACTTTTAGTTTTTTTAACCATCATTCTTCCCTATTTGTCTGACTCTGTCCTACTTTTTGTTCTTTTTCTGCTTTAGGCAGTCAAACACCGGACAGATGTATAGCTGTGTTATCTAGAAATGAATTCCATTACTTTACATACCATCAATATTGAGCATACAGTAACAACAGTGTTAGTGCAATATGATGTTACTGAATAAAAGCACAATATAGAAAGTTGAAAAAAAGATTATTCTTGTCTTTCTCTCGCTTTTCTCTTGAGAGAAAAACAAGTGAAGTGGAGGGATGGGAGTTTTTAAACAACAAAATGTCCAAATAAAACTTTTGAAGCCCAACAAAATGAAGGGGAGTGTTTCATGTTGTGATTGCGGAAAAGTAAGTTGTATAGATGAGACCTGCGTAACAACAGGAAATCCAGAGTATATGTCTGATGTTAAAAAGAGAGCACTTGAGGAAGAAAAATAAAGATAAAACAGAATTTCGTTATAGGAAAAATTACAATATCAGCATGATATTAGAAATCTGTGTTGTAAACTGCTCTTTGTCTGAATAAATGCGGCTGTTCTAATTTTCCNTATAGATGAGACCTGCGTAACAACAGGAAATCCAGAGTATATATCTGAGGTTAAAAAGAGAGCAATTTGAGAAAGAAAAATAAAGATAAAACAGAATTTCATTATAGGAAAAAATACAATATCAGCATGATATTAGAAATCTGTGTTGTAAACTGCTCTTTGTCTGAATAAATGCGGCTGTTCTAATTTTCCTGCAGGCAAAATTTTCCTCTAAGGCAATCACCCTCACAGATGTACAACAAACATCTAGTGGGAATACTTTTTTACTGCCACCCAGGTTCCTCGTATAAAGTAGCATAGTTCAGTGCTCAAGAGACAGGTACATGTATTGATGTCCAAATTTAAGCAAAAACTAGATATTAGCATATAGTACTGTACAAAATGTAGTTTCTTCATGCAGGTAAAGTATGAATGTATCCTTCGCAAATATCTGCTCTTGTGAATGAATGCACACACTTTAAAAACAGTCAAAATTTAGTATTGCATTTCATATGACAATGGTTAAAAAGAGGAGCAATGCCCAAGACACATCTGAATTTAGTCTTTCTCAATAAAGTGGCTCATACTTTGCACTATGATACGCATTATTTGTAGAGTTACAAGTGCTGCATGTAGCTTTTAGAAGAAACGGACATTACCGTGGAGACTGAGGACTAGAAGAATGTACNCAAAGTGACTCATACTTTGCACTATGATATGCCTTATTTGTAGAGTTACAAGTGCTGCATGTAGCTTTTAGGAGAAACGGACATTACCGTGGAGACTGAGGACTAGAAGAATGTACATATAGTTTATGATTTCATAAAAATTTTGTATAAAAAATAGAAACCTAAGACTTGAGAGAGGCTGAAAATACACAAAACTTCAGACTTGAGAAAAGTTGGAGAATCTGTATTTAACTGCCTGTGGCAAGGAAGTGGATGGAAAACCTATACTGAGGAACAAGAATAAGCATGAAGCATAAAAAATTGAGAAATGCAGTCTTGTAGATGAGGAACTGTCTTCATAGATTTTTGGAATACAGTACTGTGTGTCTGTTTGTCAGGGTGATGAAGACTGGTGGCCTAACACAGAGGTCAGCAAAGTACGGGCACTCCAAATCGATGTGTCCCGAGAGTGCAGGCACAGCTGTGACCTACAGTAAGCTCCAGGATATGTTTCATATAAAGGGAGTGTACTGGAGAAAGTCTTGTTACCTTACTTTCTCTCACTGTTAATCTGGTCTTAGTAACAACTTTTTTAAGAAGCTGTTTGCAAACACGTGCCTTGTTATACTCATTTGTAGTCCTGGAAGAAGGAAAAAGGTGAAAAACGAAGGCAGTGATTTTTAGAATAAGATTTGTAGTCCTGGAAGAAGGAAAAAAGTGAAAAACGAAGGCAGTGATTTTTAGAATAAGAGGCATAATTCACAAAACATAGTCTGACCAGCCTCTTCTCTCTCTGGCAATGTGTATTGCACAATAACTTGGGCCTCACCATAATAACAGCTCAAAGATAGGCAGTGTTCACTAAATGCAAATCTTGTTATGCAAGTATTATAATTTTATAAGGCACATGGCCAAACTCTTATGAATACATAAGCAGCAGAAGCAAGGGTTAGCTAGAATAAATATATTTCCTTGCTTGGAATAAAAAACCTTAATATTAGCTTGGTTACAGTGTAATTTCATGACGGTTACTGCTTGAATTACTGTGTGGATCTTTTTGAGTAAAGATGATGAGCTTGGACAGCCAAAAGGATACATGGATAACAAAGTAAATGCCTCAGAATTGCCTCAGTTACTGAAATGTATTTATATTGCATAACACTTTGCTTGGTTAAACCTGGACAGAGTCTGAAATGTAGTGTAGCTAGGTTGCAGAAGGTTAGTAGGTATCCAAGATGCATCTAACATGTAAGGTTGGTGTCCAATGCAATTTGAAAGGCTGTCTGCAACATTACCGCACTGCAGTTCTAGTACAACTTGTTCTATAGAAGACTATTTAAAATTAATAATAATGGATTTCCTCTGTTTTGTAAGAGGCTATTCCAGAGTTTTTTACTTAATACAGAGCACCAAGTAGAGAAAAATGACAGCTGAATGTGATGACTACAGCTCCATATATGTTTGCTTCATTTTACTTTCAGCTCACATCCTGAAAGAGAGAAAAAAATGCAGATTTTTTTCTCCAAGATTAGATTTGAAGCAGGAAATTCATGACTTGCTAAAAAGGCTTTGGTTAGGTCACCATTGCTGTGTATTCGTGTCAACATTTGATCTATCAAATTTATTTGCACAAAGGATGATGAAAGTAAACTCTGAACTTGCGAAACCATGTTATTAGGAAATGATTATATTAATTAGACCATCAGATGTCATGTTTTTCTGTCAGGCTTCTGCTTCATTTATAATGGATAAATTAGATCAGCTTTGAGGATAATAGAAGCCTGTATAATGTGCAAGACTCCTGCTTTTTTTCTTTGCTGAAATTGAAATGTTTATATCATGTAAAGCACAGGATTTTAGAGAAAGAAAAGACCCTCATGTTATTCAAAGGGCCATGTGCTGTCCAGGAGAACAGGATTTATTCCTAATTTTTCTGTAGCTAATGGTCCTGTTTGGATCAGATTTATGATATGAGTAAGATGCAGCTATACTGGCTGAAGCTGGATGCCTAAAATTGTAATTGAATATGCAGCAGGTGAGCATAAGACACTGAAAGTGAGGAAAGAACAAAATATCAAGGCCTACAGCTGTTCATCCTGGCAACCAGTTATGGGAGATACCTGTTCCGCAAACACTAGCCTAGAATATCTGGTCTTTGTTCCCTGGGTGTAAATTGCTTATGAATTTTGCTTGCCTGTACTCTGAAGGTGAATAATAAATAAACAAAGAAAGATCCCTTAACATATGTATGCATTCCAGGTACGGCAAGAGAAAAGAAAACCACCCAACCCCCAAAAACCCAAAACAAAAACACCCACCTAACATTCAGTGCAATGTTTAATACCTATTATGAGTGAGGACAGTACTACAAAACATCAGAACACCACCTAATTATATTCTCAATGTGGTGGTCACTCTGAGTAAAAGAAATACTTGATAATCTTACTGCTGGGGTGCAAGCATTTTAAAAAAATTCTAATATTAAGCCATTTCGGCAAAAGGCTTACTTTACCTCTGTAATTATAAATCTCATGAAATAGTTTAATATTCCTATTAAAATCATAACCCTTCCCAATCCAAAATTGCTAATTGGTACCGATCAACTGATGTCTTAAAACTGTTTACTCATGAACATCTAATAAATGTTCAAGATTATTGCCAATACCTTGCAGCTGGTAATAAAACCTTAAGAAGGCTATGTACGTTTAAGAAGTGGATGCACTTGATAAAATTTCTTTTTCACATACAGTATAAATTTTTACTGTAACAGTAGACCAAGGCTAAGCATAAGTAAAAATTTATTAGTTCATGCACACATCAAGGTACCTGAAACACAGCCATTGCCCTGAGCACATACCGGATAAATTAAATAACACATGCCACATAAAACAAGTTGGCCTAAATACCTTTTCAGCCTCTGTCTTCAGCTAATTCTGGATAGCCTGGGTAACCAGGGTGTAGGGGGAAAAGTACTGATGCATACTGAGGGGGGCAGGACTGCATTACATATATACTTCAAACAAAGGTGAATGCTACATCTAGTGAGAGACAGAGAAATGTCTTAATCTGCAGTTAGAATTAGTGCTAACTCACTTGCAGTACTTCAAGAACAGGTATTAGTCCACACTGGTGTTGACTGATATTGATATCTATCTCTTCTTTTATTCTGTTTATTTTCTAAACAATTTGTAAGGGCTGATTGCTCCTCCTCTGGTCAAGTTTGCAGATTTCCTGACTTCTTTCAAGGACCATTTTTTAAACAAACTTCTTTAGGCTGGAAAATGCTAGCACTCTTACCATGAAAACTGGTGCAATGATGCTTGACTACAAGTCCTTTTATGCAATACCAAGATCCTAAACTCTGACACTTTTATCAGGTAATGTTCAACATCCTGGTGAGCTGAGGAAGAGGAGTTTGGTACTGTTCTTTCAACAAATAATCTGGCCATTTTGGAGAAGGGCAAATTATCAAACCCAGCACAGGAAGGAAAGAAATTACAAAAATCTTGGTAAGAGAACAGATTACAGAAACCATTGCTCTTCCTTCTAATTTTACGAACCCTTATTCTTCTCTTTTGATTTTGGATTTTTACTGGAAATTCTGGGAGGTGAAATATAGAAAAAGACTTGTCATCATCGATACAAACACAAAAAAATTATCTACAGATCGATGCTAGAATTTATTCTTGGTCATATTGTTACTTATTCTTTCTTTCTCTGCATTTAAATACTATCCATGAATACATGGATTTTAAATGTTTTTGAAAAGGAAACCTTTGATTAACAGAGAAAGCAGAAAATCTGAGCTTTTTTTTTCCTTATATAATTCTTCATTCGTCTCCCATCTTTTATTTAAACTTCAGAATTCTCCCAGTTTGACATAGTTCATGGTATTATTTCCATTATTCACCCACTTCAGTGAAATTTATTCTTTTTTAGCAAAGTGTTACCGTTGACCTTAATTCTGTTGAATCATATTTTTATCACACATATTCACTCAATTCCCATGTTTCAGTCACAAGCACAGTTCTATCAAGCAGTTTGTAACGTGCAGATTCCTCCATTCATCCATTACAGAAGTATTTATTCAGCTGTATAGATTTTCTTTCTTTCTTCATATATTTAATAGTAGTGGATTTCTGAAGTCCTTTTCAGAAGTGCAGTCTTGCTGTTTCACGCTCACCACTTCAACTTTTGTAGCAGTTCTTTTCTGTTTGTAGCCATTTAAATGTCTTTATTCAGATAAAGCCATTACCAATGTTTTGTTTTAGTTTTTTTTGTTTTGTTTTGTTTTGTTTTTTTGGCGTTTTTTTTTGCTATTAAAACACGCAATTTCCATTGGAAATAAAGAATTAAAATTTGTTCTTTGTACACGTACCTATTTCTCCACATACATATACTTTCTTCAATGTATTGCTTCCTTTTATTTTAAAACCTGTTCAGTAATTTTTGCAAGAAAAATAGATCATAGGAATCATAGAAAAAAATAAGTTGAATGGGATCTCAGCAGGTCATCTTTCCCAACCCCCAGGTCAAACCAGGGCTAACTTCAGAGTTAGGTCAATTGTGCAAGGTGTCACTCAGTTGATCTTGGAAAATCCTCCTGGGTAGAAGTTTCAGAGTCTCTCTTGGCAACCCCTTCCTGTGCTTAACCTACGTCACTGTGAAGAACTATGTTCTGTTGGAACACCTCTGATTTATTTTTTGCAAAATTTATTTGTTATTCACAGTGGAGGTTAGTGAATCACTTTACCAGCATTATCCAGCTGGTAAAGTGATCCGGGAACTTCTTGCGTTGAAGTCTTGAGAATATATTACGGTNTACCTCAGATTTATTTTTTGTAAAATTTATTTGCTATTCACAGTGGAGGTTAGTGAATCACTTTACCAGCATTATCTTCTGCACATCCGGGAACTTCTTGCGTTGAAGTCTTGAGAATATATTACGGTGGTGTCTGGGAATCAGTATGGAGGTAGAGAAAGTCTTCTGAGTGAGTGCATCACTGGCTGCTGCACATTAACCTACCAAAAGTTCCTAGGGTTTGCTGGGGGCAGTAATTGGAATTCATATTATTTTAATTGGGTTTTTCTTTGGAAAGACCTTTCTGACTTTGATAGACATATTCAAAATTGCATGAAGTGCTTTTAGTTTTATCATAGACAACACCTGCAACACTTTCTACTCTTTATCTGCTGCTGCAACTCTGTCTTTATCCTGTAAGTATTAGAGACATGTAGCTTTAAGTGATTTGACTCTTTGACTGGAGATGCTGTGTTTCATGTACAGGATATTGTTCCTTGCTTCTGAAGAATGAGCTTGGATCGTGTCCATTTCCTTGTTCTCATTGGGCAGCAGCCAGAGAGAGGAAGGAGGTGCTGTCTGTCTGTTTCTGGTTTTCTGTGTATTGCAGACAATAAAACATCTGCCAAGACTCTGATAGTGGGCATTCTGCTCTGCAAACAAGTGTGAAACTTCAGCAGGAGAAGCATTTTTATGTAAGTGAATTTTGTAACTGTCAAATTTCTAATGTGGCACACACGAAGCCTGTGCTATTATTAGGTTAGTTTTCTTGAATCTTAATGTGCAGATGTTAACGTCAGTGGGCAGATAAAGATGTGATATGAATGAATTACTTCTGAATGATAGAGGGCTGCCATTTGGACATAAATCAAGATTGATCAAAGAGACAGTAAGTTTTTCTTAGTCTTAAGGGAATCCAAAAGGGAAAAGCACTGCATACTACCACCCACTCTCATGTTAAACAGTCTCCCAACAGAGTTGTAAAAGATGAAAAGATCAATGTAGAGCAGTGTGAATGAGTCACCGAGGCAGAGACCTAGCTAGGGAAGGTATAAGTGAGGCTTCCCCTTCTTTATTACCTGCAAACCTGCTACTCAAAGCTGAATTTTGCCATTTTTGCCCTTAAGAATCTGTTGGAAGTGATAGCTATGGAATTCAATTGTAGTTATTCTTAAGAACATTTTTTTTTTAATGTTTGATATTTTATTTTTTGTGTGTATTACTATCCTTTTGCATTTGCTTGTTTAAGTAGATAACTCATTATCTAGACAATCTAGATATCTCATTAAGTAGATAACTCAGACAAAACACTATTTAGATGAGATTATGATTATGAGATAGGCAGATGCTATCTGCTTGACTGGGACTAAAACTACAATTTTACTTTTTGCAATAGGACAAAGTAGTTGGTGCTCTTTTTGCCATCTTTTTGACAAACAAAGGAGTCTACCCTGGAAAGGGTCATCGTTCTTCTTTTTGGGAGGACAGTTATTGCACTTATTTTTCTTTGGAGAAAAGGATTGTGGCTGAGCAAATGGTACCTCAGGCTGCTATGTAAAGCCAATAGCAATGGAGCTCCAAGTCACAGGATTTTCTTCACTGTTTTTATCAACTCCCTAATGGAGATGGCACAAGTTTTGAGCTAACATAACTTGTATTGCCAGCACTGTTTTGGGCTTGTTTCTCCCTTTGTAAATTGTTATCTCTGCCCCACTCAATGCTGGATTCTGCTCTTCGTGAAAATTCACGTCTAGAAATCCAGACAAATTTGACGATCAGATTTCAGCTTTGGGGCTGCAGCACTAAAACACACTAGCTTTAGAAATGAAATTGGATACATAATTTCTTTCAAATATCTGAAATCCTGAAAATACCATTAAGAATGAACTCAGCCCAGTGAAAGTAATTTTATAACTAACATTTTGCTCAGTTCTATAAGTCCCTCATATATAAAGTTGCTGTAGAAATTGGCATTCATTTGTACTGAAGAAGTGGCATTTTCTTAACGTTTTTAGGGTTATGAGAAGATTTTTTCTTACAAGAGAAAAAATGAAGTTTGGTGGGAATTTGATATTAATGTGTATATGTTTAACACGAGTTAAAACTTTTGTATCAAGATACCCAAGTTCATAAACTGGTAATATATCTCAAAATTTTTGGAAAAGCTTATATATTTTTATCTTAGAATCTTAGTATTTGATTGATATAGTGACTTTATTCAGAACTAGATGTTAGATTTTTCAATTTTTATCCTATGACTTAAGGATACATACAGACACACTCAGGTGAATAAATATGAATGAACTTCTAAAGCAGATTGTTAAACCAGATTTAATGTCTGAATAATACTTTTTTCACATAGAATTAAAATGACCTCAGTATACTTAAAATTTGTGATTTGGGTTAACCTAAAATGAGGCCACTTTAATTATGGAAAAAGGCATCTACAGAGGAAAGTCTAGTGCAGATTAATTTATCCTCTACCACAATATTTTCAGTTAATTTGAATTATCTTTTGAGTATCATAACGGAGACAACTACCCTATTATGAAAGTCTTGTGCTTATGAAATACTGCTATTGAGTTGTGGTTCATTAGCTTGTTTTTAAATTTATGAAAGAAAAAATATTTGCTTATAAAAATAAAGGGAATAAAGATTCTTAATTCAAATCATCAGTGTATGAATTTATAGTAGGTTAGCTAAACAATTCATTCCTGAATGAATGCTCTTAAGATGAATTAAAGAGGTCTGAATTTTGTTCATATGAAGTGACTTCAGATGTAAACAAACGTAAAGGCCATTTTAATTCTTAGTGTAAGGTCAAACAAGATTCTAATGAATTTTAAAAATTAAGTGATATTATTTTTCCATGTAGCAGAAAATAGTAATTTGAGTGTTTGGTTTCCCATATTTAGTTAGAAACTTACCTGGGCTACATGATTATAACTTAAAAAAAAAAAAAATACAGCCTCAGAATGGCAGCATTTTACATCACAATTTGCTGTTACTATAAGCATTTATACACTGTCAGGTAAAGTACCAGGTTTTACAATCATGTCTGTATGATGCCATACTAGTATATCCTGGAGAAAAGGAGTTGAGCTTTCTGATGGCTGAACATGAATTGCCTGTAAATATTGCCATTTATTGTTACTGCATCACTAACACAACAAATCTCTTAGTCTGAGCCAAGAGTCAGATTTCTTCTCTTTGAATTCAGCCATAGAAAAGTTATGTCGTGTTGCATCTTTATATGCCTTTAGAAATGAATCTCCAAAAATTGCTGGGAAAGCATCAGAATGAAACTGACTTCATTATTTCATAAAACTGTTGTAAAGGAGGCAGTAAGAGCTCCCTGTAGCATGGACCTGATGCAGATAAATCCAGCAAAAGCTTCTGGAGCCTTATGCAGGCCAACTGACTTAATAACCCTACCCTCATCATCGGTTGTCAAAGAGGTGACAGCTCCCAACAGACCTCTTGGCTGTAATGAACTCTTGGCTAAAGTTTGATTTTCTGAATTGCGAGTGTATCTGTGAAGCTTGCTGCTTCCACACTTAGAAACCTTTTCGTTTCTTCTCTAAATACATTTGCCCCTCCGCAGCCATTTGTTCACAAGCCAACAAAGTCTTACGGCTCCATTCTTCCTTTCCCTGTGTTATTTTTGATCCACACCCCTTTCAGTACTTCTGCTGCCAGTCGGAGTGAGTCGTGCTGGTTTTGGTCATACCGCTACCATGACATGGAGAAGCAAAGCATGGTGACATCTGAGCTGGTGCCAAGCAAGGGGTTGTGACACAGTACAGCCCTGGTTGGAGGCTACTAGTACTGAAGGTATAGAAGTACTAGTACTGAAGGTGCATCTTTATGTTGTGACTATACTGCTTCTGATTTGAGGTTTCACAGTTTGGACTTCTCCACACTGCACTCAACTAAAGACAAATTTCTCATCTTATCCTCTGATAAGCTTACCCTAACTTTTTTTTTTTTAATAATGGACTGCCCTATCATAGTTCATTTTGCCCAGAAGAAAAGAGGGATATTACAGTATGCTACACTCGCAAAAGTACAGTTTTGCAGGGGTGTTTCTTCACACTTGGTTTCCTACNGTCATCCTCTGATAAGCTTACCCTAACTTTTTTTTTTGAATAATGGACTGCCCTATCATAGTTCATTTTGCCCAGAAGAGGGATATTACAGTATGCTACACTCGCAAAAGTACAGTTTTGCAAGCGTGTTTCTTCACACTTGGTTTCCTACCTAAGCTCTGCCTCCAGTGAGGTCAAACATTCTAGGAAGAACACAAAACTGATGTTGAAAAATGATTAACTTTTCAGCTGCACTCCAGAGCTTCTAAATCATGGTTGAACCACTTATCTTTTCATGAATTTGGATCACTGATTTATGAAGGTGACAAATGCTGGAGTTAAGTAATAAAATTCCACAAAACTCTTAATAATACATGGGAAGGAAATGATATACCCTGCATATGTCTCACCCTTTGAAAGGAAAATTTTTTTTCCCCACTTTCTGAAGTCTCTCCTTTCATTCAGGTGGAAGATAAATTTGCTACTGGGTTTTCCAAAACTTAGTCATTCATTACATTTTTTGGATCTACATGGCAATATTAAACACAGCAACTTATAACTTAAGAAGATTAGTACAGTTTCCTAGATAAAACAGGTTAATTAATTCCCTGAGGGGACTAATGAGACTGAGCATTTGGTATAATTATGTTAGTTTCCTGACTGTGTAAAGAAGATACTAACAATTGGACAAATGCAATAATAGACCCTCTTAGAAAGCTGTATGATTCTGTAAAGTGCTAAATTTGCTAATTATCTGGTTAATTTCATGCTGGCACTCTGTGTTCAGAAAGTAACAAAATTAGTTTACGTGGGTGAATTAGATTTCATTCATATCAGTACTGACTCCTGTTCAAGAGAATCTGTTGACACTGCTTAGTGACAAAGGAATGAATACCGTATTTCTGTGGAAATTTTGGATCAATCTATTTGTTTCCATGGACTATTAAGTTATCTGGCTTTTTCTGAAGGAGTAATCGAAGCCATAGCAGAAACTCATTAGTTCACACTGACAGGCCTAAGAAAATATATCCTGATTGGTTTTACCTTAGTTCCAGAGTCATTTTAAAAAGGTAATTGAGATTTAGTAGTATTATATCAAAGTCCTCTAACATTTAAGTCTTTATGCATCTATGACAATCAGACAAATTACATTTCTCTTCACAAGAACTAAGTCTTGCAGAATACCAGGCCAAGGCTCAGCATGCATCTAGTATTTTTCAGACTGGCTAGATTTTTTTGTGCCTTGAGTACTTTGATGAAGAACTGAATTTAAAGCAGCCCTTAGTATTTTAAGTGCTAAATGTCTTTGATAAGCACACCACAACATATTTAATTCTACTAATTTTGACTAAGATCATAGTTTTCATTTATTCACACAGCGTAGTATGAAGAAATAAAACATCTCACCTTAAAATCAATGCTGTAGCACAACTCATTTCCTAAAGAGTCAGCTTGTACTAAATAACACACAATAAACATCAAAATGAAATATATTCTGATCAAAACTCATCTTCTTTCCTGTAGTGAACAGATGTTCACAAATTAATTTTGCTTATAAGATACTCCTCAAAAGCAGGAGGATATTTTAGGATTTCAAATGAAGACAGAATTGCTGTCTAGGTTATGTTTCATTGTCCCTGTTGCCTCAGTCTCTTGCTTCTGATGGCATTTTTAAAACTACAAGCAACAGTTTTAGTACTACTGCAGATGCTGCTTCAATTTACATGGAAACAGATGGAAATATAATGTTTTAAGAAGTCCTCCAGTCTTTTGAAAGACAGAGGTATTTTAATCTGAACAACTGTAATCCTGAATAAACATAAATTTAAATTAGAAGAAAATCCCAAAATCAAAATAAAATAATACATCAAGTTTTAAGAAACAAATTTTATAGCACAGCTTTTCTTCCCGATAGGTTAAAGAATGGTGAAAACAATTTGCATTTAGGTCATCTCACTCTGATTCATCTCTTCGCAAAATCCATCACTTAATATTGCAAATTTTTCTAGTAGTGAGTATTTATAAACATTCTGACGATATTAAATACACCTTCATATTCTTATTCTAGAAGCACATTGGTTGTAGAATTAAACACTTTTTCATAGGCTTACTGTGTTTTTCTTATTTTCTCAGAGCACAATTATACAAGATAAGATTTTGTTTTTTCTTTTCATTTGGTCTAGTAAGAGACTAGTTTGTGTCTAACTGGATATATTAGTCTGAGAAGAAAGTCGTTGTACAATCTGAATGATAAATAGAAACTCAGGGAAATTTCAGGGAAGATAGTGTGAAAGCCTGAATAAGATAGTACCCTACTGTTTTAGGGAGGTATGAAATGAAATGATTCTTAAACAAATCTCAAGAGACAGAACCATGCGAAAAGTATCTGTCCACACTTGCAAAACTCCCAGTTAATATACCCAGGAGAAAGTTGAAGAAAAACAAGGTACTTCTTTCTAGGACAATTGCTTCTTGTATTTTCCAAGGAAGGACTTGAAATAGCTGACTGAGGAGCTCTCTGGCTTCCCACTCCAGGTGGAGGCAGAGCTTTGCCTCTCTGGCTGCATTGCGCTGTGTACACACTGGAAGTGGCATCTTAAAAACTGAGAGAGCTTAGGCTCATCAGTATGAATAGCAAACTGCTCTGTGAAGCCTTTCAAATCCCATTGTTTTCCTTTTCTGCTTTTTTGTCATCCATGACTGTCTCCTTCAGTATGAAATTCACTTTTGTTAAACTTTGATTCTTTTGTGTCTCCCAACATAGAAGAATGTTTCCTTTTCTTAATCTGAAGGTTGATAACATAGTCTTAGAAGTGTGCTCATATGCTTAACTTTAGTCTTACCTAAATATTGCAATGTCCTTCTAGTTCCTCACTCTACTGTACTACTGTCCACTGCATCAAGATCTCCCATAGCAAACCATTTCCACTTGCATATTTATTCTTTTATAATCTGTCCATTTCTGACAGGTGTATTTTTTCTTGAATCTTCTATTTGAATATTTTGTTTATATTATAGGAATTAAATTGAGTCCAGTGTATATGCCTGAATCTCAAATATAATGCAATTTTACTGTTGTTTGCTTCAACATTGATATGACTGAATTATATTCACGTATATTTATTATATTCAATATATATTTTACAGCCAGCTAAAACTTCTGTTCACTTCAAATGAGTTCGGCAATTCTCATATTGATCAAGATAATAGTAGCTTTACATTATAATCAGACTTATGAAAGTTGTTGCTTCTAGAAAACATTAAGCATATGATTCACTGTTTTTCCTAATGGTTCATGTGTTTACCTAGTTATTCCTACAGTAAAATCCTAGACCCTCATGGAAATCCTTAAGCGAATATCTTTATGTGTGACAACAGCAAATATTATTATGAGACATAGATTACATTTGGAGATGTTAGACTCTGGTTTCACAATGTTATTGCATGTTCTTTCTGCATTACTTGTCCATTAGTTTTTAAAGCAATAACAGGTTTCACATAAAAGGATAGAAAAAAAGACCTGCAGGGAACTCAGTTTTAACCTGCTTCTTTTTTAATAAGCTACTTGATAGCAAGTTTTCATTCTAATGTTAACCTCTTAGAATATTGCTCTTATAGTTGTATCTCATGACGGAGAAGAAAGCTTTTGAATCACTGCTTGGATTGTAACAGCAGATGTATAAACTCTGGAACAAAAAGAGAAGTCAATTTGTAAATGGTCAGCACCACAAAATATGTCTTTGAGGTTGACGTTTCCAGAAAAGCTTCTTTAATCCTTCAGCAAAGAGAAAAGCTGCATATTGACACCATAAAGAAAATAAGAGCAGCAGCAATCTCCACACTTGTTAAGCAGAACAGTATTTTGGAGAAATCTAATTAGGCTCTTTGCAATTAAAATGCAAAAAAAATTCTAAAAAATAACAGAAGAATTTGGGTTGGTTTTTTTTTTTTTGAGATATCACAGTGGGTTTGAACTTGCCAGCTGAAATTTTAATAGGAAAAGGGATATTCCTGTTCCTACATGGATGAATTTATTCAATTTACCATTGTAGTACTATAAAACAAACAATGCTCTGTTGTTTGTATGTATCTTAAATTACTTGCTCGTTTCACTATAGCAATAAGCACTATCTGTTCCCAGAAAAGAAAAAAAAAGAAGGAAATCAGTGTTTCAAACTAAAAATAACACCCAGAGTTTAGGTACATGACAATTTAAGGGCTGGTAATGTCTGAATGTGGAACTACCTAGAATGGTGACAACCATTATTGCAAGAACCAGGCAAATTAACAATACCAGATTCA
Organism: Himantopus leucocephalus; assembly: GCA_003993805.1. Lineage (NCBI taxonomy): Eukaryota > Metazoa > Chordata > Aves > Charadriiformes > Recurvirostridae > Himantopus > Himantopus leucocephalus. Next base: position 86,890,456 of record RSEF01000002.1, read on the forward strand.
TATCGTTGCTTCCTGTGCAAAGTAAAATATGCTTCTCTAAGTATCCCAAGAAAACATTTTCTTTTGAAAATTGATTATATAAGTGCAAAGCTAACAGCCTTAATGCTGAAACTTATTAAATAGGATTATGTGATTGTGTCAAAACAAAGCTTTCTAAATATCATTTGAAATTACAGGTTACAAGTTCAGATTCTCTGATATTTGCAAATGTATGGAATGTCACGGCTTCTGGGTTTTTTTTTGGTTTTTTTTAATCATTTGGGAAAAATAGTGATGTTAGTTAATGAAGTGGAAAGATACGTTGTTCTCAGTGGAAAACATTTTTTGGCTCACTGAAGATAATTGCTAGTCATGCTATCAGGATTTATAGAATTTGAGTCCACAAAAGATACAGGTTTGAAATATCTCTGCTGGGANTTAACAGATTTAGTGGTATATGTTTATCACATCAAGAGGAAAATTTTCATTTATAATACAGTCTGAGAACTGTACCCAAAGAGAGAATCACAGAATTGCATTATTGAGACCTGCTTAGGGATATTCAATTGTGATAACAATAATTAGACCTGCCTGATTATTCTGCTGTGATAAACTGCACATACTAAGATATATGGCAGGGAATTTTTAATGTTTTTAAAGATACCCAAATTACTGTTAAAATTATGTACAAATTTCTACATGCATTGTGGTATCATCTTTCAGATTACTTGCTTCTACTGCAGAATGAAACAATCTTTCCTGCTTTTTACTCCTGGGTTCCTGAATTTTACATCTGTTTAGTTATTTGTTTAGTATAAAAGTGCAAGTCTAAATCAATTAAATGTTTCCAGAGAAGAAGAGTAGACAAAATAACTAGTAGTTATATTTTGTTCTCAATGTTGAATTCAGTTGAAAGAAACATATTTTTATTTAAAAAGACAAAAAATATAAAAAGTAATTCCATCAGAATGTCCTGTCGTGCTGCAACGAGGCTACATCAAATTGCTCTGCAGTTAAATGCAAAATAAGTGTATTTGAAAAACGCTTCTAAAAATGGTTAACCTAAAGAGCTGCAACTATATGCACTCAATCTGTTAGTATCTGAAGAAAAATGTTTCTCATTACAAGCATAATAATTTATCCAAAAGTCAGGGTTTCAAGCACTGAGGGAAGAAAATAAAGGAAAGAAGAGGATTTGAGGATCTGGGCTGTTTTTTCATTAATTAATAGAGATACAGTTCTAACTCCTAAGAAGTTAATAGCAGTTCATAGTTTACAGACATTTCTAAAGTGATTGTGTTCAGCTAGGAGAGCAGAAATGAAACAAATTGCAGAAAGGAATTTTGGGAGGTTTGATTATTTGTTGTAGCAAAGAAATGTTGAAAAAACCCACCCAACAACCGTGAGAACAAAAATAACAGAAAGGCTCTTACTGAAAAAAAATATTATACTGTGGTATGAGTACTAGTCTTTCATATAGACCAGCTGATTGTAACAGCAAATTAAGTAGTGTTTTCTGAGGTTTATCAGTAATTGATGTAATGTTTTGTCAGAGAAGCATTAGTTTCCCTCTCAGCTGAGAGAATTAAGTCTTGGATGAAAATGGTGTATCTGGGGTCTACAATTCCACAGGGAAACCATGGAAATAGAAGAATATTTCTGCTACCTGCACAAGTTGAAAGGCAAACCCTTGACTGTCAGCTTGATTGTTTCTTGACAACAATGGAAATAGATTAGGAATATAAATTCTATATAAATATCTACTATAATCTTATGGTTTGAAGCCTGAATAAATATAATTTGCATCTGATACTGCCACTGTTAACTTTTGGATACAAATCTCTGTCCACTAATTGAAGAAAAGATGAGAATGAACATTTGCTCTTAGTTAATTGCTGAGGTCATATACTGCATAATACACCAATTTTTGATACAGGTAATTTTACGGGTAATTTTGATCTTGCAAGTTCCATATTAAATTTGTTTCCTGCCTTTACATTTTCTTTCATTTGCTGAATTTTCATATTTACAGAACCCACCTCATTTTGTCAATCTTGCAAAAACCAGATGTAGACTAGTCTACTATCTGCAATTCAAAGGTATTACTCTTCTTTTTTTTTAAGTATACGATCTTTAATTCTTTAAGAACGAATAAAATTGAAAAATCTTGGAGAAACTCTTTTGTTAACTGAGTTGACTCTTTACTGCAATATGAATAAAGTGACTGAAAGCAAACAAATCATTCTTTAGCCATAAAAGTGAGTATTAGCTCTTATCAGAAAATAATAATGCCAAAGCTGGGAAAAAACAGGAAGGGTCTACTTTCATTGGCACGTGCTAGTTCCCAAATAACTCTTGTCCTGAAGGTGTTTCAGTCAGTGAATTCACTGTTATTTGGTTAGTTAATTTTTGTTGGGGGGGAGTGGCAAATGGAGATACAGGAAATTCCAGGGATTAAAGTCAAATAGAAACTTGAAAATAGCTGGTCCTGTACTATCGGTGTGAGGAATAGCGTAGAGATGCTATAAAGCAGGTGTATTTTCTTCAGGGATCTTGTATTAGGAAACAGACAAATGTTCTATCTTCCGATCTAACTTATCTCTCCTACTCTAAGTATATATCTCAGCTTTTATGTCCATTTCTATCCAAACTGGTCCTTTTGTAAGCAGAATTTCCTTTAGTGAGATATTTTTAATACATTTAAGAAATCTGCTGATCTGTTGTTTCCTTTAAGGTTCAACTTCAAATTTCAGTTAAATTTTCCTGTACATTTAAAGAATATTATTAGTTGATTTACAAGTAGAGGCATGCACATGTTTTCAAATTGATAGCAAATATTTGAAATAATATGTTGAGACATGTGCAGCAATGAGTAGGAAAAGGACAAGAAAACATGCCATGCTAAGGGAAATGTTGTAAAATACCTAAAAATAAAACTACCAGGTAGGTACAAACAAACCCCTTTTTACATCAGCGTTGCATACAGCGGGACTTTAACTGGAGCACAGAAGAATCTATAACATCTTAGGCTAAAACTAAAAAAAGCAATTGCTTTCTCTTTAAAAAAACCAAGAATTGCCGGTAATGTGCTCCCCTTTGCTACTCTGTTTCAAGTGTCAGGGTTTCAGAAGGGCAGAACTCTACTGTTCGAGAACATACCAGACATTGCACTGGCCTTGTCTTTGTTCTCAGTGGTCCTTATTTATAACTCAGTAACATTATGTATTGAAACCACCTAGAAAAGAACCACAAGCACTGGAAATTAGGGAAACAAACAAACAAACAAACAATCAAAAAGTCAGGGATATGTGCCCTCAAAAAACTGGTTGTTGAAAACTGTCTGCAACAACTGCTCCGTGTAAACTGTATTTGCCCTTATTGGTACCCTTCAAGCATCAAGGCATGCTAAAACTCAAATTCAAGAGGTATATGCTTCAAAAAGCACATAAGTCTGAAAGATCAGGAATTTTTATCTTCTCACTTTCTTCAAAAGGAGCTGATTAGACCATTTATTTGTTGTACTTCAGACAGAGTTCAGTATCAGCATTGACTGCCTGTAAAGGCAAGCCGTAGGAGCAGACAAGCATTTTTCTTTTTTGTATGACAACCTGGTACTTAACTTTATGTATCAAATCTTTATTGGATAGAAATCAGCTGGGTCCTATTGCAATCTGCTGAACTGTACTCCTTTACAGCAATTAAAGCTCTGAGACCATATCTCTGATATTTTTTTGTTGTTGTTGTTGTCTTGCTGTCTTTAATTGCAGTTTCTTTTCTATCAATATTTTCTTTCAGGTGCAAAGTGCACCGCCCCACAATCAGTTTTCTTTTAAAAGTTTAGCTTCATTTCAGTCTTTTATGCCTTGCTAGAAATGTATTTATTACATAGTATAAATGAAATAGCATCTCCAGGATTTCTCTTCCTCCAAATTTTAAATGTAGCGATAAAGCAAGTTTCTTATGGTGTGGCTAGACATTTGTATGTCTAGTACATAAAATTCTATTACACTCCTAAGATGTGATGCACACATATTTTCCTCTTAACAGTAATCTACCTTTCTGTTACTATAGTCTTTGTCGCAGTCACTCATCTGTTGTACTTTTTTTTGTGCATCACCAATACCAAAGCTAAGAAAGTGTGTAAGTTAAAATTAGTAAGCAGCATATTAATTTGCCATAGCTGTCTCACGTTGTTTAGTAATTTGGTGAGCAATCAGCTACTTGGCAGTAAAACTCTAAGCACCTCTACATGCATGTGACAGTTGTCTGGTTTAAAATTTTACCACTGAGGGCAGCATCTTAAAATCAGTTCTCTGCTGTGCTCAGATTTTAAGGTTGTTTAGAAGAGTGGGTAAACACTCAATAGATGTAATATCACAGTGTTTAGTAATCACCATAACAGTAAGATGCTCAAGTTAACCAATATACGTTTTTAACTGCTGCAGCTTGTTTATTCTAAATTCTGTAGTTATACCCACATTTAGAAGGCTAGCAAAGACTGAATATTTTCCCTTTGAATTTTTTCTAGCTATTTTCTCATGAATAACTGATTCTCAGCTTTGGCATTTGTTTATAGAAACTCCTATTCTTATCTCTCAAGAAGAACAATTTCCACTGCTGGCGTTTTGTCCGCATACCTATAGCCTGGATGATTTTTATTTTCCTCACATATAACCTTTAAAACATGGATCAAGTTATTTGATTAAAATGGATTATGTGGATATGTACAGAAATGGAAAAAAAACCAAACCAAACCAAAACAACACCTGCAGGATGTCTAATTTACTTATATTTTTGCTGATGTCTGTGTT
>RSEF01000002.1:86913021-86938445 GCA_003993805.1 Himantopus leucocephalus
GAATCCATGTTGACTACTTCTGATAACCTTCTTTTCCTCCAGAGGAAACTGGAAGTTTGGGTAAAGTAAGATTCAAATAACTGTATAAGGTTAGGACCATCAGCAACCCTCTGAATGGATGTGATGGCCAAGTTTAGACGTGGCATTCTTGCTGTATTACTAAGTTATCCTGAAGAAAATACATTTGGATTTAATAAACTCTTATGGTCCAAAGCAGAGTTGATAGTCAAGGAGAGCTTTTGTCGTAAGCAACAGGTAGGCACAAATACCAAGTAACTACTCAAAGTGTCTTCATCTGTCCTGCTGCCATGCCATGACTCTTTTGCCCTCCCATGACCTTTTGAAGCAGAGGAAAGAGGACTTCTAAAGGATGTAAGAAAATCTTTTACAATAACCTTGGCTGTGAAGGCACTCATAGCCAGACAGTGTCAACAGACAGGCTCCCCAGCCAACATCAGCCTCCATCTTTTACTCTTTGTTTCACTGTGCAGGCCAGCCCTCCAGCAGCGCCATTAACAATGAGACAAGATCACTCATTGTTTACTACTGTTACACAACTCCCATGATGACTAATGATGTCACAACTGGATGATGGACCTCATTGTCATGATAAGATTGTGACAGCTCTTTCATCATCATGTTGACTTGATAATTTGTTACAGAAACTGATTAAAGGAGAAATTTTCATTTCTGGTATTAGATAAATCCCAAAGTTGACTTCATAATTAAAGGAGATCTTTAATATGCAATACAGTGACGTGGAGAAAGAAGTTTAATAATATTTCTTTAAAGGTAAGTAGTTTTTTATATTAGCACATTATTTCATTCTGGAGTAACCTAATAAACTAACTGTGTCACTTCTGTCTGCAAATCTGTAGTTTTAGATAGGATTTCCTAAAAAGCTTGGTACCTTTCATGAATATTTGTAAAGGACCTTAATTTCTCATAGAAATGTATTTCTTAAGTGGTTCTGTATTTCTCATGTCTGATTTGATTTTGCTGGTCATTTTAAGCACCTGTGAAGGTTCTGCTATTCAAAATGAGGAGCTTCATATAAACAGTTCATCCTAACATTTGACAACAAAAAGGCTTTTCCTTTAATCTTCTCCCTATTAATGAACTTCTTTTGGAACCAGTCACATATATGCCAGCAGCAGTATATCAGCCACTTCCTTTCCTTATAGAATCATAGAATCGTTAAGGTTGGAAGGGACCTTTCAGATCACCTAGTCCAACCATTAACCTAACCTGACAAAAACCACATCTAAACCATATCCCCAAGTACCACGTCTACCCTTTTTTTAAAACCTCCAGGGATGGCGAATCCACCACCTCCCTGGGCAGCCTATTCCAATGTTGGATAACCCTTTCAGTGAAAAAATTTTTTCTAATATCCAACCTAAACCTCGCCTGGATTTTTTAAAAAAAAAAAAAACAACTTTTTTTTCTTTGAAAGGTACAGTAACATTTAATAGCATCTCGAAAGACAACACTGGTTATAAACTTGCTTTTTGGCAGGAAAACAAAATGCACTTGGTCCGGGTTGCAAAAAATCTTCTCTAAGAGGATATCAAATTTCCTACTTATAAAAGCAGACTTCTAAGGATGTGAAAGAGTTAAGCATACAGAGCTTTGGCATAAAATGAAAACACAAACTTGTTCTGTGTATGCATCATGTTTTTACTTTTCCATTCACCAACACCATTTCTGATCAGAACGACTTAGCATTAAATGACTACTCTATTTATGCAGTTAATTTTTTTTCACTGCCACTCAGCTGCACTTCTTCTGGTGGTGGTTTTTAAATCTTAGCTTTTGCTTGCATCATCCTTCATGTTGTGTCTCTGCCTATGCTACTCAGCCTTCCTTGCTTTAACTTTGTTTTCCTCTAGCTTTACCTGCTTTACCTCTAGCATTCAGCCTTTCCACCATCCTCTGAAGTGGCCATGTGTCATTGCTTCTTCACACCTTGTAAGAATGACAAACCATATGGGCAATTGTAATAAGCATAACACCTGATTCTAATGGCATGTTTCTTTTTAATTGTGTCTAAACTAAAAGCATTTGTTTACGTTTCTTCCAGTCCTTTAATTAATTTTCTGAAATGCACCATGGTAAAGAGAAAATATTGTTTAGTTTCCAAACCAGTTAGTTTACCAGTTGTTTTTCTGTTTTAATTTCTGCTTTCTGCACTTATTACTAGTCCATCTTTAACTCCTACCCTCTTAGCTAGGGTTTTAAACCTGATGTCCCTCATATCTCTTGATATGATACCAATAATGAATAATAGAGCTATTCAGATGTGATGCCTCCTATGTAATTTAGGGAAAGCCTAAGGTCCAGAACATGCCTCTTCATATGTTGGCGTGAAGTCTGAAAACAGAAATGCAGTCAGGAAGAAGCCAGAAGCGACTTCCAACAGGAGAAGAAAGAATCCAGCAAGTATGAGTAGACATCAGTTCATCAGACTTTCTACCTCTTTAACGCAGATTTCTGTCGTGTACTAGTGCCTAATTGTTCAAATACCCTCTATGGAGTTCTGTGGAGTTCTACTCCTTATTTTCTTTCCTTTTCCTTTCTTAGCTGATCTCTTTATTACTCTTAACTCCAAAATATGTAACTAATGATTGATACTACTTCTATGAGTTCCCCTTTGTTGCATTATCTGTGTCTTATTTCACAGAATCATAGAATGGTTTAGGTTGGAACAAACTTCATAGATCGTCTAGTTCCAACCCCGCTGTTGCATGCAGGGACACTTTCCACGAGACCAGGTTGCTCAAAACCCAATCTAACCTGGTCTTGAACGCTTCCAGGGATGGGACATCCACAACTTCCCTGGGCAACCTGTTCCAGTGCCTCACCATCCTCACAGTAAAGATTTTCTTCCTAATATCTAAGCCAAATCTACCCTCTTCCAGTTTATAACCATTACCCCTCGTCCTATCACTACATTCTCTGATAGGTCTCTCCCCACTTTTTCTGTAGGCCCACTTTAGGTACGGGAAGGCTGCTATAAGGTCTTCCTGGAGCTTTCTCTTTTCCAGGCTGATTCTATGATTTTATGATTCTATGGAAAATTTGAACAACAGTTCAATGATTTTATAAACTATATAGTCAAGCAAGACACACTGTTCCCTCAAGTTCTGCCAGATAGCTCTACATTAATTTCAGAAATACTGCTGGGAGCTGCTTCAAATTGGTATTGTCATGAAAGCCAAACTTCAAGACATCTCTGCTTCTTGCATTACAAAACAATCTTACACATATGAATTTTCTGCTTCTTGCACAATTTTTGTTCAGATTGTAGGTTAATAACATTACAAATGCAAACAATAACATCATTGTATGCATTCTGTAGGGATCCCTGATTTCCATTGTATTTTGTTTCTTCTTGTTCACACTAACAGAAGTTAAGGGTAGTGAACCTCTTTTATGCTCTTGCAAACATTTATAATCCCGCTTATCAACAACACACCCACAAATACTCAAAAAGCCAATAATGAAAAATATCATTGATTTGGAAAGTGTTCAAAACCAGTTTTTTGGTAATATGTTACTTTTCCTTCCCCAGTGTTTGCCCTCTTGATAGTACCATAGAAAACAATCATATCATTTTACACACTGCGTTTTGTGAATTAAGCCAACACATCTTTCCGTAAACTAGCCTGTATCTTACAGGCTAGCTTACAGAATCTTTTAGCATTCTAATAGTCTTTCTATAAATATATATAAAAAAATATATATATAAAAATATCTAAGTTATGTACAGTGACAGTGTATCCATCAAATATGACTGAGGTATATAAAAGAAATACTTCAATTTTTTTTTGTTCCTATAGACAAGTATCAAGACAAGGAAGAATTAAGTTTTGAATCATCAGTATTAAGGAAAATGGAACCCTTATTCCCAAAGGTATCTCATCTAACACCAAAGTCTGTAGATTTCTTCCTTTAGTTTTGATGTGTTATGCTTGTGTATGAACATATATAGTCTACTCTGAAACATCAGAATACTTCTTCTGCCCAAAATAAATTTTCTCAGGACTTAATAAATATTATAATGCATTAAAGTTTTTCTCATGATCTAGCTCATAATGAAAAAAAAGTGATGTTTCAATCATCTGAGTTCAAATAAATATTTTATCAGGCTTCTAGTTTCCAAGACTACATCTAAAATGACATTATACTTCCACAACTGAAGAACGAATGACATTTAAAATCTACTGGCTTTATGGAATAGGAAAAATAGAAAAAACTGTCACTGGAATAAGCAAATTAATTCACTTTTTCAAATCATCAACTCAGTTACATTTTGTCTTTATTCAAACTGCTATATAGCAAACCCCACACATTTTCATTCAGCAAGTCTATTTTTTTCTCTCAACAGTTCCTAATGATTTCTCTGGTAGTTTTCTATTAATGCATATACAAGAGTGTCAGAACATATTGCTTTCTCTCAATCTACATAATACTTCCTCAAACTCAAGGGTAATAAAAAATACCCTTAGAATAATTAATGCTATACAATATCTGTATGGATTATTTTCCATTTTTTCTCATGGCCTACATTATACAATCTCTTTCTAAAGCAACTGTTGGAGGCAAGACTTTATTTCACAGTCACTGATCTGAGTTTTGATTTCTCATTCAGATGAACTCTTTTCCTGAACTACTGCTATTATCTAAATTGAAGCTTACATAAAAGTGGTAAAATTCAGTTTTGATAAGTCATTTCTTTCTAAATACAGTCTTGCTTTTGAAGGATTCTTAATTCCCTCTATCATGGGCATTTCACTAATTGCCCTTGGCTTACTTATAAAAGATACAGCACAGAAAAAAATGGCAATGTGTGCAAAAGGCCCTCTCTACAAGAAAGGCTGTGATTTAAAGTTTTCCTTTGTGCCTGCCCTCAAGGAAGTATCTATGACCCTAATTAGCCTCTTATGATGTTTATCCTTAACCTAGACTTCAAAACCCAGTGGACTGCATTCCCCTGACAACACCTGCCACAAGGATTACAGAGTAACTGATGGTGACAGTCCAGAGGTTATACTGACTTTTACTGACTAGTTATTGAGTACAGGTACAGCTTATTAAAGAATGGAGGGATTTTTTGTTTTGTTTTGTTTTGCTTTGCTTTGAAATGGCCTTATATTTTAAGAGCAGTCTAAGAGAGCATTTGTATTTTACATTGCCTTTTTCCAAGACTATGAAATGTCACAAGAAAAGGAACAAAAATAGGAGGAAGTCCGCATAGGTGCTTATATTGTTAAAGAGTTAAGGTGTCTTCTAGAAAGATTAGTCTTGCATGTCTGAATTGCAAACACTTTGGCATTCTTATTTGTGCCTGGTGAAATGAAAAAAAATAATTTTGGTAACAGTGTTAGCTCTCCCAGAGAAATTTTCTGTTATAAATTTTAGTTAAATTGCATAACTTACCTTGGTTCTTTTGTTTGAAAATCGCAGGAGCACTGTAGAGAAATCAAGTTCGTCTGATATGGATGTCTTAACAAAATCCAAATTATCTTTTCTCTACTTATATGCACTGGAATTATCTATAAGCATAGATACCATGACATCCACATTCACAAACAGTGAATAAAACTGTTACCTATATCTTTAAAGTTAACTAAACTATAAAAATTACTGCAAAGAGACCACGATTTAGAACGACTAGAGAAAACATGGTTTCTGAAATAATCCATTTTTTAACTACTTCTAACTTTCAGAAAATGACTTAAGGAAAATATATCTAGAAATTAAGATCTTTGACAAACAAAACAAACAAACAAACAAGCATCTTCTTCCTCATACCTGAGATTATAATCCAGAATAGCATGTGAGTTATTTGCCAAAATCTTCTCCTCCTTATGCCATAGCTACATGTAGGTTTTAATGACAATTTTTTTCATATTTTGGGTACATATATGCATTAATAATATCAGATATCTTCATTTTGCTGAAGATAAAATTGATCCAGCTACAGAATCTTGTTCAAATAATACTACATTAGATGTCTAATTTGCATCACCTTAAATATGCTTTACACCAGTTGTTCAGTTACTATCATATCTCAGCTAGCAACTAAATAGTTAAAGCACAAAAAAGAATGCGTTTTTTTAACCCCCATTTCTGATGAACAGCTTGTATAGACTAACAAATTACATTTAGCTGCTTATTTATAGATTTTTCTTCCCTGTTCCCCAGAGTACTACCAGAACACCTGATATGCATTAACAAATATATCCACTGATATAAAATGTACAAATATATGCTCATTTAGGGGGAGAAAGTATAGACTAATTAAGCAAGATGCCTTCATTTATACAAACTCTTAGGAAGAGAGTTCACAGTGAAACCTCGGTCTCTTGAAATGCAGTTTAACACATAAAGCATTATATTTCTTGTCATAGACATATTTGTTCTAATTTGAAGGTCGAAAGATTTTTGCTCTTGCTACAAGCTCTTTTTGACCACCAAAAAATCTGTCCATTGTTACTGGAGTAGTCCCTGACAACTTTCTACCTGTACAAACTATGAAAATTTGGCCATATTTTGGAAAGTATTTATACCATACACTTTTGAGAAAATGATTTTACATTTTGTTTGATCCATCCAAATGAGCATAAGTGCTTGAGGTGTAGTAAATGCTATAGTAAGATATGAATGCAGGCTAAACATTCTACAAAATAGACACCAAATACAGTAGATCAGCCCCATATTTTCCAAAGCTGTGAAATTATATAGTATGAATCAGTACTCACAAGGGCTCCAACTTGCTTTAAAAGAGAATTTTGGCATCTCAAGAGGTTGCCTCCATAGTTGTGTTCTTCTTTTGTTTGTTTGTTAAATCCAGATGTCTTTAAATTTGACCTGGAACTAAAGAGAGATCATTTCCTCCCCCCCCGCCTATTGCCTAGTGGGAGGCAGAATTATTTCCTTACATTTAAGGAAAAGCTGAGGTAACACTAATGAAGTCCATAAGAATTATGTTTACTTTGTTTTCCTCTTTTGCAAGCTAGCTTCTGAGCTGACATTAGTATGACTGCATTATGGTGGCTTATTGAAATATTCTACAATGAATAATACTCATTAAAAAGAAGCTTGCTTTCCAATTATTTTTTTTTTTCACTGCAGCAATACATTCCTATCATCCAACAGAAACCTGAGGGTTATCACAGCTACAAGTAGGTATGGGTAGCTCCAACAGAGTTCAGGGAAAGTTATATAAAGATATACGCTATGCAATGCTAAGCAGTTAGAGCCTGAATACAACCAACTTTAATCACTGAGATCTATTCAATTACTGAAAATCAGAGAGGAAGTTAGACAAATCAGAAAGGTTCATCTTGCACTGTATTCTTGAAATTTGGTCTTAGTTGATTTGGAATTTATTTCTTTTATTTCTATTTCTTTCAAACAGCTAAAAAAAGCATTTACATTTCAGGGCAAAAATTACTACACATATAAGTTCCTTATGACAGCTATGAAAGATTACCAGCATGGAACAGTATAACAGATTCCAGAAACTATCCCACATATTACATTTGTGAACATGTGCGTGTACCAAAGCATTTTCATAAGTATTTTTTACATATGTTAAACAGTTACTTTAAGTAATATTTTTGCAGCATGCCATTTTAAAATAATTAACAACTGGCATTTAATTTGAGTGAAGTATCTTGTTGGCACTGTCACAATGATATCCCTTGAATTGATTTATTAAAGCTAGGAGGGCTGAAAATATCAAATAAACTTTAATCTGAGATAGATTAATTTTTTTGGCAGTTAAATATGACCAAACATTGAGGTTGACAAGGTAGGTCCAGTAGCAGAACAGTGGAACAGTCCTGTAGAATAATGCTAGAAGCAAAAGGAAAATTCTTGCATTCATTATTTTCTTATATTTCTATTTTATTTTAATTTCTACAAAATTTATATAAAAGTCTATCAAAAGATTCCAAGAAACATGGTTCTATTAATGAAGAGAAACTAAGCAGAAAATTTTTCTCATTTTAGAAACCCTTGGGAGAAAAAACCTACTCTAGACAATTATTTATGTTATCTCAATTAACCTTTAATTTCTCAACTGAGGGGAAAAAAATGCTTTTTTTTCAGATGGCCTGACAAACAGAAAGTCTGAATCTTCTTTGAAATACATGAATTCTTAAATTTGAGAGCTTCCAGAAAATGCCTCTCCAGAAAATCCCTTTTTCATGTGAATCTAGCTCCTGTTTGAAAGTGCAACTTCTGTGAATATCGGTAGCTGTGTAATACAGGGTAAAAAGTGCAGAGAATGGATGCAAAAAACTTAAGGATCCAGGATATAAACTGGACTATACCAACACAAAATGTTTTCTAATTGGATATAATGAATATGAAGCCATTTCCAACACCATTCATTCTTCTGAACCTCAGTGAGAACTTAAATTATATTTTAAAAAACAACAACAAAAAAAACACCCAAAAAAACCCCAAGAAGAGTTGAGGCACCCTGTGTTGGATGAAGTATTGCTTTGGACCACTATTTTCCACTTCCGGAAAATAAATCCTGATCAACAGTCCAGGAAAAAAACAACAAAACCAAACAAAAAAGAAACCAAAACCACCAACCCCAAAACCCTATTGTAACAATTTCTTTCTATAAGTTCCTTGAGATCCAACCACAAAATGGTACTAAAGCCAGTAGAAAAAAAAAAAAAAAAGAGGAATTACCATTGTTTTAATATCCAAGGATTTTATCAATAAAGCCAAGAGAAAACTCTTTGACGTTGCTTACTATAACAAACTCAAGGAAGACTCTACACTCACCTTTCACTTGGGGCTCAAAATAAATTCTCAGGAAAACTGTACTATCTAATGCACCTGTTTAGGATTTATTTCTTGCCCCCTGTTAGTTTCTTCTGAGATCTATAAGTAAAGGTGTATGATATCAATCCAGAGAATCCTTATGAAACAACTGGCAGGTTTCATTAAAACAATTCTTTAAAGTTTGATATCCAAAAGATGAATATAAAATGCTTCTGTTGGAGATTACAAGATAAAATGTTGCCACATAGCGGTCCTTTGCTGGCTGCCCCCAAAGCTACTAGCTTGCACTAGCTTACATACTAATACTAAACATAGTGATGACACCCAACCTGCTTTGAGTAATTTACAAAATCAAGGCCGGCGTTCAGAGTACTCATTTAAAGGTGTTGCCAACATTATGCACTCCATTTTCACTCGCAACTAATTTCTTTAACCATTACTTCCCTGAAACCACAGGAATATCTATGGGAATACCTACGGATGCTAAAATGACTCCACAATATGGCATTATTTTACAAACCACCTTAAAAGTAATTTCTTAATAACTCTAACCAGTACCTCAGAAATGTAGACAACTTCATCATCTTGACTGAAAGCACAGATTTATTTTCAAGTTGTGCCAGGAAATTGGGTAATGATCACCTCGTCAGACTGTTTTTGGAATATTCTTACATCAGCATTAATTTGCTGATTTGCAAAATAATTTGAAAAAAATAATAACTTACAAAAACCATAGAATATCAAACAAGTAATATGTCTATTTTATATGAGTCTACATCCCAAAACACACCCCAAAAGCTGTAACATGACCACACCATACAGTATCCCTTCATTTGCTCTGAGGTTTAGATTATGATCAGAATGCTCACTTCAGTCATCTCAAGAGGATTAATATTTAATGAGGGCAGTCCTCTAATGAAAGAGAACACATTGTTGAAAGAACCACTTGAACACCATGTAAAGAATTACCTTTATATGAAAAGAAAATCCTTGCTGATTCCTCACTTCAGGTGTTCACATAACATCTTGCATCAGTGCTGTAACTGAAAGCAGCTGCATCCTGGATGAGAGATCTTAATTTTAAAAAAGTCTTTTTGAAACTACTCATCTCAGCCTTTGAAAAGTGTCACCCTACCCCCACTCACACCCATCTACATCCTCAGTAGCAAATTCCCCATCATTCAAATTACACTAATTGTTGCACTAATACATGCCTAACAAAAAAAAAATAAAAAATCTTTACCATCATCTCCATGCAGCTGCAATAAATACTAGAACTCTGAACATTCCTGAATTTATACTTATATTTTCCAGGAATGTAATATGCTTTGCTCGGTGCACAAAATATCCTCATGGTTACCTATGTAGGCTGGAAAATGACTGTTCACAGGAATGACCACACACTGGCAGTCAGTAAAGGATAAAGTAGTCATCTTCCAGGGAGCATCTATTTCTCACAAAACAGATCATGATATACCTTATCACTTTGCCCAGGTCCTCAACGGAGGGCAACACTAACATCTCCCAAAGAAAAGGATGGAAACAACATTGAATGCCCAACTATTGCCTCAACAGCAGTACTGATCTTAAACGACATTATGTTTCTTCACTCTCTAATTCTTCTAGGCTGCTCACATGTCTGTCTTTCCTCTTCATAAGTACATTATGAATCTAAGAGGCATTATTTCTGTCTCTTTTTCCTTTCTTTCCTCCCTCTCATTTCCCCCTCCTCAACATTAACAGGCTCTCTGCTTCACGCTTAATAAGTTTACATTCACAGATGGTCTAACTGGTATGTTTCTAACTAAACTTTGAGCAGCTTGTTCTCATCTTGTATTTGATTTTGAAACTGTTCTTTTTATTTCAAGCAAGAAGAAAGGCTGTGTGCCTAAAGTTTGTCCATTTTTTTAGGGACAATAGTTGGTCTTATTAAAGATATGAATTTTACCTGTAAACCTTAACCAATCTGCAAAATCTTAAACATTAGCCTGTGTTTTCTGAGATATTTTAGGCTGAGAGCCCCTGAACTTAGTCATGAAGTTATAAAAAACATGAACTACACTTAGCAACGTCTAAAATATCAACAGAAGTTTTTGCCCAGGGAGTGAACTCAGGATTAGAATTAGCAACTATGATACAGAACATTTCATATCATAGGAAAAAGAAGGAGGACACAATTCTTTGAATTTTATAGAATGCAGAAGAGAATAGATCACCACATCCTAATGGGAAAATTTTGATGAGGCACAAAAAGCTTAAAAAGCCCTTCTTAGAAAAGTGAATTTGGTGAAAAGTGTTCAAATTGGAAAAATTCTTTCCAGAAGTCTCAGAAAACTGCAAGAAGCATTGTTATACATAGTATGTTATTGTACACAAATTCTTCTTCCACTCTAGCTAATTTTCCCTTTAATCTGAACAGGCAAAGAATTAGGACCTTGATCTGGTCACTTGATTTTCTTATGATAATCTTGTTTATATCAAAGTCTTCTACTTGGCAAAACAATTAAATGTATATTCAAGTGTGCTGTTCAATCAGCTTTAAAGTTAATGAAAGAAAGTTGTGTTTTTAAACATATCTTGAAGAAATAAAATATATTTATTTACATTATTTATATTTATTACCTGATAATCAGCAACATTAAGAAACATGGATTTTATTAATTTTTACTAATACTGTTTTGTGGCATCTTTAGAGATGCTTCTTTGTCAGATAGTCCCATTTCATTGTAATTATAAACTGCTGATGTATTTTGCAGTCCTTTCATATAAAGTGCAGAACAGGTATGGAAAAAGTCAATACTATTCACCTCCTCCTGCTTCATCTATGTCAGTAAATAGAGTTTTTATTCCAAATTACACCAAAGCATTTTGTACATAAAAGGGTCAAATCCTGTTTTCTTTACTGAGGTGAATAATCCAATTTACTTCAATAGGGCTACTTAAATATACTGTAGTGTGTCATTTCTCATTCTATACTTAACTGTTGAGGTTGCTATTTGGAGTCTACCTGTTCTTTGGGGTTTGGTTTTTTTTTGTTTTGTTTTGTTTTCTNATTCTATATTTAACTGTTGAGGTTGCTATTTGGAGTCTACCTGTTCTTTGGGTTTTTTTGTTTTGTTTTGTTTTGTTTTCCGCCATCTTTCTATTTATTTGGTTTATTTGCTACAGGCTCTACTACTTAATATTTATATATTCGAGAAGACAATATTACAAATCATTTATAGCAATATGTGAAAACCATTTAAACTACAGCTTTGAAAAACATTAACTGTGTCCAAGTTACAGGAATAAATTCTTGAAAGTGAGAATCTGAAAAGTACTATAAAAATCACTATTACAACAATACTTTAAAACACGCAAAGACAACAGTCAGATTGAAATGTAACTGTAGAATATTACTAGTTTCTGGGGTTTTTGAAAGAATATTTTAAAGGAAAGAAGTATGCAGGATATGACACACTTGTGAAACCAATTCGCTATTTTTTTTTTTTGCAGGTTGAGCCTGTATTTCAGAAGAATCTTAAAGTTCTAAAAATCCATTTTACTTTACACAGATTAAACAACTTTCTCTATCAATCGTCTAGGAGCAGAATTTTATTCTCTTATGGGTTTGTAACTCTTGGGCTTTCATTAGTTAATGTACTAAGTGGTTTGCAGATGCAGAACACTTACATTACTGCAAAGTATGACAGTTAATGGTGAGACCAAAAAAACCCCACAACACCAAAATCACAGCACAAAAACAGTGCACTGATTAAAAAAACCCCTCAGTATCCTTCTAGTGACCTTAAAGTGAGATTCAAATGTACCTGCAGAAGCAAGACTTCATATTAACAGTACACAACTTCTATAGATGATTACTATCCTTAAATGATCACACTGTTCTAAGGCCAAAATGTTTAACAGAACTTCTGCAATACATTCTGTTCCAGGACTGTACACTTTCCCTGCATAATGTCTGAATCAAAAGCTCAGTTCCATTATCTAGACTATTTTCTAAATAATCTTATTTTTTAAGCTTGAAAATATGAACTAGAATCCTCCCCAAACTCAACAGACCTTTGATTACCAAGTTTTCTTTAAGGAATACTAGAATTGTATAAAACTTAACTGATGGGGTTTCCAATTTCAATATTCAGTCTGTACCTGACCAATTGAAAACAGGCTTTTTAGCAACAATTTGGTTAAAAAAAGAAAAAAAAAGACAAAATTTTGATTCAGAAGCAGAACACTCAAAGAGCTTTTAGGAAAAACATTATACCTAATTACATAGTCCCCTAAATTAAGTAGAAGTTTTTGTACCACTGGTTTCAACAAAAGGACCCACAGCCTGATATCATTACNAATTTGGTTAAAAAAAGAAAAAAAAAAGACAAAATTTTGATTCAGAAGCAGAACACTCAAAGAGCTTTTAGGAAACACATACCTAATTACATAGTCCCCTAAATTAAGTAGAATTTTTTTTTACCACTGGTTTCAACAAAAGCACCCACAGCCTGATATCATTATTGGACAGCTACTACTGAATTATTCAGTGTAAGAAAACATCTCATATTTATGTGAGCAAAGACAAATAAGTCTGCAAAGGCATATGCTGGAGTAGCATACAAAAAGGTAGATCTTCAGATAATTAGGAAAGTGAACACATTGTAAGACTTGACCAAGGTTTTTTCAAGCCTGGTGCTCCTCTTTTAAAGTATGAGAAATTCAAATGAATATAGGAAAATAACAGATATAGTTTAAAGTAACATTTAAAAATATTTTTACCACTTTACTTAATCCTGAATGCCATTTATTAGTAGCAACCATTCTACCTGGTCATCAGGCAATGACATTCTGGAAGCAAGGAGTGAAGAAAATTGCCTGAATATGTTTGTTATGACCACACAGAATAATTAGGCAAGCGATTCCCTCCAGTTAACTGAAATCTGCATTGACAAACTACCAGCTGATGCAGATGGGCACACTTCCTTACCCTGTAATAAAAGAGACTGTGGCGAGAGAGATGAGGTACACAGGGAAAAAGTGCACTACAGACTACAAATCTTTTAATTTGACTAGAGTGCATAAAATTATAATGACTGAACAGAACCCTGGGTGAAAGGGTGCAGGTGCGTCATAGATGGATGGGACCAGTGTTTTGCTATCTATATTATGCTCCTTTGAAAAGGGGGTCGCTGAGCTGGCAGATCCCTCTGGAGACGAGCAGAGATTGTGTCTCCTGTCAATCTGAGCCTCCTCCAAGAGAGAGGTTCAGAAGACACGGGTCACAGAAGGTAAAGAAAGTAAGAGATACAACAAGGAGGCTGTGGAGAGCTCCATACCACCTCAAAGCCAGGCCTGGAGGCAAGGAGCTGGACCAGAAGTCTAAAGGGTCCAAGAGGCAAGATGGCTATAAACTCATTTTATTTTTTTACGACAATTTGTCTAGAATTCTCTTTACTTAAAGAGATGTATGTTGAGAGATATATTGCTATGAGGATTTTTTTTTTTTAACTTTAAAATCTCTTTGGTCTTTCTTTGGAACTCGTGTAAAGGAAAAGATCTAACTTGATCAACCTCAAAGTTCTGGCAGTCTCACTGTCCCCTTGCAAAGACACATTTCAGAGTTTAAGAGGAGAAAAACATTCCAAATACTCAAGTATAAGGTCTTTCTATACTTTTCTGAGCTGGTGGGATGTAAGCTATCTCCAGTCCAAAAACCATGTCAGAGAGCTACCCTCATAGGGATCATCTTTCCCGGGTTTCATCACTGTAACAGAGCTCTCCAGTTTTATGAGAGCTTGGAGTACAGCTTGAACTTTCTATAATATTCTAGGCACTCCAATAATGCTGTCCCTCTTGCTCGTCTGCTTTTTGTGTGGCTGACACCCTTCACTAGCATGTTGCAGATAATTTCCTCTTAAGTTTGCTGTGCTGTATCTGGGACTTCTGCATAATTTGACTCGGAACATACCGGGTAATTTTGTCAGTGGAGTGCTGGATGATAACCAAAAACCCATGCTAAAAGCTGCAGGGCACAGCAGGGGCTGGTAGTGACCTGGGGCTGGATGCTGCTCCATCAGGATCTCCCCTGGGCCCTTCAGGGCAGACCCTGGCAGCCAGGGCCTGTCCCACCACCCCAGCAAGGAGCAGGGCAGTTGGGGGCACCGGGGCAGTCCTAGCCCTGGACGGGCAGAGGTCGGGCTGGGACGTGGGCCCATGGGTGGGCAGGGTGTGGGTAGCTGGAGATCCGCCCTGCTGCAGCATCACTGGGGCAGGGGCTGGTGGCCCTGGGGGTCTGACATGGGGTCCTGGGCCGTGAGCAGGTGGGGGGAACCCCAGTGTGTGGGCAGGAATGGTCAGGGCCGGTGGTGCCCTTGGGGCCCTGAGAATTGCTCAGGCACATAAATACATTGCTGAATCAGAACACAAACAAGTGTATGTTGACTGAAATAGTAAAAGAGACCATGCACTGCCTTTCACTTTGCTGAAGAGCTTAGTAAATGATTTAATTCCTGTTTGCATTTTTGGTTCCCTCTCTGTTAACTAATTCTGTTTATAGAATAATTAGGCAACTACTTAATTGAAACAGAAACAAAATTTAGTGTATTTCTAAATTTGTAAATTATAATTGGGCTGCTTATTAAATTGCATTTGCACAAATTATACCTCTTTATGTATAAAAGGAAACATAGCTAAAGGATTTAGTATTTTAAAACAGCTGTGAGTGCATATGTCAGAGGCAGTATGTGCCAGGTACATGATTATCGTTCAGGAGAAGAAGAACAGGTTCAAAAGAGTTTTCTTTCAAAAGAATTAAAATTAAGTAGATAATTCAGAGATTTGCACCTTTGAAAAAGTCTGAAAAAATTTCCCACGTCCTGTGTTCTGAAGGCAGGCAGACTTTGCCTTGTTTAAACCTTTTTAATAAAGTAAAACCCAAAGTTGAGGGCTTTTCATTGAGAATTCACTGCAGCATGTCCAGTCATTATTATTCTTGTTCCATGTAGAACAAATGCAAATGATACCATTGCAAAATAAAAACAATAGACTTTTAGCAAGGTTCCTTTGCAGGTTATTATGATTCAGTATTGGTAATTTGAATTTTAGCCATGAATTCAAGTGAACATCGAATTAAAGGATCCTTGGAAATCTTCGTGGTATCCTGAAACATTAGGTTTTGACTGAAAGAAATTTACAGTGCATTAAAGACTTAGAGCAGTCTTTTGATTTCACATATGAAGAGACCTGCATGAATTGTACTATCGAATATATTTTGTCATTAAATATGTTCATAGTAATCTTGGTCCTGAAAGGAACATATGGATAAGTCATATAGAAGTTAAAGTCTTGCCCTTTTGGCAAATCTATAACATGTTACTACAATATTAGACAAATTAAATAACCATGAAAAGATAAGACTTAGAATTGAGACTTGGGAATTGAGACTTGAGAATTGAGACTTAGAACTCCCCACAAAACTAGAGATTTCATGCAGCACATTCCTCAGTCTAGCATATCAATTTGTAGTTAAAAACATAATGTTTTTGAAATGTTTCTCATCTGATTCAGAGAATTCACTATGTATATAGTTCTGATGGTAAATTACCCTCACAATTAAAAAAATGGTCTTTATTTCAATTTTAATTTCCCTCAATTTACTTCACAGCCACTGGACAATGCTACATCTTCCCTGTTTAAAATATTACCTCTCGTATTGGATGGCTTCTGTCCATTTCCTATCTATGATGGTAATTATAGAATCAGGTCAAAATGTTACTGGAGAACAGGAAAGAACAAGTAGTACAGTTCTTGACTTGAAGATCGGTGCATAGCTCATTGCTTTAAAATATGCTTTTTGTACATTTGAGCCTTTTACAGAGATATCCAACTAAATCATTGAAGTCATGTTAGAATACAGGTAATTTATCTTGCCTTTTAGTCCTGTGCCAAAAGATATGCTTATAGCATATCTTAAGGGGGCAGCCACCCTACAGAATGTTACACAAGAAATGGACTTTTAAAAACCACATTATTTACAGATGCTTATAACACTTTTTAAACTAATATTCCACTCTAAGACCAGTGCATTAATAAAATTGATTTGAGAGCATGGGAACATAAGACTAATCTTTTTTAAAATAGTAACATACAGTTTTTCATTATTAAATCTCATGACAAGCACCCTGCTTTTGCTTGTAAGTCAGATGGTATAGTAGACAGACCTTAAGGTGAAATAGCGCATCTTTCACCTTTGTGTGACATAAAAACACCCCACCCTTCCCATTATAGAACAGGAATGAGCAAACACCCCTAATTCTGTGATGACTTGCTTCTAACTTAAAGCTCTAAAAGGAAAGCTTTAAACTGGGCATCAAATAAAACAAATCAGAATTATTAGGAATTCACAACCTCCTTGTACAAGTGTGAATAAGTATCAAAAGAGCAGGGTAATGGTGAAATGTTAATTCCGTATCCTCGTTCTTTTAACAAAAATGTCACAAGAATCAGATCTCCCAATTTTTTAGAAGTCTAAGTCATCTTTTTTTTCATTAGCACTTTGATACAACACAAATCCTTCCAAAGGATTGCCAATTATGCAAAAACTAGGCTGAGNATCAGATCTCCCAATTTTTTAGAAGTCTAAGTCATCTTTTTTTTTCATTAGCACTCTGATACAACACAAATCCTTCCAAAGGATTGTCAATTATGCAAAAACTAGGCTGAGTTTTACATTTAAAATATCCTAAGATGAAATGAATTACAGCTTTTTAACAGCTTGAATTTTGAGTCACAAAATGAACTTAAAAATACAATCAATCAGAGCTGTCCTCAGTAATCATTAACAAAACCTTTTTTTTAAAAGAAAAACCAAACCCCTTATCTAGGTAAAATAATTATTAAAATCAATAGCTGAAAAATGTGTTTTGCAGTAATTTATACATTACCTGTAATACTAGCTATAGGAAGCTTTCAAAGTAATAAGTAATAGATGAATTAGTTTTTGTCCTCCAGATTTTGAGTAAGAGCGCTTCAGTTCAAGGCTAGTGCCATTTAAGATTTTAATCTTTTTACATATTAAAGACAGGATTCTTTCTGTCTTTATCTAAATTTAGTTCTAGAAGTTGTGACATTAGAGCAAATCTAGTTTAATCATACTGGTAGTTTTACATGTAAATTAATGCATGTACTCATACAGAATTACAGCATTAGAGACTCATTAACAAAACCAATGACGGGCATTCCCCCCAGAATATGGGATCCCTAACGACCTATAATTTGGATTTTAAATGAGAATAAATTACCATGCCAACAGTTCTTTGAACACAGGTTGTTTTTCGAATATGTCTTCACTAAGAAGAATATAACTGGAAGTGAATTAATCATTTAAGTTCAGAAAATCAAATGCATTGAAATAAAACTTGCATGACTGGTTCTTTAAATTTTAATTTATTAGGACAGTCTTCTTGGAAAGAAATAGTTAGAATGACAATTGGTTTTAAATCTCTCTTTACATTTACTTGAAGAAGAAGAAAAGTTATACTTGCCTAACAATAAATCAGATATCCCATTTACTTGGAAACTTTAGCATACCATGAAAATAGTTACACTCAAAAGTGTGTATCATGGACACATAAAAATGTCACACAACAGCCAAATGAGATACCATGTACTATAAAAGAAAATGGTAAAAATGAAACATGAAACATGACCTTTAAATTTCAATGTGGTATTACAGGAGACTCAAGGATGGTGGCTATCATTTGTGTGTTTTGTTCATGTATTCTCTTGCTCCCTTTTATCATCACAGTATGTGTAATAAGACAAAATCTGGTTGAATTGTTGAAGTTGATTGAGTGAAGTACAGGAAGTAGTTAAACATGCATGAAGCATACTGAAAGTGAAAAATCACTGTTCATTCAGTCAGCAAGAGAACACGAAGCAGAGCCCGGATCCTTATTAAGAACCAGAGTTAATAGTTTCCCATAGAAGACCCTCTTTTGATCAAGTGTTGGAGGAAATGCAATACTTTAGCAAGCAAAGAAATAGCTATTGCAGGAACAATGACCTCAAAGCGTAAGATTCAGCATTAATTAGCCATTTTGCCTGAAAACCTTCTATTTATCTTCCACTGCATGTTCCACTGTTTTCTATTTGTCTTCCATTGTTTCCACTGGATGAGTATTTGGAACTTGGGTATAACTTATAGGGATTAGGGCAAAAGTTTTCTGGTCTTAGCTGTCTACATTTTTCATTAATCCATTTAGAAGGGACACTTGAGGACAGATACTATTTTTGAACAGTTCTGCACCAGCTGTCTAGCTCCATGGGTGGCTTGCACAGAAATGGATTGGGATACTTCGTAATCATCAGAGTAGATATGCCTTTTAATCCTTCCCCCCTGCAACACCCCACCCCCACCCTGGCCAGTTCCATTTTGTTTAATGGGCATTAATCATACTCTGAAGTTGAAACAGGGTATGTGTACATTAGTGTTGTAAATTTACATCAGGAATATGCTTTTGAAGTGAAAGTCCTAATTGTCCCCATTTACCATGCTTTGATTTATATCACAGAGTAAGTGCAGACTACCCAAACTGGATTCCTTCCAGATGAAAATAAATTGAAAAATGTGCCCCAGGAGCCCACATAATGTTCTTCAATGAGTTACGAATATTCAGTCCTGGGTGTGAGACCAGAGCACGTCTGAAATTAACACACCTTCCTCCCATCCCCACCCAAACAGGTATGATACAAACACTGAGTCCTGTTTCACTGTACAGATCTGCATTCTACTATGCTGCTCTAATTGCTAATGTACCATAGTCACAGTGACCTAAATACCTTTCTGAAAAGTGATCCTGGATCTAAAGGGCCAGACTTCATTATGCCTTTTATTTTAGAAGTAAACGTATGATACATCATGAATTTTAGAACTTTAAACAACCACTGGAAAAAAGAGGTACCTCTCATTGTATAAACAGCTAACCCCACTTAACATGAGCAGCCTTGTGCAACTCAGTGAAATGACTACATATATACAAATACTTATACGAATATGCTAAATATAAAATATGTAAAATGGTGTGCATGCACTGGAAAAAACCCCACCAATGCCTGTGATGACATGGGGAATTTCAATATACCAGCTAAAGTTTCCCTTACAAAATTCTTTTCTTCTTATAGTTCTTCATAACTGTAGGAAGACATTTTGGCTACTGACATTGAAACACTGACTTTGAAACGACGAAAAATAAATCCTTCAAAAAATTTGGCCAAATATTTTGGGTTTGACTTGGGAGATGAGGTAGGGCAGGAAATGTTTTAGTTGATGTACATTTGCACCCCAAATCCATAGCACACTTGGAGAGAATATAAATAAAGAAAGATAATTCCTTGGGGAACAGTTTTCCAATGTTATTGCTAGAATTTACCTGACATCTAGAAAGCCGGCCATATCTGAGACTACATTTCTACATCTTCATTTTTTTGGTGCATGTCATAACTACTTGCTGCCTACCACACAATGATAAACAGTTCTGATATTTTATGTCTTGAGTGCACCACCTCACAAGCTGTATTTCCTTCTTTACTGGCCTGCACAGACCCTTTGTCATGTCTTACCTGCTTGATAACACCAGAAAACTTGGAAAATGTTGGTATATGATTCTTACTGGTCTTCTTTCTGCTTGAGTTAGTATTCTTAAGGAATTTAAAATACGGTGAGAAGCCAAGGTGGGAAGTTTTGAAATCTGAAAGTGATGGAGTGATTAAGAAATTATTCAATGATGTTCATGCAATTATATTAATTATGAAAACAAAGAATAATAATGACTATGTTACAAATAATGTTGTCTTCATTGACCAACATATTGTTTCCAACTATAAAGGAGATAGACTTTTGTACTTCTCACCTTGTCTTTCTATATACAGTATGAAATAAATCTATACTTCTTTCCATTTAAATTAACTATCCAATGCATTTTTAAGCTTTTTTAAAGCTTGGACAGTTACCTAGAAGTACCAAACTTATTTGCCTCAGAAGTGCATCAAATCCTGATATCCATACACATAGCTTTCATTTTTAAATCAATTTTCCCAAAGCATCTGAAAGAGTGGTGTCTTTGAGAAAAGCAACTTACACAGAAGCTAATAAAATAACCTCTGAATATTCAGACCCTGACTTACGATGCTAAGAAAAAAGTGATAGGACACTTCCATCCATGGTTACACAAGGTTCTTATGTTAATATTTGCAGCAGAGTTTGCTCCTGATCATCAAGCATTCCAGTTAGCATCAAATCCTGAGAAAAGATGTAGTTCTAATATGTACTTTACGGTGGTGTTACACACAAATTAGAAAAGAAATATTCAGTAATAGGGCCTAGAACAACTGACACGTGTAAACTTCATTTTGCAGCTGGGTTGTCCTAGGGGCAACAAGAAGCCTGGTTGAGACGAAAAGCAACATCATCACTGGCTGGTAACAGTATTGTCTCTGCCTTGCAGGCATTATTACCATATGACAGGTTGTCAACATATTAGAGGTTATACCACTGGTCTGAAAAATGTGGCAGTGGAAAACAGTCAATGGGCCCCAAACCCTGAGCGTTGTACTAAGATCAAACAGCAGTCCTTGTATGCAGGTAAAGTTCATAAGATAATGTGTCATTGAATCCACAGGACAAAAAGAGACTTTCATCGAGAAATATATATGAATAAAAGTACATTTACAAGACGTGCTATAAAATTTTCACATCGTTACAAAATACACCTCCATCTTTGTTCAATTTCTGTGTACTTCTGACAGAAAATTCACCTGACATGCTACTTTTGGAAGTGGGCTAAGAAGAAGAAACTTGGAGAAGGACAGTATGACAAAGGAAACAGGAAAGATATTGTATTCCAAGGAAAGTGAAACGAAGGACAAAGATGTTGACATTTAAAGACATACCTCTTGGGAAAGCCTGTATGAGAATACAAATATGTTGATTCTGAAACAGAGATATAAGACTTCAATACGTAGACGTTGGTAGGGGAAACCAAGCATTAACTACATGCTCTTAACCAAATTGTTCCTGATTTCTGACTGTGCTTAACCCCTTAAAAGCCCTGGAAATCTTTATAGCAACATGCCAATGATTAATTTATTACCCACCAATTACCCACCAGTTTTCCTGTGCATGATAGTAATTTTTTCAGCTGTAATTTCCAGTTCTAAGAATCTATTGGCTTTGACTTCCAAAGGCTGCCTTTTTAGAATACTATCAGATGAATTTTTCAAATCGAGTTTTTCAAATCAAGGTTTTATCTTCCCTTTAAATGATCTCCAACTACCCTAAAATATTTAAGCTTCTTTATGGGGACAAAGTTTGACCTTTTAAGCATTATTCTTCAGTTTCCTAATGCTGGGACTTTAGTTGCAGATAATAGTCGTCCACAACCCTTTTTCCTTCTGGGTGTTTTGTAATTGTATCTATCAGAGATTTGATTTGTGACCATATAACATACTGTACTACTTAAATCTGTCATTTCATGTCTGTACTCTGTAGTACACTTAGCTGCTTCTGTTATCAAGAAAAGAGAAGCCTGAAACATTTCCTTTATTGTAAAGTTCAAGAAGTTTTATTTTTCATTGAAGTAAATTCCTATGAAAAGTCTTGGAAACTGAAGAAAAGGTGCATTTTCTTCAAAAGAAATGAACAGTTTGGCAGCACTATCACTGCAAAACTTCTGCTCTAAAGTAAGAATATTCCTCTGTAACTCTGGTAGCCACATCAGAAGTTTTAGCTAAACTGAAATGACTTCCATTTTGATTTATCTTAATTTTTACATTTATACTTTTTCACTTCTCAGTATACCTACTCGCTTTCAATAAAATATGCCTATGGATAAGTATTCATCCATGCTTCCCATTTACATTTCTTTTCCCGGTATTTCATTTTTTAGACCAATTATATCCTCATAATAGTTTGTCTCTTTCTTATTTTTACAGAATGTCCTCTGAGTTCCTTAATTTGATTTTTTATTTTCGCATAATTTTTCTCTCTTTTTCACACCTTTCCACATTGACACTAATTATTTATTGTTTTCATTAACAGCAAAAGCCTTATCAGATCCCTAAAAGTTTGCATTTCAGTGCAAATATGACCCAATAACACTAGACATTCTTCCATATCTATATTAGCTTCTCAAATAATTAAAATGTAACCATGCAGCTTTACAAAACTTCCTGTCCTCAGAAGAAAAACAAGAATCAGGAAATTATGGCAATGAAACTGTTTTTTGCTAGAAAAGACATTAAAAATATTTTAAAAGTTTCTTGTTCCACAATTGTTTGAACTGCTAATCATGCCTTCTTTAGCTAAGTTACTTATTAGAAATATCCATGATTAAAGAACCATAAAGAACCTGTTCAAATTCATGGTTTGATGACTATTCCTGACTTATTTCAATGCAGATAAAAATATGCACACTAATACAAATACCAAGGGAAAACCAATACCTCTGCTCTGAATCTCACCAGAGACAATTTCTCAGCTATGGTTACATTCTTCAAAGATGCGTAGGCTTGAAAGATCACAAAACAGCTGTTGTTGCTGGAGGGAATGAAAAATAATTTCACCATAATTATGCAAAAATACTTTATAGGAAAAAGGAAGCATCATTATTGTCTTTAGAACTACATTCTGGAAAGAAATTGAAAATAATAAAGCATAAATTTTCCAGAATGGGGAAGAGCTCCAAGTGTAAGTTCCATGCATAGGAAAGAACCTGCCCAGTGCAGTCAAGCGTAAGTGTCTTTGTGTAGCTTAAGAATGCTGTAAGTCACCTGTTCTGTCTTGTGGTTATTATGTGTTGGACTAGGCTATACCATAAACACTAAGACAATCGTGTCCCCTGCCCTCCCTACCCCTAACACACACAGGTGGAGAACTGGATCACTGCATGCCAGTTACTCCAGTGCAGCCTTGAGACTGAAGTCAGCCAAGGGATATGCATATGCATATTATATGATGTATGACTTTTGTGAAGATGATGTTCACAGAGTCATATTCTCCACACTAGCATGGCTCTAAGGCTGTATTCATAAGGACATCTTCAGTAATCAATATCCACCAGTCTGATGACCAATTTGCTAAATCACCTTACAAGCAATCAAATAAATAGCTTTTTTCTTTGCTTCAAGTACAAACAGACCACGTACCTTTCAAATACTTTCTAACAACTTGATGAGTTATGATTTAGATGAATATTTAGCAGGCAGAGTACAACCAAAATTTTAAGTTGGGGGGGAGGGGGGAGTTGTTAGTTTGTTTTTGTTTTTGTTTTTGTTTTTGTTTTTTAATATATAGAATTACTGGAGATAAAAGCAAGGTTATAGAACCACAGGGGAAATTTTCCATCTACTCTCTCCTGTGTGACAGACGTACTCCTCCTGTTTGAATTAACTGCTTTGGTCCAGGCAGATGCTTAGCAAGTAGGCCTAGTCAAAATTAATCCTATTGTGTGAGGCTATCAGTGAGAACTCCGCACCAACCCCCCAAAAAATGGTTTGGCTGGAGACTAGGCTGATGAGCGACTGAAACTGCATTAACAGCAGAAAATCTGACTACAAATCAACCCCTTGATCTCTCCCTCCATGGCAGCTGGCTGCGTGGCGGTGATCTCCCCTTGAGCAGGAACACCCCTCAAGGTTACCCTTCGAGGCTGAAAGACCCTTACCTGATACCAGACATCGATGGGTTGGTAACTGACATTTTTTGCATGCATGTAACATATAGCAAGCTTAAGTGATAAACTTTGTATCCCACACTAAATTTAAGTGTAGTAAAGTATTGACTGACAATCCATCTGTACTTATTAAATATTTTACATACCCAAATTTATTGATTAGAACTCAATAAACTAACTACTAGATCAGATCTGTCTAAGTGATCTCTGGCTCTTCTCCTGCAACAACTTAATTGATACAAAGACTTTGGCAACAGTATTTCATGAACAGTATATATTAATGTTCAAACAGTAACAGAGTCAATCATTTCATAGCATGAGCTCCACAAGATTTCCTGAATCAGGAATTCTGTGGGCTAGTTCAATTCCAATGAAGACATCAAAATTACTCTGAGATAATTTAGCTATAACTTTAAACTTAAGCCATCTAGTCCTGAAGAAAAAGTCACCTTTAAGAAGATGACTACGTCCTGGTCTAAGGTCAAATGCCACTAAACCAAATAAAAAGAATAAATAAATACATTTATATCACTTCAGTTATTGGTTAGTTTTCTTGAGTTCCAAGACAGACAATTCCGTTTCTCATTTGAGTAACAGGAAACTATTTTTATAGGTCTTTTATATTTTCTCCCAGATATAATTAAGCTAAAATGGATTAAAAAATCACGCAGTAAATAAATCTGTTAACATGAAGAAGAGTCCCATGTAGTGTAAAATTTGACATAAATGTTAGCTCAGTTTCTGTATTCTCCATTTTTTGCTTTCTTCCCTTTATCAAGGTTTTACAATATTTCAATAGCTTTATATTTTTGGTGGGAGCAGGATTCGGTTTTATTTTTGGGGGGAAGGGGGTGTATTGTGTTTGGTTTTTTTCTCTAATGTGTCACATGAACT
>RSEF01000002.1:86939445-86962082 GCA_003993805.1 Himantopus leucocephalus
CCTCCCCAGTTAGCCAGGACTGTTGATAAATGATGGAAAGTGACTTGGTGAGCACTTTCACCAGCTCCGTCAGTCCCCTTGGGTGTATCCCATCTGGCCCCATAGACTTGTGTGTGTCTAAGTGGCGCAGCAGGTCACTCACCATTTCCCCTTGGATTATCGGGGAAATATTTAAGGTGTTTTTTCACAGGTTCCCCCAACAGATACATATTTGTAAGTGTTACTTATTTGTAATCATTATGTTCTTGGTCAAACACATGTTAATACTTTTGTCTTGCCTGCCTGCCTGAATATTTTCTGATATTTACAGATCACTTATCACATTTAGAGACTATTTTGTTTTAAGCACTGCAAGAAATTTAGTCTTCCTCTGATGTGTTCCTCTTTAATTCTTTCACTGCAGTGTCATTTCTTTCTTGCTTTTCAACCTTTGTGGAAANTTGCTTTTCAACCTTTGTGGAAAAAAGACTGTGATTTTTTTTTTTTACATTTAAACCAAAAAAAAAAAAAAGCCAATAAAGAAACATTTTTCACTGACATGGTCAACGTGCCACTAGAAAATGTAATAATATAAATAAATCTTACTTTTATTCTATCTCTTCTTTGAACGCCGCTGTGCTCAGGGCTCTTATTTTTATGTTTACAGTAAAATATCTTTATTTTTTAACTGTAAACAATTATTTGTCCATAAATGCGCTAGCAACACTTTATTCACTGCATTTTCATTTAACATGTTAATGAATGGTACAAAAGCTTTCATTTTCTCCTAAGGATTCATTTTGTGTATGGTCAGAATCACAAGAATGACAGGAGAGGGGAAGATTCATGCATAATTTGCTCTTCATTAGCAATATTCAAACTTACCAAGGTCCTTTATTGTAAGGTCTAATTTGCTTGAACTTTTTTTNTGTAAGGTCTAATTTGCTTGAATTTTTTTTTAAGCTCTTCTGTTCTAGATCTATGTAAAAACTATTAAAAAAAATTATACTTCTTGCCTCATAAGGAAATACTGTTCAGTTAGAGAACTGGCTATTCCCTCGCTATTACTGTGGTTTTCCCCCTTCTAATGGCAAGAAGCTTTGATTCAGGGGCAGTCCTGATATGGCAGGTTTTTTGCTTGTATTCTAAGGAAACAAAATGAATACTTTTGAAAGAGGTATTGTGGGTAGGTTTTACATACGGGGTATATAGTTTAGAAAGCTGAAATGTAATGTTTTGGTGTCATAAGAGATGACATATCAAAACTGGGAGTTGAGTTGTTATATAAAAAATTAATTAGGAGGATTAACCTGTTCTTAGGTTCAGGCTTTGCAGCTGAGATTCATAGCTTGGGGGGGAGGGGAGGCAGGGATAATATGTGTCTGAATTTCCCAAGATGCCTTGTAAGTAAATTTCAATGGACCTGAAAATAATTACCACAGTAAGACTTCTTGTTTTAGTATTTCTTCTCCTTGTTGAAGTTTTTGATCTAGAGCATTGTAATATGCAAATTAGCACTTTGCAATGAGATGATCTATGATAATGAAACAGAAATAAGTTGATGGTTTTTTGTGTTGGAGTGTCTTATACAGGCCTCACGCCATATCAAAGATGAATGAGTTACCAGCGCACTATGCTTTTGCACCTTCTTATTTAGTTTACTTTTATCCTTGGAATTCCATTTGTCTTTTTTTTCTTGTTGTTGCTGTTATCTATAATATCTGCTGGGAACTCAGCTATCAGCCTAGTTATGTACACTTGTGCTCTGGCCTTTCTGACCTCCATGAAACAGTGAAGAGAATTGATTCCTTCCTTCCACTGCCTAACAATTTCTTAACACTGCAATCTCATTTATGCTTTTGAACTGTACACACTTGTTAATATGACTTAATTCTGTATGCATGGCTTAAATTATTTTTCTTACATAAGGCATGTTTGCCTTTTTTAATACGGAAGAGCAAGGATCATGTTTCATGGTTAGACATATGGTTCATTGTTAGAAATACATTCCAAAAGAAGGACAAAAATATTAATGCAACTCAATAGACAAATGGAAAATTACATAGTCCACAGGATGCAAATGGGAGGATGTATCTTTTAAGACCTGTTAGTGGAAGATTACAAAACCTCTGATTAGAAGTACATTATTAGTCAGGTAACTACTGAACTGCAGAAAGCATAAGATGATACTAAGCAGATGACACTAAGCTAGGCGGGCGTGTTGATCTGCTTGAGGGTAGGATGGCACTACAGAGCGATCTGGACAGGCTGGGCCAATGGGCCGAAGCTCATAACATGATATTCAACAATGCCAAGTGCCGGGTCCTGCACTTGGGTCACAACAACCCCATGCAGCAGTACAGGCTTGGGGAAGAGTGACTGGAAAGCTGCCGGGGGGAAAAGGACCTGGGTGTGTTGGTGGACAGCCAGCTGAATATGAGCCGGCAGTGTGCCCAGGTGGCCCAGAATGCCAACAGCATCCTGTCCTGTATCAGGAATAGTGTGGTGAGCAGGACTAGGGAAGTGATTGTCCTGCTGTACTCGGCACTGATGAGGCTGCACCTCGAGTACTATGTCCAGTTTTAGACCCCTCACTACAAGAAAAACATTTGAGTTTCTGGACCGAGTCCAGAGAAGGGCAATGAAGTTGGTGTGGGTTCTAGAGCACAAGTCTTAGGAGGAGTGGCTGAGGGAACTGGGGCTGTTTAGCCTGGAGAAGAGGAGGCTGAGGGGAGACCTTATCATTCTCTACAACTTCCAAGTACCAAGCGATAGCATAAAAGGAAATGGCCTCAAGTTGCACCAGAGGAAGTTCAGATTGGATATTAGGAAAAATTTCTTAATCGGAAGGGTTATCAAACATTGAATAATCTGCCCAGGGAAGTGGTGGAATCACCATCCCTGGAGGTATTTAAAAGACGGGTAGACACGGTGCTTAGGGACATAGTTTAGTGGTGGTCTTGGCAGTGTTAGGTTGATGGTTGGACTTAATGATCTTAAAGGTCTTTTCCAACCTAGATGATTCTATAATATGCAAAATGAAACAACACATGGGGAAAAAAAAAAAGGATTGCATATACCTAACTATTTTGCCACTACCAAAACACTAGATTTTTATTCTGTGGGGTTTTTTAGTTAAATTCTGAGAAAGCAAAACCTGAACTACAAAAAGAAGTCAGTGAAGTCAGTAGAATGTTATTTAGTTTTATGGTTCATAGTAAGAGCCTAGTCCAATTTAGTAGTTAGAATTTACACTTAAGTTCAGTTTCCAGGTGTCCTATCCAGTTTGTGGGGGAAGAAACAAGGTGAATAAAAATTTCAGATGTGTATAATGGACTCTGTTTTCAAGATTTCTTGGCTTCTATATGTCTCTGAAATACTGTGGGACCGTATTTCATGTGGGATTTGTCCATAAATCAAAAGAGACTGCTAGTATATGAGCATAGGGGCTCAAAGAAGTCACTAGTAGGAAAGTGGCAAAACTGCTGCTCATCCTACGAAGCAAAAAAAAACTTTTAAAGGACCTTCAATATGATTTCTCATTGACAGTAGGAACTAAAATATTTCCCGCTATAGCTTTACTGAATTTTTCTCTCTGTTGTCTCATTGCACTCTCACACTTTTGATGTGGGCATATACTGTTAGACACTGAAGAGCCAGATATTCTAAAAGCCTTCATGAGCATATTATAAAATTAGATATTTTACTTCCTTGTATACACTATCATTAGCTGACAATTTACAGCCCTAGTGTATTGGATTTGTGTGGCAAAGTTTTGGTAGCAAGGGGACTACAGGAGTGGCTTCTGTGAGAGGCTGCTAGAAGCTTCCCCCATGTCCTATAGAGCCAAAGCCAGCCAGCTCCAAGACGGACCTGCCACTGGCCAAAGCTGAGCCCATCAGCAACAGCGGTAGTGCCTCTGTGATAACATATTTAAGAAGGAAAAAGAAAAACTGCACAACACCAGCTGCAGTCAGAAGAGAGGAGTGAGAAAATGTGAAAGAAACAATTCCGCAGACACCAAGGTCAGTGAAGAAGGAGGGGGAGGGGGTGGTCCAGGTGTAGGAGCAGAGATACGCTTGCAGCCCATGGCGAAGAGCATGGTGAGGCAGGCTGTCCCCCAACAGCACAGGGGGGTTAACGGGGGAGCAGATATCCACCTGCAATCTGTGGAGAACCCCAAGCTGGAGCAGGCGGATGTGCCTGGAGGAGGCTGTGACCCCGTGGGAAGCCCGCGCTGGAGTAGGCTCCTGGCAGGACCTGTGGCCCCATGGAGAAAGCAGCCCATGCTGGAGCTGGTTTGCTGGCAGGACTTGTGACCCCGTCGGGACTCACACTGGAGCAGTTCATGAAGAACTGTGGTCCATGGGAAGAACACACATTAGAGAAGTTTGTGGAGGACTGTCTCCCGTGGGAGGGACCCCACGCTGGAGCAGGGGAAGAGTGTGAGGAGTCCTCCCCCTGAGAAGGAAGGAGCAGCAGAGACAACGTGTGATGAACTGACCCCAACCCCCATTGCCTTTCCCCCTGTGCTGCTCGGGGAGAGGAGGTAGAGAATCAAGAGCAAAGATAAGCCCGGGAAGAAGGGAGAGGTGGGGGGAAGGTTTTTTTAAGATTTTAATTTCTATTTCTCATTACCCTACTCTGATTGACTGGTAGTAAATTAAACTATTTCCCTGAGTTGAGTCTGTTTTGCCCCTGATGGTAATGTTGAGTGATGTCCTTATCTCAACCCCTGAGCCTTTTGTTGTATTCTTTCCCCTGTCCAGCTGAGGAAGGGGAGTGACAGAGCAGCTTTGGTGGGTACCTGGCAACCAGCCAGGGTCAACAACTAGGTAGTAAAATGTCTTTCAGCAACTGGCCCAAGTTGCTTCTCTTTCTGAAAACATTGTCATCTTTCTCTTGCCCAGTTCCAGTATCTGAGAAACATAATCAAGATATCTTTTTGCTTGTGATATGTTGTTCATAGAACTAATATCTTGAGGGTTTATAAATTCTTAGCTACTATGGTCAGTTATGCACAGTTTGGACCAAGGTTTGTACTGTATTTGATCAATGATATCCCGAGTCTGTCAAAACTTTGAGGTAGAAACGCTGCCTGCTGCTTTTCAGAGGTTATTATAGCAATAGACATCAAAATTTTTGAACCTNTTGATCAATGATATCCCGAGTCTGTCAAAACTTTGAGGTAGAAATGCTGCCTGCTGCTTTTCAGAGGTTATTATATCAATAGACATCAAAATTTTTGACCTTTAATACAAATTGTTTTACCGGAACACATACACAAATTATAACAGGATCAATCAGTCAATAGGGAAAACTCAACACTGTCATGCGAGACAAATTAAATGAAAGGTTACTTTTGCATGGGGAAAAAATAGAGACTTTCTCTCCTACATTCATACAAGAATGGCCCAACCTCTGGGGTTGAATCAGCTTCCGGTAGTCCTTCAGGTGTATATAGCAAGATTTGCTCCTTTCCATCAACTCAAAGTGTTAGCTTTGAACACGTTCTCTGGTTCAGATGTGCCAGCTCCCTTAGGGCTCAAGTCTGATTCTTGCTGCAGGCTCTCAAAGGGCTGCTTTTACGTCCCTGCTTGCTTCAGTCTACAATGAAGAAGCTGTTCTGCTTTACACATGCTTGGTGGCTCATAAGGAAGGTGCAGTCTTCCTCTCTAAATCTGCCACCTGACCCTGACTGCAAGAAAATGGCAGAAGCATTTCTGATTGNGGAGATGCTGTAAATTGCATATTATAAGTAATTAATATTTAATATTTTGAAATTCTTTGCCTAACAAATTAGTTTAAGATGAGAGAGAACAATTTTTACAATAATGTCAACATCATTATAACTTTTGAATCACTATTTAGAATCTGTTCTTTAGGAAGTGGAAGGGAAAGGTGGTTCTGTGAATCTGCAACGCTCTGCAGAGTTCTTTTTAATGTATGCAATACATTTGAAAATAAGCTAATAACTAAAATGATATTTTTTCTTGGGAGCAGATACAGCTCAAGGTTTTGACATTGAAATATTTTAATAATGTAGTTTCTAACCAAGATTTTGCAGAATTGCCATGTGGATAATAACTTCAGTTTGTCCTCCATTTCAGTTGTTATCTCAAATCACATTGTGGCATGTTAGAGCTTCAAGAAAGAGAACTATTGCCTCATCATTTCCTTCATCTGTATTTTAAAAGTTCAACTAATCAAACTAATTTTAAGAACATCAGTGGTCAAAGAATCAGTTCTGTAACTTAGAATGAAAGACATCATTGGTTTGTAGTGCAAAGGGATATGAAAACTTGATGTTAATGTGAATAAGTTAATTTGATTATTTTATACCCAAAAGATTTATTAAAAGCTTATTTTTAATGTATTTTAGGAAATACTTTACATTACATCATTACATGGAGCCACTTGGAAAACATGACAACTCTCTCTCAATTTTGGGTTGTTTATTTAATGCAATGATAGTTCTGGGGAAATCGTAGAAACTAAAATAATTGTATGAAACTTAAATAATATGTACCAATATATCAAAGAGGATATAATTAAATTTTTTACTCTCCACTGTTCTTTCTGACAGTCTGAGGTAAAAATGCACTTCAAATTTTTGACATTTTATTGCATATTTAGAAGCTATACAAAGGATACTATGAATTGTGCCTTGTAGAGAATATTTTATAGAGGAGCCTGTAATGGCAATTTATAAATGGATTTCAATTTTGTGGTTATAAATCTAGGAATTACAGCTTCACCAGAAGCTACAAATGAGAAGTTTTCTGAAAGAGAATGATGATATCTCTGTTTTCAGTAATTTAAGTACCTTTGTATTGAAAAAAAAACCCCAAAACACCACTAAAAATACCCAACACCACCCCCACACCCCCAGACTAATTGGATTAAAGAATGTAAATGGCTTCAGGCATGAGATGTAATGATAATCAGTCTACTGGGGGGTTTCATTATTTTTCTGTGGCATTATAACAAGCAAGGCTAGAGTAAATTGAGACTGACTAGGAGATTCAATGATTGCAAATACTGCTCCATGGTAGGGTTTTCCTAGGAGCTAGTTTTGTATTCATGAATGCAGATCTGCCTAAATTTTGTCTCCTGACTCATGAGAAGTTAAAGCCTCTTGTGCTATCATTTATCTTTCTTCTTTTAAATAAGGCCCATCCTACATTTTCCTGCTTCTTCTTTCTCCCATTCCATCCTTCCATCTTAACCTAAAGATGGTCTCCCTAAATCTACAGTGCAGTGGAAAATCTATCAAGATTCTTTGCAATCAATCAGGAACCCCTGATTAAACCCATCATTAAAAAAATAGTTTGGAAACAGTGAGATCCTACAGTGATTACAATTTCACTACAAGTTTTATAAAAGGCAAGGTAGTGGATCTTTGGTTACACTTTCAATCTAAACCACATTAGCTGAAACAAGTCTTCCATATCCTCTTCCATGGAAATCCATCTTCTCTTTGAGAACTCAAGAACCGTGGGACAGAGCCTTTTCTGATCTTTCCAGAGTGCTAGCCTTAGGTGACACTGTTTTGCCATTGCTATCAATTCAGTAGTGCATCCTTCCATGAAAAGCAAAAGGGTCTGGATCAACAAGGACCATATGCAGGGGCAGGTACAGGCTGTGGCTGGACTGGAAACTGGCATTCTGATAACATATCTCAGACAGGGACTTAAGGCCCAATGCTGAGCTAAAATGGGGCTACTCAGCCCATGGGTATGAGACCCCAGTGGTGGGGTCACCAGTGGGAGAAGACCACAGGTGAGGCTGGTCAGGGCCATTAAGGCCTGCTAGTGAACTCAGGACCCTGACAGTTCTAATAGAGACTCACTTCACTACAAAGTGCTGTGTGGTATCCGACCCCAAAAACATCACACAACTAACTTTATCATCTATCCATTTTGTAATCAAAATTCTTGGGCTCAGTGCTTTCCTGAAAAGGGGATGTTTTGTAAAGTAGTAGTTGTGCTCATTCATTTTTAGTGTCACTGAATATCTTGTTACTGTGTTCCAAGGCAGATAACAAAATCTTTTAGAATATTCTCTCTGTGTGACACATTACATATGACCTTTCATTTGCTCCAGACACTGCAGTATTTAGTCTGTTCACCCGTCAATCTAAGGCCCTTAAGTTTTGCCTAGTTAGTTTCTAACAAGCCTCCAAACTTTAATTGTTATAGCTTCCAGGAAATCAAATTGTGGTGTTTTATTGGCAGGAAAACAAGGCTAAGAGCTACAGAAGAGAGACAGAGATGTTTGAATGCCTGAAATTTAAATGCTTATTAGAGGGCATATGCTCTCACTGCCTCAGCTATCAATGTAGTTCACAAAAGAGCAGGATTCACTCAAGCACACAGAAAAAAAATGCAGTAAACAAAGAACAGTCTAAACTGACCACTTAGAAAAATCTAATGAAAGGTCATAATTACCTTCTCAGAATTAGCTCATAGGCAACACCAGCTTTGATTAAGATGGGTGATCCAGGTCAAGCCCATCAGATGAAATTATGGCCCCTCTTCCGCATGATACTAGTCAAGTAATTAGAAAAACAAGCTCACACATAGAAGGCCTAGGTTCAAATTCTTCCTCTGCCAAAGGTAATTTGAGCCCCCAGGTCCTACTTTCCAGAAGATTCAGCAAAACATTGAATTTGGGGATATTTTTAGTATATGCTCCGTATCTCTCACACTGAAGTTATTTTGCTTTTATTAAAGCAATTAAATTTATTTCATCAAGGTAAAAAACCCACTCATTTCTGGAGTTTAAGGCAGTCTTACAAGGGGAGAGTCAAGCTCCATCTAGTGAACACGTAAATCTTCTAACAGATGCTCACCAGTGTTAAAAGGTTGTTATAATATTGAACTATCCTCCTAGCTGTAGGCAAAGGCAATGCTAAGGAGGCCTAAAAATATGATGTCTGATTATTACAGCTGTGCAAATGAAGAAATAAGAGCTTGAGTATATGACTACTAAGTAGCAAGACAAACAGCTAATGAGCAAGATGTTTGTATTTCAAAAGACTAATGAGAACATCTATAACTGATGGTGGCATGCAGGCTTCAAAATGTCCCAAAACATCTTTTAAAGGACACACAGTATGAACTAGCATGAGCTGAACATATACCATAACGATTAACAGGAGCTGAGTGTTGTGCTTAGCATATGGTTATAGTTAATTATTAATACTTTCTTGGCAGGCATTAGAGAAAATGATATGCAGTAGGAAGAGGCACAGTAAAGTGCATGAGGAAGTAATGTAGTAGATAAAAAGCAGAGCTGTAGTTTGAATTCTTGGATTGATGTTGCTAGACAGCTGACCTCACTGCATTATTGCCTGATGAGCATTAAACTACAGTTATGTTTCCTACTGCTTTACCGCACAAAAACAAACACCAAAGTTTTGAGATCAAACTCAGCATCAAGCCAACCATTGTGCTGGCAAAAAGATAAGTGGCTGTGGTTCTTCGAAAAGACAGGAACAGAAACAAACAGTGCAAGCATCTGAATCCTGTGTGCCGATAGCGGGCCAGTAGTCACAAGAGACACAACAGTACCTGAAGCATCAAGAACAGCCAGTAGCAGAAACAGAGATCAGGAGTACCCAAAATAGATAGAAATACTTTATTTTAAGGCTGTACTTGTCTAAATTCTAACTTTGAGCTCTTGGAAATGATCATGCTTTTAATGGGTGTCTTTCCCATCTGTTTATTTAGGGGACATATAATTCTCCTACTCTCTCCTTTTAGACTTGTTTTACAGCTTCTATGCCACAGGGGTGTGTTTTCTTTTCAACCTTTTTTTGGCATTTCTGAATTGTTCTTTAAAAGCAAATAAAAAGACCAGAGACACTATTTCATTGTTTTTTGACAATGCCATTTACAGAGATAAGATCAGTTTTATATCTGCCTTTTCAAAGAATCAAGGAAAAAGTTTGTATTTTTTTCATAATTATCTGTTAGGGGCTCATGTTGAGGAAGCTATGTCTGACATCCTCACCATTTTGGCAATGTTTTTTGAGATATAAATGATAGAAGACTACTTGCATTCTTAGTTCCCATTGTACTACACTGCATACGACTGTGTTGGAGATGTATTTTCTTATTATTTCTTAATTATGATTCAGGTCATTCCACAACAGTATTCTGTCTTACTTATAATTTGTTGTCTCACCAATAACCAGCAATCAAGCTACACCACCAATTACTTCATATAATTGTTTAGATGACTGACGATAATCTACCACTCTTTTTGCATGCTCCTGTCAAGAAAAAAAAAAGGGGTAGTTTTCCTTGCAAAACCAAAGAAGTTACCAAGTAACATGGGCAACAAAATCACCAATTTACTGACTGTGTCTGACATGAAAGCACCAGTTATAAGCTCATCAGTTACTTTCTCTTATAGATAACAAGTCAAGGGTTCAAAATAAAGACAAATTGGAAAGGGGTAGGAAGTAAAAAAAACAGGCCATTAAAAATGACCACCAGATTTGACATAGCCCTTACCTTAAAAGGCTTCTAAAGCCATGAGCTATAAATAAAAATGTGCATTTCCAGCTTTTTCCTCTTTTGCATCACACTCGCAGAGCTTTTCCCTAACGTTGGTGGAGTACAGACTTTGAACATATCCATTCTTTTCTGTTAAGAGATATCCTCCTTCAGAGCTTCAAACACCTGTCACCTAATAAACAATTTCTTGCTTTATGTTGAACAGGGAAGCTCCTAGTCTTCAACTATTTTGTATCTCTTAACCACATTAACCAAAGCGATCTGAACAGTCTTGGCCATCACAAAGTTGATTCTGTTTTGGAGCTACTTTAAAACTGAGTATTTCCAATATGCACATCCCTAATACAGAATTTGCCATCAGGGCAAGAACTCTAGCGGGGAAAACAGCCCACTTATCTTCCATCCAAAGCATTCCAGGCTGTTCCTTGATTAGGGTGACCCTTTCTCCTGTTTAACCATTAATTTGAATTTTTATTTTTCCTCATAAATGCAAATGAAGATTGTTTTATTTAGTTAACCGCCTTTGTTCAACAAGTGGCAGCAAGTAACTTGTTTCTCTTTGAAGCATTCAACATTTCTGTTACGTCTCCCCTGCATACACATTCAGATCTGGGTTTCTGTTTGTCTTGATAAGCAGCAAATATTAAGAGAAATCTGTTGGTCTCAAAGGACTTTCAGCTATAGACTTCAAAAACTTAGGTTGAATCGAAGATTGATGCCAGAGGATCAGCCATAATAAGTCTCATTTTCTGTAAGAACCAACCCAGGCTAGCTGAGATACAAGTTTTTGGAGTAGAATTCTTTTCTCCTTTTCTAAATATTGGAACTACAGCAGACTTTTGGAATACCCCCATTTTCCAAGAACTACAGAAGACATACAATAAATACAAAAGCTTCTGTCATGGGAACTTGCCTTAATCATGAGTTTAATAACAGAGTATAATGAGCTGTGGCTGAGAGGACACTATACACAAAACCATGGGTGTAATAAGTCAGGCCCTACAGAGCAATAACAGCAAGAACTGAATGTGGTCAGCCTCGATACTGGCCACAGATCAACAAGTGGCAAGAGAACAATGCCTTAAAATTTTGGAAATGCATACTGTGATATCATCATGGACTTGATTGGCAGTCTGTGTTGACATCTGCCTATAAAAGCCCCCAGTAATTGAAATGGGTGGAACATTGTTACTTGGCCATTCCACACCACCTAGAAGCAAAGAGCCTGAGATGGAACAACTACTCATTGGTGCCAAGCCACTGCACAGAGCCTGATGCTGAGAGTCATTAGGGCAAATGTGGTTTCCTCAGAATCAACAGTGCCGACTCACTCGAGAGATGTACAGAGCAGTTCTCAGTTACTGTGGGTGCATGTGTGTGGGTGTGTGTGAGTGCAGAGATTTGTCCTGATAGAGCATGTAACTTAACAGTGTTGCACTGGCCTGGTGTTCCTGTTTCTCTTTAATTAGCTTTACTATCTTTCTTTTGGGAAAAAAAAAAANGAAAAAAAAAAAAAAAAAGATTTTTTTTTAAACCCTTATATGGTCCCATTATTCTTTGTCCAGTCCTGCTTTTGTCCACATTCTGAAACATCCTTCTTGAAAGAACTGATTATATTATATATTATATTATTTATTATATTATTATATAATATAATATAATATAATATAATATAATATAATATATATATTATTTTGCATTTACCAAAGGCAAGTAAAGTGATCAGTATGCACTGTGGTGGTTATGTTAGGTGGTTATGACAGGTAATTACGTCGTATTCTGGATAATTGCCTAGAGCTGCCACTTCTTTTTGGAAAACACAGGTTATCATCTGCCCTATGCGGTTGGAAAGTGAGACCAAGTTGAAATGTCAGGTGGGCTGGGGGGTGCTATAGTATGGTTTACCTCCAAGGGGAGGTTTGCAGAATCATCCTATTAAAGTTAAAGTACTTAACCCTGTCTCCTTGAGGCAGCTCCAACACAAAGAGGTTGTGAGGCTTCCAGCCCTTCTCAGCAATACAAGATGTCCTCACACTAATTTTTGTTTATAGTAAGGGAAAGATCGTATTGTCATAATTTCTTGTGATAAATTCTCTTTCAAGTTGTGTTGAACTTGGAAACAGTGGAAACTAAACAACCACAGCTTGTGGCCATCTGACTGTTCTCCACAAGACAGACATGAGAACGCAATTTTTAAAGGGAAACTTCCATCACAGAGCTGCTGTCTTCTAAGGTCCAAGTTGGGAAAGTGTTCTTCCTGATGTTTCAGGAAAATAGACTGAAACATGTTGACAAAAAATTTACAAGTTTGTGGCTCCTAGTTTCAAGGCTTCTTTTCTAAGTTAGGCAACTTTTTCAGTGTACTGGTATTTCAGCTCACCCTCCTTTCCACTCTCTTCAGGGAGTCATAAATATTTATGATCTGTTGCTCCAGAGGAAGATACAGATAAGATCTCTAGCATCTAAAAATGGATTTCAATGGAAGTTCAAGCTCATGATTCTTTCTATTGACTCTATTAGGAACTGGATTGTTATTAAGACTTGAAAACATATATCAACAAACAGGGCTAAATCATCTCTGTGCATTTTATTTCTGAATAAACATAATGAGAGAGTAACCCAGGCATCAACAAAAGTCAGAGGAAGGAAAAATTCACTTCTAGATATTCTGCAGGAATTTTTTCCAGCATTAAATTTTTTTCCAGCATATTTAAATTCTCTCTTCTTAAGATGGAAAAATCACCTTTTGTCCTGTGGTTTCTTTACAATCCCCCCAGCTGTAATAAAATAAACAGTTAAATTGTCTTGAGTAAGTTACAGCTGCATCACAAACCCTGACTGAGTCAGAAGGAATAGAACTTCTTTTTAATCTGTGTTCTAAGCCAGCACATAGCAAAAGATGTTTTTATATCATAAAATTCCTTTCTGATATGTCCTGTCTCACAAAATTGTAAAACTGTTTTGCAAGTGGTAGACAGTTTCATTTTTCTAACACTATCAAATGTGTCTCCCTGGATTTGAAAATTCCTTTACCTCAAAAGGAATGAGGGTGGTGTGTGCGTGCAAAAAAAGTCTTTGAGATTAAGTTAGGTAAATTACTAAGAGTCAGGACCCTAGAAATAAAAAGTAATA
Source organism: Himantopus leucocephalus (assembly GCA_003993805.1). Lineage (NCBI taxonomy): Eukaryota > Metazoa > Chordata > Aves > Charadriiformes > Recurvirostridae > Himantopus > Himantopus leucocephalus. Next base: position 86,953,083 of record RSEF01000002.1, read on the forward strand.
GCTTTCTGTAATCTTGATAATCTCCCACATAGTAGGAAAAATGTGTCAGTAGGTTAGCAACTGAATAATGAAAGACAGTAGGTGTAATTATACGGTGTTTCCTTGGAAGGATAGCCACATATTGCTGTGTTTTAACTCACAGCTGTAGTTACTTACCTCATATTTTATAATTTTATTCATTTCACATAATTACAACATTACAGGAAGAAAGGAATTTCTGAAATCATCTTAGTCTGTTTATTTTCTATGAGTATGCTTTGATGTCTAAGTGTGAAAAAGGCCTGTACAAGTAATCAGAGACTTAAAAAAAACAAAAGCCCAGTAGTTATATAGCCATTAAAAATGCTACTATGTGCCCTAAATAGGCAGCTTCCAGAACATCTGCCCCAAAATACATATGCAAATTTTGTGATGGATCCTACTGGATTCTTAGCTATGGGGGTGGCTTCTAAAATATTTTAGATATTCTAAATATATATATTATAAATATAAACACATAACATAAAAAAAAACGTTTTTCTGCCTACTATTGAAAGACCACTGCCCGAGAAGCAAGGGAAAGCATAGGTGAGATTGAGTGAGTGAGGGCTTTTTCTATCCCCTTTAGCATGTAGGCATTTGGCTGATGTTAATACCTGTCTGTCCTTCCCCCTCTGTGGGGTAACTGTGGTTGACAGCAGATGCCTTGGGACAACTGCTACAACAAGGCAAACACCTAATGGTGCTTTTCCAGACTAGTTCTCCAGTCTTTTTATTTCAGAATCATTTACATGCCAACTTTGGCATACTTATCTTGTAGCAGGAATTTCTACTTCTGAACTACTTGTTGTGTGAAGAAATATCTTCTTTCATTTGAATATGACTCCTTCTATTTTAATTTGTTTCATCTTAGCTGGCAATTTGGAGAAGACAATGAACATTCATTCCCTATTTACCTTATCGACGCCACTAGTGAGTTTATAGACCGGTTCAGTAATCTTTTTTCAATGTTTTGACTTGAAGTTTTTTTAGTCATTCTTCCCAGCCATTCTATACATCTGAAGACATTTTCCATCTTTCTTTTTATTGTCTGCTGTTTCACTTGCAGCTGGTTCCTTAACTGGAAAGAGAAAAAATGGAAAATAAACAAATGGCTTTATGGGAAATATTACATATATATCGTGTTACATGAAGTCACAAATGTACTCCAGTAAAATTGAAGGCATGAGTTATAATTATTGAAATCAAAGCTTTTCTCCTCACAAAGAAAAATATTTAGCAGCATTTCATATTCTCAATACGAGTTATTTATTCTCAAGTGTAGTATCCACTCTGGAGTGCACAGGTATCAAAATTACCTTTAAAGAAGCACATTAGATCACTTCCCCAAAGATGTCTTTTATTATCAACCTCACACTTTTTTTTTACTGTCACTTCTTAACTATTATATGGCCAATGCATATTAGAATATTGAATTGTGCTGGCACTTAACAAACACTTTTGCAGTAGTACAAAAATAATAGAATCCCTTACTATTGTTATTATTGTGTTTATTATTTTGCTTTACCTTTCCTTCTACCTTACTAAACCAAACATAGTCCTATCAACAACCCTAATACTCCAGAAATATTTTTTTTTTCTTTCTAACATATGGGTCAATGTAGTTTCACTGGTTAAAGGAATCTGTATAAATATATTTGGTATCATTTGCACATAACTTTCTCAGGTATTTTTGCATATATGAAGATCTAAAATAGGGTGAAGACTGTCATCCTTACAACACATATGGTAATAACTGGTAGCTAGGCTGGAGAAAGCACCTAAGTAGAATGTAATCAGGAAGACGGATCTGTAACACTGAGACAGTTCAGGATCTAGTGTTCTAGAAAGGACGAGCTTAAGAAACAGGCATAGATTTTCGCATTTTGGGCCACACCTAGAGCCCATTGCTGTCTCTGCATAGCAATTTCTCATTCAATTAAAACATCAACGGAAAAAGGTATAACTTCAAGGTCAGTGTGGATAAGTCATTCATTTTCCTTCCTCAAGTCTGCAGGTATTTCTAGTTACTCTCTCTTCCCTGAGCCAGGCTTACTACAGTAGTAAGTACCTTACCAGTTAGTACAAGTACCTTAATGGTACCTTAGAGTACCAGTAACTTACTACATGATACTTCCTGCTGAAAAAAAAGATTAGGACTTCTGTTCAAGGGTATCAGGTTAGGCTGCCAAGTGGTGGATTAAGAGATCTTATTAAATGTGACCAGTATTGGATTTTGAGAGTCTTTCAGAAGGTACTATACACTGTTAAGTAAGCTAATAAAAAGAAAATTGCAAGGGACAACCCAAAGTCTAATAAATTAGTTTCAACTGCCCATAGCATGGAAAGCAATAGATATAGAAATTGTTCATTCTTTGTTAATGGTATCTGTTGAAGGTAAGACACAGAAATCAAACTTTTTGATTCATGGATTCAGTGGCTGCCAGCAAAAGGGAGAAGTCCACCCTCTACCCCATTCATAACTGGTCAAATAAACAGTATATGTTTCTTTCGCTTCCTCAGAAGCACTAGATATTGATCAAACATAGAAGCAGGACATTAGAAAAGATGTGATGAGTGGCATTATGTTGACTGTAGTAGGTTTTGCCTGGTAGGTTTCAGAATCAGGCCAAGACTTTGGAGATGTTTCCCTGACATCAGGGAGGTGCTGTCAGCACAGATCATGTGGGCTTAGTGCATATTATTTTCTTCTTGTCACTTCAGGAACTTAAGATTCTAGCAGCTTCTTTGTCCTCCTCACCTTAGGTTTTTTTCCAGTTGTTTCCTCCTACATCAACTGAAAGCTTCTAATTTTAAAATGTTCTTGTTACCAATAGCTAGCTTGACTTATTGTTCTGCTGCCGACAGATTGGTCTGCTGAGTATCTGAGATAATTTTTTAGGTAGGATTGAAGCATCATTTTTCCCTTGAAAAATGCTTCATTAAAGGGCAATGATGAAAGCTTTTCCAACAAGAGAAGAAATGGCTAATGGTAATTAAAAATGAGGTTTTTAACTACACCAAAACTGAATGGAAAATTAAGGATGTAAAACACTTGGCATTATCACAGAAGGGGAATTTGATGTGAACCTGAAAGGACTAAGCAGGTGCTGAACTGGCAAGTAATGTTATATGGATGGATTCCACAGGGATGGATTTTACACTGATGAATTAAATAGAAAACCAAGGAGAATTAGACAGGTATAAACAGGCGAAGATTCAGTGAAATAGGCCTTAAGACCTCTCGTCTCACAGCAAAACAAAAAGAAGACATAATGGCTGCAGCTAAAGCAGGAGAAGTTTGAATTCAGATGGACGTTAAAGTTCGAGCAGAGTCTAAGAGAGAGTGCTTTGTGGACAAGGCACTTAGCAAGGGATATGAGAATTTGAGAAAGAAGGGCCTGACAGAAGGAATACTTAGCGAATGAGTGTAGTAGAATTGCTGTCCCCTGTACCGCAAGGATTTCTTGGACTGCTGAGTATGACATCAGTCTTCTAAAAAAGAAACAGGTTTGGAATGGCACCTCATTTCCGAAAGCCCCAAAACAGATACCTGGAAAGGACCTTAGAGATAGGAGTGGCATGTAGTCACAAGACTGTCTAATCTGTCCCACTGTCTACAAAGGAGAAAAGACAACAACTAGCAAAAGAAATGGGTGTGTTATTGCCACACTTTTAATGGGACGTTGAAATAGTCTGTTTCTCAAGCGTGATAGGACTCAGTAACATCTGTTACATATTCTCCTCCAGGAATTCCTAAAGTATAAATTAATCGTTCAGAAGCTAACAGACAACTTCTATTTGGAAGTCTGAGTTTCTGTTCCAGCAATCTTACTCAAATACTTTCTAGGCACTGAGATTATTAACATTTAGCATTTTTAACAATGACACAAGAGATGAACTACACCGTTTCAATGCCTGCTTGTCTTTCTCTCAGGCCACAAACTTGTAAAAACCAAAGTTATACCAGAACTTGATTTTTTATAAATGCAAACCTGTGAGTATCTATAAAATAAGGAAGAGGAAATGATATTTTGGTTATCAAAACCAGTAACACTGATATATTTGCAAGGCAGTGTAATACAAGTACCGTGTCTGGCAGTGGGTCCGAGAGAAGGGAAAAGAAAAATTTCCAGGACTAGCGTGAAAAAGAGAAAGTGGGCATGATCAAGGGCAGAGGAAAAACAAATAATTACATGAGATTAAAGAGAATAATCTTACAGAGAAGCTGAACAGGAAGAGCATATATATTTTCTTTTTTTTCCAGAAGGTCCTTGACCTTCAACATTTGCAGGTAAAGTCAGTCAATATTAAAGGTCAGGATGAGATGTTTTCACGAAGGGAGAATGATTAGCCTATACTCACTCACTACATGGTTCATGACTTTCAGAATAATCTGTGCTTCTCTTTTGGCAAATATATTAATCTATAATAAATGAAGTAGAATAAGAAACCCTAAAGCCCTTTCCATTTCCTGTACTGTAGAAAACAAAAGCATTAATGAAAAATGAAAGTGCTGTTGCGCTAAATCAAAAAAGGAAAATAAATGACCTCTCAAATTTAGAAATAAAATATTAGAAGAAAATAATAGAAGAAAAATATTTTTGCTCTACAAATTGGTGTTACACATTGTGAGGTTTAACAGAAACCTAAATTTAAAGAAAAATGGGGATCTGGAGGTATGCTCTAAAGTTGTTTCTAGCCTTCATAAGCAAATCTACTCTCAGTTCAATTACACAGTTGTCAGGACTAACATGAAGCCAACCTTTCTCCCCTTATAATGCAGTTGTGATGATACCATGCCTGTATTAATATAAACACTCTGATTTGCAGTTTTAGACTGTATTGAGACTCTTTTGCAATGAACTTTATTCCTTTCTGCTTCAGAATCCTGATTTCTTTAAAAAGACAGTAAACTATACAAACTTTTTTTTTTGATACATCTGAAATATTTCAACTCCTGCCATTTAAATAAAGAACAGAAACTAGATGGATTTGAGCCAAACTTTAACTCCTTTTAATGGTCATTTAGAATAAACATATCTTTTCAGCACTGTTGTGTTAATTCGGTAATTTTCATGTGCTTCAAATACCAGTCTCCAACAAGCAGCAATGAAGACAAAGCTTGTTTTGTTTTCTAAACACTGCATTGTCTTTCAAAGTAGCAGGCAGGCTCAACAACTCCTTGGGGAATTTTTCTCTGAAGGGAAGGTGGCAGAAGTAGTGAGGTAAAGAATGTAAAAAAGTGGGATAAAGCAAAAGAATGTAAATAGGATGAGTAAGGGAGATGTAAGCTGTTCCATAAATAAAGTCATATGGAAAAAAAATACATAATGGAAACCTGCATATCTTAAACCTAGCAAAAGAAAAAGATCATAAAAAATAGTGCAAGACACAAAAATGGGAAATGAGCCTGACAAAGGACTGTTCATGAAAAAAGATTCAAGCAAAATCCTGGCAATGGATAAGATTAAGACATTTTTTAAGTTGTGCTATAAAAGCATAAGCTAGACACTGAAGGTGGAAAAATCCTTAATTTGATGGTAGACTAATGGACTTTGGAATTATTTTGCTGAGAAAAGAAATGTTGTATAGCATACCCATTACTGTGTGCCATTTAACTAACTATGAAAATAATCATTAAGCACCTTCTAGACTATCCATATCCATTAAGTAATACATGTGCATACACACAGATACGTTTTTCACCTGGGATGAACAGCTTTCAATTAAGGTCTTCTCCACTTCCCTCAAAATATATGCTAGAGTAATGCACTACTGTATGAAAAAAAAAGGTTAGTGAGAACCACTGACAGGAAGTCTAAGTCTGTACCACCCAAGTACACAGAAAGTACATTTTAAACACAATTAACTCTTCAGAAGAGCTCAATGCCAACTTCTGGACTTCTTATCTTTTTGTTTCAAAATAAAGTTTAATGCTGTTAAACATCAACATTTCAAGCATATATCTTTTTTTTTTCCTTCCTGACAATTCCATTCTAGCCTCACATGGGAAAGAGTTCCTGTCCATTTAAGCAGTAAGAAGAAGTAACATTTGTTGCCTTGATCAGTGGTAGTTCAGATCAGTATACTATACAAAAGTACTAATTTTCATGTATGTGCTGTTTATTACATCTTAGATGCAGTTTAAGAAGAATGATGAAGAAATAATTTCATAAAGATAATACCCGATATAGGATGTAGCAGCAGTCATCACAAGTAAAACAAGACTAATTTAGAGTCAAAGAACAAATTGCCAGTTAACAAATATTTATATTGTAGTGATAAAAAGTGGAAAGGGGATCATGACTACCATGATAATATTTTTAATTTCTAATCTCTTGAATGAAGTTTCAAAAATTTTTTTTTTTACTGGTGGAGATATGTTAGACTGTCTTAAATACACAATTTGGTGTATTTTTTCCCCTTAAAATATTCATAGGCAAACAATTGCTTTTCTTTAGTTTAAAAGGAAAAGAGAAAGCAACCCTAGATTTCTGTCTCATCAGTTTCTTACTTTCAGCCCTGATTGTATGACAAAGTCTCTATTTGTTTTCAGAAAAAGTTCCAATGTTCATTGGAAATAAAATTGCTTGACAATTGTTTATACCTGGGGGCCTAATCCACACGTGAAAGGTACAAAGAATTGTAAGCATCTTTTCTCCAGCTGCACAGTTTAGGAAAGTGAACATAGGTGGTTTGTTATTAAATAAAACTCTCAGGTCTTCTTACTCTTATTGGCACCAATTCTTATTTCTACCAATTACGTCTGGAAGAAGCAAGTACATATGTGTTATATAAACAGACCATGGACTTCAAAAATAAGCAATTCAGAATAGACTAAAATTTGATGAGATGAAAACCAAAAAGAATACTTCAGAGTTTCTCTTGTTTAAAACTTTTTTCTCTCATTGAAAAATGTGTCAACTGAACAGGTACGATGCTTTAAAGAACGGCTAATCTATACCTATACCACTCATATTTCTTTTCCATTCGTGTTTGATAAATAAATAATAAAATAATTTTATCATCTTTTTTCAGTCATCCCATCTGAGTCTTTAAGCACTTATAAATACCATTTAATGGCAAGTCAAAGATTACTCTATGTATGTGGAATTGATTTTCCTTATTCAGCTTGTGGCTTTGTTTGCTTTGAACTTCCTCCCTGCCCCCTTCACTTAGCTAGGGAACAGTTATTTTCCCTTGTTATTACTAAGAAAAGGTTAAGGAAGTATCCTTCAATATATTTTTGCAGATGAGTCCTGGTAGAGGCTTATCTCTAATGTAACTGATAAGAATTAAATGAGATTTTTTCCTTTCTACCCCAAAGAACTGACATTTTATCTAGGAGTACAGTGATTTTTATGAACACTCCTCTTTCTTATGACCACTGAGGTCCACCCAGATCCTCTGTGTCTTCCCAGTGATATAAGCTGTCCTATTGCCTCTTTTTTAGGTCTCAGTTATAGTAATGTAAATCTTTACTAATGCTTAGCCACAACATTACAGAAACTGTACAGAAAGAAAAAAACTCTCCCAACACAGCGAAAGCTCCAACAGAAGAAAATCAGTCTCTCAATTGTTACATGAGCATCTATAATATCACACTCCACTAAAAAGCCAAGGGGCTCTAAGAGATAACCTGACATCCACCTAATTCTGTATACCAAGCAGAGCTTCAGCCTTTGACAAGAAACTGAGAACTCTCTAGTGCACCAGGGAATGCTGGGCATATTGCTAGTCAAAAAAAAAAAAAAAACCCNAAAAAAAAAAAAAAAAAAGCCCCACAAAAAAACCCTAAGTAAAACATAAAAAAAGTTTTATTGTGTTGTCAATATAGGAGATTTTGACCAATGATAAGAAAAATCTCTATTGTTTTAATTTTTCAATTTTTTTATACAAATTGCCCTCTAACCAAAATTGATGTCCCTCAGAAATTTGTTTTCAGAACAAAAAAGGCCAACTATTAGATTTCTTTAGGTAATCAATAAAGAAAAACAGATGTTTAAAGAGAGTAAGTCCCAGGGATTCCAAAATGAACAGGAAAAAGACTTCTGATCTGAATAGCAAACCGTATTGTGACAGTGCAATTTTGAACAGCTAAACAACAAATTCAGACACTTACAAGCTTTTACCAAGAGTTTGTCAGGACTCTGAGTGCACCAACAAGACCTAATGGCTATGGCAGTCTCAGCTGGGACATACCTTCACAGCCCTGCCTATGGGTCCAGGTGCAACACCTAAGCACAGTCCTCACCTCCAGTCCCTGCTTGAGCTCTGTTGTAGGAGTGTTGGTCTCCAACTGTCATGCTTGGGCCTGACCATGAACCGTGTTGATCCTGACCAATGGATCACCTTCCTGGCTTGACCACCTTGTCACCATAGGCCTGGCTGGCTTATCCTGGAGCTTATCCTAGCCTTCAGGCTAACTACACAGCTGGACTGTGGAACTTCCTCCTCATCACAAACTTGCCTGATGATCTTGACTCTAGGTTGAACGTGGCTGTCATCTCTGGGCCCATCCTGCTCCCTTTGCTCAGGCTGAAGGGTTGGGTATTGGTTGGTGAGGTCCCTGCCCTGCTAGCCATGTGATTCCTCTCAGCTTCCATCCCTTAGGGAGCAGCCATACTCCTGCTGTTCCCTGAAAGCTCACTTGGGCTGTCTCGAGCCCTGAGCTGAGCACTGTGGAGCCTGGTCTGCAGCCACGCAGGGGCTTTTCCCTATGAACCCTCCCAACTGACCAGGCTTGCTCTGGGCTCTCATCTCCCCCACAGCACTGATGCTTTACTCATCCCCAGGCTACTGAGGAAACCCCACTGGGTCTCATCAGTGGTTGCCTGTGCTCCCTTCCCCTTTGGGCCCGAGACCCCCAAAACTGAGCCTGAAGTCTCCCACACCATGTCCTTCTCCCTTCTTCTTGTCGCTGCCATGGTTCTGTTCTCTGAAACAGCCCATTGACAACCCATGGTGATTAAATCACTC
>RSEF01000002.1:86962092-86983992 GCA_003993805.1 Himantopus leucocephalus
GGATAGAGGGGAGCATCTGTCGGTCCAATCTGGGGCCCCCCATGTCCCCAGTGGCTGATTTGGCGTAAACCACGACAACATCTTTGGCAGCTTTGCTCAATCTTTGATTTGGGGGCAGGAAGAGCGGGAAGGGAGTGTCTCTCGTTGTTTTGACTAGACTGACGCTTTGGGCAATCTTTGTCTCATGTTAATTTGCCACCTAGAAATGGAAAAATAATGACCCACAATCATCACCCTAAAGAAAAATCCTGAACAGAAAAAGCTGCCCACTCACAGTAATGTCCTTTCAACAGATAATTGGAAAAGAGGGAATGAAGATGCCACAGCAATAAACAAACCTGAGCTTTGAATAGTAAGGTAGTGACTGTGAGCTGGAAACGTGGTTTTAAGGCATAAAAGATGAGTGTTGTCCAAGATGTGGTGGATCTGGAAGAGAAATTATGAAGACTCATTTAAGTCAGTGAGGAATGAATTATGAGAAACATGGTGGACATTTGCTTTATTTGTTTCTAGATTTGTTGGCTATAGTAAATATTTGAGAGGATTCCTCTAGAAGGGAGTGATTGCTCTTTTACCTAAGTGTGGCTGAGCAAGCTTAAGAGAAGGAAGTTTGGACACATCTCAGGAGCGGTCAAATAGAAGAAAGGAGCCAGAAAGTCACAGAAAAAACAACTGGGTACCAGTGCAGAGTAGTTATTTCTGCATTTTGGGTAGCTTGTATAGAGTTTGCTGCAACTCTGTAAGCCACAGAGACCACTGAATGCAAGGGCATACAAAGAGTTGTTTATAAACTTTATATTACTGATATTCCACCTGACCCAGTCACTTTGAGCTTTCTCTGTGTAAAAACTTAGATATTTTACTTTAGATTCCAAGGAAGTCATGCTTTTTTACTTTAAAAGTTTTGTGGTCTTTTTTGAGATGCTCAGTGTGAGGAAAGGACAGGCAGATAAAACCCAGCTCTGGACTAATAGCAATAATTTTAGAAGATGAAACATCAGCAGAGGCAATAGTCTTCTGTCTAGAAGGTGATAAATTTAAAATACATTAGCAGACATCTGCCTGTATGTGAACTGTAGATGTTCTGATTATCTAGTCTCTATAACTATTCTTTTTGATTTGTGGGAGCATCCTATGAAAACAGAATCCTTCGGGAAGTTATGCATAAATATGCTCCAGATAAAATATTTAGAAGCTGCTGGTCACAATCTAAGAATTTAACTGTAACAGACACAGAATATCAAAATTTGTCTGTAAGACTGGTTGAAGCTGGATTCACTGCAAGTTAAACCAATATCACTACAGCTCATCAAGTAGTTTTAAATGGATTTTTTTTTTCTGTAAGTAACCAATAAATTATAATTAGATTTACAGTAAATATTGAGTAAGTTTCAACAATGTACAGCTGACCTTTGAGGTGTAGGGCAGAAGTACTTATTTAAAGCTTAAAAATATTGGTAGTAGAAGATGGCAGGAGTAATAATACAACAATATATTAATATCAGAAAAATATCCCTGCACTGAATTAAATAAGTAAGCCAGAAACGTTACATAGTATGAAAATCCAAATATCTAAAGAGGCACTGAAAAAGGTATAGAAAATGTTGACAATATCCATTTTTCATAAAGTAGGACAGAAAAAACAGGATTTATTGCCTATTTGATGAGTGCTATTTAGAGAAAGACCTCTTTTCTCTACTTGAGGCTTATCAACAAGTGGATCCATCCTGAGCGTCACCTATCAAAATGAGCCGATGTATATATGAGTTGGCAGAATTTGACTTATGTTAGTTTACTGAATATGCTCTGTGTTGTTTTATAAACTGGTATGGTTAGTCTAGAATATGAGTTACTATAGCTCATATTCTCCAAGCTACTTTTCTTTTTTCTTAATTCCGTGCAGTATTTATTTATTAGGGAAAGAAATGTAATATCAGGCTTACAAATCAAATTATAAAACAGCTTTCATTAATGTCACGTAATAAATACTGAATTTAAAAAAGGAAAATATTTTGGAAGTAATAAAAAACCCCCACAGCTTTGTGTTAGTTTTCCTTTTTTGTGGCTCATTTTGCTATAAACTCTGTTTTATCATCTGCTAAGGCTGAACAGTTGAGTCTCCTTTGCTAAGTATTATGCTGGGAGTTTATTGCCAAGAAATTATGAATTTTATTTTTTGTTCCCTCTCTTGAACTTTGGTTTAGATTTAATCAAAATACAGGTAGGGAAATTTGAATGGAGTTCATTTCATTATTTTGATTTTATATGTGCAACATTGCAAAACCAGAAAAAGCCTATTCTTGTGTAAGAATTGTGCTCATGGGAATAGGGAGGAAATTGTTCTATGTTAAGGTTCATTAGTGACCAAAAATCAATTAGATTTGATTCTTGCATGCTTAATTTTATTGCTTTCATTGAACCAGACTGTGTTTGCTTTTAACCGAGAGGGTCTATTTGAGAACTTTTATGTAAAGCAGAATTGCAGTTTCTGGATATGTAAGTAAACAAAACCAAAGTCACTTCTACAGCAATGTTCATTTAACGGGAAAGACTTTGCTTAAATATGTGTATTATATTTCTTTAATATCTCATAGCTAAATTAATTTAACAGTGGTTTTTAAAGTGATTTCTTTCCAGTTTAAAGAAAGGAAAGGAAAGGAAAGGAAAGGAAAGGAAAGGAAAGGAAAGGAAAGGAAAGGAAAGGAAAGGAAAGGAAAGGAGAAAAAATTAAGAAGAGATATTTGCTTGAAGAGATTCAAGAGAATCATGACAGATCTCAAAGGTGGCACTGCACTTAGCTTAAGTGCTAAATAACAATTAATCTATTTGGTCATATTCCTGTAAAATAAACATGAGTGGTTTACATAGGAGTCTTCTTGCACAATTCTCTACAAGGTGCAAAAAAGTGTAGTGATTTCTAATAACTGAGGAGATATGCAGCAGCTACCCAGTGCAAATAAACAAATTCTGTAGAGTTAACACCATTTCTCACTTTGTCTCAGAAAGTTATTTACCACCAGAGACAAACAATAGAATTTTCAACCTCCTCCTGAATCTAGAAAAACTTGATAGTTCTAGGTCAGCACATAATCAGCAATATTATCTTCATATTATATTTAGAGATTTGAATTTTAGAAGTCTGAAGTCTGTCTTGGTTCCCAAGTGTTTTAAATTTCCATATAGGTAAGTCATCTTATTAAAGAAAATCTACCATGAGTCAAGCCATAAGCTAGAAAGTACGAACACTTCAAAAAAGATTTTTACTATATATTTTAGAGTAATACATTTATATTTGGAAATGTTCAGTTGAAAATAAAGAAGTAATTAGGCTTTAAGTTATTGCCAGCATTTCAAAGTGAATTGCCATTTTTGCAAATTTTAACAGCTCAGGGCCCTAATTTTCGGAGTCAGTTCTCTCAAAAGAAAAATATATTAATTGATTTGGGCACCCCAGAAATTTAGTAACTCTCAAAAGTTCACACCTAGATTTTTATTCAAGTGAATTCAATGTCTTTCTACTTACATAGCCAACTTCTTGATCACTATTGTTTACTTAATTGTCTAAATACTACAACACTCTGTAAGTTGAAATATTTGATACACCTTAGCTTGGGCGTCTGCTTCATATTGAATTTTGAATTGAAATAAAGCCTTTGGAACATGGACGTGCATCTATACTGAATTTAAAACTTGCTTTATGGTTTTAGCAGCTATTTTCAGAATCTGAAATGAAACCATTAATTGGAACATCTTGCTGATCAGTGTTTAGAAAAGAAGAAAACACTACTGATGTCCCTTCCATTTGCCAACTGTCCTGCACCTATCAGTAGTTCAGCATACTTCAGATTCAAAATTCTGAGGAGGAATTTGTAATTCCAAACTAGCTGGAGTATGGGTAAGGCTTAGCATACCTCAAAACTGAAAATATATTTCCTAATAGATTTGTAGTTAAAGAATTTCTCAGACCACTTCGAATAACTCTTTTTCCCATGCCTTTTTTCCTTTTTTTTTTTTTTTTTTATTGCAATAATGTCTAACACACAAGTTCCCTGGTCATGTATTCTTGAATTATCCATATTCTGTCTGGTCAACATAAATTAAGTTTTAGTTTCCTATGCAGGGGTTGAAACTTGTTCATTGCCTTGTCATCAGTTGTCAGTAGAGGGCAATATCAATGTGGTTACTACACAGGTGGAACTATACAAATAACAATGCAATACACTCAAAGGAATGAAGTTAAGTCGGAAATTATTTTTGAGACAGTTGGGTTTGGCACCGTTTCAGCTATAAGAATTCAGTCAATAGTTGAAAAGAGGCAGCAATCTCATATCTCAAAATGTGACGATCCAATATTAAAACTTCTCAAATAAAGATGGAGATAAACTACTAATTCTCAGGCTCTTTGTTAAGCTGGGGGATTCACTGAGGCATTCAAGTATGAGAGATCTTGTTCTATATTGCATAATATGATTCAGCATTCAAGGCAGTGTTTGAGATTAGAGTGTTTTCCAATAGTGAAGATTAAAGGCTGTTTTCTGTAGATTTAAATGGTCTAGTGGTATCCTGTTTAAGATCTGTCACAGTTTTTAACTGAGTTTTGTAAAAGCTGCATCTTCATTTTCACTAATGCTGTCTAAAAACAGCGTGGGAGAAAATTCCAAACAAATATGTGGCTTAGCTAACAACTGCAGGTTATAGAATGAAGTAGCAAAGGCCTATTTAATCTTAGTTTTCAGTTTTTGGGATGGGGGGAATATTCACCCTTCACTTTGAAAATTTCCATTCCTTTTCTGTTACTCTAATTTTAGACAAATTTAAAAAAATAATATTGAACATAATAGAATATAAGATATTATAAGATATAATATAAGATAATATAATATCTTCAAATTCAATTTCTCAATTTAACCAGGTCAGCAACATGTTTTTCATTAATCCAAAGACGATAACACTGTTCTACAGTTTGTAGTTTTATCCTGTTGTCTTTCTCTTCATCTTTTCTTTGTATAGTCTGTTTCTCTGAGAGAAGGCTAATGTATTTTTTTTAAACTGCTAATGTAAATTGTAGCCAGTGACTTGACATATTTGACAGCAATCAGTATTTTAGCAGATTTTTCTTTAACTAAATCAGGTTATGAAAACAGTTCCCTACTTACATGAACTTTGGACTTGAATATTTTACTAGCTGTAAATAAGTATTTCCTGTTCTTTCAAGTATTTTACTGTATTGAGAAGAAATCAAGCTAACCAGTTGTTAACTCAAAAATTCTTATAATTTTCATTTAGTCTTAAAACTATTTGTTCTTAGAAGAATTATACTATTAGTGTAATGCTGACAATTTTACACTGTTTAATGGAATTTTATGAAAGGCTGAAAATGCATGGCTACAGCCCTGCGGCTTGTTCAATATTTTTTATGTTTGACACAAAAAATAAAATTTCAGTTGTGCAATTGTACTCTTCCCAGTGCTGGAAAACAGGGAGACTAAATTCATTATGATTACTTACACTTGTTACTTACACTTTCTAGAATGGGAGCACACTAATTCAGTTGAAAAAACTGTTTGAAAGAAATCATAAGAGAGTAGTCTAAAATTACTTTTGGCAGATCGATGGTTAGAATCACTGTTTACTTCAGCCTAGAAGGATGAGATAAGAGACAGTGGTCTGGGGAGGATCTGATGCTGTCAGAAGCGGAAGCATGTAAAAGGGTCGCATCTGTAGGGAGGAGCGGACAGGACAGGTCAGGTGACCCAAAACTGACCAACAGGGTATTCCACCCCATCTGCATCTGAGAAAGGAGAGAGCGGTTAAAGAGAGCACCTGTCATTTGTTTAGTGGCCAGCCCAGCTTAAACCACGACACATGTCTAAACTACAACAGTTGAAAGGGTGATGACCACAGACTATATAAGAAGGATGTGGATAGACCACTCTGTTTCCATTATACTAGTTGACATAAAAATCTAGGAAGCATTCAGATGTTCGTCAGTTCTCTGTAGCTGAAAATGCTCACTGCACGACTTGAGGACCAGACCTTTGAAGTGTCTGAAGGAGATGTCCTTGCAAGAGTGAAGATGCCTCAGTGTCCAGCTGCCTGCCTGGTCTGCACCGTGGTCAGGTCTCTCTGCCTCTGTGCCCCATCAGATATCCACAGGAATGAGATCTGAAGCAACTAAGGGTCACATTCTCCTCTCTGGTCTCTTCATGATTTGTATTGACTTTGTTCTGTGCAGAATTTGCTGGAAGTTTAATACTAATGGCAGTATAATCTTACGGGTTTTAGGATGACTGCATTTGCAGTACCTCTTTATACTGAATGAGCATCATGCTCTGATGGGAAAGAAAGTGACAGATCAAGACAGTTAATTCTGTCTCAAGAAGAAGGGCTATCTGCGGTTATGAGCACCGTAGAACTGCTGCTTGAAGTATGCTTCAAGGAGATGGAAAGACATGTTCTCTGAGGATGAGCTTCTTATCTGCAGATACTATTTTAAAAATTATTCCTTTTAGCAAACTATTTAAAAATATGTGCTAGCTACTCCAGGAACATAAACATGTATTGCGGAAGCTGCTTTTAATTTGAAGGAAAAAATATCATCAATGAATTGTCATATCCACTTTATTATTCTTATTTCTTTATTTCTTGTGGAAGAATTCTCTACCCCTACCCTAATGTCAAAAGTCTTTCTTTTCTTCAGTAGTTGCTTTAATAAGCTAAATTGCATATTTTTATATTTTTCAATGTTCAATGTGCATAATGTAAAACATAAAAACATAAAATACTGTGTTGTGTAATGACATTGGTTTAAAGTTGTTCACAGAAATAGAAACTGTTTTTTTTCATTCTGAAGTAATGTAATAGTTGAATCTCACTGAGGTTTAGGCCTACCCCATTTTTTTCTGATACGAACAGGAAAGAAGGACCTTATATGATGTCTGCTGTTGAAAATCTTAGATAGATATTTTTACGGTAGAAAACTAAGTCTGTTCTACGTGTCTTGTTTACTGACAGGCCAATTGTCATGTTTCTCTCCAACAGATAGCTACAACTAATATAAATGATAAGGTATTTAAAATAAAGACGATGAAATAAAGAGCATTTATGGCTTTAGGCAATTTTCCAGAACACAGAAATCAACAGATCTTCTGTAGCCCAAGTGTGCTTAAATCAGAATTCCAGTTTCAAGGATGAGAGAAAATGGTCGATAAAGTTTGTTTTTACTAGTATTAAACATAAAGGCTATTTATGATTCAGTAAGACCCTTGATTGTACAGAAACCGAAGGTCCAGTAGTTATTGGGGAGGTTCCATTTTCTTAGCAGACCATGCAAATTTGTCTTTAATTATCACAGAGGTTAAAACAACAAAATCTGACAGATTGTTAGCTGAACTCAACCCATACAGATGGCACCATTCCATTCAAGCCAGTTTTGGGGAAGTTCTGCTGCACCATATGCTAGAATCAGTTCAACAGCTAATTAGTCCTTATTATAAGATAATCATTTGCTCAAGGAAATTTCTTATGGATGGGTCACAATTACGGAGTGAGAAGAAAGAAGGAATAAAAATCTGAATAGCATATACCCGCACTGACTTGTTTACGCCCGTCATAAATAAAGGTCAGCATGGTAAGCCATCTTGCATAACCTTTCAGCTCAATCCCAGTAGTGCTGACATTCCTGGGATGTATTTGGAAAATAAATATTGAATGCTGTAGTGAATCACTGCTTTTTTCCTCCTTTTTCTTAGCAGCTGTAGTGTAAAGGATGGAGAAAATTTGATTATGCAACTGAGTTCTTATCTATTAAATTAAGATAATTAAAAGAAAAGAAATTGCAACAATTTACAGAAGTTTAGAATTATCAGCCCAAGAAGAAAAATGATTGTCATAAACATGACGGAGAGCTTACTTTCCATTAGTCTTATACATTAACTTTAGCCTACCAGGCAAAAGCAAGAAGTGGAATGCCAATATTTTTATAGGGTAAAACCAAGAGAAAAGTGAAGAAAGATGCTATGATATGCTGGTATTATGGTATCTTCTACCTGTTTTTCTGGGGCTTAATATGATTCTCAGGGGTCAGATTTTTTAAGACTTATCTATTCAAACTGACTATTGAGGTTCAAGCTTTAAAATCTCTCTCCCTGAGGCATGCCTTCTTGTATAAATAAACTAATATGCAAAACACTTAAGTTGTCTTGATGTTCAAAGAAATTGTTATAATAAGAACTCTAATTACACAGGCTTTGGGAAAGAAGAATTTGATGTGCAACAGATGTAGAAGAGGCCTATTAGGATGATAAGAAGAAGACAGAGTTAGTTATTACAAGAACAAATATGTGTCTGTGTGGTATTTCACAGACATATGTAAGGAAGCTCTCTTTGCAGCCTAGTGTGATTGGAAACTATGCAGCTATATTGATAAAACTGCTTATTACCCCAGAGTATGTCTGTTCACACCAAGAACAGGCAGAAAAAACCCTCATGAGCCTACAAAATTTCTAAAGAATGTATTCTGGAGAAGTTTAGCCTTTATTTGGTTCAACCACTTTGGCACAGCAAAATAAAGCCTGAGGAAGAGTTGACTTTTTATTAGGTAGAGCAAGGAGGAAAGTTTCAAAACAGTCTTCTGATAGAGCATCAGGGCCAAAAGTCTACAGATATTTAAGTTAAATGTCATCATTTTTCGAAAGAACTTAACCAGGAGGTAAGTCAGTCCTTTAGTTTGGTTTGTGTTTTTTGTTTGTTTGTTTAGGTTTTGGTTTTGTTTTTTTCAGAAGGTGGTTTCACTAAACATCATAATATGGCTTTCTGGAATAGTTAGAGTTTTATTTTCTATTTGTTTGTCTTGGACATACTAAGGTGATTTCTAAGTACAGTCCGTTATGAGGTACTGCAAAATCTATTAATATGCACAGATGTGACCACAACAAGTAGAATTCAAACAAGGTCTACTAGCTGCTTAAGCTACCTCTGTTCAATCAATAAAGGAACTTAATTTCCCTGAGCAGATGAAAAAGACTTCTACTCTCTAAACCAATTGTCGCTGACAGTGTATTTGCATGCATTGCATCTCTGCAGTAAACCTTGTGCTTCAGAAAACCAAATGCACAGCATTTACATGCATGCATCTTGCTGAACATGCATGGTGTGATCTTTGTGTGTACATTATGTTCAAGACCTCCCTGGAATACTAGTCACACATGGGATACACAGGTGGTCTTCCAACAACCTACTTGCTACTGGGAAAATGCCAGTCAAGAGCTTCCTACCACTGGAACCAATTATGTAGCTGGCTTCCATCTTTCCGAAGCACTTCCTCATCCTGCACTGAATGAATTGCTTTGTTGACAGGGAATTTTGTTCTGAGCTGTTGCCATTCCCAAAACCCCCTCCTTTTTAAATAAGTTGAAATGTGTCAGTCGTCTGTGGAAACCAAGGGGAGATTTTGCTACTACAGGAATGACTTATGTGGTTTGTGTTACACTTAGGAAGGCCCGAGACCAGATGTCTCAGGTTAATTTATGCATGCCACTAGAATAATATGCAACTAGATTTTTAATAAACATGAATTTAGCATTGTGGTGGGATCACCTTGGCTAAGGCCCAAACTCCCATCCAGCCACTCTCTCATTCCCTGTCTTCAACAGGACAGAGGGAGAAAACAGGATGAAAAAGCTTGTGGGTTGAGATAAAGACAGGGAGATCACTTACCAGTTACCATCTTTGGCAAAACAGACTTGACGTGGGGAAAATTAATTTAATCTGTTGCCAATTAAAATAGATTTGGGCAGTAAACTCTAGTTGTTGAAGTGTGGGTTTGAAACTGGGTCTTCTGTGAAGCCAGAGAGAAGTAAGAGCACAGAAACACCCTTTTCTGAGCATGAGTGACTACAGAGAGGAGGGATTCTCTTCACAGAGGTCAATATTTCTCCTCACTTCACAATCATCTCTAGAACCATCAGCTGGTCTCTCCATCAAAGTTAAGAAATCCAGCTTTTGTGACTATCATGCTTTCTTTACATTTTTGGAAGGAAGAGAGAGAGACAGATTTATGGAAGAGATGGAAGGAATATTCCCATAGAAAGTATCCTGCGTGAGACTAGGTAGCTGTTGCTGCAGAGGAAACAGGCATTGCAGTGAAAAGGGAACACTTCAAATAGGCTCTTATGTCTGTTTGAAAGAGCAGCCTGGCATTAGTGCTGAAATACTTTTGAACGGCAATTGTCAGCAAATAACAGGGTATATCATCACAAAGAACAGAGTTGCACGTTTCAGTACAGAACGTTTATGACAACTGGGTGTGACTTTGCATGTATATATGCTTTCCTACATGAAAAAAGGACATGCACCACTTTCTAAGTTGATGCCATACATTAATTTGCAGTGATACAGGGATTAAAACTCACAGACCTCACATGCAGTCTTTGGAAAAAAATTCCATAAATGAAACACCGTTCATTAAGATTACAGGACAACACAATACTGTAGCATCAGTCTCAGCCTCCATGAGAGATAATACTCANGAAAAAAAAAAAAAAAATCACACACAATTCATCCCTACCCTACTTCTCATTCCAGCACCCAGGCCACAGTTTTCCAGAACAACCTTGTGGTTGGCCTGTCATTTGGAGGCGGGGGAAGCTCAGGCAGTCCTTAGTGTAAAATGGACACCATCTGTGTAGGAAAATCTGAAATCTGAAGGCAGAAGCAGGATGGCCTGGCATGGGCAAGGTTCTCCACCACTGTCTGTCAGCCAGATTTCTACTAGAACAATTTGTTCACAGGAGGTCTAATGTTCATCTGATCAATATGGGAAGTAAGGGGGCATTTCTACGGCAGCTGGCAGTCCAGATACTTGCATAGCCAGAGGAGCAGCCCCTAATCATCCAAAAAGCTACAATAGCATGCCACGATCTCAATTGCCAGCAACATGACATACCCCAGGCACAGAGCAAACAAGAGTGATATTCTGCTGGCTGCCCTCAAAAGGGATTCTCTTTTGTCCGGGGAGCATCTTCAGTTGCAGGGAATTCTCTATTTGCTCCTGCTCGAAGCTAGCAAGCAAGACCTCTCAGAGAAATGCCAACAACAACACCTCTCTCACAAAATACGTAGCCGAGCTTCTTTCCAGCCTTGCACACATTTATTTCACTTCTCTCCCATTCCTAGCCTTGGCAGCAGGTTGCTGTAGACATGCAACTCTCACTAGCTCTGTCCCAGGGCATTGTCACACCCACCAACATAAGTGACACCTGCCAGTACTTTGAAGGTCATTCTATCTATGCAGTCCTCCTGGGACATGGTCTGCAAAAGAATGAGTTGCCATCACACCTGCTCTGCAAGCTGTCATCTTGGGATGCCTGTGAAAAAGATGTGTGTGGAACAAGCGCATTGCACTGCATGTCTCCAGACCCTGCACTGTAGAGACCTCCCTGATTTTTTTTCTACACAAATATATCTAAAGGGAGCAGTCTGAGCTGCAACTGTCAGCCTCAGGATCCTGGTGTGAAGAAATCACAGCATTACAAAATAAGCCCAGAAGTGCTACCCAGAGGCCAAGGAACTTAAGTTCCAATACCAGGGGGAGAATCTGTCCTGCTTGCAAGCAGGTGAACTTGCATAGCAGTGGCAGAAGGTTCAATTTCTGCACTTTGTGCATCACATCTAAAAAGACCTACAGTAAGACTACAGGCTACACAAGAACTCATGAATACCACTGCACAACCCTGAGTAGCATAAAAGCATGCAAGATGGAGAACACATTAGCATACTGAACTTTTAAGTAGCTTTAGGATCTGTTTTGATGTAGGAGTTGCACAAAAAAATACAAATACATATCAATACTTAGCTTCTTCATAATAATCTTATTTAGAAAAGAAGACTGAGATGAACTGTCACACCAAATTTGAACGACTTCTGAGCCAAGTGTTATCTGTGTTTCAACAATCTAGCTATCTTATTCCTGCACATTCATACTTTTCTTTTGCCTTGTCTTGGAGATCTATGGTAAATACAGCAGACCTGAGTGATTGTGATCATTTAAATAAGAATGTATGTAAAAGTAAGCACCTGGACATCTTCCACTTCCAAAAACGTTTTTGTCCCATCAGTACTGAAATACAAATATTTTAATATTTAGCAAGGAAATCAAAACAAGCGTGATGAGCAGTTTCTAATAATTACTGATTTTTACAAGGCTGAGTTTTGATAGTTTGCCACTTTCTGATCATTGTGAAACAATTAAGGATGGTTGCACATATCCCTTTCTAGAGCTTGTCAATTCATCAACTGAATTAGATGTCTCTTCTCCAAGAAAATGAGTATGTTACTTCATATATTCTCTGCTATTTATGGTTTAAGAGGTTTGCAACTGTTAGTTGATGTAACTGCTCTGCAGTATAAAGAAATGTCATTTCTCTTCATTGATCAGGACATACATATGTTTCAAATTTCACACATAATAGTATAACATGTTTTTATCACTAGGGAATATGTTTGTATCTCCCTGGAATTCACATTTAAACAGCTTCTTGCGNCATTTCTCTTCATTGATCAGGACATACATATGTTTCAAATTTCAAACATAATAGTATAACATGTTTTTATCACTAGGGAATCTGTATCTCCCTGGAATTCACATTTAAACAGCTTCTTGCCAGGTTTTACATGTCAGACTTGGAGAAAATAACTAATTTCTTCATAACAACTACCATCTCAAAATGGAAATTTTAATGCTTAGTAATAAGATATATGTTTTAGAAAATGAAAAGGTGCTTTTCTGACCTTGATAACAGAATTCACAGTAGTTTCAAGCATCTCTAATATTCCTGTGACCGATTGCCCTCAAAATGCCTTTACTGAATATTGCCCTGTCCTTATATCCGCTCCACTAGTGCAGTAATCTATTATGAGAACTTCTTCCCTAATAGAGCTGGGTTTTTTTCCTTTCTCTTAATGTCTTACAAGAGCAGCTATTCAAAGCATGCCGATCTCTCCCTGATCTCAAAACTAGAACAAAACTGTTCAAAACAGGCAGAAGTACATCAGCTCTGGATTGTCCAAGTGAGAAATATGATCTTCCCTTATTTTGCCTCTAGATGGATCTTGAGGCTTGCATGCTTCTTTATTAAAGAGACACACAAAAATAACGGGTAGGGAAATCATGAGTCACACAGTCATGCTGTCTGAAGACTAATCCAAGCAAATCTGCCCCCACATTTTGCATCAATTCTCATTTAGAGTAGACAAACTATTTGATTAAATTGATAGAAGAGCAGATCAATGCCATGAGCTATCTCCTACATGCCTTTCTATCCATATGGCTGGAATGGTATTTTAATTATGCATACATTGGTCTGTGTGTGCACTGGGTGGTATTCTTCTGTGCAGTCTTACACATAGTTGCGATTGCCTGAGAACCCTGATGGCACATGTCTGAACCTGAAAACCGAAATGTCTTTTACAATGTAATAGCTGGTCTAGTCATGATATTATTTCATCCTGTACACTCCACTTCCTGTATATAAGTGCAATTCTTTTTTAAAGGTGATGATGTCTCCAGGTGTGGATGTCAGGATGGTTAATGGGTGTAGGAAGCCCTATGAAAACTAATTGTGTAGGTGTCACTCCAATAGAGCTATACCCACAAACATCAGGTAGGCAAAAATAAATTAAAATGTTGAGTTGCAGATCTGATTGGGGATTTGGGGAAAGCAATGGAAATAAGGCCTGCTAGGTAACTAGGTAGAGAACCACCCTATCTTCCTTAGCACTTCCCAATAAGAAAAATGTTATCTATCTCCTGCACTTAAATATCACCAGTAATTCTAACACAGAAACTGCTGCTTGAATAATGTACTGAACTCTATAATGTTTAAATAAAACTTTTAGCTCTGTTCTGTAATCTAGTTTATTGAAGTGATGCCTTTTTCATCATTTTCCAAACTGGCATCAAGGAACCCCATTAGCATTCTGATCAAGACCCTGAAATACTGTATGTTCATAAAATATGAAAATAATTTAGACTTTATGAAAAGAAGCAGGATTAGAATAGATTTTAGAAGTGGAGACTGATGAGTCCAGTGAAGTGAGATAATTATTTCAAACAAAAATCAGAAAGAAAAGAGGATGCAAGAACCACATTTTTTGTTTTCAAAATATAATTGCTGTACGTAATGAATAGTCATCATTTAAGTACATCATACTGCAAATTAATAAACAACACTACTGTGAAAACATGTTCACAAAACCAAAAGAAAGATGCAGTTTATCTAGTCCCCAGAACTAAAACCTACATCATTTCAAAAGAAAAATAAATCTTTCAAAAAGAACTGTATCCAGAGAAGAAGTCAACCTCAAGAAAGCGAGAGTAGCTCTTCTATCAGGTTGCTTGGTGGTAATTACAGTAAAGAAAAACATTAAATGTTTATTTCAGCACCTGTCCCCAGAGGAATATGAGGTACAAAGAGTAAACTGTAGAAACAAATTTAAAGACAGTCATTGACAGCAAAACACACCTTGTATAGGGAGAAAAAACTAGGACAGGAAAAAAAGGCCAAATTTGTTCCTTTTCTGCATTAGTACTCATCTCTCTATGTAGCTGTTCTCTGGCTGTTCTGACCCATAAAGAGTTGAAAAGACAGTAGTAGGATCTTACTAAAGAAAATAAAGTTTTTCAAAATACATTATTTAGTACAGAGAACAAGGTAGGAATTTCTAGCTGAATTCATTTGCAACAGAAATTATCATCAGGCTTACCGCTTCCTCTATTTAGTAGAGCTGCCAGTAGTGGATTGTTTGTAGGGATAATTGGCATTTATATGCTTTCACAATTTCTTTGTCTGCTGTCTTTTCTGTATGAAATTCTGCTTTGTCTGCTTTCTGCTTCTTTACTGTGGCTCTGCTCTGTATTGTAAATTATTTTGCTCTTACATACTGGTGCTATCACTTAGAATCCAAGCTAGCTGCACCTCAGAAGTCCCATCCCGCGATCTTTCTATAAATCTTATACTCGCTTACTGAGAGAAAGAAGTTTTGGAACATTCCTTGTCTTACCTGTCTGATTTTGTGCATTTAAGGACTTGCCGTACAGCGAGACCTGGACAGGATAGAGAGTTGGGCGGAGAGGAGCCAAATGAAATCCAATAAAGGTAAGTGTAGGGTCCTGCACCTGGGGAAGAATAACCCCATGCATCAGTACAGATTAGGGGCTGACCTGCTGGAAAGCAGCTCTGCAGAGAGGCACCTGGGAGCCCTGGTGGACAACAAAGTTGACCATGAGCCAGCAATGTGCCCTTGTGGACAAGAAGGCCAATGGTCTCCTGGGGTGCATTAAAAAGAATGTGGCCAGCAGATCGAGGGAGGTAATCTTCCTCATCCACTCTGCGCTGGTGAGGCCGCATCTGGAGTACTGTGTCGAGTCCTGGACCCCCCAGTTCAAGAAGGACAGGGAACTCCTGGAGAGAGTCCAGTGGAGGGCTACAAAGATCATCAAGGGAATGGGGCACCTCTCTTATGAAGAAAGGCTGAGAGACCTGGGTCTGTTTAGCCTGGAGAAGAGAAGACTGAGAGGGGATCTTATCTACACTTATAAATATCTAAAAGGCCGGTGTCAAGAGGGTGGTGCCAGACTGTGTTCAGTGGTGCCCAGTAACAGGACAAGGGGCAACAGGCACAAGCTGCAAAAGAGGAAACGTCTGTGTGTTCCATCTCAACATGAGGAAAAAAGTATTTACTTTGAGGGTGGCAGAGCACTGGCACAGGCTGCCCAGAGAGGTTGTGGAGTCTCCTTCTCTGGAGATACTCAAAACCCACCTGAATGCATTCCTGTGCAACCTGCTGTAGGTGCACCTGCTTTGGCAGGGGGGTTGGACTAGATGATCTCCGAAGGTCCCTTCTAACCCCTGCCATTCTGTGATATGTTTCTTGAATGATCAAACAATAACTTTCTCATTTATGCAGGCTGCATAGCTAGAAAATTAATTACACAGATCATCATTTTTATCTATACATTAAATTTGGCATGATACGAATGAAATTTCAGAATGAGTCCACAGCATTTTAGGAATAAAAAGCCATCCTAACCACCTCATCTATCCTTAGACCACACGATTTGCATGTCAGAGGGCAGCAAGGGTGGTACTTCCCTGAAGAAGAGACAATGGAGTGAAGAAACCCATCCTTGAGCTGGGGGAAATGAGTATGAAGCAAGGAGTGGTAGAAAGAAACCATTATGCTCTGATCCCCTGTGCTGCCCATCAACTCGCTGAAGGGACTAGGAGGGACTGAGTGCCATCTGTGGTGAAGACAAGTTGAGGTAAGATTAGGAAGGGGTAGGGGAGCTGTTGTACTGAAGTTGAGCCTTGGGAAAGGGAAGGAAAGGGGTTCCCTGAAGAGTTTTTTTAATTTTTTAGGGTTGGGTTTTTTTTCACATAGTTTTTTTCCCTAATGTTTGACTCAGTAGACAAAACTTTAGGTTGATTTGAATTAAATTATATATATTAAGTAAAAATCTCTCACTGAAACTGTTTTTCCCATGACAATCAGAAAGGAACAAATGTAGGCAAATATAAGGGAAGGGAGATAAAAGTTGCTGGGTACAAACAGGCAGCTTGTCTGAGTAGAGGACAGACTGCAGTGGTCAAATGCAAGGATCAGTCAGACAGACCTACAGACGTTGCATGCCACTGTGCAAACACTCGTCAACTTCAGCCCCAACAGGCAGGCCTTTAGGTTAAGAGATCTGGGAACCTGCAAGGGGATTGGGAACGCAAACTTCAAGGGTTCATGGTTTCCAGGGTCAGGCATCTGGGGGAGACCCAGGTTTGGGGGTCAGCTACCGAACCAGCTGTCGTGGGGGGGGCTTACACATGCTCAGCTTCGCTGCTGCCTGGATGTGATGACATAGAAAGGCAGCAGTCTTCCAGCTGTCAGGCTAGGGTGGACGGGATACAGCTGGGTCGTGGAGCCCACCAGATTCAGTAGCTCCTAACAGTTCATTACTCAATGAGAATTGAGAAAATGTTGTGCATTTCAAAGAAGACAAAGACAAAATGAGTCCTTTATTTTTAGAAGAGGCTTGAGAAAAACACCTTGGGGAATGTAAACATTGTAGAATCTGCACACGAAAGGATTGCCACAAGACAGACACAGTAGTACTAGGTGAAAGAAGAAATATTTTTTATTTTATATTTTTTTAAAACTTGGATTAAGAATTTGATAAGATCACAGTAACTGAAAGGTTAAACCAGCAGAACACAAGGAATAGTATCTTGTGATGTAAGCAGTATGGCAGTTAACTGCTTAACCCAAACTTGCTGACAGCAAAAATCGTGTGTGTATCTGTGCCCAGCGAACCAGAAGGAAACAAAATGTAGGCTTGAGTTAGTCATCACCACACTGACAGAAGCAAAAGGCAGAGAAGGTGGTTTCTGAATACAAATATTTTAAACCATGTTCTTCCCACCAAAGCTGTTGGAACCCTCCTTCTTCACTGAAGGGATATATTGTGACAAAAGCTTTAGGCTAGCTCATAATTAAGTAAAAAAAATTCCTATCTGCCATTCTTGACACAGCATGCTTGATGCTTATCCCTTCTAGCAAGTCTGTTTTCTATTTCATTATCCTCTGAGATGACAGCATGTTTTGGAAAAAAGGATTATTTGGCTTTTTTGAACATTTACTTTCCATGAACCTAGTCAAGGCAATAGCTTTGCCAAAGAATTCTGCTTTGTTGAAGTATAAGGTCATCAGCTTCGCTGCTAGAGTCTGACCCATCACTCATCTCTATGCTTCCTCCACAGTTTGTACCTTTAATGGGAAGAGGTAGTAATACTCTACCTGTGACAGCAGCTCAGCAGACTGTCATATGTAGAAGCAGATCTTGAAAGCAGTTCATGCAAATTACATGCAATCTTGTCGTCTTCAGTAGAAGAGTACATTAAGAGTAAGAAAGTCTTCAGCAGTGACAAATTAGAAGAGTAAATATGAAAAGTTCTCTGTCAAGACAGAATGGAGAAGGAATGTGACAAAAAGTAACAGAAAGTAGTTGGATTCTTGTGAATTAGGTACAGCTAGCAGCAATGTTTAATAAGCTGAAAAACGCAGCAAAGATGAAGAGGGCAGTAAATCTTAGAAATTAGTAGTACTAATGAGACTACAGAAACTGGAAGAAATATGATGCTGTATGAAGAAAAGTAGAGAGGTAAATGCAATGGGATGGTGAGGGAAAAATAGATCCTCTTATTGCAATCTAAAAAGACTGCATTTAACAGAGGGGCAGTGAATACTAA
Source organism: Himantopus leucocephalus (assembly GCA_003993805.1). Taxonomy (NCBI): domain Eukaryota; kingdom Metazoa; phylum Chordata; class Aves; order Charadriiformes; family Recurvirostridae; genus Himantopus; species Himantopus leucocephalus. The sequence continues at coordinate 86,980,389 of RSEF01000002.1, forward strand.
AAACCTACCCATATTTTATGAGATTTTTCTTTTGCTCATTCTGCAAGAAACAAAATGTGGTTACCCTGAAAAACCTGCATAGGCTGATCATGCTTAGATACTGTATAGACTTTTTGAACAGGGAACTACAGAAAAACCTTTCAGACCCTTTCCATACCTTCTGAGAGGCAAAGAGAAAGCCCTGATGTGTAGCCCTTGCCCCAGCTATAGTTGGAAGAAGAACACATCCTCTCTAAAAGACTTCAGTGGCTGTGCTGCTTCTCTCCAAGAATCTCTCTGGAATTAGGCTGTGCTGCTTGATTTATCATAGCCCAAAATCTAAACCTAGGAAACCATTTTGATAAAGACAATGAAAGCTTCTTGTTCAATTTAAAACAGGTGATGGAACAAGAATAGATAGCCAGGTCATTTCATGCAATAGTCTGTTTCCTCAGAAATCCTATGTCCAGAAAACCTCTTCTTGTCTAGATAAAGAAGGACTGTGAGGAAGAACCTCTTGGTTTAAAACTTTCCTTCTCTCCTATGTTTTTGGTTTATTTCGTTGTTCCTCATGGTGATTTAGTGAAAAACCTTTTGCTCTCAGTCTGTATTTATCCTCTTACAAGGGGAGAAGAAAGCAGCATATTGTTGGTCTTTATCTATTCCGAGTGTAAGTGGATATGTCAAACCTGTGAGGCCACTGAAGCTTGTGAGGCGCTTTTCATTAAATAGTTTGGTAGCCAGAGTCTAACTGGATAATTGCATTCTCTCATGAAAATTTCCTGTTAGGCTTAGACAACTGTGTTCTGATGTTGCTCATCGAGGGCTACCAAATTCCAGACAAGTGAATTTGCCTATTAGTCAGACTAAGCGATTTTTTTTATTCAGTCTGCTCCACTATTATTTAGGTACTGCAATAGATGTGACCAGCACTGAAGGGATTCCTGGCAGGAATTTCTGTGACCCAACCAGTTTGCAAATTATCAAAAGGATTCTGTCTCTATTCCTATCAGAACCCTTTCAGATTAATAGATAGGACATATTTAAGTAAAAGCAACAAACTGGGGTGCAATCACTGACACTAAGGATGAAATAATCTGGTCCTAAATAAGAATACAGTGAGCCATACAGACATGGCTACTGGATATCACTCAAAAGAAGATAAATTTAAGATTCTCCTGTCCATGGGAAATTCTCCAGGTTGATTTATCTGATTAGAATTATAAGCACTGATATTACGAATCCTCTGAGAATTTCTGGTTTAAAAAGAGAGGCTAATGATATCCTGCCCACCCTCATCCCCTGAAAAAAAGGAATACTAAGCAAAACAATTAGAAGAACAAATAATAGAAGTTTTCATTCCTCATTGTCAAATAGACTTTTTCTCTTCTACACACAAACGTTATTTCCTTTGTCTCAGTACCCTCTCATCATCATAATAATAACATCCTTTTAGTGTCAAAATTAAAATGACCATCATAAGAATTTTGTGCTAATATAAGTGGCAAGAAATGCTATAAATCCTTTTAACTTGTCCAAATACATCATATCTAAGAAAAGCAAATCAATAAAAAGCATACAAGATATAGTTTTAACTTACCTCCCTCTTTCTTCCCTCTGCAATATTTTTTTTCATTATTTAATTTCTCCTTATTGCAAATAAGAGCATGGAAGGATAACTGCAGTTCATTTTTCAGTCTTAAAAATTGCTGTGAGTATAGCTCTGTAGAAAACATTAGCAAACTGAATATTTTTCAGTTTATGCAGAACACTTAATTCTTCCAGTAGTTAATTTTCCCACTAGGTATTTTGGAACACTATAATACAAATATAATATTTAATACATTCAAACACTTTACAGGCTGATATCCATCAGAATGCAAATTATTACTCTTCCCTCCAATTAACTATGCCACAAACCTTAATACTTTCTTAAAGAAAAAACTGAGGCCATGATAAGGGGAATGGATTTATTAATTTACGTGTGTATGCACATGCACATTAATTATGTGGAAAATGTTTAAATTTTAAAATTGCTAATGCAGCCTTCAAAAATGTTGCAACTGGGAATACATTCATATGAAGTAAACACATAAATTTAAGTTGAAGTTTTTATTACTTAGGGTAGCTCAGTTTAAGAGTTTAAAAAATTAATTGGAAGTTAAGAACTTTACCTCAGAAAATAGAGAACAATCTTTTTTCCACCATACTGAGATAATGTCATGCTCTATCAGCTAAAAGATCATAGTCTCTGAGGTAGATGTTTCAATGCTTTCTCCTATAATGGAGAGTTTTCACTTTATAGAAGACAGAATAGGTGTGTGTATAGGTGTTTTGGTGTCATCTGTATGATCATCCAACAGGATAATCTACTCAATCCAACACTGACTACATTTAGTACACTTTTCTCCTTTTTAAGAAGATTCTGAATTGAAGATATTTATATATGGGAAAATGATGACATTGCGTACTCTTAATCTAACAGTGCATTTCCTTTAATGCACCATTCTTCATTATTTTAGTGGTCTGCCTCTTTCATTTGAAGTCATTTACATTTACGCAGTTTGAAGCAGCCTTTATTTCTGCAAGAGCTGCCACAGAATCCCTGGAGAACAACTGAGCTCAAAACCAAAAAAGACAATTTTGTCCAGCCTGGCAAAAGATAAAGGAAGAATTTAAGTATGGAGTTTACAAACTACTCAAGATCAGAGCAAGATGGAACCTGAAAATTGTTACATCTGATTTTTATGCTTAAATGGCTCCCTGTAATCTTCACCACTGTGTTCTAAAATCAGATTTCTCTGAAAAGCTAGAGATTTAAAAACTTTTTTTTTTAAACAGAGCATAAGGTTAAAACAGTTCCCATATGTTGTTAATTGCAGACAATCAATTTACTTACAGAAAGTTTTCAAGGACATAGAGTGTTAAAAATTGCAGCATTCATTTCATCATACCTAGAAATAGTTACTTTACATGAGTGAATACATCTCTGTCCTAGAAATAATGAAATAGTATGAACACAAATCCTTCCAATCTGCCTGTATGTCTTTTGGTACTTGCAGTTCTCAATTTCAAGTTCATTAAAAAAAAGAAATAAGTATGAGTGATGTTAATATCAATTGAAGGACACATTAATCTAAAGTGAGTTGTCCTAGTTTTAAAATATTCAAATCTTGTTACTTTATTGTGATGACTTTTAAGGAAGAACTGATTTGAACATGAGTTGTAAACATTCCCTAGCAAACTAATACATTTTGTAAGCTAGGACTTCTGAATCTTAATAGCTTAGACAAATATTGCGAAGTTAATGGTGTTGAACTTTAAATATCTATGTATACAAATATATATAAATATAAATTTTGTATCATATATATAAAAATTAATTGTGGGAGTGTAGAATGACAACAAAAAGTGACAGCTGAGCAGAAGCCAGGAGTAGAAAGAAATACGACAGCCTCTCCACATTCATCTTACACTTCAGAAATAAAAGGCAAAAATGCATTCCATGGAAACTGCTAAGGGATTTTATAATCTAATGAGGTTTTTTTAAAGTACTGATCTCTCTGTCCAACTACAACATTGATACTTCCATGCCAGTCAGCTAACAGATGAGTAGGAGGAAAAA
>RSEF01000002.1:86993840-87030082 GCA_003993805.1 Himantopus leucocephalus
ATACCAGACCTAACACCAGCCTCTTGTCTTGGGTTATAATCAGATCCTTGAAAGATCTTTTCTGATTATTCGAAATAGATAAATGTTGCACCTCCTTTTGCAGGAAGGCAAAAAGGAGGATCTGGGCTGGTCAGCCTGACTTGCCTCTATCTCAGAGAGGGTTATGGAAGTTATTTCAACATGAAGGACAAGGAAATGTCTGTATAAGTATCAGTTTATCAAAGGTAGATTATGCCTGCCCAACATGATTGCTTCTCTCATGAGATGACATTATCAGTGGATGAGGGAAGAACACAGATTGTTGCTTTTCTTGTCCTTCACAAGGCCGTTGACACAGCCTCCCCTTTTATAGCCAAATTGGGGAGATATGATCTAGATAAGTGGATTTATCCTTCTAATTACCACTTCCTTCTAGGGAAGTAGGAAATTAATTTTCTATTTCTATTTAGGTTTTGGGAGTTTTGTTGCTGTTCTTTTTGTTTGTGTGTTTGTTTTTTTAATAAAGAGTTCGATATATTCCTTCATTAGAAAAGAGTTTTTGGAAAAACTGGACTAGAAAACCTGGTCTGAAAAGCTTTGCCATGATGTGGTAGGAAAGCACTGTGCTTATAGAAGCTGATAAAGTCCAATCACATAAACAGGAAAATGGTGAAATTAATCTGTGGATTGTACATTCAAAAGTAGCCATTTAAATTCTAAATCTTCATTGGACTAGATGTCCTGGACAAGTATGCATTCTGTTCAGCATCTGGTTTTATGAAACAATTCAGGTGGACATAATAGAAATTTGTCTGTATGTAGTACAATGCCCAGTATGAAGAGATGTGACTACGCTTGACTCCTGTCTCATTAAAGGAATATGGGTTATTACCCTCAAGTTATTGAGGTGAAGGGTGGAAATGGGGAGGAGTGACTGAAGGAAAAACTAAAGCGGCCGAGAAACAAAGTACAAGTTGGTTTATTCCAACTTCCTGATGGTTGTTTTGAATACTGGAGAAAACAAAATATTCAGGTCTGTGCCAACATGTTCATCCAAATTGATCTGATTGGGATATACTAGAGCAGAAAACAGCAGGTAGAGCACCAGGTAGCCCAGGGATTAGGTGGTGAAAGACAAGAGAGAAGATTGTGATTTGAACAGGTTTTTAGAGGTCCATAAGATGGTTATGAGGGTATGTCTATTTTATGATAATAGATCATACTGAAGATCAAGATTCTTGTTCCTAGACACTTGAGTCACGCTTCTGATGTGCTAGAATATTTTTCTGTTTCCTGTGAACAATAAGGAAGTTTCTGTGGGAAGGGTGGGGTTGGGCGTGGGTGAATATTGATTTTCCACACTGCTTTTGAACAGCAGTTCTCACTGAGCTCTGTGATTCACAGAAATAAATTTATCCCTAGAGGAGGTTTGCCAACAGTCATTGCTCCCTAATTACCTAGTGTTTCTTAATTAATAAATTATAATTTAGGGTGCCTATGTTTTGTTGAGGTAATGCAAATAAGGAAAAAGGCAAGAAGTGTCCTTTAAATGCGTTGCTACAAGCAATGGGAGGAACACAAGGCAGTATTACTGGATGTTACTGATATGTTCAGGATTCATGGCTTCACTTTTAGTATTGTATACTATATGAAGAAGTTTTTCTGTTTTGAAAAGATACCTTGCATACAGTTAATAGTTTACAGAGACAAAAATCAAGACCTAGTAGTTCTCAGTCTCAAATAGCTTTTCACTTTGAAAAATGCTTTTTTTCTGTCTACTGTAGGCATTTAGGAAGGTTCAGTCTTTTGCAACCAGTGAATTGATATGATTGGGGCTAGGCATGTGTTTAAAGGGAGTTACTTTCTACCTGTTTGTGGCATAAATTGTGAGTTCTGGCTGGCTGCTACATAACCAGCCATTTATAGAGATACACCTTGCAATTGTCTACTATTCCTCATGCAGGTGCTTATCTTCTTAGTTCACTGCTTAAAATAATCACGGACTAAATTAATAACAATTATAAAACACAGTAGAATTAATGAAAATATACAAGTATAATTATAGTAACAAAACTTACCAGTTGCATATTCAGAATGCAAATATATATAAATCTCCCAAATATTATCAGATACTGTACATAACACTCCATTTAATAAAGACAATAGGCCATTTAACATATTATGGCATAATTAATGAGAGGAGTATCTGGACTATCAAATAAATAATTACAGAATATAAGAAAAAAGGAAATAAAGTTGGAAGGGTTTGATTTTAACTTCAGCAAACGCAATAGAGAATTTTTGCAAGCAAAAGCAGAACTCACTGCTGCAGAGTCTCCTGCACTTGCAATGTGACAGACTAGTAAAGGGGGAAAAAAATCCAAACCTAGCCCAGAAACAATTCAAGTTTCCTATCAAATAGACTTTCACAATTATGAGTGGCTATAGGCTATTATGAAACAAAACAATATACTACTCTCAGATATTGGTAATATTTTACATATTTCTCATTTTTCTAAGCTAAAGTTGCTAAAATTTCTGTTNATTTCTGGAAGTATATTTAACAGTTAAATAATAATTTAATCAGAATAGCCTGACTATGCATGGTTCATGAAAGTTTACTGTCTTCTCTCATGTAGTTTTCATTTTTCTCATACATATCAAATCCCTAGAGGTAATGGATTGTACAAAATCAAACACACCCATAGGCTCAGCATATCTGAAAGGTCCCATTGGCTATGGTGTCTGTAGAGTTGAACAATTTTTAAAATGTTTGCAGAGAGNTCTGTAGAGTTGAACAATTTTTAAACTGTTTGCAGAGAATTCTGGTAGGAAGCACACCCTGGGTGGTATTAGCAAGAGGACAGCCCACAGGTCAAGGAAAGTGATTATTCCCCTCTATTTCACTCTCGTGATGCTGAGGCTGAAGTACTGTGTGCAATTCTGGGCTCCTCAATAGAAGAAAGACAAGAGTAACCTGGAGATAGTGAAGTAGTAGAGGCTGGAGACGCAGCTTTGCTTAGCCAGTAGACTAGAAGGCTGAAGGAGAATATTATTGCTGTCTTCAACTCCCCGTTTTTTGGCTGCAGGACAGATGGAGCCAGACTGTTTTCAGAGAGAGATGAAGAGTGAAGAGGTAACAATCACAACCTACAACAATAGAAATTCCCGTGAGACTGAAGGAGAAGGGTTTTCCTCAGAAGAGTGGTTCTGCATAGCGTCCGAGGCCCCGGGAGGCTGTGGGAATCCCCATCCCTGGAGATATAGAAAACTTGACTGGGAAGGCCCTGGGTAACATGTTCAAACATTACCTGACTTCGAGCAGGAGGATGGATTAGATGACCTTCTGAGCTGCCTTCCAGTCTAAAACATTCAATAGGTCTATGAATTCAAGTAGAACATATAGGTTTTACAGAAGCTGGTGTATATATTAATTTCTGGAAACAACAACAGTAAAAACATATACTTCATAATCACTGCATGGTTTTATTTCTAGAACTCAGCACTTTATTCAGAGACGTTATTCTTTTAGTTAGAAGCTACAAGTTTCAATTCTGAATCCTCGCCTTCTGAGTATTACAGTGGCGAAACTCTGCCTATATCAACAAAAATGATGTGCATTATAGCGAACCAGATTAATGTGATTTCAATTAAATTTTAATAATTCAGTGAAAACCTATGTTATTTCAACAATACAAATTCTGGATCATTATTAGAAGTTTTCTCCATGATGGATGAGATAATTAATCTTTTTTTTTTATCTTTCTTAAAGCAATTCTTTTTTCTTTTGTTCTGATCATTATTTTTCAAAACCAAACTTAGAATTTGAGAGATGATTGTGCAAATGTCTCTGAATCCTTATTTCCTTGACAAAAAGTTTGAATTAAATGGAAAAGCATTGCAAAAAAAAAAAAAAAGATACATAGAATCCTGCTTTAAAAGAAAGATGAAGGGGAAAAAATCTAAAAATAATTCATTGGAAAATTACACATCATAGATTTACAGTAAAAATGCAGTCTTTAATTGTGCAGAAATATGTATACACTCATGACATTGCCAAGTTAAATTTATACAAAAAGTTTGATTTTAACTAATCAGAACACCCCAATAATAATTTAATAATTGAAATGTCTCTATTTAATATTTTAATTTTCTCTGTTTTTCCCTGATAGCATTTACCTCACTGATAGCATTTATATAGTGAGTTTTTGTTTGCTTAGATTTTGGGCCAGTGCATTGACTCATCTGGGGTCCCCCACGTCCTCAGTAGCTGATTTGGCCTAAACCACGACACATTGATATTTCATTCTATCTCTACCAGAATAAAACGATTGAAATATGGGTACATTAACGAGTACCACAGAAAACTCTGGAGTATATTATCTTTTGTCATTATCTGACTACAGTACAGAGACTCTTGTTTCACTCTTTTTGTTTATTTGTTCTTAATACACAAATGTTTGTGCTTTTTTTTAATTTTTTCAAAATGCATCTGTTAAATATAGGGAAAGTACCTTATCTTGTAGATTTTGTTAGCTTCTCTCACGATTTCAATTAAGGACTAAGACTACTTGTAGTATTTTTAACAAATATGATTTGCTTTCTTGATAGTTTATTTATTTATGAAGTATCATGCTTACCTATGGTGCTACAAAAGTAATTAGCAGTATATAATGGGTCACAGTGGAAAGCTGAAATGGTGGATGTTATTTGAATTCCTAATGGTCTCAATTTACCAACCTTGTTCATAATTTCCCCTCTAATGATTAATAGTACCTTACCTTTTTACATGCAGTTGTCATAGAAGGGATCTCAAAGCACTTTACATCAGACACAGACAACTGTTGCACTGATTTGCCAGGATCTTGAAGTTTAATATATACACACAGTGNCAACCTTATAAAAAATGGTGAAATTAAAATGGGAAAGGAGAATGGATAAGCAATATAATGGTCTTAAAAGCTGAAATGGCATTTTGGCTTATTTCAAATAATGACAAGGTGTACAGCAGTAGTTAATGGCACCTGCTGAGGGGAGTGAGCGAGCGACTGGCTAGGGGCTTAGCTGTCAACTGGGGTGAACTCACCATTTTTTACAACTATAATAATAGAATACAATATAATTTGAAAAAGAGAGGAATAAAGTTCATTGCACTCTTGGGAAATGGAAAGTTCTGCTGGCTAAAGCCCATCAGGTCGCATGAATCATTTGAAAATCAAGTATCACAGATGTAACCTGAAAAAGACATTGCTGTGGAAAGGGCGATTTTGCAGAGATTCTATAATTTGGATATGAATCTTTCTACTGCTTGAAAACATAGATTTTGTCATGTACTTTATCTATCTTCAAAACCAGTCTGCTTTAATAGAATCAGACAGTCGTGAATTATTTAGATGATGATTTGTCCCCGTTCTTCACTTTATAATTTTCTTGAATGTGTTTAGCATTAAAAAATGATTCTCTTTTGGCTATCAGTGTTTGGGTCTTGATCCTAGATGACCTACTTGTGTACTTATTATCATTACTGAAAGTAGTCTAAGGAGTAATCTTGTTTAAGTATTCAGCATTGTACAAATAAAATATTGTGTACAAGTCTTATGACCTGATTCTAAGAATGTGGAAACAGAGAAGAGCTCCCAAAGGAGGACAACATAAATAACCAAGAGTTTGGGAAATAACTCTTATCTTCAGAGGCTTGTATTTCTGAGTCCTGGGAGGGAACACTGGATCAGGAACTCTTAGTCCTCTACTGTAACAGAAAATCAAAACTATAGAGAAGAAATAAAAAATACAGAAAGAAACAATTTTAAAAATGGATCAACCTCATTTTAAAACTAGCTCTGTTTTGTCTCGATCTTCCCTTTAAAGGGTTGTTCTGGGAATTTACAAATCTTTTAGTGGCTAGAAAATTTGTTCTGTTTTCCATCTTCAAAGTATGCAAGGCTGATTAGATCCAGTTTTTTTCTTGCCCTAATTCTTCCGTTAGGTTAAAGAATTCATCTCGGTCTCTTGAGTATGAACTTACACAGGAAAAGATTTTTGATACACCTTGCTTTTTGATCTTGGCAGCTGTATAGCACCAATGGTTGGAAATTTAAGTTTGAAAAAATTATTGTCAAAATCAGATTCAGTATCTTAGTTAGAGAGGCGATTCGCTTTCGAAACAACTCACTAAAAGAGGTGGTGAAACGCCTGGTCTTTGGTAAAATGGAGTTTCTTTCAAAAAAGATACACTTTGAAGCAGCTTTTTAGCAAAAATATTTGCTGCCTTTGTGTAGGAGAGATGAGGCTGTCACTGTTCTGTATTGGTCTCAGGAGGTCTGAATATATGTACAGGGTGCGGCTGGGATGGGTGTATATTCTTCACAGCAACCCACATGGTGCGCTGTTTTGGATTTGTGACTAAAACAGCATTGAAAACATACCAGTGTTATGCCTATTACTAAGCAGTGCTTGCACATCATCAAGGTTTTACTGTTTTCTTTTTCTTTTTGTTTAAGCTTTCCCCCCCCCCTGCACTTTCCTCCCCCCAGCAGGTAGGCCAGGGGTGTGCAAGGATTTGGGAGGGGACACAAGCAGCTGACACTAACCGACCAAAGGGAAATTCCGTACCATATGAAGTCATGCTCAGTAATAAAAGCTCAGAGAAAGGAGGAGAAAGGGGGGATGTTTAGGGTTATGGCATTCGTCTTTCCAAATAACTGTTACATATGCTGAGGCCCTTCTTTCCAGGAAGCAGCTAAACATCTGCTGGCTGACAGAAACTAGTGAATAAATTCCTTATTTTCCTTTGCTCATGTGCGCAGCTTTGTTTCAGTTGTTAAACTGTCTTTACTTTGACTCATGAATTTTCTTCCTTTTGCTCTTTCAATTCTCTCCCCTGTCTTATTTCATGTGTTAAACTGTCTTCACTTTGACTCATGAGTTTTCTCACTTTTGCTCTTTCAATTGTCTCCCTCGTCCTGCTGGGGGGAGCGAGCGAGTGACTGGTTGGGGGCTTAGGTGCTGACCAGGGTCAGCTCACCATGGTATCTTTTTACAATCTACATTTTGAGGTCTGAGCAGTTTATAAGACTGCAATACTAGTATTTCTAACACAGCTATAAAACATATTTATACTAAAAACTCTCCTCACTTCTCCAGAGCAAATGAAAAATCTCCATACTTTGAATAAGCTACAATAATTTAAACTTTTTAAAAATGTTAAGCAAGCTTATTCAAGCTCTTATAATAGAGGATGAAGATGTAGTTTATATATCACTGAGTGGGTAACATCAAAAGGAAAAGGAAAATAAGTAAAGGTTTGGATGGAAAGGCAATTGGACCAGAAGAAGAGATCAGAAACAATATCAGGAAGCATTCTGGAGAGGTTCATAGAACTTCATCAGAATCTGTTATGGAAAGAGTTTGGATCTTTTGATTCATTTTCTCCTTATTAAAATTATTTTTTGGAATTATGTCAAATGATGGAAAAACTAAATACAGTCTTGTCCCGATCCGATATCAGGGAGGTTCCATGACGATCCCAAGAGACGAGGTTAAGACACTAAAATATGTCAAATGTCGTACAACCTTCAACTTTATTTTTAAATCAACAGGGGTAGGAGTGAGGGAAGTGGAAAAGTAGGCACGGGGGGAAAAAAGAGAGAGATAGAAAGAGGGAGACTGAGTCAGGGAGGAGATCTAGCTACCGACACTTCAAGTCCAGCGACCTTCTGTCAGCCCTGCCCAAGCGCCGCAGGCTTTGTTGGGGCAGGTTTCAGAAGGGGTCTGCGAGGAGGCGAGGAAGGAAGGAGAAAGAAAAAGCCCTCACCGCAGTGCATGGGCTTCTTCTTTTACATGGGTCCATGCTCATGCTCAGACCACAATTGTATTTTCTGTCGTGCCCTTGGCAGGGGTTTCTGCTCTTTTTGCACCTTGGCCCCTGCGCAGGTTCACTGCGATGTTTTTCTCCAAAACGTGAAGGCGGTGCTGCNGAAGGCAGTGCTGGTGCCAGGGAATGGTGGTACAGCAGCAATGTCAAGACAAACCGCATTTAATATCCATTCTCTACAAGTCTCTATATTGTTTTGATCTTTTATTATTTATAGAAGTCAAGTTAAAAACTAAAAGTTCTCAATCACATATTTGAAGGTCATTTAAAGACCATTCTTTGAAGGGCACTTCCAGAGGTTCCTTCCAACCACGCACATTCTGTGATTCTTTGAAAAGTCACCAAGGACAAGAAAATGTAAGTAAAGGAAAGGAATAGCAACACCTATAAAATTAAGTAATAGAACAATGTAGAAATAATGATGTAAAAGTTGAGGACAAAGTGACAGCAGTATTTGCAGAATTAGTTCTGCCTCTGTGCAAGCGGGTCCAATATATATGTTTTGATAGTACTCTGAAGTCGGTTCACTGGCATTATATATACCACAGTTTGTAAATATCAAATTTAAAACATTGCCTCGAAACAAAAAGCAATGTGATTAAAGTTACATATGGGTGATTTCGAAAAGCCCACATTTTTCCTAATGATCACAGTGCCTGTAGAGCTGATCAAGCCAAGCCTTCCTTAAATTCCTCTCAGACTCTCCCTTCCTCTTACCTGTGATTTGTTTTCCCCTTTAGCGTTCTGTACAACTTCACAAGTACTTGCAACTTACATTTTTTTCTCTTGTATCCTTTTGTCTGCATTTTTATTCCAATGATCTCAGTACAGGTGGCCTTCCTTTCTTTTTTTCCACTTTTTTATTTGCTTTTTTTTGCCTAAATATACAATGTCTGTTTGTTATGCAACGCTTTCACTGTTAAGTCCTTTCTGAAAAATCACTTCAGTTACAATATATAGAAGAATACTAATATTAGTTTTAAAACTGTCCACTGCATTTCTTTCCTGGACTTCTCAGTGTGTCTTCCTGATATCCTTGTTTGTCTCTAAGATTTTAGGTTCTTTGGGGTACAGATTGCCATTGCTTATTCTGTGCAGCTGGTAATCCTTTACAATTAAGGAGTAATGTTAGAGTCTGAGGTCTGGTTTCCATTTTCATGCAAGACACACCACTGAGACAAGAGAATATATATATTAGTATGAGGACAGGAATTAGTGTTCTCATTTGCGATTGGCTAATGGCATTATAGAGTGATTTGTAAACCTGATTATACCTAGTGAGTGATAGCAGTTAATTTATTTCGAAGAGCGCAGTGCCAAGACTAAAAGAAGAATCAGCCAACAAAAACATCTCTTCATCATGTAGATAACTCACATCCACTTTTTTTTCCCTTTCAGCTATATTAAAATATTTAAAAAATAAAGTCCTTGAACAAAGAACATCATGGTGCTGATTCAAAGCTCTATTTAGCTGAAAATTATTCATACCCAATAGAAATGACATTTTAGTTTTAGACTGCCAAAGTGAACTTTATTAGTATGTCATTAATCATTGTCTTGGAGGTGACACCTGGGGAAAATGATTTAGTGGAGATTAGAGCACTCAAATGTAACACTGAAAATATCACATTTATTTCCAACATCAATCAGTCAATGAAACACATATTAACAAAAAATGACATTTATGTACATTTAAATCTGCTCATAACAAAATGCACTGCTTTCTATTCAGGAACATTTTCTATTTTTTTCACATTTTATGTTTAGTTTATAGTTTAAATAAAGATCTACTGTTATCAATGTACTCAATTTAAAATCTTTGTAATAAAACACATTTGAAAGAAGATAGAAATTGGAAAGTTGTGCCAAAGAGAATATGTTGGAAAAACAGGCGTTTCAAAAAGAAATTACCACCTCTCCATATAGTCTACAGTCATTGCCACATAGCCAATATTTAACTCCAAAAGTTTGAAATTCTGTTCACTTTCTTAGACTTTGCTGACATTGTAATAATAATAAAATAACCAATTAACCAAGCAACCAACCAACAATTTTTATTTTGAGATGAAAAAGACATCATTTAGAAAATCTCCCAGGAAAGAGCTGGCATCAAAGTAAGGGCATATTAATTCTTATCTTTCAAAGAGCAATAACTTTTGTATAGCTTATTTAAGTCACGTGACTTGGACTAAACAATAAAATTTCTCTCTTTCTCTCCTTTACTCTGTTAACACTTGTCTATATCTCACCTTCACCAGACTCAGGGTGCCATAATCTTCTGGTTTCTAACTTAACCTCTTTCCCCTATTTTTCCCTGGGAATTCATTCTTAAAACTGAAGAAAGCAGAAAATCACTCTTTTTTAAAGGAGGTGTTAAACTCGATTGTCTGAAGGACAAGAAAATCAGCTGTTGCCTACTCTTTAGATGTTTTAGCATGAAATACTGTCCTGATACAAAAAAACTATATCTGTTACTAAAAATTAATGAAATATTAAGTCACTGCATATTAAAACATATCATGCTTGCTATACACATTTACAGTTTTAAAAATAAAACTAGAAATATTCAACAATATATTTTGCTTTCTTTTAAAGATAATTATTTTTTCATATTAATTAATTAAAAGCTGTTATTATCTGATTCTTAGTGGAAAACTTTTTTAAAAAATCTCAGTATGTTGCACTCTGTTCTGAAAATTGATTACCTTCTCCATTCCCCCCTCTTGCACTAAGGTAGTGGGTAGAAACATAATTTCTTGGCAATGTCAGAGAAGCATGTCTATAAATAACTGTATATACAGAACATTACAGAGCTGCATACTATTCCATAGTTATTATGACACAAACCTGATTTAAAGGCTGTGTGTGTTATGTATTTATGCAATACAATTAAGCATATTAAAAGGACAGTAATAAATAGAGAACTTCAAATATAATGCTGTTTCAGAGAGAAACTGAATGTTCATTTTCAAAATAGGTGGCTTCTGTGGAATCTGCAAAATAAATATGATTCAGACCTCTTAGCATGCAGAGGTAGTTCAGGAAAGTGAAAATGAATTGGTATCTATGACATCAATTTAGAAGGTACAGCTGAAAAATAATAATACCCATCTAGTTTCTCTAGTCAATAAAACATGAGCTCCTTGGAGCTCCCTGGAGTTGAGGTATATTTTCTTTGCTAAACTTAACAGTAAGAACTGTCACCACACATCAGCAATCCACAACAGGGAGGAGTTTGAATAGCTATAGCTACAAATCAAAAATTTATTTAAGAAACAAACATTTTTTCCTTCCTAAAGGTAGATCCTTAGCATCCACAACCCTGCTTTTCTTCGTGTTGGCAGCAGTGGCACTGTAAGAAATAAACATTTATGCTTCAATGAGGGCTCTGGGAGTAGGAGATGTCTAGCTGAAAGACAATGAGAGAAAGTACTGGAAACTATAAAGGAAAATGAGTTATTTCAGAACTAAGTCATTGGGAGTAGAAGTCATGGCCTGAAGTCTGATCTGATCTAAAGCAAATACTGCCTAAATGTAATTTTCATTCCTGGCTTTGAAAGCATGTGTTTCCTGTGCAGAGGCACCTCAACACTGAGAACTCAGTGATGTTTCAGGATCAGGTGAGGGCAGGGTGCTCTTTAGGGAGCAGCAGCAGAGCTCAATTTAGTTGTCTGTCTTTTCAACCAGACAGGCTTCCCGTATTGCTGAACTATTGAGTCCTTCACCAGTCTAGAAAAAGGCAGAATTGCTGACAGAAGTAATGTCCTTTCATGTAAATAGCACTGGAGTCTTTCCATCAGGTCCAAAAAGCCCATCTTGAATAACTCATCCTCACTGTTCTGTGCCTCACTTTCCTCTTTTGCTATATGAGAAATATAAAGTTTGTAAAGCAGAATGCTCATAAAGGTGCTTTATGAACATATAGTACAGCACAGAATGATATAAACTGAGAAGAAAGCCCAGCAAGTGTAACGTTTCTCCAAAGGTATGTGAAGAGTGGTAACAGCAAGCCTCTTTGCGCCTCCAGCTTCAATCCTTGGAGTGGTGCAGAATGATTATAAAAAACCCCACCACAAACAAAACAAAGCAAACAAAACCGGAAACCACTGTATTTTAGTCAACATGAGAATACACTCCTACAGAAAAGAGCATGTGCTACCAGAACCCAGAATCAACCTCTAACCAAATGAAATGGATCAAGGATATCTCAAGGTACTACATGTATTAATATTTAACAGAACCTATTTTGCTTGAGATAAAGGTCAGGAATTCACTTACAGTACCATTATCGCAAATGTGAAATCTAGCACGGATGGAGACTCAAACCATAGCTGGCTGCTACAGGTTGCTACAGCAACCTGTAAAGGTTGAAAATGAGGTTCAATGAAGTCAAAAGTCAGGAAGCTGAAGTTAGACAGACTTTGTTCATTTTTTGTAATGCTGCCCGACTGGTATATTCCTGATATTTTAAACACAGTCAAACTAAATGTGTTTCATTTGTCTGTGTGTGAGTTTGCTACTACAGGAATATTAACTGTTAAATAAATCAAAATGTATTTCGTTATACTGCAAGCTGACGTAATTTGTTTTGTAAGTATTTGTTAATATATTAGTGAAGCCATAATGAATAAGTTGCATGGACTGTAACTATAAAATTAGCTTTTGATTTAATATTAAAGTTGAATCTTGGTATGCAAAACAGGGAATATTTTGCCTTTAGGCTTTGCGAAGTTTTTTATATTTGAAAAATACACTAGTTCCCCTGTTTATCTATGAATGAAGATGTGCTTCAGTATAGAGGGAAATTAATTTTATAGATGTTCTTGGCTGGCAGGAGGTCTCTTTTAGGCTTAAGAAGAAATATGTATTTTGAGAATATTTCTTACAATTGCACATTTTCTAACATTCTTTTGGAGGTAAACTTTTTTTCGGGTCTGTTTAATCAAGTTAACCAAAATTCCTTGTAAATGTAGACTGTTATATATATAATGCTGATCATAATTTGTGATTTTTTTTCTGACTACATGTAATAATTACATTTACAAAAGCATTTCAGAAACTCCCAAAACACACTTATTTTATAAGAATGTAGTCTAAAAAAAAAGGATTGTCCTAACACAATATTAATAATTAAAAGAAGCAGTTATTCCAATGACAATAAATACTATCTGTAGAGTGAGTGTAATGAAGGCATGGTAAAATGCCTTATGGTTTCTTCTTTTCTTCTGGAGTTCCTCTTTAGATTGTTTCTCAGGTTCACATTTTATTTTATTTTTCAGAATCTAGTTATTAAATATGACTTGGTAATCTACCATATTGTCACTGGTTTTTTTTCCAGACTTTGAAGAAGTCAAATGAAGACTGTCCATGAAGAACAATGGTTTTCTCATATGTTCTCTTATTTGTTAGTCCATTAGGGTGAGATACTTATGATTTCTCTCTCTCTTTGCTGTTTATCCATTGGTCTAAGTGATGATTGACGTTTTATATTATAACCTGTGAATAAACCTTTTGCTGTTTTCTGAAATTTTGTCTGACATTGGCCCCATTATCTCAGGCAAGTTATAGAGAAAACACAAAAGTCTTATGAGGCTGTAGAAGAAATGATTAACAGTATGGAATTCATATTAAGAATTAATAGTAACATTAGATTATGCCATTAGGAAAAGAGATGTATGAAAGGACACAAACACAGAAAAACATTAGAAAATTCATATAGTAAACTTTCCAGGCCCCGATTTTTTTTTTGCTTTTATAGACCTGGATTGCTGTCAGCAGTGACTATGGGTTCTACATCTAAAGTTATTACTTGCTTTTACTTTTAATGTTTTCTCTAGCATACGTAGCTCAGTGTCACCAGTACACTACTAAGAGTATTCAGTCTCCTCAACAGAGATCTCATTTTTGAAACCCATTTCCCAAATCCAAGCAGGAGAGGTCAACGGACATATCCTCATCACCTGATGTGTTTCTAAACACAGGTTTTCCCCAAATTTACTTAATTCCCTGGATGAGATCTTAATAGGGTGATAGCAATGTCCTTTGGGTCATTAAACAAAGTTCTCATTCTGCTTTCCTAGAAAACTTGAGAAAAGATATAGTAGTCACTTACCGACTTTCACATTTTTCTCCCTACCCCTCTTTAAATGATATTAATATCTTTTGCACTACTCTTTTCTCACAAAAAAAAGCCCTGAATCTCACTTACTGAAAACCTCCCCTCTCAGCGACTTTCATCTTTTTGAGTTTCAGAGTTGCAAACACTTCTTTTGAAAAGCAACAATTCAGCAAAATGTTGATTTATTATTGGCTTCCTACTTACGCCTTAGCTTGTGTAATGTAATACCATAGTCACCTTTGACTACTATCCTTATGGTTAGTAACATACACTATGCATTAGAAGTGAGCTTTACTGGTCTAAAAGCTCTGCATTTGTATAACTGGAAACAGAAATGACAGAAAGCCAGTTCCTGTACAACCATGGTGTGACGATCTTTACAATATATTATTATCTGTGCAATATCCAAAAGTCCTTCAAACTGAGATTCCGTGTTTGTGCAAAATGTGCTGAAATACGTAAAGCAATTATCAAATGTATTGCAAGTAATAAGAAAGAAGAAAAAACTGATCAAAAAAGAGGGAAAGAGGGTCAAGAGTAATATGGCTGGTGAGTTCTTAATTTTTGAACTATTATCAGTTATTTTATTATTTGAAATCTGAATATAAATTCATGGCCCAGGAAAGATTCAGGGATGGTTGAACCAGCTTCTCAGGGATTATTCAACTGTGACAGTAATGGTTTAATCAAGTATTTGTTCACAAATAGTGGAAGGTAAGTACAGGTTCATCTCACTTTCTGTAGCATACTAAAGTATATTTTTTTTTTTTTAAAGTGAGTCTCTCCTCTTCATGTTTTTGTAATCGAAATGATATGTATTGTAGTTACTGCTTTACCTTTAAATTCTTCACATGGTCCTTGTGTAAGTGGCCTTTAATTAGGATCTCTGAACTGTATGGTCAAACTCCTTGGGATAAAAACTTCTATTAAGAGTCAGTCTTTACAGTGGAAGTTCACAATTTTCACAGTGCAGATTCTGTCTCCTTCCCATTTAAATTCCCAATAGCTGTAAACTGAAGCTTAAGTCTGTAGGTTTAGATCAGTAGAATCACACAGGCTTTAAAAGAGTGGAAGCAGATTCAGAATTTGGCCCACAGACCATCCTCTTTATTTTATATACTAAGGAGTACAAGTCAGAGTTTGGAAACAAAATATGGGTGTCTAAAAGTAGTTTCTTGTCCAGTGTGGGTCATTTGACTTCAGTGGCTACAACTTTCTCTTACTCACCCTTTGATTAGTTCTCCTGCCAGCTTCTTACAGGGGACAAAAAAAAAAAAAAAAAAGAAAAGGATCATATCATTGCAAGCCAGGGACAAACTGAATGAGGGTTTTACAGAAACTAATTCCTTTACTGGACCTTGCACTTTTCATTTCATTTTTGGACATGTTAACCTCCACCAATTTTTTTAAACTAGGGCATTTTTTCTCTAGAGTAAGCAAACTAATAGAGTATATTGAGCAACAGCATAAAGGAACACCTGTGCAGTAATGAGATAACAGAAGATTTCCCAAATGAATATAGAAAAAGAAAATATTGCCTAACCAACCTCTTTACCTTTTTGAAAGAGATAAGAAATTATGACAATGGTAGTTGAGATGAGAGTGTTTACTGGGACTTTCTTAATCCTTTGGTAAATTATAGGAACATATTTTGTTTTGCTTTGGCAGTCAGAATGAAAGAGCCCAAGGAATGAAAAGCTCATTTAAAAAATATCATATAAAGGTGGTTTTGGTATCAATGGGAAGTTGCACTGCTCATTGCCTACGACCAAAGTAGGGAGTGGTACATAGATGGAAAGTATATACCAAACACATGATAGAAAATCACTGCTGAAACTCTCTAGTTATATATAGATTCCTTGGCAGAAAACCCAGTTAACGACTTGTTGAATTTTATGATGATTCAGAACTTTGAAAAAGTAGTTAATGAAGACTGCATACACCAAAAGGGGTTCAGGTAGATAAGACTCAATTTTATAATTGGCTTCACACATGGCAAATGAAATGTAATGTTGAAGAACTTAAAGTATCACACATACAATTTCAAGAATATAGTAAGTGCAAATTGAATAGCACTGCTCTGAAAGAAGGTTTTTAAAAGTGCCTGTAAATTAAAATGGATGACAAAGACTAAGCCTAAAAAGTGTACAGAATACTGGGATGGAGCTGAAGTAGAACATGCTTGCATACAATAGTAGTGAAAATCCTGCCATTTTTCTAACACAATGAAAATGCTTATCGGAGAAGATAGGCAAATACCAGTTCCAGTACTGCAGCATAAAATTCATACAATTTGTCAGTACATAGATTCAGTTCAGGACAAGTACACAACGTGGCTCTGAATTTCAGGATTCTAAGATGAAACTTGACCTTGAAGATGGCAAGGGCTTTTGAAGATGTCGACACTGATGCTCTGTTTAAAAACAGCGACATGAAACTGAACCAGGCCTCGAAGCAGTTGTGCCTCCTTCGTTTCACTTGAAGTCCATGCAAAACTGGAAGATTCCAAACTATGGTGTCACATTATTGCACTTTGCTACTTGTGTTCCCACCTGCCAGAATAAAACCTATGAGGCCATCCTCACCAAAGATTCCTTGGTTGTCATAAAAATTTTGGATTTTATCAAGGGTGAATACTTGATCATTTTGTGAATATTTCTAAAGAGTCATCTGCTCTAAATTCTGATTTTTAGAGAAGAAATGAACCAGCTGTAGTAACTTGTACATCAAATGTGACAGATTCATCATGGATGTACCTATTCACTGTTTGTCCTGTTTTCTTTGTTGTTTTCTAGAGAATTTAATTGCAGAAGTCAAATCATAGGGAATTGTTTATCTTCTACTTTTGCTGAACATACAAAATACATTCCCGCAGCATACTGATGAAGGAATTAAAAGCTTTATAATTAAATTAATAAACTAATTAAACCTTTCTACGTTACACGCATCTACATCATTATCATGTTTATTATATCGATTTTTCTGTATGTCAGCGAGAGATTCTTTGTGTGTTTGCAAAATACATTTTTAAGTTACTTTAAAAACAACATTAAAAAATATTATTTGCACACACCCAAAGCCTGTGCACTAAAAAAATCCTAAAATTAATTACGTGTAATAAATTTAAGATTTCCACAAGAAAGAGTAACATTCCCATAGGAAAACCTTATTGAGATTAGATTATAGTGTGTTGTGTTTGTTCAACGTACCAAGAGCAATGGAGCTTTCACATTTAACATCTCAGTAATGTAATTATGTTGGAAATGGAATGGGGAAATGTTACAACACTGTCTGAGACCTTCTTAATTCAGAGGAAAGCAAAGATGGTGCATGACCATATTACTGGCATTGTACCCTAGCAACAGTAAATGAAATCTGAAGACAGAAACAAACCCCCAAACTTTCTTGATAGTCTCCCATGTCTGCATGTAAAAAGATTATTTATGCCTGAAATCTGGAATTGTTTTGAGCTCACATACAGAACAGAAAAGCACAAGTTCTTTGTGAAGGAAAGCATGAAGCTCTGTACCTGGCACTGTAGGCAGCTGCTGCAGTTTGGGGCTATAAAGACATTATTTTCCTAGAAAGAAATCTTAAGAGGGTACAGTCTATCCAGTGGTATTTTAACTAAAGAGAAAGGATGAAGGTGTAGAAGCATTAGGTTTGTTTTTCTGTTTGAAAAGTAAAATATGAGATTACATTAACCAGGCTATTTAAGTACATTTTCAGTCTCAGTAGGTTCAAATGAAACCTATAAAATCAGTTAAACCTAAAAATGGCAGCAAAGATAAATGATCCTTCTGGGTTCTGGAAACACTGNACCAGGCTATTTAAGTACATTTTCAGTCTCAGTAGGTTCAAATGTAACCTATAAAATCAGTTAAACCTAAAAATGGCAGCAAAGATCCTTCTGGGTTCTGGAAACACTCTCACCAAAAATACTGCATCACCACCAGGGTATCTGGAATTCTAATGGAAGATTTCACAAGAGAAAGTAATGAATATTACACTTTTTATGCTTTATGAAAATTGCAGAGCTCCTATTTCTGGACACTTGCTGGCTGGGCTGAGCCAATACTTTACAATCGTTAATGAAGTGATTTGGAAGCACCATAGACTTTTTATAAACTAGGATGATTACTTTCAGAATTACTTTCAGTGAGGGAAACCATCTTACATGTGCCTATGATCTTTTTGGTCAGTGCAAGAAGTAAAACTATGTCAAATAGCCTTTGTGTGTGTGTGTATGCACACACACATGCATCTACATATGCATGCATATATTTATGCATAAATGTGAATGTGTATATCTGTGCACTCATTTGTCTACATACGTGTATATATCTACATATTATATTTATACAAAGTTCTTATCTGTAACTACCCCTCGCCTCGCCTGATCCTCTTTAAAGATTTTGGAAGAAAGTCCCTGGCAGGTGGCTGGGTAGGTTGCTACAGCCTCCTCACTGAAAGACTGAAAATGTAAAACTGCAGTATCAGTCAGCAGCAATCAGAAAAGGAATAGCTCTGAGAGGCCTTGATCTTTATAACAAACAGACAAGCAGTGGCTTTAAGGCAGTCATAAAAGAACTCTACACGCTCTAATACATACTAAAGCTGAATACCAAGAGACTATTCTATACTTTTTTTTTTTCTTGTGGTCAAATGGTTTCAGCAATGTGAGGTGGCAGAACATGAACCTGAGGGAGATCCGTGGCATCACTAGAATGAACGTAGAAAGAGGGGCATAATAGTTTGGGTTGGGTGAACCTTTTCTAAAAACTACATATCTTACTGCAGAAAATAATAAGAATTTTGGCTTTATTTGTTTTTCCCTGTCAAGTGAAAATTCTCAGGATAAATTAAAACTTTACACTGGAAACAACAAAGACCTAACAAAAATTTTCTGGGTTGATAATTTCCACTTGGGAGTTTTTCATTAAAAAGATATCACTGGCAAAACTGGTATGAGAGTTATTTGAAAAATAATCCCTCCCTGAATAAGAATGGATTAAGTCTTTTAATAGAACTGAAATGTCTTCTGGCTGAAAAGGGTAGATTTCTGTCTGAGCTCATCAGCACAAATGCCTTACCAAGAAATTTAATCTTACTGTTATCAAACATTCAAGAGGCCTTAACAAAAAATGCAATCTTAATATCATCAAACATTCTTTGGTTATCTGTTGATTTCCTGTCTTGTAAGCAGAGCTGATTGAATCATGGATTTTTCATTGGAAAAATCATAAAAAAATTATAACTTTGTACTGGACAAAATACCTCATTTGAACTGAAATTAATATATTGTAATACATTTAAAAATATTTATTTATATATATATGTATAAAGACAATGTGTTGGATAAGTTAAAATGGTTTCACAGAAGTAACATAACTTGAAAATATTATATAAAATTTAGTCTGAAAAATTAATTTTATATTTTTAATTCAGAATTACTCATTTTTTTATGGATATTCCAATTTTTTTAAAAATCGTAGTTCAGGTCAATCTCATTAATGTTTACAAGGAAAACAATTATTTGTTGTTGTTTCTAGCATAAATGAAGAATTCAGGACATATATTTCTATCCTTTGTATGAGGATAATTGTTAAGTGGTATAATGGCTAGTGTTTTATTCCCAGTAAATCATCAGCTGTGATGAGCAATATCCTGTCTTGAATGTATAGCACAGTTTCAATTTTAGTATAGTCAAAAGGAATTACACATTATCTCTGTAAACTACAAGGATTCTAAAGGGTTATTACACCAGCTGAACTTGATGTCATATTCTCCATCTGCTATGACAGATGCTCCATTCCAATGTGAATATTAAAGTCATTCTGAAAACAATTTTTGTAATTGTAAGAAACATTCAGAACACGAAAGGAAGATGCTGCAGTTTTTTGATTATGTGTATGCATGGTAAGTTGACCCCGGCGGGACGCCAGGTGCCCCCCAAAGCCACTCTCCCCTTCTCAGCTGGACAGGGGAGACAGAATATAACGAAAGGGTCATGGGTCAAGATAAGGACAGGGAGAGATCACTCAGCAACTACTGTCACAGCCAAAACAGACTAAACTTGGGGAAATTAATTTACTGCCAATCAAATCAGAGTAGGATAATGAGAAAATAAACCCAAATCTTAAAACACCTTCCCCCCACACTTCCATTCTTTCCAGGATCAACTTCAGTCCTGATTTTCTCTAGCTCCTCTCCCCAAGCGGCACAGGGGGATGGGAAATGGGGGTTGTGGTCACTTCATCACATGTTGCTTCTGTCACTAATTCCTCCTCAGGGGGACGACTCCTCACACTGCTCCAGCAATGAGTTCCTCCCACGGGAGACAGTCCTCCACAAACTTCTCCAACATAAGTCCTTCCCATGGGCTGCAGTTCTTCATGAGCAGACTTCTCCAGCGTGGGTCCCCCACAGGGTCACAAGTCCTGCCAGAAAACCTGCTCCTGCATGCCATCTTCTCTCCATGGGTCCACAGATCCTGTCAGGAGCCTGCCCCAGCATGGGGTCTCCAAGGGGCCACAGCCTCCTTTGGCCATATCCACCTGCTCTGGCATGGGGTCCTCCACAGGCTGCAGGTGGATATCTGCTCCACTGTGGTTCCCCATGGGCTGCAGGGGGACAGCTTGGCCCACCGTGGTCTCTACCACAGTCTGCAAGGTGCCGGGAGCACCTCCTCCCCCTCCTTCTTCACTGACCTCGGTGTCTGCAGACTTTTTTCTTTCACATGTTCTCACTCCTCTCTCTAGCTGCAATTGACATGGCACAGCAACTTTTCCCCCTTCTTAAGTATGTTATTGCAGAGGTGCTACCACCATTGCTGACTGTCTCCTTGGACAGTGGCAGGTCCATCTTGGAGCCAGCTGGCATTGACTCTATTGGACATAGGGGGAGCTTTTGGCATCCTTTCACAGGAGCCACCCCTGTAACATGCATCTTGCCCCGCCTCTGCCCCAGCTCCCAAAACCTTGCCATGCAAACCCTATATGGCATGTTATTACATATGTCACAATGAATTTAAGAGTAAAACATTATAGATCATATTTAAGAACACAGTGCAAGTTACCTGTTGACAACTATACTCTTAGCATTATTTTTAGTGCATGTTTTTCCATTCAGTCTGCAATATTTAACTAAGATATTTTGTAATTATTGTTTCTATTTGTAACCCTGACATAAGTCTGTTCTGCCACCCAAAATGTATTTATCACAAACCTACCCTTAAATTACTTCAGAAAATAGGGGTAGAGTGGACAGAAATCCTTCCACTTACTGAACTGAGTGTGGAAGTCTAACAACATAGAATATAAGAACTATTCAACTAAAGACACCTACCGGAAAGAATAATAGCAAGTCTAAGGGTTATTTAGGTTGTACTTTTATAACATCCAAAGAAGACCTACTCGTGATTCATGCACATGTATATGTATTAGAACACTACACAATATAAGTAACAACAGCTAAAAACTACCTAAAATTGTCATAGAATAGCCCAGATTGGAAGACACCTCAAAAGATCATTGGGTTCAACTTTTGCAGGGAAAGAGACCCTAGGTGAGATTATCTAGCACGCTGTCCAGTCATATGTTGAAAATCTCCAGTGATGAGGACTCTACCACATCCCTGGGGAGTTTGTTCAAGTGAACGATAGTTCTTACTGTAAAAAATTTGTTTCTTATGTTGATATGAAACCACGCCCAGTGCAAGTCGTACCTGTTGCCTCTTGCCTTCTCCATGTGGCTCCTTGTGAAAAGAGAGCCCTCATCCTCTTTGTAGCCACCATTTAAGTACTGGAATACTGTGAACCTTTCCTCATAGGGCAGGTCCTCCAGCCCTTTGATCATCTTCATGGCCCTGCTTTGGACTCTCTCCAGTCTGTCCACATCTTTCTTGAACTGTGGACACCAGAACTGGACACAGTACTCCAGGTGCTGTCTGACCAGCGCTGAGTAGAGTGGTATGATCACACCACTATCTCTGCTAGTAATCCCCCTGCAGATGTAGCACAGGATCTGATTTGCCTTTGCCGTTGCAGTGGTGACTGCTGACTCATGTGCATGTGTTGACCACCAGGACCCCCAGGTTCCTTTCAGCGAGGCTGCTGCCCAACCATGCAGACCCTAACCTGTACTGGGCTCTTTGCTTATTCTGTCCCAGGTGCAGGACTTAGTGTTTGTCTTTGTTAAACTTCATAGTGTTCTTGCTAGCCCACTCTTCCAGCCTGTCCAGGTCTCTGTAAGATGGCTCTCCCTTCTGACGAATTCACCTAACCAGGCCGTGAGTTTGGTGTCATCAGCAAACTTGGTGAGGGTGCTTTCAATCCCATCATCCAGGTCATTTATGAAGATGTTGAACAGTGTGGGAGTCAGTATCTTTCCCTGGGCAACCCAACTTGTGATGGGCTGCCAGTCTGAGTAAAAACCCTTGATCACCACCCTTTGACTATCGCCTGTTAGCCAATTCCCTACTCATGTCACAGACCACCCATCCTATCTGTATCTTGCCAGTTTGTCCGGAGAAGGCTATGAGAAACTGTGTTGAATGCTTACTGAAGTCCAGGTAAAAAACATCCACTGTTCTCCCCATGTCGACAGAAGATACTACTTTGTTGTAGAAAGTGATCAGGTTAGTCTGGCATGATTTACCCTTGGTAAATTTGATATCTATAGGGTACTGAAATTATATTTATTTATGGCATCAATGCACTCTGAACAATAAAGCTTTGCAAACAAAATAAGAAAGAATTAAATATGTCTTTTTTGTTACATTTTATTATTATTACCACATTACATCAAGAGAATAAACTGACAAAAAAAGGAACCTGGGTTTCTGATATTTTGTGACATTACCTGTTTTCACTGATGGTTTCAGTGAAATTGCACTTTTTGAAGAATCCTCAAGAGTAAAGGTCACGTCTGGAATATGTGCTTTTCAAGTGACCAGTTTTGATATCCTTTTTTTTTTTTTTTGCAGTTATACTCTTAGTCTTTGGGAAGAACATATGCATTAATCTACTGATCATCAGACGAAGAGTAAACTGTGTCTGCCAGGAGTGGTGGGCTGACTCTGCAGGTCTACTAACATGTACTCCTAGCAATTCCAGCACTGCCAGATTGACCAGAAAAAATTTCTGTGGACAGCCCTAGGGCTTCAGCAGATTAGTTGGGCTAATAGCCAACCTTAGAAAATTCTAAACAAATATTAGTATTTTTCGCAAGCATCTGGATGCATTTTCCAGGTAAAAAAACCAAAATGCATGGTATTATTTCTATTATTTCAGTTTATTATTTCAAAACTTGTGTTATTTATTTTGACTTGCACAAATATAGATCACAGTGTAACTTTGTTACTGAAAATACAGAAGCAAAAGAGATAGACCTTCATAATTCTAGTAGTGTAAAAAACTGTTTTGAGGTCAACATATATTCATAAACATATTTATCTACCTCCTTTCATCTTACGATGAGGTGCAGATTCTTGTCACTACTGTGAAGAAAAGTTTCTTTCACCACCTTGGATTTCTCAAAGGAGTTGTCATACCTGTCTCTGATGCCCTGCTCAGGCTGTAATCAGTCTTATTCAATATTTTGTCAGCTACTACTAAAAGTTTCAGGGGCAGATGCAAGATGTTCAGAGCACTGAGGAAAATATAAACAACATAATCTATTCATTAGGTTTTACCCTAACGTTCATTAGCTAACAATACATTTTAAAACTTCAGCTATGATGTTTACAATTCCTCACAAACTCATTACAATAATTATGACAACTGTCGATTTTCTTTAAATCCACATACACATCAATCCATTATACTGCTGATTTTGAAGGATTGTTTACTAGCTTTAGAGCCATGACTTCTTGCTTTAATAATCCCCTGGAATCAGAACAGGCTTTTCTCAGGGTCTTCATGTGTGACCCTTTTAAACATTTATACACTGTAATCCAGTCCTTTTTCATCCTTGAAAAAAGATGAGTGAGCATATTCAGCACTTGAAGCCTTTTCTAATAGGACTCCTAATCCCCAGATAAGCCTCATAGCCCGCCCACCCCCACCAACAGTTTCTGTCCAATGTTGCAAACAACGTGCCAGACCTGAGCTTCTGGGAAGTTTTGTAATTGAAGCATTACATGTCTTAAAGCATAACTAGCCCCCTGCTTATGCACCTTAAGTCCTCGCTAGATTGTTTTGAACAATCTTATATATGTGCTTTCTACCATCATGAAACTATGTCATTATTTTGTTACCACTGTTACCTATTTTATTACAGTGTTACTTTTTTCATGTTTATTAATCTAAAATGGATTAACATTACATTTTCTTCCCCTCTGTGGTGGGTTAGCTGTGGTTAACATGCAAAATCCCACCGAGCTGCTTGCTTACTTTCCCCTTCAGCAGGGCAGAGGAGAAAATAGGAAGGAAAGAGCAAGAAATCTCATGGGTCGACATAGAGAGAGGCAGATCGCTTACCAATTACAGTGCTGTCATGGGCAAAACAGACTTGACTTGGAGAAAATTTACTTAGTTTATTGCGAATTAAAATAAAATTTAAAGAAAAGGCTAATTTGGGTAGTGGGAAACAAAAAGACATTAGAGCAATACCTTTCCTTCCCCCTTTCACAGTCTCACCTCCACTCTACCCCTCTGTTAGCAGTGCAGGGGGGATAGAGGCTGGAGGGTGACAGTATGTGGTGGTTTCTCTCTGCTGCTCCTTCCTTCTCACATTTTTCCTCTACTCTGGTGTGGGATCTCCATGGGCATAAGTTCCTTCAGGAACATCGTCTGCTCTGATGTCATCCTCCATCAGCTGCAGTGGAATCTCTGCTGCAGCACCTGGAGCACCTCCTCCTCCTTCTCCCACCTTGGTGTCTGCAGGGATGTTTCTCTCACTTTTTTTTTTTTTTCTCACTCCAGTCTGCCTGCCCAGCATTTTGGCCTTTCTAAAACAAGTTGTCACAGAGGCACCACCAGCTCAGCTGAGGGACACCCCATACAGCCTCTATACCTGCAATCCCAGCACACATATACGATGTTTTCGCCTCTTTTTCTGTGTTTACACTGGGTACATAGGTTGATACCACATTGGAAAAAGACCTATATACCTTAGCGTTAAAT
Organism: Himantopus leucocephalus; assembly: GCA_003993805.1. Classification (NCBI taxonomy): domain Eukaryota; kingdom Metazoa; phylum Chordata; class Aves; order Charadriiformes; family Recurvirostridae; genus Himantopus; species Himantopus leucocephalus. Next base: position 87,018,936 of record RSEF01000002.1, read on the forward strand.
TTTGCAGAGTGCAGTTCTTACTGAGACGGTTGATTCGTAGATATACCCTGCAGACCTTGTGAAAAGCTTCAAATTAAGGTAAGTGTTCACAGCTTCTCATCAGGTACCTGAAACTAGAACTTCTGAAGATTGTCCGTTGATAATAGACTGTTACAAATGACGTTGTTAATTTCCAGATTTATTGTATGGCAAAAAAAATAAATGCAGATCTACAAAATGCTCTCTGTGAATGAAATTTACTTAAATTAGTAAGGGAGGCTTACATGTTGTTCTTTTTCACATTTTTCATTTGCAGGGCCACAACAGCTGAAGTTTTATTTACAGTCCTTTACTGAGAATTGAATTTTAACATATTTCATTTTTTGTCTCTTTACAGGAGTCACTGGTGCACACATTGTGTGTACTCATTATAGAGGTGAAACACTCCTGCCCAAGAACGTGTGCAGAGTGTTCTATTCCAGACAGTAAAAGGGCTGATCTTTGCTAGAAAATGTTATTTGCTCAAGTAAAGAAAATAAAGAAATGAAAACGCAGGCAGCAAATACTTCATAGAATAATTATAAATGCCTGTGAAACCATCTGTTCCTGCTGACATTGAAGACTTCTGAACTAAGCTATACATTTATTGAATGTGTATATATATCCAGCATCCAATTATCATACTCTTTTTAGAAAACATAATGTTGGTGGATATCATACACTAAATATCTGAAAAAAAGGAGAAAAATAAAAATGTATATACCAATGCTTAGAAAAAGACCTTGATTGACCTTCCTGGAGCAAATCCTCCTCTTTTGACAGAAGAACTAGTAATTCATGATTAGTGATTGTGAGAACTTGTGTGTTACTCCAATAGCTTTTAGAGGAAAAGCTTGTTACAAATAAGGCTAGTTTTTGGGGGTTTTTAAACTATTCCTCTTAAATTCTTCTTCTAACAATATAGACGAAAATTGAAAATAATTGTCCATGTGGAGTGTGTATCAGTTCAGTGTGGATTAGAGTGAAAGTGGCAGGTTACTGATGAATTTCTGTCATAAAAGAGAGGACTTCCTTTTGGGTTAAAAAAGATAAGTGATGAAATGGTATTTTATTGCTAGATCTCTGATCTTAGCCACCTGTATGCCTGGTTCCCATTGCTTATAAAGCCATGAATATTTACAAAGCATAGCGGAGTTGTCTTGGAGGGGAATTTCTGCTTGTTGGGTTGTGTAGTGAAACACTTGTATTTTGTGTTTGAAACCTGTGAGCAAATGCTTCCGATCTGGCATATATAATTATGTTTGGCTGATGACTAATAAGGTGAAAAAAATATTATATCAATGTTTCTGTTATTCATTGATTTGAATATGAAAAGGGACTATTACTGTAATCTCACATGGCAATAGCACTCTTATGCAATAGTTTCCATATCAGACCCTATAGCGACTTGGAGAATTTTGCAGAATTTCCATTCAGCTTACTTATGTTTGATTTATGGCACAAACTCAAACCAGTATGAAAAGAAATCAGAATGATCAAGTTGTGTACAAAGCTAAACTACAGGATTTTGTTATTTCAGCTTTGAACCTCTCTGCATTCTTTGCGACGCTGCTTTCTTATGTCATGTTTGAAATCTTAATTGTGAGATTTAGACAAAGGCCTAAATGCTGCCTGGAGTACAGCCATTTCCTGGTATGATATCTATGATGAACACTAACATCTAACAGAAAAAGAGACTGTAGACTTGTAGCTCAGTGAATATGGCGTAACCTTTACAGAAACAGCCCGCAGGCTTAGCGCTAAGCTAACAACATAGACCTCAGGGCTTACCTAGACTTGGACTACATGAAAGTTTCTTTAAGCTTGTTTAGCTGTAACAGCTGTCTAACAACTGTCTAACTGTCTGACTGTTCCCTCAGCTTTAGCTTTTGCTTAGGTTTGTTCAATTGCATGGCATAACATCTATTGTTTTATGTACCTTTTGTAAATAATAGATAGCAATAACAAGCAGCTGCGCTGTGTAGAATGCACTACTTATGATCCTAGAATAAAAATGCAGTGTAGAGGAGTACAGGGGATTATAACAAAGGCCTTGAAAGCGTGAGTACAAAATGTTACCAGACTCCTTAAAGCTATAAGCAATTTACCAGTGGTTAAATATCTATTATTAAATAAATGTATCTTGGGAGTTGGGTAAAACATTTTAAGGAATGACAATGAATAGGTAGCTTTTGTATGCAAGTATCATATATACCAAATTTGGATTTGGATCATGGAATTAGAGAGCAATGAAGAAAGAGTAAAGTATAGGGCATGGCAGAAAATGTCGGAAAATAATCCCAAGTATATCCCAGAGTTAAGAGGAAGAAATCTTAACCATCAACACCACACTCCTTCCAGAAAGGACTTAGGGTGCTGATGGCTCAATACAACCTTCCCCCAGACTGAGACCATCAATCCTGCAATCCAGTGGAGCAGTGGAACAGCCCAGAAAGCATGTATAGTAATTTTAACTGTGATATTATCGGGACTTTTTATTTAGTAGTAACATTTTATTCCTTTTTCTGTAATAGTTAAATCTGGGTTGAGAATAATTATTTGATTAGACTGTTTCAGTTAGACTAGCAATAAATTCTTGTATTTCTATATAAGGTGTATTCCTTTAGCCTACATAAACTACCCAAGTTTAAGACCAACAACTGATGAGAATTCAGGCAAGTCAAGATGTAGTCTGGATGCAAAAAGAACAAAGACAAAGTTAGAGCCAGAGAGATTCAGACTAGAAATCTGTGATGATCCTACAGACCTGGAAACATTTCAAAGAGGAATAGAACACTTCCCAATATCCTAAATTATCCAACAGCTTCCGTTTCCGTGCTTCTTCCACTGTATATATGGCATGAATTCTGCCTGGCATTATTTGTTAGATCATTAATGTTATATACAAAACAATGCTCAAAAACCAAACACAAACAACAAACCTTACTGTAAGGTCATAAAGGTCAGAATTCTCAAGCATCTCAGACTTTTTTTTTGTATTATATTTGTGATTATAATTTAATCGAACATCGTGACATTCAAGAATTGCTGAAGTGTTCAGAAAGCTTAATGAATGTATTTATTCCTGTTGGCTTCTATGCATTTCTTGTCTACTCTTTCACATACTGTTCACAGTTTCAATCAGAAAACTGAAAAATTGGGAAATAGATTAACAGCATATAAACTGTCTTCTCTTTAATTGGTCTGTGATGTTGTAATTTAAAGACAATGTGTACTGTATGTCTGAACATCACACGCTATATAGCCCATTGGAGTTACACATGTAGGACAAAGAACTACTTACACCCTGGAACAAAAAAAAGCTAAGTTGGTGAGGAATGCTGTAGCCAAAGTGTTCATCTTGATAACAGCAATACAGACAACTGATTCTCTCTTCCCAAAACTGAGTTGCACTCAGCTGCTCAGAATGAATTAATTTTATTTTTCCTAAATCAAGCCAACATCCCAGAAGTCAATTATATATTTATTGAAAGCTCTTCAGTGAAACCCATTTAAAGGCACAGACTACCATAAAAATGTTAGATAATGGGTCTGTGCACACTGAGCAACACAAAAAAATATTGCAAATCCTGGTGATATCTAACAGCTGATTTTACCACATTGCAGTTCAGCCAGTTGGAGGCGATAACCCGGTTTGGATATAGTGAGGCACTACTCAGGCAATGCACTGTGCTAGTCCTGAGATGTACACCCTCTTAGCAGGGGCAGACAACTGAAAAACAGTGTAATTCACAACCTAAATTGTTAATCACCATGTTTCATTTTAGTCTAATAAGGGCTTTGAAGTTCTGTAACTGTGTGTGAATACTCACCCCATTCCCCCAGGGTAAATACAGTACAAACTAGGGCTTTTTAATACATTTTTAAAGAATTTTGCCAAAATAAACCCAAGTAGAGTAGCATCATCATTATTAAAGATGCTTTTTCTCTTTACATGTAAAAAAATATTACATTATTTGCAATATCAGAGAACAGGGGCTTATAAAGTAAGCCATTTCAGAAAATAATGGTTTTTACAGTTTTATGAAAGAGACACAAGATGATAAATCAGTCATGATGACAAACTTGTGATTTGCACTAATGATTTATTTTTCCATTTTTCATTTGGTAAACTTCAATGGTTATGAAAATGAAGAATTGATCTCCTCTGGGCAAGCAACTAATTAATACACACAGATTGGTCCTTAGCAGTAAATTCTTCCTTCAACATCCAGTCAAGGCTGTGCTAGGAATACCTTGCCACTTGTTTCCCCCTCCCTGATTTTTCAAAAATGTTGTGGTAATACTCCAAGGAATTTTTGGCAGCTTAGGAAATATCAATGTAAAGTTTGAGATCTTTTTCTTGATTTCGTGGAATTGTTGGATCACTGAGTTGTGTATTAGCCACGTGCCACCAGACCTGAAGATGTGTCATTACTGATGAATACTACTGCCAAGCTTTGCCTGCCTTACTTTCCTCAAGGACTAGGGCTGGGAACAACAGGCATTTATAACTGATGATTCTTGAAATGGAGTGAAGTGCAACTGCAGTGTACAATTCTACTACCTAAATGTCCTGTTAAGGCTCTGATTTTCCTGTAAAGACTGACGAGTAATAGGACTGTCCTGCAAATTGTGTCATCAAGTCACTTCCACATAGGCTTTGGAAGCAGAAAATATGTTTCTTAATAGCAGGGAGAGGTCTAGATATGTCTAACGTTCCTCATCTGATGTGTTACAAATTGCATATGGGGATAACAACACAAAAAAAATAATATTTTATGACAGCTTGTGAATACCCTCTGACTCCTAGACAGAGGGTTCTTCTTGTTCTACTTGTTCTTCTTGTTCTACTTCATAATGTCCCTACAAATAAAAGACTTAGAGTGACCTTCCCTCCCCATGGGACAGACAATCTTCCCTAGGTGAAAATTAAAAAGCAGTATCTGAAAGCTATATCTTTTTTTGGTTAACCAGATGCCAGTATGACTGTTTTAATAAAGACTTAGCAATTAGCCATTTTGATTTTCTGAATACCTTTCCCAATATGGTGCAGACTCAGGTTATTTTCTTTTACTCAAGGGTTACCAGGTTTTCTAAATCCAATACCCACTTATTAGACTGGCTGAACCTTTAATCCTACTCTCTAAAGAGTAGGGAGTTTTGATTACTTTTATATTTTTCTGGCAATCTGCTTTTGTGCTTCCCATACTCTCAGCCTCTGAACAAAACAGTCCCTTTTGATGTTTTTGATGTAGTTTCCAAAAGAGAAAAATAAGGAAATTCAGGGTATCAAACTATGCAACACGATATTTTGAAGCTTAATAAAAAAACCAAAATCTACTAAGAGGTCATTCAAGCTATAATAGTTTTTCTCTGAGTTAGAACTACTTCTCTCTCCTTTCTTTTAACTTTGATCTTTTTATTTCAGATTGTGTTGTTTGCCTTGAAATAGATTTCAAACACAGATTTTCTGAATACTCAAATGCTTTACAAAAGTAAAAGTTGTATGCCTATTTGATGGCGAGAAAGAGAATCTCAAAAGCAAAAGAAATACATCAAATCAGTTCTCATTTGTAAACAGCAATAGTAATATTTTGTGTTGATACATAAATTTACATGGTTTATTCTGTAAGTGTAAAAGAAGTTTTAAATGGAACCAAGAATTTTAAAATTAAATCCAGGAATCTATTCTGTAGTGGTTAAAATCAGCAAAGGCATTTCTTATATCTCCACCCTTTAGCTGGAATGTTGATAAGATAAAGTGAGGAATAATTAGGAAAAAAAATGGTATTGCCATATTCTAGGCTTTTGATGTCTTCCATCTTCTGCACAGGTTCTACTTTGGGCTTTCACTAACCTCACAACCACAAAAACAGCGATGCAATAGTTGCTCTTTCGTGTATTTTGCAGGCTCATTTCTCTTTATATGCCCGCCAAATTGCCCACTCCACATCTAATTCCATTACTCTCAGTCAATATTTAGGGTGCAAAAGGAAAGGAATATCATTCCCTAAATGCACGGATATACACCTGTATGCACAGTGCACTAGGATTTAGCTTTCCATGCATGCACAGCGAACACCTAGGACTAGAAACTGGTTTGAACTTTCTTGCCAGAAAAGTTGCTCTCTGAACTTGTCCTGAAAACATGAGAGAGGTTACAGCAAATAAAAACTTAGTCATTCCTTTGTTGCACTGAACACCTCAGTAATGCAGTTGTACCTAGTGTGTTGGTTCAACTATACATGCGTACATTCACAGCATGGTTTTGGACTGCTTCAGTCCAAAATGTCAAGCTGATAAAACTCTGCATAGCAGTTGTATGACCCTAGGCAAATAAACCGACTTTTGCTTTTCAGCTGAAAGTTCTCTCTGTACTTGTAGTCTTGGCTCCGATTCACCATGAAATATAAAATATATGACCAACTAAATAAAATTAACATGGCTGACAAAAAAGCTTTTCAAGGAAAAGTCATGCAATAATATTATACCTCAATATTCCTTAATTTCCTTTTTAACTTGCAAGATTCAGTGTCTCATCTCTCATTTTCCAGAACTATGTCTTCAATATTTCAAGATGGACTTTATGAGGTAGAAGAGATGTACATTTCTGCTGAATTGGATGATAGTGTAGTACTATAGAAGGGTGCAATTTTAATGAAGCTGAAGTACAGGAAAAGAAAGAAACAGCTTGGTGACTTTGTAACCTGTCAGCCTGCACAGTCAGACCATAACACGCGGACAGATTTTAGTCCCTAAATTCATATATATAGATATATTATTATTATTTTTTTTTAATAAAATGCTTCTTTAATGGGAACACCATACAATCCTGGTTGCAGGGACTGCATCTCTGCAGTCCTTCCTGACTCTGCCACATTTTTAGATATCTGAATTTCTCAAGTGTCTGCCCACACTTCTCAATAGGGAACTGGAACGCCAAAACCAGAGCTTTGGATATCCCTCTGCGGAATCACCCTCTGGACTAAATTCGTAATTTCTTTATTTCCAGCTTTTTTTTCCTTTTTTTTTTTTTTTTTTTTTACCTTTTCAGATGTGGAGTACTGCAGTGAGAAAAACATTGCTACTCACAAATGCATGGAAGGGGTGTGTGTGTGTGTAGGTTTATGTTCAGGCCTTTGAAAATATTAAACCATATTCAATTTTTATCATCGGTTCTTCTTTCCAACAAATTTTGTACTTAAATAACATGGTCATATTGGTTCTCTGCTGCAAGTGTTGTTATAATCAGCTTGGGATTTATGACAAAGGAGGGCATTTTTTGACTCCTATTTCTAAACATAAAGCTGTCACAGCAGCATAGTTTTCTTCTGACTTTTGAACTCCAACATCAGATTCAAGAAGCCAAAGATAATCGGTGGTGCTGGAGCAAGCTGAGCAACATGTGCTTTTCCCTTCTGCAGTTCTCAGTGACATGATACAAGACAAGACATCAGGGCTGTAATCACCTCTGTTTTCGACAGCCTGACAAATGCTTGAAATTACTGTAAGCAGGACACATCTTCAACTGGCATGCGACAGAGTCTCTCCATTAAAGCTTATATAATAGTGCTCATTTATACAAGCTGATAATAAGGCCAAAACATGCATTTCAGTTTTTTTTCCTGTCAAGTCCAAGACTTCAGAAAGAAGCTGAAAAATTCGGCCTCTGTGTGAGGCAGGAAAGCAAGGGCAGAATCTTTGTCTTGTTTTATATTCTGGTTTTCACTTGAGTGAATATGAGTTTTTAAACCTAGAGCTGCATATGTGCATTTCTAGCCCATGCACTTACACATACATAGGTGATAGACTTTCCCAACAGAAAACCCACTGAGTACAAACAGAAAGTAATTACCAGTAGATGTGGGTTTTTTAGGGATAAATAAAACCAGGTCTCTTTCACATTATTACTTGCATCTCTTGGGAAGTGAGGCTTATTCAAACTTGTTTTAAAATGGCCATGCTTAAATTATGAGAAAAAGTATTTTGGAAAGAAGAGTTTTATAAAAGATTTAATACAGATTCATCAACAGAGCGCTAACTGTGTGCATTAGGATGCCTAGAATAACAACGGTGGTCCCTCATTTTTATGCAATAAAATATTGAGTAAAATAGAGACTTATTATCACAGTAACCCAGGATTGATATATATAGGGTAATCCATCAGCCTGGAAATTGACAAATTTGGATAAGTGATTCCTATATTACCTACCCTCTGTTTTGCTCTGTTTTCCAGTATAAAGTAGTCTTCTGTATGATTCATTATCTTTATGGTGTTGTGCTTCGAATACTGCCTCCATTGAGACTTCTGGTTGTTTTCTGCTTTCAGTTCTTCATTCCTTCTGTTTGACTGCAGGTTTCATCACACCTAACAGTCTTTCCATAATTCTGCAGTTGCAAACACAAACAAAAAAACAGTTCCAAAGATAAATATAGTTTTTCTTCTTCCCTATTTCACAAAGAATTGGCATTCTGGATCCTAGTCCCACTCATGTTTAGACTAGTTCTTCATCTGTACCTGCTCTAATTCAGGTTTCTCTTGGTTTACCTCCTGTTGTTGCTTATCCTGCCTTTTATTCTCAGTTTTGTGCAGTATGTCCTCATTTTCAAGGGACTAGCTTCCTATCTGTAATTTTTCGGGGGGGGGAGGGGGTTGNGGGGGGGGGGGGGGGGTTGCATTTCTTTTTTTTTTTCCTCCTCATTTCAAGCTTTAACTGGTTTCATTCAAAGACGCCAGCTGGGCTGGAGCTTGTTCCTGCTGCTTAATGGGGTTGTAGTTGTTTACCCACACAGTCTCCCAGTCTTAATGCTGAATTGATTCTTTCCTTTGTAACCACATCCATTGTATGATTTTTGGTTCTTTTCATGGCTGACTGGATAAAACTGACCAATTAGTTGTGACTTATTTAACTGCTGAAGCTCTAAAGCTATTTCTACTTAGATTTGCAAATGGTGCAGTGTGATAGGATTGGATCTGTAAAAGCAAGTAGTTGATGTGAGTATTGCTGGGCAATATTTATTGCAGCCTTGGAGGAGAACTGAACACACGTTTGTGCTTAAATATGCATATAAAAATAAATTAATTAATAAACAATGCATTAGAAAGAGTCCTACAACCATAAGTGGTTCTACAAAGAGTCTGCAAAGATGCATCATGAGCCAATTCCATGTATGCACTTGCACCAGCACCAATCCCACGAGCATTGCCACGGAGCACCTCAGCCTGGCCTCGGGTCTTTAACAGCATTGCAGCTGCTGTCATTTGACAGCTTTGGAGGTGGGTGTTCTGCCCTCGTTCATTCCCTGGTTCCTCAGCTGTGCCAGTCCCCTTCTGCGGCTGGCAGCGCTTCCCCGCCACCACCCTGATTCCAGTGGTACCAGTTATGTGTGTCCGGGGGTGTGGAAACAAAGGCCCAGTGTAGTTACGTTTTGGTGACCTTGAAAGGTATGAGGGAGCAGTTGGATGCGTGTCAGGTTTCTTAGTGCCTTGATTTATTGATACTCCACAGACATAGCCAAGTAATACCTAGTTATTCTATTAATTAAAAACACACAGTTCACGGCTGGTTAAAGTAAAATAGAAATTCAAAACAATAAGAATTCTCAAAAAGGTAATCATTTTTTATAAAAGACAGAGAAAGCAAAAGCAAAGATACACAGGCTACAGACACTAATACTAAGTCAAAAAGACACCCTCCTCTCTCTTCCTCTCATTTTCTCACTCTCTCTTTTTCTTTCCCCAATTCCCTGAGCCTTCTTCCTCTTCCCAAAGACTTTTTGTTCTTCCAGAGAAAGCATTGACCAGGGTTTCAGTCTGTGAGTGTACCTGGAATTTCAGGATGCATCGATTAGGAAAAATTCCTACATCTGTCTGAGAATTTACCTGTTAGATGAAAGTTATCTAGACCTATGTATAAAAAGATTCAGTTTTCAGTTCTATACGCTCAGATTTATATTAAATTACTCAGTTGAAGGTTATGATTTATGGTCATCATTTATAATTTCAGATCACCTTTCAAGGAAAGAAATAATAATGCATGTATATTTTTTCCTAATGCCTGAGAGCGTTTTTTAACATCCACTACTAGATGACAATCATTACATTCTTTTGGACCCTAACTGTACAAATTTGCTTGTGGACTGTGTTTATCTTTTCTCAGTTTTCCATCTATGCAGAGCTATATGATGAAAGAAAGTCCATTCAGTCTTGTAAGTTCCAACACAAAGATTTGAGATTTGACAAATTGTATTGTAATTATGATTGCTAGTACTTATACTAATTGCACTAAAAAGTTTCAGCTTCCAAGGCTTTAAAATAATAATATAGCTAATTATACAGATTTAAGCCTAAGGTTTTTTGTCTAATTAATGGTTGCCTGGATAATGACAAGTAAATTATTATATAACCCTCTGTGAAGGTTTGTCAGGTTAAAGGAGTGGAGAAGGATAGATATATTCAGATCTTTCTTCTTTTGTTTTTAAAAAGACTGCATTGTAAGGTGGGATTTTTCAAAGCTGTTTAAGGAGATTTTTACAGGGCTTAGAAGGGGACAGAGATAACCATAATGTGTGTGGTTCTGTGACGGAAGCAATACAGCCATATCATGGCTGCTTTCTGCTTAAGCTAATTAGTTTTGTGGAGATGTAAAGCTCATTCTTTTTTGATGCTATACTGCTTTAATGCAACTATGCATTTTGGAACTACCAGTTCAACATACTGCTCAACGCATCACTATGTACTGTATTATGTGGCTATGTCAGCCCTCTTTGCAACTTACCCTTTAATAAGGTAAAAAAAAAAATAGCTGAGAACACATTCTTTTCAAAGAAAGTATCCCCAAGGCTGTAGGCACTTCTGAAAACTTCAGCATTTCTCACTCCAATGATACCTGTTCTCATAATTAAGCCAAATATATTCCCAGTGTGACTAAGATGTTTGCATCCAATACTTAGGCATTGATGAGCTCTGCCAGACAATACTTAGCTGCCACCTAACCCTTAATTTGTACCATTGACCATAAGCAATTTTTCCAGGTACTTGACACTATTCTTTTTGCTCAGAGTTCTAAGTCATAGCTAACTTGCTCATCTTTCTATACCTGTGGGGTTTTTGGAAGACTAACTCT
>RSEF01000002.1:87030092-87056393 GCA_003993805.1 Himantopus leucocephalus
TATAAGCAAGAGCCTCTCTGCATACCATTCCTTGGCATAAATTCAAGGTCAGATCAGGTCAATAAAGGTCAGGTCTTATCAATCTGAGAGCAAACAGTTTCTGCAAAATATGCTGTTAATTTCAGTAGTTAGATTGGCTTAGCTAAGAAGTAAAGTTATTGAACAAAATTTGATCCATTTTACCTCAAAACAGGACATGCCCCATCCTTGAACATAAAAGAAGGCAAGCCCTGCCACTAATACACTTACTCCAGTTCCACCGTTTACATGATTAGTACTTCCTTTCCTATATCTAGCACTCTTGTCTACTTTGTGAAATGAATAAGTATATCAAGAAATCTACCATTTCATAACAAATTCAAAGCAGTTACACTTCTAAGATTCAGAAACCTCTCACATTGATTTGTTAAACTGAACACAGCCACAGAGCAGCCCAGGAAAGAGTAGCTGCGGTGTTGACTTAAATTTTCATGATATATTTCTAACTGGGTGTTGCTTCAAATGATTGGGAATCACAAGCAGCTGTATTTTAGAGACAGAGAAGTGAAGTCTCTGCTTTCCTAATATCCAGCCCACTATTAAAAGAGGAAATGAAGACACTGAGCTTTGAAAAATTACATTCATAATCCTTCAAACCTTAACTCTCCTTATGAAATAGTAAGTAATTGACAGCTATGAACTACAACAGTGCTGGTAACTAGTTGCACTAAAACTTAAGAAACTTTCTTTTAAAAAGTATTTCTTTTATTGTTTCAGGATTCAGTAACACCAGTTTAAAACAAGTATATTTTTTGTTTCCTTGCAGCCTGTGGAGAAACATTGTAGAAAACCTTATTTTGTGTAAGAATCACAGCTGCTGGCAGCCAGTTGCAATAAAATTAGTATTCCAGTTGAAATCTGGCAGCTGGGAGTCCCTTGACAGTTTTTTCCAGCTGCAGACTTTGTAGCTTGTCCTCCCATGCATTGAGAGAAGAAACATTACTCTCACTTTCAAATAGCTGCTGTGTTAAAAGCCAGAAGTGTTTCACCCAGTGTTGAAATGTATCAGAGTCCATCGTTCTTACTGAGATGCCTCTTGTTGAACCTCCATTAAAGTACCTGGGATTATGCAGGCTGCAGGATCTGGCATGGATAAGTTACCGGGAAGCATGAAGGCCACTGCGCTTAAAGCAGTGTTACAGCTACTACTGAATGTGTATAGCGAATTAAAAAGAAAGTAAAACAAAACCAGTGTGGATAGTAAAGCACTTGAAAAGCCTTTTGAATCCTTTAATTTTAGAATTTGATCGCTAAGTCCATGAAGCAGAATTTTATACACTTGCTGTGAAAAGTTTTGTAAAGATCTGATTAATTCTTCAAAGTGAACTCTTATTTGGTGGGGAAAAAAATAGTATAATCATCCCACTAAAGTAAGTGGCAGCATTATTTTATTACCCACTCACTCATTCTCGCTTCAGGTGTGTGTAGTATCTTGTGAAGGGCTAAGGTTTCCAACTTTTTTTCTCTGATTTCATTTTTTAAAATGGCATACATATGCCGTTAATTTTTATCTTTTTTTTTCTTTTCCCTGAGATTACATTTATTTTACTGGGGCAAAATAACAAAAATACATCAGGGAGAGGGCGAGGTGAAGCCTTCCATCCATCGTTTTGCTTTCTGGAGAGTAATCTGCTCTGATTTCTNAATTTTTATCTTTTTTTTTCTTTTCCCTGAGATTACATTTATTTTACTGGGGCAAAATAACAAGAATACATCAGGGAGAGGGCGAGGTGAAGCCTTCCATCCATCGGTTTGCTTTCTGGAGAGTAATCTGCTCTGATTTCCGTTATGACAAGAGCTCATCTTCCAGTATTCAAAAATATACTTGTTAATTACTTTACCTAACACTGATCAATGGTAGCTGGCTAAGTCACTTGGTGGTACAAATTAATCTGGCAATCATCTTCAAATCAATACTGTTTTTGAAAAGTGGTTCATTTGGACTTTATGCGAGGTCAACTCCAATGCAATATAAAGCTCTTCCCATGACTAAAGCCAATTGCCAAAACTTAAATATGACAAAATAGTAAATAGTAAGTTACTTTTTTGAGTATCTGCTATTTTTCTGAAAGAAAAATGATGAAAATACAGGATGAAAACTGGCATAAGAAATATTTTTAAGAGAGGGAAAACCACTCTGTTTTGTGTATGCTGGTCTGTCCATCAGATGCTTCACATGTTCCATGTAGATTTAGACCCATGGAGGAGAATAGAGTGCATGTGTTGTGTTCCTGGGTATTCAGAAGTCTTTGACACATAGATAAATACTTCCTGCCTCAACCAAATTTCAGGTTGAAAAAAATAGCATGAGAAACTCATGCAGAAGTATTTCAGTATGCAGAAAGTCAAGCCTTGTATGTTCCCTGAGTTACTGAGGCTCCCTTTGCATAAGTATAGTGCTCCTGCGCTCAGGAGATTTCAGCATGTTCCTAAGTACTTACAAGGGATAAAGCCTGAAATACAGTTACTTAGCGTTGAGGGAAATATATAAACCCAGGCTTCTTAAACTATACTTTGTGAGACGTTATTTGGTTTTTTTGGTCTAAGTTTTTCTTGAAAAATGGTCAAACCTCCTGTAATTTCTTACAAACCTTTGAAGGAGAATTCCTGGAAGAGCTGAGAGTTTGAAATACAAATAATGCAATGCATATTTAAAATTTGCCTTTATGGTTCTGATAGTATTGTTAAAGCTGTACAAAATGTCAGGGCTTTTATTATTTATTTTTTTTTTACAGCACTCTGTAGTATATCTAAGAAATTACAGACGTTGCAAAATAAGTTTCCAAATTGGGTAGTCAAACGAACATGTAACAGAAAAAATCCTAATGATTTAAGCTTAGCAATCATAGAAACCCCAGTAAAGACAATAGATCAGAAGTTATTAAAAGTAATGTTATAATGCTAAATACTTTATTCCAATGGAAACTATTTGGGTAACTCTGAAACTATTGCTGCTAAAGAAGCCAGCAATATCCTTGGCACTTTCTGAATTCTTTTGATGCTGGTAAACGGTATATGTAGGGCACGTGTGAGCAAACCCAGGGTGCTAGCACAAAGTATGCTAATCTTCTTTAACCCTGAGTCTCACGCTGATGGCTGCTGGCATGGCTAGAGATGCCCAATGAATCAGGGGCATTCTAGCATTCAGGTCAGATAGTAATAAGGATGCTGGAAATTATTAAAATGAACTGTGTCTTCCAAAGCAATTATTGAACATTCTGTCAATTGCAACTGGGGTGGATTCCTGACTAAGGGGATCACTTAGGAGTTTTTCTATCAGGCCCAGACATTGTTAGCTTAATAAGCTTACAGATTGTAAAATAATTTGTCTGCCGGTTAGAAACCCACACAGGAATCAGTACTCTCTCATGGTCTTCAAGTATGTCTGGCTTAAGAATAAATTTTTCTTGGCTGTATATCTCCTCTGTCAAGCTTGGGGATCCCCATGTAATTTTTCAAGGTTTGTTGGAGTTGTTTATCCCTGGTAGATGATTGTACTGGTTTTCTTAAAGTGTTTAACCCTGTTTGTGATATAAACAAGCAAGCAACATTTTCTTTCTCTACCAGAGTGTAGTTATATATTTTTATATATATATTGTATGTATACACACATACGTATGTATATATACTCTCTCTATGTACAGTATATATACATTGCATATATACAATGACCTGGATGTCAGTGAAACAGGCAGAAAGGAAGAAGGAAGGTTGCTGAGCCTCGAGGGTTTGAAAAGGCTGTATTATTTTAATATATATATGTGTGTCTGTGAGTGTGTGTGTGTATAGGCTTGTTGAGCTTGTGCTGCTGAAAGAGCACATACTGAAAAAAAATGAAAGGGACACAGAAGGTAACTCAAGGACCCATCTTAGGAAGTCATTCAAGAAAAAGCAATATATGCAACAGATACAAAAATCGACTATGTTATCCATTACAGGTTAAGAGAAAGGAAGGAGCACATATTCAAATAAAATATTTTTACTTGACTAAAAAAATTACAATATTTCACAGTAAATTTTTAATTTTAAAATTTTGGGCTAATATTAGATCTCATACAGACATGGATAGGCTCTAAAAATAGTATTAGGGAAAAAATCCTTGTTTGGAGGCTGTTGTGGAAAGCTGCTATGTGCTATTTCAGTTTCCACTGTGGCTCACTATAAAGTACCCAGTTTCGTAGCATTTCTCAGTACCTCCATAATTCCTTACTCATAAAGATCTCGAATAACATTCATTTATGAATCTCTACAAGAATTACTTTAGGCTAAGAATATTTCTTATACGCAAAGAAGAACATGGTTAATTCCATCCCTCCCTTACTCCCATATTTTTAAATCAATTCAAGTAATGTATGCTTTTTAAAAGCAAGCATCTCCTACTGCACCACATGTTATTCCATCACTTTGGTGCCACTGGTAGGTGGCCAGCTCTTTACAAAGCACTGAATGTGTAATACAGTTGTGTTATTCACACAATTGCTTTTAATGAGCTGGCTCTGAGCCAATGCTATCAGTATCTCTGTTTGTGCTAGCTCTGTGGTGTACAGGATGACATAATTGTTTCTTGACTAACAAGCTATAATGTGAACCACATGGACTGTGGAAATCTAATTTACAAGCTAAGTGGTCGTTTTGACCATGAATTGAAGACGCCGCCACGCAGAAACCAAAGATCTGAACTACACAGTAGTGACACGCTCTCCGCCTTGCACAGTAAAAAATGTGTGCTGCTGACAAATGAAAGTGCTTCTGGGAGACCATTACAGAAGAGCAACATAGGATTAATACTGTATGTTTCCTTAGCACAGAAGCAATTTATCAGTGGCTGTGACAAGATAAGCTCAAATTTTATGACTGCTTGCATGTTGTTCAGGCCAGATGAATACGTTAAGTAAAATAAAGAAAACAACTGTTTTAAAATGTGAAACAGGTAGCATGAAATACTGAATGGCTTTCAGCGTTACTCCTAAGTATGTGCAATTTAGGCCACCTAAGTTATTGGAGACTCTTGGATTGTATCAGCTTTTGCCAGCTTCATGAATAATATAAAAGTGAAGATGCAGTTGGATATTTAAGATGCACATTTTTTAAGCTTAGAGCTTTTGTTTCACTTAACAGTACAGAAGAACTACTTTTTCTTGTTCCCCGCTTTTAAAGATGGCTAGGCATGTAAGATTACATCTTTCCAGGCACCTCCAGGCAAAATGGGAAGGATAACTCATCAAGTTGTTACACGCTGAATGTCATCACTGCTCAAGTAAATAGAAAATTGTTGTTTGTTTTTTTTTCCTAGGCAACACGGTGTTTTACAAGAGATTAGCACTGACTCTGAAAAGATGTGTGATAATTTCATTTTCTTGAAGATTTGTTAACTTCTGAAGAAACATTAACAATGTTTAATTAAAACATTGATAATGCCATTTTTTAATATTTTTTAAAAGAAGACAGTCCAGTCAAAAGCTATTATGTTGATTTTGCAGTTAGTACTTCCGCTTGGCAGACAGAAAAAAATCAGGTTGCCTGCCTGTTGTGGAAGGCCAAGCTGAAAGTAAAGAACAAACACTGAAGACTGTGTGACTTTCTGGACCTAAAAGTGTGATGAATATTAACTGGTATGTATTCTGCCCAACAGGCTGCACAGAATTTTTCTGCAGTTTCTAACAAGGGAGACAAGGTAGAGAGGATGGCCCCTTGTGTTGCTCAGTTTCATGCCAGATTAACTGCATTTGTAGGGAGAAGTGGTACTGACTGGCATACTGTGCAGACTTTACCTATCAGACTGCACACAAAGGAGAAGCCTTTTTTGGGTTGGTCTCTCCAGAGGGGTGTGATAGGTAGCAACTGGGTTTCATATCACAGGAGAACTTCAGTAAGTCTTCATTTCTATTTCCAAAGGAAAAATTCAGTTTGTTCGTTCGTTTTATTTTGAAGGGAGAGGGAGAAAAACACAGTGAGTGAACAGTCTGGGGCATCATTTTTATGTGTCACGATCTTTGAGTAGAATATCTTCTTCAGTGGCTAGGGACCTCACAATATTCCGTTGCTTCTCCTGCAGTAGAAGACCTTTGATAGTGATATCATTCAACAGGATTTTGCTACACATAGGAAAATGGAAGCATAAGGAACCCCATCAGTATTTTAATTCTGACATTTTTAACAAATCTTGGTTGGAAATTTTTTCAGTAATCTTAACTTTTTTTAAAAAAATAAATTTAACTATGTGGAAACTTTTTGGTTTGTTCTATAAATTGCTATGGTTATCCTAGCACAAATAAGTGCCATGTTACCTGGAAATTCAACACTGTAAAGCCCCTTACCTGTACTATACCTTACTCTGATCTAACTCTGCTTCTTGTTAGTTTCCTGATACAGATATGATACGGCATATTTTTGTTTTAATCCCTTTATCACCATTAGATCATTCTGCTATCATGGAAATTATTCTGCTATAACAGCTATTAAGCCAGAATAAATATTTAATTGCAAACACACACAGCATGAGTCCTTAATGTAGTTCCATCAAGAAGACACAGTATGGCAAAAGACTGTTGTATGCTTTGGTTAAAACACAGGTTTATGGGTCAGTGAAGAAAGCAGCTGACAATAGGAGTTACAAAAGTATTCTAAGGAATACTTTAAAATAGCTGTTTTTTAGGGGGTGGCTTTTGAGAACAGATTATTGTTCTGAAAGATCTCGGCTTTATCTAGGAGTCCAAACGGACAGCTATTGCCCCATTTTTTTTTTCTGTTTTTCACTTGAGTGACTTCATAGCTTTTGATTCATCTGAAAAAGATGATGATAGTGAAAAAGAGCAACACTAATGCTCACAGCAGAAGATTTAGGTCAGGTCTTCAGCTTCTCACGTCAAGCAGCTCACAGAATACAGAACAGTTAAGATTGGCAGGGACCTCTGGAGGTCGTCTCACCAAAACCCCCTGCTGAAGCAGTGTCACCTAGAGAAGGCTGCCCAGGACTATATCCAGATGGCTTTTGAATGTCTCCAAGGAGGGAGACTCCACAGCCTCTCTGGGAAACCTAGTGCNAGACAAAAAAAAAAAAAAAAAAAAAAGTTGTTTCCTGATGTTCAGAGGGAACCTTCTCTGTTTAAGTTTGTGCCCAATACCTCTGGTCCTGTCACTGAGCAGCACCGAAAAGAGCCGCTTCCATCCTCTTTGCACTCTCCTTTCAGGTATTTGTATTCTCTTCTCCAGGCTGAATAGTCCCAGCTCTCCTGGTCCTTTACTCATCTTTGTGGGTCTTCATTGGAGTCTCTCTAGAGTATGTTCACATCTGTCTTATACTGGGAAGCCCAGAGCTGGACACAGAACTCCAGAGACAGAAGTGTCTGAGGGTGCTGTTAACCTTTATTTTCCACAAGGGCACATTGCTGGCTCATGTTCAACTTGGTGTCCACCAGGACCCCCAGTTTTTTTTCTGCCAAACTGCTTTAGGGATGGGTGGCCCCCAGTATGTACTAATGCATGGGGGTGTTCCTGCCCAGGTGCAGGACTTTGCACTTTCCCGTGGTTAACTTCATGAGGTTGCTGTTAGCCCATTTCTCCAGCCTGCTGAGGTCCCTCTGGATAGCAGCATGACCCACTGGCATATCAGCCTCTCCTCTCAGTTTTGTGTCATCTGCGGACTTGCTGACAGTACGCTCTGTCTCATCATCCATATCATTAATGAAGATGTTAAACAGGATTTGACCCAGTATTGACCCCCAGTTTTCACTGCTAATTACTGGTCTCCAGCTAGACTTTTAGCCACTGATCACCACCTTTGGGCCCTAGAATTCAGATGGTTTTCAATCTACCTCACTGTCTGCTCATCCAGCCCATACTTCATCAGTTTCTCTAGGCAGAAGGTAGAGAATGCCTAGTTCTCTCCTCTCATCTACCAAGCCAGTCATTTCATCATAGAAGTTTGTCAAGTTGGTCATGCATTGTCTCTGGGTCCTTGGATTTCTGAAGGCTACTACTAAAGACTGAGGTGAAAAAGGTATTTGGTACCTCAGCTTTTTCTATGTCCTGGGTCAACAGGGCTCCTGACCCATTCAGCAACTGGCCCAAAATTTCCTGTCTTCCTTTTGCTACTTATATACTTACAGAAGCCCTTCTTGTTGGCTTTGACATCCCTCACTAGATTCAACTCCAAGTGGGTGTTGGCTTTCCTGTTTCTCTATGCTCAGACAGTGTCTCTATATTCCATACCTGTCACTGCTTCTACCTTCTGTATACTTCCTTGTTATGTTTGAGTTTTGCGAGGAACTCCTCGCTTATTCATGCAGTCCTAGCATTTTTACTTTTGCTCATTGGAATGGACTGTTCATGACCCTATAGGAGCTGATCCTCAAATTTCACCCAGTTTCCTGAATCCCTCTTCCCTCCAAGGCCGTATCACACAGGATGCTTTCAAGCACACCCCTGAAGAGACCAGAGTCTGCTCTCCTTAAGAAAAGTATAGAATTCCTGCAGTCCTACAGATTTCCTGTGCCTTAAGACTGTGTGTTCAGGAACAAGACTGACAGCTACTTCCTCTCCTTCCTCATGTAGAATGGAAACGAGTCTAAATTGTTCATCAACCTACTTCCAGAGTATGTAACATAATAAATCTAAAATGTTTACCAGTCAAACAAAAATCAAGAGCCAAGAAGTCATAAAATAAACCATCAGAACTCAATTTCCACTATTGTAGTTGAAAAAAAAAACCAAAGAAACAACAAAACCCCGAAACCCCAGCCTTCATTTTAATGTAACACTTTTGATGACTGGACATTCAATAGTGAGCTTGCAAGCTAAAAAGACATGTCTGCCTGAATGACTGAAGAGATCTTTTATACAGCCATGAAAGGAGGAGAAGGTTTCCTCATGAAAGGTGCCAAGCAGATCACCTAAATGAACTACCTGAAAACCTGCTAAGCATATGATCTCTCTTTAAATCCACTCTTGATTTAAAGACATCAAGGCAAAACAACAACATGCTTAGAAAGAGTGAGTGTCTTACTTCCTTTTGTTGAGTTTGTAAGATTCACTGACTGAATCTTATAACTGTTATCTAAATAGTAAATTCATCTACTAGATGTATTTTTGCGCAGCTAAAAAAATCAAGGGTTATGATCAAACAAGCTCTTTCTATTTTGATTTAACTCTTCATTTCTTTATGCAAGGAGTTTGTGTTTGTGAGTTTACTGTATACTGCAAACTTGCTGTTGGTGTGCTACTCCTTTTCACTTCTATTCATTTCTTACGCTCCCATGAGCAGCGACCATGTTTGGTTACTTAAACACCTTATAAACAGAATATATCTGCTGTTTCTCTGATATGCAATATTAAAGCTAGAGGTGGATGTCCATAGATGAGACAATGGAATGAATCCAGAGGAATTCATGGGACCAATATATTACTGTTATTCGGTTGGAAAATGCAAACTTTGATAAAGCATTACACAGTTACTTTTGCTACAAAAAAACCAAACGTTCTTCAAAATACTGGGGACATTTTATTTCATATTGAGTTTCCTACCCAGCAGCAATGATTGTGATTCTTGTTACAATCAGTTTTATCAGTTATTAGTATGTAACATACTTGTAAATTGACCTATCAAAGGTAAAATTTTTGCAGACAAATCACAGATTTTTTTTTTTTATAATAAATGAAGGCTTTTATGTATGAAAGAAAAACCTTCAAATATCTAAATCTTAACTGATGAAATCTGGACCTAATATGTCTGTTTATACTTGATTTCCCTTGTCCCGCTTAATATCTCAATATGCTTTCAGTGCACAGCATGACAGATGCTCTTAGAAGATGGTTCTCTCTGTGATCAATAAAGAGGAATTATAAGCATGCGAGTCCCTGTAAATAAAAGCTGGTTCAGGTTTCATGCTAAATGCTTTAAGTAATACATTACTTCCTGAAGAACTTAATAGGATAAATCAGTCTCTAAAGGGACCATACAGAGATATTCTATGAAAGGGCCAGTTCTTGCAAGGCTGAGAGAAATGCTGACGCTGGAGTTTTTGCAGGTATATGCTACCATTAAAATAGCTGGACATGACTCTAGCCACCTCCAAGAGGCCAACAGTTCAATATGGTGTCTTTTCCAAGTCACAGAAGAGCTATTTCTAGTTTTGAAGATCATTAAATGCCTCAGTTGTCTTCTAGATTAGTTATTCCCTAGTTTAGACTTAAACCTAACTGTGTTCTGATTTTACACATAATTAGTTTGCAATAACATGAAACATTGTTGATTGTATTTTCTTCAAGGATCAAGGGCTGAAACATCTGCTGAACAGAAGTTTCTTCTTTTTAATGCCATAACTGATGGAGAAAAAAACTGCTATCCATCTTGGAAATATTAGAAATTAACTTTCAAGTACTTGCCCCCTGGAGGGTTTTAAAAAGCCTGGTCTTGCACATCTGTCAGCCTCATAGCTCTGTCTTTGTCTCTACTTCTTGTTCCTACTCTACTCTCCTGTTGCAGTGGGAGCTTTTTCTTTCTCTCTCTTTTCCTCTTTCTCCTGCTCTGTTCATTGCTTTCCAGAAAATTCATATAGAAATTCCTGTCCCTTCCCTGTGGAGGAGTCTGTACAATCCAAGAAATCAGACAGACAACTCCTCTCTGTTGGTTAGCCATAAATTTTTAACAAATCAGAACATATAATAGATGTACCGTAAGTGATAAACAGACAAACAAGAGTGCATCAGCATTAATATCTAATAAGGATGTCTAAGAAGCGTGAGAAGCACTAATAGGAAAAACNAAGCGTGAGAAGCACTAATACGAAAAACCTTGCCCACTAGAAAGAAGGCCACTCAGCTTTGCAGAAAAGGGGACTTACACAGTCAGTCGTTGTTATAGAATTTCTACATGGGTGAGTATACCACTTCTGCAGCAAATGCACNGAGAAGCACTAATAGGAAAAACCTTGCCCACTAGAAAGAAGGCCACTCAGCTTTGCAGAAAAGGGACTTACACAGTCAGTCGTTGTTATAGAATCTCTACATGGGTGAGTATACCACTTCTGCAGCAAATGCACATGGGTTTGTCAGCCCAGGCTAAAACAAATTATGTTGTCTGCATCACTGTTAATTCTTTGAATAAAATAATCTACCTGCAAAGCCCCATGTAATACGGCTGTTGCTCAGTTAGCAATGGACCATATTTATTCTTATGTTATTTTTAGCATAAAAATTGTTGGGGTTATTAGCTGCCTCCTCTGTTAACAGATCAAAAGCCTGTGCAATCGGTTTATTCTTTATATGGGTCAGCATTTTTACACCTGATTTTATTCCTACAAGGATAAAAATTACATGTACTGTGTAATTGTATAGGGCTTCAAACATCTCATCACAATTAATGGGATGTGACATATTAACTTGACAAGCAGGTTGTTTGTCTCACTGGCTTCCGAGAGCTCACCCATCACTTTTCTTTCTAGTTAAAATTTCAGCTGTTAGGAGTATCACAACTGAGGCTTCCCCATGTGTGCCCTCACCCAAATGTACAGATTCTCCCTTGACAATATCTACTGGACGTCTTTACATTTTGTCCTCCTCAACTCCATCTCAGTTCCTCTATGAGAATTTGTGTTTCTTTGGACCTGACACGAGGTCCATATGCTTGTAGACTGGCAATTCCTCTTTAGTGTTCCTGTCTGAAATTTTTATTTTGCCTTCTTTCCCTTAAGCTGCTTGAATAACAACTTCTTCTGAGAATGCCCTTCTCCATGTGCTCGATTTTCTTCTTTCCTAAAATTCATTATTCTCATGTCAGTTTATTTCTCTGCAAATGACCTGACCAAGACTCTCTTTCAGAAATTTATAGACAATTAAGGCCCAAGTTTATGCCTCCTTTCATTGTCATCTGTTTGCCCTTTACTCCCTACCTGTCCATTCCCTTATACTTCCTTCTCTGAGGCAGCGTACATCTCCTGTTACTTATTATCAGTTGTTCTTGAAAATAATTTTGCCCAAGAGCTACAAGTTTCAAGATCTGTATATCCACAATAGCTAGCATAAAAGACTGTTTATATCTAATTAAAAAAAAAAAAAAAAAAAAAAGTCTCTGAATTCTACTTTTAACCCACATCCCTGGAACCAATGTGAGATTGCCAAGGTCTGGTCAGGCTGTTTTTTCAGGATCTGATCCCATCTACTTATAATCAAAGCAAAAGACTTGAATGCATTTCTCCCAAAATAGGTGCCCTGAGAAATCTCTCCTTGCCTAAGATGTGCAGCTTTCAAACTTCAGAATGTGGTAAGGGCAGCTGAAACCTTGTTTGCTCTTAAATCTTTTGCACCAACTGTTACTGATAGCTGTGGTCCATGTTGACAAAGGAAAGAAAAAATGTCTAACAAGAACACATTCTACTGATTGATGCCTGCCCTCACTACTACCACACAAACAGTTGTCTCAGTGCTTTTCTCATTCTGCCATGGCAAATAGTTCCCTTGTACAACTCCTGTCCAATGGAATCTTGTGCAAAGATTTAAGAGGTTCTATCTAGAAAACAGCTAGAATTGCCTCAGATTTGTTGTTAAGATGAAATCAGGAAGAAATGTATATTCCACTTCAAGATTTCACCTCCTCACCAACCTTTATTTTGTACCTCAGAATTTCTTCTAGATAATCTGAGAGAGTCTTCTAATGGAAAGTGATCCCTAGGCAGTGCTCAGGTTCATTCTTCAACTCTGATGCCAGCTGTATCTCTCCTGCCGCCAATTATCTAACAGATATAAATTCAAGTAGCAGCTGATTTGTCTTTGGGACCCACAATGTCTGTGTAGACATAATATTATCAACAGCAAGAATGATGAATGTGTCCATGAGGCTTCTTCAGCCTTTGTTTCTAGCACTAATACTCAAATTTTGAATGAATATTGAAGAAAGAGTATTTCATATAATTTGCCAAACTCTCACATTTCATTGGCCTGAATAGTTGTGTCTATTGTTAGACAGAAAGTATATTTCTACTGCATTATAATAAGCTGAAAACTGAAGAATAAGGATCTTGATATGTATGCCCTCAGAGTTCACAGCCAGGTCTACAAGAAAAAATACAGTGTCTAAGGATGGGCTTTTTTGATGGTCTAAGAAAAAAAGAATTCATTAAAATCTATGTTTAGATCTCAACATAATGTGAATTCACCTTAAAAGCCATTATATTACACCATATGTTCCTTTTTATTTTTTTTAGTAACTTAATCATTTATTATGTAGGAAGCCTTTGCAGGGTGAGGAACTATTTATAAAAGTATAACCCTGGGGTGCAATTCCGCTACCTGGGTCAGTACCACAGGCTTTCTATGGGAACGCAAATCACTAACTGGGTTTGATTTTTTGTTTTCAACCAAAAGTTGTTTTACACTCCAGGGGATGTACTGTGATGCTACTTGTAGTTGTTAGTTTCTTTTCATGTTTTTTATGGTAGAGATTCTGTCCGGGTTCAAATGTCTAGCCTATTCTGTCAAACTGAACTTTGCTATACTGACTTGACCTTTTTTAGATTTCTGCTGTTATTCCCAGGTTCATGCAATTGTAAAGAAGAACAGAGATAGTCGTCCGAATCACAGAATACTGAAAAGGTCAAAGTAGCAATGCAGACTTCACTGTTTCTCCAGGTATAAGGTGTTGAAACTGTATCCACATAATTCTCATGGCTAGACTTGAAATAAGCCTGGAAAATGGTCTATGTGAGCTCCTGTTTTTGATGGTGAGAGTCATGAAAATGGTAAATGGTAAGAATACTGTTATTCTGAAGAGGGTCTTAAGATTTTGATCAAAATCTTTAACTCCTGCCATGCCAAATTAAGGTTATAAGCAATGTTTCCCTTTAGACATTTTGGTCTTTCATATAGGTTTCTCGCAACTGAACCATGCATTACATTTTTCCCAGGTGATGGTTGTGTTTTGCAGTCTGTATTGTGTAAGACCTGTCAAAAGAATTTTATTTTCAGTCTACCATGCTACCACAAAATTAGAATGTATGTGTTTGGGATTTGATTTTTTTTCCATATTACAAGTTTTCTCATCTTATGAAATCCTTATTAAAAAAAAATAAAAATCAATACTCCTGCAGCCTTATGTGTAATTATTAACTAGTATGCAGCAAGTAGAGTCCTATCTGGCACTCCATGATCTCCTTTATAATGGCAAATAACCCCCAATTACCACGTTAATCGTATCAGATGAATTATGTGACATTTTTTGTGTTTCATTGGGAGATGAAGGGATTATTTCAATTTTTACAAATTGAAATTATATTATATTACACCCAAAATCCTGATATGGGCAAAGAACCTTATAAATTAAGCCAATAATTTAATCTTTACTAAGTGTAAAATTACAAAGATACAGACAGTCCAAGGAAACAAACAAACAAAAACTTTCAAGAAATTGCTAGAGAGATCAACATTTTGGTTGTGGCAGTTCTTCATGGTGAAATGAAAAAAGCGTCACTTTAATTAGAGACAGTTATTTTCAAACTGTGCCACTGATTGTTAGAGCAATATACATTGGGATTTCTGAGACAAAGTTGGAAAAGAGAATATTTAATAACATTGAATGGGGATTTTTTTTTTTCTTCAGGTTAATTCAACATAATAATTTTGTTGGACTTCAAATTATCTCTATTTTGGTTTGATCTGACCAAACTTTATCAGTTGGTTACAGAACTACATAGGGAATTATTTTCAAGTAAAGCCTTGCTCTACTGAAAAACATCCTTTCCTTTAAGCCCCTCTTGGAGATCCTTCACTGGAAATATATATTTTTTTCTTCTCTTGCAATATTTCCTGTCTTGTTTCTTCTGTTGTAGTATCTCCTGATTCTCTCAGTTAAGTGAGGTGCTACTTTATTGGTATATAATTTGTCTTCTGTACCTGAACTCTTTTAGGTATAGAATATGTCTCTAGTTGTAAAACACTGTACAAATTTATGATGCTCTATAAATGATTAATAACAATAATACAGCTGAGTAAATAGAGGTGACTTTTTTGAGGTTGGAAAATGCTGCTGCTTTATTAGAGAACAAAATTAAAAATAAACATTCTGGTATAACTGCACTGACTTTGGAGACAGTTTGCATGAAGGTCACCAATGTTTGTCTGTCTTGCCATTTTGAAGAACACTTCATTCTCATTCTCTTTATGCTTGTTTCAACATGGTCATCTGTTCTGTTATCCTCTTTCCAGGCCTTGTATAAATAGGACTTTTGTTCCTGGCAGACCATTTTAAGATCTGGCTTAAAAGTAGAGTAAAGTAGAGAGAAATACAAGTAAAAGAGAAGGGAAAAAACATTGGAAACAAGGTTGTCATTACTAAGTCACGAAGTTTTTTCTTTTACAGCAACCCTCTCTTTCTCTGTAAGGGTCCAGCACCCCTGGTTACTAGTTTCGCCCTCTTTAAGCCTCTGTGGTGATAACTTTCAGAGGGATCTAAGCTTAGAAGATAGCTGGGTACAAAGGTGAGCTCATAGAATCATTTAGGTTGGAAAAGACCTTTAAGAGCATAGAGTCCAACTCTTAACCTAACGCTACCAAGTCCACCATTAAACCATATCCCTAAGTGCCATGTCTACACATCTTTTAAATATCTTCAGGGATGGTGATTCAACCACTTCCCTGGGCAGCCTGTTCCAATGCTTGATAACCTTTTCAATTAAGAATTTTTTGCTAATAACCAATCTAAACCTCCCCTGGTGTAACTTGAGGCCATTTCCTCTCATCCTATCACTTGTTACTTGGGAGCAGACACCGACAAGAACCTCGCTACAACCACCTTTCAGGCAGTTGTAGACAGTGATAAGGTCTCCCCTCAGCCCTCCTTTCTCCAGGCTGAACATCACCAGTTCCCTCATCTGCTCCTCATAAGACTTGTTCTCTAGACCCTTTACCAGCTTTGTTGCCCTTCTTTGGACATGCTTCAGCACCTCAATGTCTTTCTTGTAGTGAGAGGCCCAAAACTAAACACAATATTCAAGGTGCAACCTCACCAGTGCCGAGTACGGCAGGACAATCACTTCCCTAGTCCTGCTGGCCACACTGTTTCTGATACAAGCCAGGATGCTATTGGCCTTCTTGGCCACCTGGTCATACTGCTGGCTCATAGTCAGCCAGCTGTCGGCCAACATCTCCAGGTTCTTTTCTGCTGGTCAGCTTTCCAGCACTCTTCCTCAAGCCTGTATTATTGCATGAGGTCGTGACTCAAGTGCAGGACCCAGCATTTGGCCTCATACCATTGTCCTCGGCCCATCGATCCAGCCTGTCCAGATCCCTCTGTAGAGCCTTCCTTCCATCAAGCAGATCAACACTGCTGCCCAACTTGGTCTCATCTGCAAACTTACTGAGGGTGCACTTAATCCCCTCGTACAGGTCATTGATAAAGATATTGAGGAGAACTGGTCCCAATACTGAGCTCTGGGGAACACCGCTTGTGACCAGCCGCCAACTGGATTTAATTCTATTCACCACAACTCTTTGGGCCCAGCCATCCAGCCAGTTTTTTAACTAGTGAAGAGTATGCCCATCTAAGCCATGATCAGCCAGTTCATCTAGGTGACAAGGTAAAAAATAGCAATTGCTGGAAAGTGCATCATGAAGGAAGTTAACATGAAGGAACAGGAACACATTTTGGATTTTTTTTTTCCAAGCATATTATTAGAAGACTTGTGTGTGCTATTCCAAGGTCTGTAGCCATTTGGTTAAGATTATATTGTATGACTACATTTTACAGAAGAACATTGAAATCAAAGATTTATGAGGTTGCTTCCTAAACCTTTCTTATACAGTGTTTTTGAAATGTTGCTACATCTGTTCTGCAACATAAGGGTTTACAGTGATGATTTTATACAACAGTAAGATACCCTCCATGATATCACTATTTATGTGCTGAGAGGGCAGCTGTGGTAGCGAGGCTGCATAACAACGTCTCAAATCTGGTTTCTTACCAAGGTCTTTACAGAAGAACTAGATTATTACCTCTGCTATAAGCCAGTTCCTCACAGTAGAGAATATTATTTTCAAAAAATTGGTGGAGAAACAGTTGACCTGCTCTATGCATGGGACACACAAGCAAGTGTATGCTTTTTCTCCAGCCCTGTAAATGTCCTCATCTTCAAATTGAGCAGCTCTTTGAACCGATGAGGCAGTGGAAACGGTTTAATCTTTTGATAAGATCAGTTACAAGTTGGGTATCATGTGAGACAGGATATCCTCTGTGCTTGTAAATCCTGTGAAAATTCCTGTTTGGGTAGTTTAATATTGCCTCTAAAATTCCTCTTTTGATTTCATTTAGTTATTCTTAATTTCGTTCTGCTTTGATATCTTATTTTGTTACTGACTTCTGTCAGAAAGATATTTGAAATATGAGTCAATACTGATAAGCTTTTTTTCTCTTATAACATCTTTAAGTATATTCTTGGTCTATTTGCTCACTTCAGTCTTGGATAACTTGATTAGCCCATGTAACTGCTCTATGACTAGTGATACTAAAAGTAATTGGGAAGCATTTTGCCTCTTCGATGAAATAAGTGCTTTTGACTGTCGTACAAAAAGCTAGCCAAACATGGCTAGCTGAACAGTTTTTAAACAAAGTAAAGGCCAAGAAGATTGCTAAATGACGCTTTCTGTTGTTTTTGTTTTGTTTTGTTTTGCTTTGTTTTTTTTAAAAAAGGAATATCCAGGGAGCAAGTCACCAAAAAGCCCAGCAATCAGCAAAATAATAGAAGATACAGTAAAGAACATAACCGGTAGACATAGTAAGCATAAATAACTGGGAAAATGTCAGCATTGCTTGGGTAAAGAGAAGTCCCATCTTGCAAGGGTATTAGAACTCTCAGAAGGACTCAATAAACACATGGAAAATTATGAATATATACATCTATTTACCTGAATTTCCCTGAACTGTATTTGTTTGTCAGATTCCTCTATGAAGGCACTTAAAGAATAAATGCAATCACTCTTTAAGAGGGAAAATCTTGGCATCTACTAAAAAGTAGCTTAAAACAGAGGACAGGGACAAATGTCCTTAAAGTAAAAGGAGGTCATCCCAAGCATTTCACAGGAACTTTGGCTGGGAGCTGTGGTGTTCAACATATTAAGATAAGGGTTAATGGCTAAGAATTAAAAAAGGATCTTAAGAGACCGTGTGACTGGACAGTAAAAAGGCAAGTGATGTTTTGTGTAGCTTAATGTCAAGTGGTGCACATGGAGGGGAAAATATTCCAGGTTCATGTATAAAATTAATTTCTCTGAGTTGATCATTACCACTCAAGAGTGAGATCTTGGGCTGTAATAGAAAGGCCTGTTGTCATACAAGGATAATAATCAGCAGCAATTAAAAAAGCAAAGTGTATGTTTGAAGTAAGGGAAATGAACATAGAATAAAGCTAAAGGACATTGTTACACTACTGTACAAATCCCAATTTTGAATGCATCTTAAACACAGTGGATAGTTTTATTTCCCTGAATCAAAACAGATCTAGAGGACTGGAGAGAATAAAGGGATTCAACAAGGATGGTCAAGGTTATAGAACAGATCCCACAGTAGGAATGAAGAACTAAGCAAGGATTTCTGATAGCATTGCTCAAATAGCATTTCTGTCCATAGTAACGTAGAGATAAAGCCGGTTGAACAGATAAGCAGTTTACAATAGTTGCAACTGAATGTGTATGTATATGGGTCTAGCTGGGGGGGAGTTAATTTTTTTCATAGCAGCCTCTGTGGTTCCGTGGTTTAGATTTGTGACTAAACCAGCGCTGATAACACACTGGTGTTTTGGCTATTGTTGAATGGTGCTTGCACAGCATCAAGGCCTTTTCTGTTTCTCACACCGCCTGCCAGACAGTTGGCTGGGGGTGGGCAAGAGGTTAGGAGGGGGCACAGCCAGGATAGCTGACCCCAACTGACCAAAGGGATATTCCATACCATAAGACATCCTGCTCAGCAGTAAAATTTGGGTGGAGTCTTTCCAAAGTAGCCATTGCTCAGAGACTGTCTAGGCATCAGTCTGCTGGTGAGAGGTTGTGAGTGATTACGTTTGCATCATTTGGTGGTGGGTTTTTTCCTTCTTTTTTTCCTCCCTTTACTTACTAAACTGTCTTTATCTTAACCCACAAGGTTTTTTTTGCTTTTGCCCTTCCAGAAAGCAAGTGAACAGCTGGTGGGTGTTTAGTTGCTGGTTGGGGTCAAAGAACCACAACATATATATATGTATATTTATAGATATACATATATTTACATATATAATTATCAGTTGTGGAATTAGAGTTCTACGTGACAGAACAATAAATCAATCCACAAGGTCTGTTTCGGACTTCAAAACACATTTAGGTTGACCTTGATCATTAATAAGTACCAGCCAATGGTTAGTTCTTATTCATTATCAGTTGTTATCATTACATTTTCAAACAATTGGCCCTTACTAATTATACCCCACATCAGCTGTGAATGTACAGTACCTTAGAGCTGGTGCTATGTAATTTAGCACTGATGACTGTGGTCCTCAATGGTCTTAGTGATCAGGTTTGAGAGCTCTTCAGTGAGGGAAGCCTGAAACAAAACAAAAATCTTTCTTCCCCATCCTTTCTTGTTCATTGTTGATTTTTTAGAGTCCTCTCCCCTTCTCCCGCAAAATAAGGGGGTGATCTCATCTGATCTTCACACAGACCACCATAATTTTAAGACAAGGACTTGTTGTGTGCCCATCACGCATGTTTCCTACTACTTCTACAGGATTATTCCTGTTTCACAAGGTGCATTTCCTGGCTGTTCTACATCCTTTGTTCTTACCTTGCAAATTTTGCTACTCACACATGTTTTGCTGTACCCTGTTTATGAAATTATACCGCAAGCCTCCATTTATCCCTTTGTGATTATATATTATTTATATACTTCTGCTTGACTTTGTTACAAAATGTTATACAATGTCACTGGTTAACTGATTTTAGTGTGCTTATTTATGTCTTCAAGGAAAGCAAATATTATTTATATCCTGCTTAGTGTACTTGAATTTATGGGTGCAACAAGCCTCTACACTGGCTATACAACTATCTCCTGAATTCCTGAATAAGCACATTATCCTGTACAAGCAATAAGGCTGTTAAATCTTCTCACTTAATTGCTCATACAGGTGGAAAGCTAATCCACAACTAAGACAGAAGAAGCCCCAAAGGGAGACAACAAAGACTTGATGAAATCCTTACCACCTATGATGGCTCAGGATGTACAGCAGTGAGACTCCTTAGAAGAAAAAATTACTCTTTCATCTTTCACAGTGCAGGATGGAAACTACAGCTTCTGATGAAAAATCAAACTACATTTATTTTGTACTTTGGACTTGCAAAAGGCTTGATAAGTGTTGAGAGAATTAGCTCATACCAACTGTGAGTGTAAGGCCCTATTCCACCATCTTTTATTTGCTTTGTTTATGGTTTGAAAGGCTGAAGGAATTAAATGTTTTTCTTGCACAAGACCCTGTATTACATCTCAGTTTGGGCAATCCTTGTATTCTTAGCAAAATTTGATATCAAGCTTAACATGACGTAGTAATAGGATCAGAAATTCAATCTATTTCTAATGCTTGTCCACAAGCTGCATAGACAATGCACTTCCCAAGATCTTTGCTAAAAGTAAAATAGATACTGACCTCAAAAGAAGTAAACTGTGTCTATTGGTAAATGAATTGCTGGAGGAAAAAAACACATTTGTCATGAAGTCACATAACAACAAGTTTTGATTTTCTCAGTTGCCAGGTATGATTGCATAGTCTATGTTTCTCACCATACTCTTGATGAGTGGGCTATAGAAGACAGTTGCCATCTAATGTCATTTAATGAAGTAGTACTCTTTTTTTCATGTCAGACTTCTTGTGGAAAAGAAAAAAATGTTATTGCCATGACTGTTCTCCAAGAAAGTGGATTTAAAAATAGGTGAGCAAAATAAGACAGCCTTGTCACAGAAACAGGACTGAGACTTCAACCAAGCTGTAAAACTCATGATATCATTGAAAGCATGAGGTGATCTATGGTGAAATAAGGAGTGAGCTAAACTGTATTTAACATCTACACTAATAATTTTCAATGAAATTGTTAACTGGACACATTTTCTCCAGTTTCGTGAGCAGTTTTCTCACATTAAAGTTTTGCAGTTTAGAAGCATGGTAAAGACAGTCTCTGTTATCTCAAACGAACAGTTGTATATTTGTTTAAACTGTTCACACTACTCACTGAGCTGGTGTTTGGAGTTGAACAAGTCATGCAGCAAAACAGCAAATTGATATTGGGCTTTTTAGGATTAGAACAGAAAAGGTTGATGGAATTCATATAAAAATTACTTAAATATATGTTAGGGATCATTTGACATACTGTTGGGCTTTTGTTAATTTTTTTGAGTGGGTACTTAAATGTCAGCTCTCTTATGAACTTCAACTGCAGTAGCAAGGACTAGAAGAGCTGTGGTAAAAGGTGTTGGATGTAATATGCTCATAAGAACATGATTTTAAGTACAAGGGTGTTCTCTGAATTAATGAGATCAAAATCAGATTGCATTGTAATGTACTGATTAAAAAAGAAAAGTAGTAGATCCCATGTTTAGCAACTGTTATTATGTTCAATCATTTCAAAACAGCTAATATGTTACAGCTGAGACAACTTACTGATTAGTTTTTACGCATCAGTCAAATAAATCAATTTTGCTTATTTTGATTGTTCTATAATCAGAATAATTATAAAACCATAAAAGCTTTCCATTGTATTTCACGTCAGCTCCTGTCAGCTATTTTTCTGTGCAACTGTGAATAATCGTATGCTTAGGTGTCCAAAGGGTTTGGCTCTGCACAGAAGCCCGAAATGGATTTCAGGTTAAGAGTTACAAACCGGGGTTAAATGTGAGACGCCCACAGAGCTGATGTTTCTATCACTTTCTTTAATGATCATTTAATTTTTCTTTAGATGGCTCACTGACTGGGCTGCAGAGACAGAGCTCTCTGTGCCTCTTTTATGGATGGACCAGGAGAAACAGGACAGACGACAATGAGTTTTAGAAAACTCTAAAACACAGCTGTAGCAGAGAGTTAAGAAAGTTCAACAACTGATTTTTTTTTTGTGAAGCAGTAGGATGTAATTTCTCAAGATACCTACCTGTGTCCCAAGTCAGGAATATAAGTTGTCTCAGTGCAAGAAAGTAGCTTTAGTACATTTGGTTAACCAAAAAGAACTTAAGAGGTTTCCACTCTTGATGCTTCTATTGAATAATTTATGGTCTCCCATGCTGGGTAAGATTACTTATTAGGCAACAGGGATTCTTGTGGTTGTGTTATTCTCCATTCATCATCTCAGCTGAATGAGAAATCACTGTCTTCCCTTTTTTAAGATTGTAGGGAAAAGGCAAATTGAATCTTAGGAACTGCTAAGAAGGAAGAGAAAACGAAACTGAGAAAATTAACTTTAAATCAAATTCATAAACGTTCTTAAAAGCGCAGCCAGGGTGGTTAAATGTATGGAATGGTTTACTATATGAAGAAATTTCTAAATAAACTTGCAGTTTTTGGTCTGGAAGTCATTAAAGGGAGATAAAGGTGGCTTATTGAAGAAGAAAAGGTATTAGTCCTTCACTCTCAATTCTAGAAAAAGATTTAGGTAAAATCAAATGAACCTATCAAGTAACAGGTACAAACCAAATAAAATAAGTGAACTTGTAATTAAGCAGTTGAATTCCTTGCCACCACTGTTGTGGATATTCAGTTTACTTACATGGGTTTGAAACGAGTTTGGACAAATTCGTGGAATAGAAATCCACGGAGATTCTTCTACACAGAAATTCATGGTGACTGTTAAATACTTGGGGCTAAGCTGCAAGTTGTGGGAGACAGTATATTGCACAGAGTACCCTTATGTGCTTCCTTTGTTCTTTTACACTCTCATAAGTATCTGCTTTTGGCATAGTTGAAAATGGGATGCAGGCCACGCTGGCTTGTGGTGTAATGCAGTATGACAGTTCTTAGGTTCAGAAGATAGTTCAGAAGATAGATTTGGATTATAATGACAGGTTTCTCTTCAGACGTAAGCAAGTATTCTTTTCCAAAACAGAAATGCATCTGAACCACACAGTTTCTGCTAGCTTTTAACATTGTGGAATTCTCCTGTGTGAATGGAAATGAGAAAGAGGTCAAATAGGGGAGCTTCAGAAAAAGAAAGATTATCCAAAAAATGGAAAAACAGAGGAGAGCATTCATGTCTGGTTTTCAGTTTCTGGAAATTCTAGAATCTGTAGCATGGAAATAATCTCTTATTTTTATTTATGCAGTGCTCAAGAGGACGGGACTATAGCAAATACTTATTAATAATTACTTTACTGAATCAATTCCACCTAATGGTAAGCCTGCTGATTCCTTAACATTGAATAACCAATTGAATTACAGTATCATACACTATGAGAATCTGGCTCAAATTGCAGACTAATGTGTCTTCAAAACAGAAGAGTTAAAATTTTTGATTTATAGCCCTTCCTTTTCTTGGGAGAATCTTGTACATAAATATTGAAATTGACCTTCTAAGTGCTTTGCAAACATGAATCATCTAAATTATTTATGAGATAAGTAATTAAGAACCAGGAAGTTTTTTTTCTGAAGAATAAACCAGCTCAATCTCTAAAGACAATTCTGTCTTAAAGAAAACCATATTTCAGTGCCTGGCAGAACAATTTACAAGTGTTCTCCAGTGCCACATCCAAATTTTCAGCTTGAGATTTTAAAGAATAGCAATGGGCTTTGTTTAGCTCTTGTAACCAACCAGTGATATTTACTTTTGTTTAATATTTTAAATTTACAAAGACCAGCTCCCTCCTCAAAAGAATCACATTTTAAAATCAGACTTTAAATTCTCATTGGAAGGCAATTCATAATTCCACTGATGAAAGCATTGGACTACAGTTTACTTTCTTCCCAGTCACAAGGCCAAGTGAGCAACTCTAACTCAAACCTGCAATCAAAAAGCCGTATCTCCATTTTTATTAACATGGAAAGTCACGTGGTAGCACACTGGGGTTTTTGTGCTCATTTTTTGTAAGCAGCAGACAAATTAAAATAGTTGAGTAAGTAGAAGAGATTGTAGGATTGTATTCTTTAAAATACTTTGCTAAAAACATATATTGCTTATGTATTTAGTCTGCATTTGACTTATCAATGTTGAAAGTTTCCATAATTTCAGAAGATTTAGTTCAAATCCATTTGAAAAGATAAGGTTAAAAATATACTGTACTTTCTTTAGATATAAGATGTTCATTTTCTAGGCATCAGAAAGTTTGCAGTTGTTTGTTTGCTGGTGTGATGAAACCATCCCCTAACATTGAGGCACACTGGCATGCTGTCATTGGACTGCAGACTAGGACTGCCTGCTCATCCCATGAGCACTTACATGCTAAGACAGGACTCTTTCTTTCATCTTCATAGCAATAGCAGAAAAGGACACTGGTGTGCATCTCAGTAATGGCACCTGGACAGTACGTAGGAGAAACATGTGCTTTTACTTCCCTTCAAACATAGAAAACACTGAAACACCATTCACTTCCGCACATCCAAACTGCCTAACAAGCTCTTAGCTGTCACGGAGTTCTTTCCACATGACTTCAGGGATGCTTTTGCAGACAGCCAAAGAAGAAGAGACAAATTCTTGGCTAGCACTGTAAACCACTCTCAGTGCAGAAGACATTGTTTCTCATTCCACTGTCCTATCTGCCTCCTTCCATAGACAATGTGCTTGCTTTAAGAGGTTAATAAAATTGTTGGTATGCTTAAATACAAAGAAGAAAACTTCGAGCGGAACTTACAGCCAGCTATTTGTCTTCAGAGTGGTTCCTTTTTGCTCCCTTTGGGAAAACTAAATGTCAGGATGTTTCATGCAGCTCTGTAGGGCCAATTTCTCTTCTGAGAAGCACCTGTCATCAAGTCTTTCCTTCTTTGAGAGAAGCATTGGTTTACCGTGGAACATCCCTTACTATCTGACTGTAAAATCATCTGTGCAGGTTTTTTCAATCTCCACTTTGACAAGAGAATCACTTCAGCCATTAGTTTGTCCCTTCCACCCCCCTCCATTCCCCATAGTGTTAACAATTTTTGTTAAGCAGAGTTTCCAAACTGACTCATGCAGATGTGTTCAAAATGTTCCTCACTGCTCTGTGGGCTTTGGTTAAGCTAATGATATCCATTTACAGAAGGTAAATGTGCCTATTCTGGCAGACATTATGTAGCATCACCTCGGGCTATATGTGAATGTCTATATACCTAATTTTAGTATTTTAATTTCGTCTGTAGCAGCTCCAGAATTTTCAGTGTGTGTACGCGGATGGGAATAAAGAATTCAAAAACAAGTGTGTGGATGGCAGTATGTAAGATGTGATTGGTGGCATGATGCTATGCCTCCTCATTTAAGACATTACTAAAAAATTTATATGAATCTCTATCACACTATTTCTAAGAACAATTATCAGAGCAGTCGTGCTTTAAATGTGTGTCATTCATTTGAGTGAAGAAAGTGTATTTCTCAGCTCAGTCAGGTTACCTGAGCCCTACCTTAAATTGTTCAGTTTTGTGTTTCCTATCAAAATACTGTTTCCCAGTCTGAAGCCTAGAAAAATAGTAGCCTTTCCTTAGAAAATTGCATATATTAACTTTTTGCTATGACAACTTTTCTGAGAAGTGTACTTTCCTTCATGTCCAAGTAATTACAGCTTTTCCATTAATCAACTAGCTTTGTCCTGTTCCCAAAAAAATAAAAATTGTCCAAAAAAAGTGCCTGAACTTGCTTTCATTCTCATCCCTTACATATTTAACAAAGAAAAACATTTAGTTAAGTTGTTTTCTTCATCTCATGGAAACACAAAGAAGAACAGTCAGCAAATTTGAAAGTTGGATTTCTTCAGCCTTCTTTTCAAATATTACAGACCCTATTATTTAATTCATTGCTCAATATACATCAAGTGTTTTCATCGAGGCAATGGCTTTAAAATTTTGTTATCAATGGAGAAGAGAAAATTTCAAAGTAATTTTGTTTTGCAGGATGAACAGAAAAAATCTTTTTCTTTTATGTAAATGTGATCTAAAAAGTCAACAGAGGAGATACTGTGGAAAGGTATAATTTTGGCCCTTTTCTGACTGTTTTTCTCAGATCTTAAAGAGCTTTGTTTAGTAACTTTTAAATACGTGAATAGTGGATGGCAGTGAACGTTGTCTACCTTGACTTCAGCAAGGCTTTCGACACTGTCTC
>RSEF01000002.1:87056493-87106767 GCA_003993805.1 Himantopus leucocephalus
TAGCTTTCTCTTTGTTACATATTTTCCCATTGCGTTTTGCCTTCTCTTGTGATGTCTTTGCTTGTTCCTGTGAGCACTAAATTCTCTCTGCACAGAGGCCAAAAGTTGTATCCAGTGATAGCAAAAAAAACTACGAATACAGAACCAACTCAAAATGTCCTTTAGCTTGATGGTTAGTAATACTTAGATCTGAACTAATAGTGATTCTTGTATTAGACTGTCAGTTGTACTAACGATAAAATCTTGGCTATGTATAAGATATATTTCTTTTCTGCCCTTAAGATTTTGAGGGTGACACAGTTCATAAGTTGCTGAACCTCCACTGAGATGATGAGGTTGTGCACATGTGTAACCTTGCTCCAAACTTCAGACAATATAAGCCACTCTTAAGTTAGGGATAGCTCTTGCAGAGTTCTTAATTTTTAACTTTGAAAAAATCCTAGTTGTGGTGTTCTTCTAGGACTTCTGGAACAGAAATATGAGGCTTCATGATGTTATTCAGAAAAAAATAGTAAATAAATGGGTGGGGGTAGGTTGTTTTTATGACTGCTCAAAAGATGTTTTACTGCAGAAAGATTCCACTTACTACATGATAAATAGATTCAGATGTTTTTGTATTACTGCCTCTACAACTTGCTATTGTACTTTTGGTTGACTTGATAATAAATAGTAACAGCTGAGACAAATTGTATTTTCTGGAAAATGCATATATATGTGTATTATAAGCTCTATGCATGCACTTTTCTCTCATTGTATTTTTAAAATACCTTTAACTTTAGCGAAAAGATGATTTCAGGTAAAAACTTATGCATAAAAGTTGCAAGCTGGTGTTAAGAATGGTTATACCAATGATAATTTTTTTTACTATACCAGGAATATACATTTTCAGTGTTTGCCATTGCAATTTTTTATTTTTTAGCTTGTTTCTGAGTGGTTATGGGGCTGCTATTTTGTTTGAGAGTTTACACAACACTATATTGCTCAACAGGCAATTTGTCTACATGATGGTGTTTATACCGATAAAAAATTGTTTTCAAAACTACTTGCAAAGACCTCTGCATAGATTTGTGGTTACATTACACGGTTTCTGAAAATTTTAACAAAATCTCCTAAATTCCTACTTGCAGTGTAGAATCCCGAGTACTGTGTTTAAGCAAAACTCTCTACAAATACTTCAAAAATATTGTAGGAAATTCTACAGTTTCCAATTTAGTTGGTAGTTTGCAAGAATCTGCCAGACAACAGAGCTGCGATGCTCTGGTGAGAGCCATAACTATGGCTAAGTATTGATTTATTTGAAATGTAATATAAGAGAGAGAAACAGTGTTTTGTTGCTAATGTGTCTCATAGTCTCAAGTGTTCAAGTTTATCATCCTGAGAAGTGAAATTCTTTTAAAATGCTATCTATTTAGCATTTGTGGGTTATCTCAGGGCAAGGCTTTTTATATGAATTAATTCTTCCATCCATTGGCTAATATAACTGTTAAAAAATATTTTTGAAATAAGGAAGGCAATAAAAATGCAGGGGTAGGGATTTTTTTTATCACTATCAATTATTCCCAAAGCAGAAATTGCATTATTTTAAGTGATGAAACTGAAGATCTCCAGCTTCACCAAAAATCTATCCTGTAGTCAGGTTGTGGTTTTATTTTTCTCTTACAGAATGGTTACTATTTACCTTTTCCACAACGGAGCTTGGGGATAATTTGCTCCTCATTTTCTTTATCTATTTTAAAGAGATTTTTCCAAAGGTAAAAACATTTTTCCAGGTGAGAGTTCATCAGGCCCAAAGTGGGGGAAGGATATTTGTACCTAAACATTTTTTTAGCTTCATGCTTAATATTACAAATTTTTTGCCCTGAGTGAGACTGGAACTTATGATTCCTGACTAAGCGTGGAAACTTACATTTGTCCCTACATAGGTTTGAGATGCTTTTTTGGAACAATTCTCCAGCTCTTCCTGTCCAGCCTTTCTGAACTCTGGTTCTGTCCTTGGTGAGGGGGATGATCTGTTGAGCTGTAGAAGCCAGACTTTTTTTAAGCAGAAAAGTGGTTTCTGGGTACTAAATTCAATAGAACAGATCTATTATAAATCTAGTCTGTCATGTCATGATTTATAGCCTGAAAGAATAAACATTCAATAATTCAAGCACCAGTACATGAGTCCCTAGTTAGGAACATGTTCACAGACTAGTCCCAGTTTACTTCTAATGTTTGTCATTTGTGACTAATTCATATGTAACAAGAACAAATGTTTCATACACAAACTTATCATGTTCAAGTTGGGTTTGGTTTTTTTTTTCGAAATTTTCAGATTTTGGACACCTAAAGGCTGGGGCATGTTTATTTCTAATCTATATTTAGGTGACAGAAAAAAATTAAAGAGGAACATAAGGGCACCTGATCAGCAATGAATCTTGGCCTGACTCATATACTGATCATTTTCCTGTATAGCAAGCAGTGTGTGTGTGAAACTGCTCACACAGAAAACTGACTTGTGGGTTTTACTGACTTTACCTTATGTGGTGGTATATTCAATAAATACTTAATATTTTATTTTTGATTGATTGATAGCTTTTATATGTATATAAATTTAGTATATTAACTTGTTATAAAAATTCATTCTCTGTAACATAAAACAGTTCTCAGATGTTCATAAAAGAAAGATAGAGGCAATACAATTGTTGACCTCTTTTGCTTTCCCTGGGGATGTTTTAAAAATGCTGATGTCTAAATACTAGCATTTGACTTTCTTCAAGAACTACGGTGACTATGGGGTCTCCAAACCCTGACAACTTCCTAAAGCAGCAATATTTTTATTTTCATTGAACTTCTGTCACATCCTATTGAGAAGGTTAACTGCGATTACTGCCTTTCAGGGAAATTACACAAGTGAGAATGTACTTCATTCATTGTGCTATTTTCTTGCTAACATTTGTGCATCTGAGTGCTGAACTGAGTACAGCTGCATCAGACCGGGAGTGAAGAAATTGGATTTCTGGAAGACACAGTTGCACAGACAGAAATAAATGATAACTTTTTACCTGAAGAAAACGAACCAAATGTGAAATATTTACTTGTGAACTTTAAAAGTTCCAAATGACCAAAGGGTATTTACAATAAACATAAATAATTCAATGGTTGAAACTAAGGCCAGAAAAATACTGAATTGCCTATGTTGTATTTATTTTAAATAAGGTAATTTTTTACATAGTCTCGCAAGAACACCTTCTTCCTTTCATTGTGAGAATAACCATGAGAAATAAACTATAATCATTTAGAGGAATACTGTCTTTAAATATATGACACAAACACTCTGATAATATGGCACTATAGTGAAATGGCGTGACAGACAAATTAGTGAAGTAAAACTCAACTCAGGGTATTTATTTACAAAGTCTTTAAGGAAGTGGATTTTACACATTCACACTCTCTCGCTCACATACTCTGGCTAGGATAACTTATGTGCAATATGAAAAGCAGGCCATCAAGTTTGCACCAGTTCTTCTTGACTGGAGGTGACAAAGATATTTCTGGACAATTCTTTTGCAATCTGTAGGAGTCACCAGATGTTACGCCCGAGAATCTTGCTGATTTCTGCTTTCAGAAATCTTTGGTTAAATTGATGCCTGTTGTATGTTTTTCCTCATTTGTGGGTACACAATTAAAATACGTTTTCGTAGTCTGTCCTTCTTTTGAGCAAACAGAAAAAAAGAATGGTGTGTACCATACGCAGCAACCTAGTTGCCATCTTCCTTGTGTGAGGGTAGCGGTCTTCAGCTGGGAAATCATCTGTGCTGTGACCTTTTCAGAGCTCAGGCCATTTCATCTTGACATAAGCAACATGTTCTTCAGTGCTACCAGTGAGAACACTGCCTGGGGAAGGGTGCCCTTTCCTTCCCAGTGCAGGCCATGTTTTTAAAACTTTTTCTGCTGTTCCTTCTGATGCTTACACACATGCATTTTATTCATTCTGCATCCATGCAAATCTTACTATTTCTGTTGTAAATTTGTGCAACGTAAATATTCAGGTATTTAAATTAGCTGAGGACTTGCTGCCATAAAACTTCAGAATAAACTAGAAGGCTATGTCTGCAGCTTCAGTCATTGGTATTCAATGGTATCAATTTGCCCATCCTAAGGGCTCATCAAAATCTAAGTTTGAATACTGATATACAAGAAGAACATTATTAAGAGTGGGCATATTTGTGAAGAACAAGAGATCCCTTCAGCTTGAGGCTTCAGTTAGAAATTCCTTGAGTCTTCTCAATGCTTACAGGTGCTCTGTGCCAATGAAGTAGATTACCAATGCTCTAAGGAAAAGAGGACCATAAGAAAAACATTGACCTGTTAAGAAAGACATGGGCCTGTTGCTGCACGTCCAGAGGAGGGCCACAAAAATGATCAGAGGGATGGAACACCTCTTCCTTGGGGAAAGACTGAGAAAGTTGGGGTTCAGCTTGGAGAAGACAAGGCTCCAGGGAGACCTTATTGTGGCCTTTCAGTACTTAAAGGGGGCTTATAAGAAAGATGGTGACAGGCTTTTTAATAAGGCCTGTAGTTTTAGGACAAGGGTTAATAGTTTTGTTACAATTTCACACATTAAAGTAACAAAATCCAGGTTTTGGATAATATCATATAATATATGCATTCTGATTATTCATTCTGATTCTCTTATTAATGTCTTATATGCATTTCCACTGATAAAATCATTATTATAACCTTTAGGACCTGAAAAATATACTCTTACCCTTTAATTTGGCAAAACATGCTCACTTAAGCTTCCATCATTTGCATTGTATTTCATTTGGCAGTTCACAGGAGGCCAGCTATATCAAGCCACTGAGCATCTTAACAGTAAGGTTAATTTTTACTTGCTTTTACATATTTTTTTATATATATATATGAGAATACGTTGTAGATCTTGGCAGTTCAACGCAGTTCAACACATTTCAGCAAGGACAGCAGTAGTTATTGTACAGATTCAAAAAACAGTGTAACCTCTGTTGTGCAATGCGATGTTACATTATATA
Organism: Himantopus leucocephalus; assembly: GCA_003993805.1. NCBI lineage: Eukaryota > Metazoa > Chordata > Aves > Charadriiformes > Recurvirostridae > Himantopus > Himantopus leucocephalus. The sequence goes on from RSEF01000002.1 coordinate 87,061,527, forward strand.
TATTCATAGGATTAATAATACGTACCACAAGAGAGATCAGTGGTGCTGTGCTTATCCCGTAGTTGACAGCTAAATTTAACCATTCAAATAATCCCAAAATATAAGAGTCATAATTATTGATAGTCTGCTGAGAAAGGTGTGGGATGGGCTGGTATGTTGGTTTGGGCTGCATTTTTCAGGGAGTCTTCTACATGGTGGCTGCTAAGTACTTTCTCACTGTCAACACACTATCTACTCAGATTAAGTTCATAGTGAAATTATATAACAGTTGAAAGGTGAAGAGAGGAAGAAAATTGTCACAAGTAGATAAAGGTTTAGGCTTTGTTTTCAACAATGTTTCTAGACCTGGAATAAGCTCTTTCACTGAATTTAGCCAAATTAACTAATATATTTGGAGAACCTATTGGAAATGGTAGATATTAAAACTCTTTCACTATTCCCCCAAACCAACATAACAAGTGCTCAGAAAACACCTTCCAGCAATAACTTATGTGGGGACTTTAATATTCAAGCCTGAATGTGATTTGGCTGCAAAGAAATCTAAGAAAGGAAATGAAAGTGGTTGTTTTACCAAGTTTTTGAAGCACTGCAGCAAAAAATATTCTTTATGTTCTCAATTTAATAGAGTATAATAGAATGGATGGCAAAACCAAAATCCATGGTTGATAAGTTCCTCGTGATGTCTGAGCTGACTCATAGACAGCCTACAATACAAATTTACTTAAGATTTTACACCAAATGAAACATGGGAGAACTCTTTTTTTAACTGTATATTTTGAGCAAAACGATACTTTCTTCAATAAACCATGGTTATGCAAACCTTGAGAAACTTTTCAAAATTGTGTTTATGTCGTCAAACACATTGATGTGGTTATTTACTCTTGCATCCATTTAACGAAAATTTAGCGCGTAAGTGTTGCTCTCAGAATCCTGCTACGATTACTGGTGTTTCTCGGAAGAGCAGGAAACTGATATGCTGTTGGCTTCCAGACAAATTCTCAGTGCTGACCACGTTTCTGGCTTTGACATAAAAAACATTCTATAATTCAGGGCTGTTAGAAATCAGATGTGTTTGGCTGAGATCATAAGAAATTATTTGACACCTTGATTAAAAACATTGCAATATGGAGAAAGGCGCTTGTCAGCAGGCAGGCACTGCTCCTGCAGTAAGTAATTAAGCAGGGAGCTAGGATCATTTTAGTTAGAATCAGGACTGCTGTAAAGACTCTGGGCAGACGGTCGATGGATATAACTTGGCAGGAAGTGACTTGGCCAGGAATTAGGAATTATAGCGCTGAACGTCAAGCCCGGTAGTGCAGGACCAAATTTGCAGGGAATGTAGCTTCAAGGGGAACTTGAGAAATTTTAGACTGAGCTTCTGAAAAGCAGATTACCTGACAATAAAATTATTAAGGTATCCTGTTCAGAGGAAGAATTAGCAGCAAATCGAGTGCGCACTAGACTTGTGATTACCACATCAGATACAAATGAGATGAAGTACTGGGGATATTTGCTTGGAATTTCATTTCGCTATAAATGACCAGAGGGTTTCAGTTAGGCGCCCTCAGTGCAGGAACTTGTGGAGCTGAGGAGGAGATCAGTACACTTATGACAGAGTCTGCATGACATGCCAGTTCCCACCTTATCCTCTACCAGTGTCAATACTCTTTGTACTCCTATGCAGTCCTGCTCTATACACCTTACTTTTGCCTCTTCCCCTCAAATTATTCAGCCTTTCACCTTTGTAAAAAAAATGATCTGCCCTTTCAAAGAGCAGATGAACAAACTAACATCATTCTATCCCTCTGCATCAGTAGCTGGAAGAGAGGTTCTGACTGGATCTTTTTGGAACAATGTACTCGCAATTCTAATAATAATATACCCAGCAATACTTTTTTTTTTCCTCACAGTTTGTTTTGCGTTGGTTTTTTTGTGTGCTTATACATATAATGTAAGCAGCAGTAAGAAGATTTTAACCTAACATTGTGATAAGCTAAATGGCAGTATTATCAAGTTCGAAATGCGATTAAATCTTGAAATCTCTTTTTAAAATATCAACCAGGATGTTATGGATGTGTGCTGAGTTACAAATAAATAGCACACGAATCTACCCTGAGCTGATTAATATTGTTCTCTGTAATACAGCTACCGCAAACCTCTGCTAAGATTTAGAATTTCCAGCCTTTCATCAACCATTTTTCTGAAGCCTATTTTTTTCTCTATGGGCACAATTTATTATCAACATAATCTAAAGAAAACGTACAGGCTTTTTTTGCCTAGCCAGAAAAGTGTGACTTGAAATCTGTCTTATCTAAAATATTTGTGTTTTAAACACAAGAAAAAGAGTGTAAATACAACAATTCAATTGAAAGTTTTCAAATAATTTATACCTGAGTTACCACTGAATTCTATCACTAAAGAGCTCCTAAACTAGCTACCTTTAAAATCAAATGAAGTTTGATTTGTTTATTTGCAAAGCCTAAAGCCACAAGGCTTTTATTTTCTACCTTGTCATTTAGAATAGTTTCAAAGCTTCCTTGAAATAGATGAGCAGCACTTTAGAAACACAACTTTTAACATTTTAATCAATTTAGTCCTTCATAACCATTAAATACAGTAGTTCTCCATCCAGGTGATTACTGTGATCTGGAACTAACCTTGTGATTCTCTTAATTTCTACATTACACCTAGTGATCACGCAGTCATCAGCATGATCTTTCAGAACTGAATTGTTAGACTGAAATAACTTAAAGACATCATGTTAGCATTGCTTGATAAATAAGTCCCTGCCAACTAAGTCATCTGTGTGTATCTTATGTCTGCCCTCACTGAAGTAAAATGCAGGATCTTACGCTTCTTTCATTAAGTTTCGGCACAATTGCGTAACCTCCCAAGGAGAGCAAGGTAATATAACATACATGGAGAAAAGTACCTAGAGTACAGTATCACAGGTGACATCCACTACTTTGTGGATCCTTTTTGGCTGAGATGTGATGAAGTGAATAGATGGAATTTGTGGCTGCTCAAAAAATACTTCATTGACTTCATCAGACAAAAGTGTAATGCAAATTATTTCCCCATTCAGACCAATTCCAAAATATCCTTACTTTGGTTTTAAATGAGAACTTTAAAAAAAAATGGAATGTAATTTTTCAGCAACATTAAATTAAACATTTGCAGGGGGTTATTTTTAGCTTAGCTAGACCATTATTGATTTCATATTAGACTTGTAATAGCGAGAGAAGGGACTAAAACTAAAAGCTAGGAAATGAAAAAGATAAGATTAAGAATGCAGGATATTTTTTGAGTAACATAGTTTCATCCATATACAAATCTTTTTCAGATTTGTTATAAATTTTATATTTGCTATTTCTTATATTTTGTTGTACCACACTTTACAGCATCAAGGCCTTTGTTTCTCACTCTGCTCCCCCAGGCAAGTAGTCTGGGAGTGGGCAAGTGTCTGGGAGGGGGCACGGCCAGGACAGCTGATCCTAACTGACCAAAGGGATATCCCAAACCATGTGACATCGTGTTCAGGAACAGACACTTGGGAAAGAAGGATGAAGTGAGGGGACATTTGGAGTTACAGCATTTGTCTTCCTGAATAACTGTTATGTGTGATGGAGCCCTGCTCTCCTGGAAATGACTGAACACCTGCCTGCCAATGGGAAGTAGTGAATGAATTCCTTATTTTATTTCACTTGTGCGCGCAGCTTTAGCTTTACCTATTAAACTGTCTTTCCTATCCTACCGGAAGGGAGTGAGCAAAGGGCTGTGTGGGGCTTATCTGGTTGCCAGGTCTAAACCACAACAATGGCCCAATTCAATTCCAGAGAATAAAAAATGAGTAGTACTTCACGTTCTTACAAATGAGACTGGCAGATCTATGTGCACCACAGTTCTACTTATTCCTCATTTTTGTAGAGTTGGCCATCTCTCACTTGTTATCAGATAATTTTTTTTTTTTTAATCTTCTAATATTTGGGTGGTATTTTATGTAGTTTAATACTTATGCATGATTATTAGGAAATATAAAATCAGCAGGCTCTTAAAATGTTTAAAGAAATTTTGCACAAATGTGAACTGTAAGAATAAAGTATTGCTGTAAATATTTGCAAATACAGGTGTATCTGCAAGTGTGGGCACAAACCCCAATAGCTTGGCATGTGGCTAAAAAATACTTGCTCTGTTTTCCCACTATCTAAGTCCTTCAGAAGTAATTCCAAATACCTTTCTGAAAATTCTTTAATTCTGCCAGTATCACCTCTTTAAAAAAAAGTCATAGTTGTTTCTCAAAGCATTCGAAACACTGCTACAGCTGTGGCAATTTCAAATAAGAACTAAAAAAAGAATAGAGTATGACCTCATTAACTATCCCACAGCCATCTGCAGATCTAGAACCTGGGAAAAAAAATGTAGTGATTTAAAATTTGTATATGATTGCTCTAACAACTGAAGCTTAAACCAACCACCATATTCTCATGAGTTGGTCTTCTTTGGGATTTATTCTAATTGCTTTTCATCAATACATTTTTCTTTCATTTCATTAGTCCTGTTATAACTCACAAAGGATATCCCGCTCATTAATGAGAATTAGCAAGGCATTATTAAGATCAAATGCCCTTTTTCTTTTTTGCCCTTTTGCTCAAGGGCAACTACTACAGATCTTTCTGATATCCTGGTAGGAGTAGAAGTAATTTATTTCGTGGTAAATTATTCTTCAGTGCCAGAATTCCAATGTCATATGGGGCACTCAGTGACAATCCTGTTCACAGTAAAACCTAGAGCATTTTACAGTGCTCTTTTACTGAAGGATTTCTCTCCTGAAGGTTGAAATGTTTCATTGCTGGAAGCAGAACCACAGCTGGTATATGAGATGAGCAAGATAACCCTGCTCTCTGTCCTAAAGGCAATTAAATACAGACCTGAAGGGTACCGCTAACTGAGAGTGGATTTTTATTTTTTATGTACAATTCCTGTCAAACCCAACAGGTGTTAATTCTACATTACTAAGAGCAATACTTGGAATGTAGCTTAATGTGTTAAATCTACTACTGCTTTCAAGCAGCAAAGAAGATTCTGCTGTTTTTTTCACCCTTGCTAGACTTTACTGCTTTCATTTGCTTATACTATAAAAAAGTATTTAGGACTATAATATAGAAAGGGTTCTTGGTTTAGACATAAATTTGAACTAAAGGAAATTATTTGGATTCACAAAAGCAAAGATCATTGTTCCTAGAAATTGTTTTAGTTGATACTAAATAGTGATTTAATACTGCTCAACCCAGTACATTTTGTCTAAACAGCTTCCCGAGAAGTTTAATGATAGAGCTTCCCTCTATCCAACCCATTCCATTGGGGTTTGTTTGATTTTTTTTATATTTTTAGTCCATATTGTCATTTTCTCAGCAGTTACCTAGTACCAACCCACAGTAGCCTTCCAATGGTCTGAATTCACCTGGCTTTCTGCTATGTGTATGAACTTACGCAATCTGCATACAAGTCCAGCAGATTTGTTCCAGCCCAACTTAAATGTCACTCTTCCAAGCAGCTTGGGACCTTCACTTTTTCTGCACACCATCACAATATCACATTAATTAAGAGCGCAATATAATCTTCAGGTCTCTTTTATATGCTTTTATTTTCCTATCACCAGTTTTAAGGACGTCACCACACAGTATTTATTGTTCGGTCTGACATCACCTCATGCACAATCATCAGGTTTTGAATTTGCAGGTATAACTCTCTCTTCTGTGGTTCATTGAGCTCCATCTGCCATTAAGTTGACATTGTGTCACATTTTGCTATTTTAATTAAAAAGGACTTTCTAATACAACTTCATTTTTAATATGCACAGCCACTTTCCATTAAATATCGACTGGCCTTACTGATGAGGGCTTAGGTATGCAGAACTAAACTGGCCAAATATGTCAGTCAAAAACTAGAACATAGAAATTTGTATTGAGGCTTTTGACATGCCCACACAACTGGCTTCTTAAAAGACCTTCTTATCTGAAAGTTATAATTCTTTGGAAAGAGTGAAATGGTGAATTTTCCTCTAAAAAGAATTATGTCCATCATACAATGGCTTAATATGGTGGTAGTCTTATGATTTTCAAGGTGTACATAAAGGAGCAAAGTGCTCACTTTTTGTGGAATTTTAGTGTGTAAATTAGATGTCTACCTCCTCGAGGCACCCTTACAATTAAAGGATTTCAAATAATTTTCATACTACTTAAGTGTTGTATTTATTTGTAATTGTGATGGTGAAACTGCGCTTACAGAGCCTTATGCTAACTTTGAACGTTTAATACAAAAGGCACACAAGGAGTGAAAGGAAGTGATATGGAGAAATCATCTGTAGGCTCTGAAACAGTTTGTTGGTTTCTCTAATTACATCTTATCTCCCACTGCATCACACTTAGTTAAAACAGCAAGAAAGAGATCAAAAAGGTAATACAGATGAGATACTGCTCCCTCAGAGGTTCAGGAATTTTCCAGTCCAATTAAAGCTAGGGTGTCTTTTTTTCCAAATAAGGCAAGGAGGAGAAGTAAACAGTGCTGTCATGATAAAAGAAAATTTTACTAGCTAGTAATAAAGTGTTTTGGATTATGCTGAATGATAGAAAAAGAAGGCCTTGCAGTGTATCAAGCATGAGGATATTAGCTCTTAAAATAATACAGCCATCCTGGTCTATCTTGTTTCCAAGGGTAATGAAAATAAGACTAGCAGCCAAAAACTGAATTATATTAAAGTTGTTGTTGTCCTTTTCTATCACTAATTCCCAGGATTTTTTTGTTGATGTACCCAGAAACCTGTTATTAATTAACTATATTTCAAGAAGACACTGCTTTCCAACAGATGACTGAGAAGTCTGGGCAATCCTACTTAATTCCTGCTGCTCTTCTGCAGACTCTTATCTAATGTCATCAAACACTCTCCCTTCTCCAGCAAAAGGAGTGTCCCCCGAGGCTGCTCATTTTCTCCATTCCTAAAAATATTTCCTCTTGTCTCAAAATGAGAATTCTTGTGGACAGGACAAAGGCCCTTTTCATCCACAACAGACTTCTGGCATCCAGGGACCATGCTCTGAAAATTGCTACTCTAGGACATTAAAAGTTTGGGAGGAAACTCAAGTGATGTTCATGCTCCAGTCAGGTAGAACACAAATACAAGGTTACAATATCTAACAGTGTTCCTGAATGTATTTTGGGGTAATAGACAGTAACAATCAGTAAATCAGCTGCTGAGGATCCCACCTTGTTCCCAGTGTTGAATTAGGTCTTTATTTGCATCCTTTGTCCCTGAAAAAAAAAAGAAAAAAAAAAAAAGGTATCCAATAGATATCACATTGCCGTAACCCATACCTTGGAATCACCAAATCTGTTGCTTTTAGGGTTTCATCTGCCCTTTAATCTTTATATCCAAATATTTGAAGTAAGGTTTCGTTTGGTTTGGCATGGTTTGGTTTTGAAAGGAAGGAAAAATTGCTACCTAGACTGGAACTATTGTCAATGTATCCTAAATTTTTTTTGCTGTTAAAACCTGACAGCTAGAATTCACCTTCATTTTGTATCAAAAAGTGTATTTCTTATAAATGAAATATGTTTACTAGTGTGTTATTTCTTGTTTAAAAATGGACAATATTGATTTATCTGGCTGTTATTTATAAAAGAAAATGCAGATATTTCTACTGTGGGAAACTATAAAAACTAGTGTATTATGTGGTGCAACGTCCAGCGTAACATCAACTTTGAAATTTTGAAGTTGAGCGTTTTTTTGACCAATTAAATGTATCTTCTGAGGCAAAAAATCTTCTATATACTTAAGACAACATACTTCACTGTACACAGGACTTTGGAAATCACACTTCTTACCACACAGTCATTTTAAAGGATCTGTATAAAATAAAACAATTGTTTAGTAAGATTATCCAGTATGTCTTCTGATCCAATACAGCGTATCAAATTAAGATATCGGGCAACAAGTTCAAAATAAGCTAGAGGTTGCTGTTCCTAAAATGGGATGTTTAAATAGAACAATGGTGTCAATGGGTATTGGAGATACTAAAATCAGCTGGACAGATGATACAAGGAAGAGGAATACATCAAGCATTAAGTATAGAAACATCAGCTTTGACTGATCAGTCGTGACCCTTAAATTCTTACTCCACTTTTAAATAATTACTCCCATTAATACACATTAATGTTTTGGGAGACTGTGGTTTCTGTCTCAGCCACTCCGTTGTCAAAACAGGTGATTTCAAATACCTGTCTTCCCACTGTCAGAGAGTGCCGTGGGAGCTTTAAGTTACCTCCCATCTTGTACTGTTTCAGTGTGCCTGAGAACAACAAAGAAACGGCAGTTGCAGCAGCTTTGGAAGTCCTACTAGAGTGGTGAGACAAGCCTTTAAGATATTCTTAACCTGATTAAGAATTACTCTTCAATAGCCTAGAGTGGCATGTGCTTATACTACTTCAGTCACGTATCAGACACAGCTAGATCATTATGACATCATATCTAGGTTACTAAGATCCTCTCTGTTAAGTCCAATTCAGTCTTTTTAGCAGAACCATGGAAAAAGACGCTACACAGAAACTTCTTTCGACTTTGTCAGCTGGGAAGGAATGAGAAATCTGCATCATTCTCAGTATTTCCAATAAGAAGATGCAATACCAGTTCTCAAGATATCTTAGCAAGCATCTGTCAGGGTTTGAGAACACCATTTGTCACAGAGCAGTGAGGCATATGGTTCATAAGACAGTGTGTTGATGTGCTGTGAAGAGCATTCTCTTGGGCACAGGAAGTAATGTCTCCCACCCCCACTCGGTGCTGCTGTTAATTGCAGTCATGGCTGGGAAGGAAGGGCACTGGCAGATACCTCTGCTTAGATACTTTATTTGACACTCACAGTGGTACCTTGGGACAATATGGAAATGGTGAAAAGTGCAATAATCCTATAAGAAAATCGGACATAGCAGGAGAGGAAAAGGCAACAGATAAGGTTGTACTCAGCAATGAAAAAATAAAATAAAATTAATGAATATAGAAAATGGCAAACCACCAAGAATTTGTCTCTCCACAGATCGTTCTGTTCTCTGCTTACCTAGTCTGGAGCAATTCTTCCATATAAATTGTTCAACTGCCTATTGGCATTTCTGCTGCTCTGCTCTCTGTGTACTACTTTAGCATAGCTGGATTTCAACTAGCTGACTAAATTTGTATTGGTAGAGAAGGATTTAGCTAACTGTGGACACTCCTTTCCTGGTGGGCTTCTGCATGGTGTCTGCAGGAGAAGGAATGAATACCTACCAGAGGCCTCTCAAACTCTTCCAACAGATGCTTGCTCTACGGAGTCAGTTCCTCGTTCTTCCGTTTATGCTATTAGCTTCCAATTTCCTGATGGTCAGTCTCCTGACTGTAGCTATATATTGCTTGCTCTCTAGACATGGACTAATTTCTTTTTCCTTTTGCAGCTTGACAGAGATGTATAGCTTTTCCTTAGTTTATCTTGTGCTATAATCTCTTCTGTGGTTTTGGATCTCCAGTTCTGGTTGCTGTCTGACATCTTATAATGGGTTCTGTCTAAGTTTCATACTTGTCTATTTGAGTTATTAATTCAATATAAGTAATAAATTAATCAAAGGATTCTGCCTGCATATGTAGTCTCTATTAAACATGTATTTTATAATAGCCTCATATTTCCATTGAGGTGTTATAATCTTTAACGTTACTAGATACGATTTTATAACTAACTCTCTCATCCTAACAAATCTATTAGCATTTTTAGTTTCATGTAACTTTCTGAATGTTGTTTGCTGAAATTCTCTTTCTCAAATAGTCCCTTTGATCCTATAAAGGTGTCAGAACCTTGTTTGAATACTTTCAAGACTCTGCAACAATGCCTGCTGTTCCAGCTCCTTGGGAATTCCGTTTCATTCACCTGTCTCTCTAGGGTAAGATAAGAATAACATTTTCCTTTCTGTGACCATGTTCTCTTGGAATACTAGTGAGTGGTATTGGGTTCTTGAAGGAAGAGCTTAACTGAATTCACAGTGAAAAACAAACATTGGAGTTTCTGCAAAATCTAAAATTTCACTGCAGACAGACTGCTCTTACGGGTGAAATGGTTTTGTCTTCAGCAACTTTATGTGCACTATAAGGGAATGTAGGTAATCTCCCCATTATTTTAGTAACATGCAATTTGTGGCCATCAGCATCTTCATCAGTCTTGGCCTTCACAGTTAGTGTGAAGTTGGTTGGAAAACAGTTGCCTAATTGTTTTTTGCATTAACACAACCTCAAAAAGGGATGTTTGCTGCGCTGAGGCAAGGCTTTTATTTCTGCTAGGTATAACTTGATTCTGCATCACAGCTAGGTCTTCCAGCACTCTGAAGACTCCTGGATGTTTGTAGCTGTACAGTCTGACTGTGACAGCACATAGTCTACCTAGTGGAAAGTGGTTAAGACAACATTTGATTTTTCCCATGGTAAAGAGGTTAACACAATACAGTGCATAAATCCTGCACTGAAAAGCACATTAATAATCTCATTTTGCAAGTCACAGAAAATAATGTAATTTGCATTTTGTATACTTAATTTGCAGCAGCATCATTGAATAACTTCCGTGTTTTCCACAGAGAAGTTCAAAGCTCAGTAGTCTTTGGAAATGAGTGTGAACCCTTGCAGCATATTTCAGCATGTTTCTCTGTATCCACACTTTGGGTTTGTCTCAAGTGAGTATAGACTGCCTTCTCACTGAGTCTTACAGCTCCTTGACAGAATGGATTTACTTTATGAGTACCGTTAAAAATATTTGGCTGCCCCTTTTTCACAGTTTGGTTGTTTTCCAGAGCTGCTTACGCAGAGTTGCTGTTTCTGTCAGATGAAATATACAGGAACGTTACCTTGTCTGACAGAAACAGTAAGCATCAAGGATTTCCTGAGAAGAAGCATCAATATGCAGAATGTGAAGTTTCACATTTCCCAACACTACTAATTACATTATCACCTCAACACTGGCTTCTAATAATAGCTGTTACTAAAATGTGTACTGCTGTTCATCTTTTTTAAAGAGAATTCATCTGACAGACTGCACAGCTCTTTTATCTCAGCCTTTCCGTTAAAGTGACTCAGAGCCTACTCCAGATGAATCAGTGGCAATAATCCAATTTACATCAATGGTGGGAAGGTTGGAACCACAGTGATGGGAAAAATGTCCTCCTCATACGTATAGTACCATAGGAGTGGATACTAGTGTTTTTTAATTGTGTTCTTGGGGTGGTGGTGTAATTTTTATTTTATTTTATTTTCAGTTTGAAATTAGGTATGACATGCAAGCTGACTACAAAGATAAGTAGGGCAGCTGTCAGGAAAAGTGAAGTTTATTGCACTGAAAAGATTCCATGTTATACCTAATCTTAGTTATCTATTCACATCCTTTTTTTTAAATTGTAGCTGATATGTATCTTGTTTGTTTCCGGGAGGGAAAGGATGTAGTACCTAATGAGAGGGCAGCAATATATGGTAAATACAAAAAAGAAACCATTCTGTGGATGAATATGAAAGAGATAAAACTTGTTCTGCTTACAAAGGCATGTTATATGTAAGTACGTTCAGCAGAAGAGGTAGTGAATTCAGGAAGTGACTAAAAGAACAATGCAACCAAGTGCAGCACAGTGTTTCCCGGATACTTTGAAGATACCAAAGGTTTGCAAAGTACATACACAGAGTGGTTCACAGCAAGTAGCACGAGTGTTCAACACACTGCCTGAATGAAGTAATCTGTGCTGAAAAGCCTGGATAAGATCCCAAAATATAATCAGTAGGAATAAATAGATAATTATAGATGCTGAACACGTTGAAGAAGAACATCTTACACATAACCATCACTTGCAAAAATGTCCATTTCACAGTTTAATTAACCAGAAAAACAGAGAACTAATGGCACAGCAAATACAAAGCTTTATTAAAACCTAACGTTAAAATATCTAAGAGAAACCAGAAACAACTGCAAATTTAGCAGGGAAAGAAACTGGATTTAGCAAATGTGAGGGTTACACTGGAATCTGACCTAAGGCATCTAAGGCACGGCAGCACATAAAGCTCTGCATGAGTGGGATGGAGAGAAGAAAATGTAAATGAAATTTTGGGATCTTGCTGGAAGAATATGGTAAGAGCTACTGAAGTAAGACTGAGGCAACAGGAAAAATCACTGGAGCATAAATCCATGACAGTCCAAGGAAGCAATAGATAAGCCATAAATAATTTACGGTGTTTGAAAACACTTCAGTGATCAAAGTGGGAGGAGAGCAGAGAGAACATCTTTGGGTATAGCCAGTCCCAGTTTATTAGGAAACTCTAAGAAAGTAGTTCAGAATAAATTGAGAGGTGAAAACAACAGACTACTTATTTTCCCTGACATTATTGAGAATTAGAGTGAAGAATGTGAATTGAGAGCTTGGATGACAACTGTCAAGTATACACAAACCAGGGCTGTAATAAAGATTCTGAATTCAGTTAACAGTCAATCATGTCTGGAAAGCCCTTAAACTTTGAAATTCTGCACTTAGGTGAAGAATAAAAGAACGCAATTTTTCATTCAATTGTTCATCCTCTGCTCCTTTCCTTAAGTACCAACAGAGCTGACACCAAGCTGCTCAATGCCTCTGAATGATCACTTCATATCACAGTTCTTTCTTCTTCACCCTACAGAAATCTTGTCAAATAACCAGTTGTGTTGTGGTAACTTCTTTGTGCTTAGCAAACATTAGTTATTCTGTTCTAATGCTTTACAGTGCGCAGTTTGCAAACTACGGAAGGCTGTTGCACACAAATTTAAAAAAATGTAAAGGTTTGCAATACCCACATTTCCTAACTCTTCCTAAACGAGTATCTGTCATGTCATAAAGATCAATGTCTTTCAACATAACAATCATTTTAAAGCTCTGCTGCCCCCAGTTTCTTCCCTGTTTGCCATAATTGCACAACAACAGGGATTTCACACCATGTGATACATAATGTGGATTTTCTTAATGAAATTCATATAGAATGTATTGATATAGGCATGTCAGCTACAACACACAAAAACGTGGGAAGGATTAGAAAGGTAATAACATTTCAGGTGTACTCTTGAGGAGACAAACTGAAGTTACCACACTTTTAAACAGAAACCTATTGCCATAGTAATTTCTGTAGCTTCTCAATAAAAAGAACAGAGTTCAAGTCTATTAGTTACGCCACAGATTAAGGAGCATGTCAAACTTGTCTACACTGTGTAATACTGCTCTTCCTAACTATCTTATAGTACATACTGCAACTACTTAGACTGCACAAGGATTTCAGAGAGGTTATTAGAATTTATTAGTCCTGTTGGAAAATAAACAAACTGAAACAATATCTTGACAGTAATGAAGTATCTGTGTTATTTTGTTTTCCACAACCTGTTTGTTAGTACTGCAGTTTAACTGCCCTAGTCTAATAGTTAAGGACAGCATAAATATACAAAACAGACTCGTTTTCTTATGAGTGGCTCAGTAAGACAGAACATATATACCCTGTAGTTTATCTACCGCTCAACAAATTAATGAATTAAATATAGTTGGAGGGATTGACTTAGGGGAAGCAAGGTTCAGTTACTCAAGACAGCTAAGAAAACCATGATATTTAAGTATTTAAGTTTTTCAACCCATTTGGAAAAGAAGCGGGAGCTTCTTTAGTGGTAGTGGCTTTGTTTTTAGAGGTTTTTTTTCATTTTTAATTTTTTTTCCCCCCTGGTTTAGAAAGAAATGAAAGAGGCTAGACTGATCAGAAACTCTCATACTAATTGCATAGTATGACTATTTTAGGTGCATGGACAGAATAGTGAAGGTAATAAAACTCTTGAAAATTTTTTTAAGAACAAAATGGAAAAAACATTCATGGACACATTACAATAAAAAATTGTCATTGTGGAGGAAGGAATTTAGATGACTTGGGTTTTCATGGGAATGCAAAGTAAGATTTATGTCTTTTGGTTTGGCAGAACACAAAGCTGTTTAAAGTACCAAGAGAGATAAACTGAGTATATGAAATTTTTTATAGTACCCTTAAGACTTATTTCTATATAAACGTTCCTAATGATGAATATGTCCTTTGATTCAAGTTGTCTGTTATATTCCAACTATTTTCATGAAGTCTGCCTAGATTTGCTAAGGCTTGCAGCTCTAGGGACTAAAGATTCCGTGTTGTGCCAGGTGATATAATGGAGGGTAGGAATACATTCTGGAGATTGTATCTTCGGTTTTCTGCTCTATTACCAGCTACACCTTTTCTTTTTTTTATGTATCACAGAACAGGGCTGTCTGTTCTAAGGGCAGAGGAGGTGGGAAAGATCAAACAGGGTGGAGCACACAAGGACCCTTGTTTCAGGAAAGCTCTAATCTATTTGGTGAAGACATACCCAAATGCAGCCTTACAGACTCACCTTCTGCCTTGTCCTCTCTGGAAAATCTGTTCATACTTGGTCATTAGGAAGTTTGAGATGTGGTAGGAAGGAGAAACCTCCTACAGAATTAATCAAGGATATGTCGAAGCGCCTTACATTGCTACAAGATTACCGGAATTTGGATGAGATTGTATTGAAAAGTCTCTTTGGCTTCAACCCATGTCCTGTCTCAGGCTGAAGCGCTTGAAATAGCCCTGAGGCTTCCAATGCCAAACCTACTGTGCACAATCCATATGGTTGAAAGGCATTTACTTACAGCCTGTGGCTGAATAGTAATGATGTCCTTGTCAAGCTGTGGTTAGTACAACCTCCACTAAACTGCACAATGTTAGTTGCAATCTCTGTGTAGACTATGTTATGCTCACAAGTTATACAACAGCATTGCAGCAGACTTCTGTTGGCTAATGGATCACCTAAGCGAAATGACTGGGAAGATTGCAGCTGAATTCCCATTTGACAGATGTCTTAATCATAACACATAATAAAAATTGTCACTTCCTCCTGTGCTGCCTATATTTGGAGAATGGTGGCCTTGTCACATCAAGGTTAAATTACGTAGGTAAGCAGCAAAGTAATTAATGGTGACTTACAGTGACCCACCATAATTATCATTACAGCTTGTGGTCCCACAGTTTCTGATTATAGCAGCCCAGTATTTTTTCATAGCATTAAAATTCACTCTACATTGTACCGTGAATAAACTCACGTCAAATGCATCAGTAGTGTCTGATACCGTCGTGGTTTGGGCTGGGCTTGCCACTAAAATGAATGATGCTCTCTTTTATTCTTTCCCCTTCAGAGAAGCCAGAGCACTTCCCTTCAGGGAAAGAGGATGAGAGAGAGAAAAGCGACTTATGAGTTTAAAAAGAACTAAGCTACTTTAATGATAATATTACTAAAACAATAAAAAGAAAATAGTGAAATATATACAATATATACAAAACTGTATCGAGCTCCCAGCATGACGATCATGTCACTGACTGGCACTGGGAAAGTCCCAGACTGGACTCAGTGATGGACAGGAACTGGATTCCAGATCTGATTCAGGAATGCATGGATTTGGATCAAAGGCAGACAAACAGACAGAGTCCTCCTCGGACACTGGCCATTGAAGAAAGAGGGCTGACCCTTTGATCCCTCAGCTTTTATACTGAGCATGAGGCGGATGGGATAGCAGATGGTCAGTTTTGGGTCACCTGTCCTGTCTGCCTCTCCCTGCAGGTGGCACCCCTCTATGCTTCTCCGCTTCCGACCCTCCAACGGCACAAATACCAAAGTTATCTGGCCTTGGGTGTTAGAGCAATAAGTGTAAGCAAGAGCCTATCTGCATACCATGCCTTGGTATAAATTATAAACAATCAGGTCTTATCACTCTGGAAGTGGACACTGTCAGAAAAATATGCCAATAATTTCAGAGAATTCAGTTAGTTAGAAGAAGCTTAGCTGAAAAGTAAAATTACTGAACAGAAAATTGCTTCTGTTTTACCTCAAACCAGGACAGACGCATAGGGATGCTTTTTAAGGTATTGCTTCAGATTTAGTCTAGATATTAATCTTAAGTGGCTGTGGAACCAGTTAAAAAAGTGAAGTGCAAAACAAAGAGAGAAAAAAAGAAACTAACATGAAACATTCAATATCAAATCCGGTTTTTGCAAGCCATATTGAAATTATTGTAGAATTCAACAGTTTTAAACAATCTGGATTTTCAGTTATATAACTTAATGGTATTTGAATTTTCCTTGTTGATAAATCTGAATTGTTAGAATTTACATAAATCTTTATGTAAATATGCTGAAAAACACTAAAATCATATCCATTTATAAAATGATATATGACAAGTAAAAACTCTTGATGTGAAAATTTTCTCATGTTACTGCGAAACCCTTTTCTCTTTCTTATTTTCCACATATAGCCATTGCATTAATCAAGGTTTCTTTATGGCAGACATTGCTGAGGATAACTGCCCACCCATAACATAATACCAACTATGAAAATGTCATATGAGACTATTGCTGTTTCTCTAGTGGTCAGATGTTACAGCTAGTTGTCATTGATACAACACCTCTGGAGACCGGTAACTTTAATTTGTCCCTAAGACCGTTGTAGTGTCATGACAAAAGCAAATACACATCTAACATGTGGAATGTTTGATAACAATGCATTTTTTTAGATACAGAGATAAGGAAAATTATAATATCTTTAAAAATAAAAAGACACATTTTTCGATAGCTAAGTATTGTATACTTGAACTTGTAGGCCAACAGTATAACTAGAGACAAAATCACTAAATATTATTCTGTTTCTGACAAAACCATTAAATGACCTTCAGAAAAACAAAAGGTCCTACTCTCTTTCAAGTGGCATGAAGCCATACATATGTATCCAACAAAAATAGCTATGCCAGTATATAGTCAAGGTGCATTACATTCTAAGAAGTAATGAGAGATGCTGTTTACCCCTTCAACAGATAATTCTTAATAGGATAACTTCTCTTCACTTAAATAGTCTTTTGTAAATAGGCTCACAGCTTGAAAAACAATGAGTATTTAGGTCTGCAAATACTCCTGTAACACATATTCAGTTGGAAAAATAAGGTTTTATTTATGGATGCTCTTTAAAAAAGTCAAGTTTTCACCTCAAAGAAGATGAAGATGTGAGGGATTTTATTTTCTCCCCTGATGCATACAGGCTTTTTTTTCTCCATGTTACCTAAAGAAGCCTTTCTGTTTTCTTTTTTCCTTATTTTTGGAGCACGAAGCTATGAATTGCTTTTCATAACAATTTCAGTAAATTCAGAGTCACTTTTCAGAAATCTATGAAGATCAACTGGGGCAAACCAGAAGAAATGAGAAGAAAATAGACCATATTATATGGGGTTTAAGCCTTCACAAAAGAAAAGAAATCACAGAACATCGCTAGAGACAATGGCAATACTTTTGATGATTCTCATTTTGATATAAAAAATAAGTAACGCGCATGATTAAAAAAACATTGATGGTCACAGAAAGTGCCACTGTTGCCTTATTCTGAATTTTTGTTGTTCCTGTCACAAAGAAATGTTAAAGGAGAGATCAATGAAGAGAGTAGGAATGCGCTGCTAAAGTATTATTTTTAATACAACTTATATAATTGGGGGGGGGTGTATTTGTTTGTCTTTTTGCTGTTTTTTTGTTGTGGTTTTTTTTTTTTTAACATGGTTTACCTTTCCACTGAGGAATAGCAAACTGTTAGGTCATTAACAGGACAGCTTCCTCATGAAGAAAGTTGCTCAAGAAAAGTGTCACAATAATTTGTTTCACATACAACAATTCTGAGAGTGATGGTCAAGCAAACAACAATTAATTCCTTCCTCCTTTTTGTCCCTCACTTAAATGTCAGTGCAGATGTCCTGTCTGAAGAAACAAAAGCCACCTCAGGAAAGAAACTTAGTCAAAAACAAACCAACAAACGAAAACTTCTGAAAGTATTTATTTCCCGTCTTCAAAGTTTCATTTCTCTCTAGGGCCTTCTCCGTCATTGTGCACTTAAGTTATATATTTCCTAATTGCATGAGCCTCTGTGAACAATGAAAGTTACCCAAACAAAGATGATCCAACAATTGAGAGTTACATGACTCTGGGCACTATGTAGAGTAATGAAGCCTTTGGAAAACTATTTAAGAGTTTCAAACAACGTAACTCAGAAGTTGGGAGGTTTGCTAAATACTGGGGGTGGTGGTTAACAAATCTGTGTAAGATTTTAAAAAATCACAGGCCAAGTGCACAATAACTATTGAAGCAGAGATTGCTAATGGATAAGTATGAATGCACGGTGCTACTTCCTGAAAAACGGAAAAGTATCTTCTACACTATTTGACATTTACTTCTGCAAGTTTATTCATTCTCTGTCATTCAAAGGGGGTCTTATAGCTATCTCCACTACGCAGCAGAAGGCTGCCTGACAGAGTAACAGGAAAACATGCAAGACTGATAAATTTTTATTTTTTCTATGATTTGAAAGAATGCAGTAACCGATACATTCCATAGAAACGACAGGAAAGAAGTAAATCTGTGAAAACTTATGTCCTTCCAGAATGGTCTTGGCAACTTTTAAGGACCAGATAATTAATAATAGATCTTCTTGACACTACTTTTTCTGTTTGATTTATGTAGATTCAAGAAACAGATGCATTTATTCTTAAAAGTTAATCCTAATTTGAAGTATTGATTTTCTTACCAATGAACATGACTTTTTTTTAAAGTCAAACATTATTTGAAAAGTTTCTTAAGCTGCATTTTTCTACTTAGTGCCTGTTAATTTATTTTTGTTTAAAACATCTCTTCATTTTTAAAGCTAAGTGTAATCCATTAAGGAATAGAAGAGGGTGTTCTTTTACTAAATCAGAGACTGTATACCCCTTAAACTAGCAAAGTGTATTAAAAATAAAAACAATAGCCACCTTGAAAAATTCCATCTAAAAAATTCTGATAGGAAAAATTAGAAATTATTTGGTCATCTTTTATTATCACAGACTTTTAAAAACTAGAATGTAAATGTTTTCTTTTGAACACACAGATTTTCTACTCTGGAAGGACGGATTTAGGAACCTGACCAACCTTGGCATTTTCTGATCCTCCAGTATGACAGACTAACAGTCCTCCTGTGGTCCATGAAAGATCATGGTAAATCCCTGAAAAGCAAGGCAAAGCCTGAGGATATTTTTGTCGGAAGACTGAACAATAAATAGGGAGATAAAGGAAGAAATGCTGTAGCCTTCTGTTTTCCAGCCCTGAAGACACTCCTGCCATGAATCTCCAGCCATGCGATTCTTTTCCTACCAACTGTCAGCCTGACCTTTGGTTGCACAAAGGCTGTGTTTGTGATGGCACCATTGGGAATGTATTGCTTTAGCTATTAAATGTGTGGACTTCTGAGTTGATTTATTTTTTTTTCACACTTCTTTCTTGTAAAATACAAGTTGCAGATTAGGGCAAGTCTCAATAATCTTGAAGAATGAGTGGAGCTTAATATAATAGGTCTTGACTGAAATACTTCTGATCTCATTAACTTTTGCTGTAAAGTTATTGTTTGCAGGACTTATGTTTATTTTGAATTTTGAACTCTGTTGTTAGTTGAAAAGGCTGGTTTAGGTTTTCCGTGACTGTCTGATGCCCTACATGGACCATGTAAGTGCTGCTATTTCTTAAAGGTGTTTCTGTTACAGATCTGATCAGTGGTTTACATTTTGTAATATTCAACCTATCCATGGTTCTTTGCCCCAAACCTTTAATAGGAGCCTCTGGCAGAAGTGATTTTTTCTACATTCCTCCTTCGCTACATCAGTGTGAGATGTCGGACAGAACTGAGATGAAAATGCTGAGCCAAACTAAGGTGTCACAGCTCATGACTTTTTGTGTCTATGTACAGATGAAGAGATGTGAAAAATATCCAGATGTTCATGTCAATTTTCTTTTTAAGGTTATTTTTACTTTTTTAGGGATTTTGCTTAAAGGTAGAAGTAGTGTTCCTAATTTAAAGGAAAGCTCAATAAGGTGGGCTTGTTTTGCCTCATGATAATGAAGAGGGAATGTTTATTACAGAAATCTTATTAATATCTAAGCAGTTGTTACGTTTGGTCTATAGTTTGTAACCAGACATACTTAATATGAGATTTTGTTTACTTGTATGTATTATTAAAATCCCAAATTAATATAGAAGTTTAATAACTATTTCTTCATGAAGCTTGCGACTGTTAAAAATCATGTGCCACACTTAAAGACAGGCATCACATGAAGCCAGAAGGAAATAATCAAGTTTCTGCTTTATATATTGCTTGTTAGATTTTAAAGTTTTAGTGGAAGTAAGTGTTTTAAAATACTTTTGCCCTTCTAAGTGACTGTGTTTGACTTGTTTAGCACTAGAAGTTTTTAAAGGAAAATGATCATGTTTCTACCTGTGACTGACTCAGGTAGAGTGCTCTGTACACAACCGTTTCTTATAATACCTTGAATTTGCTTTGAAGATTCATATGCTCTATTTTATATACCAACATAGTATTTGCATATGTATGTTTCTCACCTTACTGAGTTTCCACTGTATATCTGTAAAAAGACAACTTTTCACTTGTTATTGACATTTCCAAGTTCTTTTAATTTATTCTGCAGCTTGTTTAACACTTTCAAGAAACAAAATTATGATGCATAGTGGTTTTATTCTGTTTATAGTAAAGGTTTGTTGATTTTTTTTAATTGTGCTTCTCTCTCATGTTGTTTCAGTTCCAGTTAGTCTCTTAGAGCACAGCCCTCAAGTCTTTTCATTTCATCTCAGCTCTGCTACTTGAAGATTCTTCCTAGGTTCCGTTGTGCTTTACCCATTTCAGACTAACAAAATAGTGACGAAAGTCTTCTTCGCAATGCCTTGCTCTGCTTTGCTATAAGGCTTAACAGGAGTCAACAGTACAATGTTAAAATATTTTAAAATAAATTTATGTAGTCAACAGCTGTTCTTGTTTTGCAGAGGGTGTGATTTGGTCCAACAGATGGACATTTATAGTATCTTACACTTGTGCTCTTCGGGGTCCTGATTTATCACAGTAACTCATCAAAACCACTGAAGTTAAACAGGCATAACACTGGAGTGACATAGTGATAAATTAGGATTTTATTGTAGTTGTGCAGAGCAGTCAGACAACTCCAGAGATAATAAAGTATGTTCTTCTCAGAATTTTGGCATCAACCTAAAGTCTTGTTCTATGAGCTTGATTGGTCAGTTATATTGATGTTTTTGTGAGGTCACAAAATAATTCAGTCTCAACAGTTTAATCAAGCTNATTTTTTTTTTTTTTTTTTTTTTGAGTTGAGTTTTAATTATTAAGTATAGGTTTCTATAGGACACTGCCCCAACTGTTGTATTGTGCATCTGCATGATGCCAGAACATCTGGGGAGCTCACTCAGAATAAAGAGAACGTAGAGAGAGAAAGAATGAGCTAAGTGACTGTTTCTTACTTGTGGTCAGCTTTTAACTCTACCAAAAATGAAGGAATACAAACTGAGAGGCAGAGTTGTTAATCTTTGTGTGACTAAGTTGTTACTTTGTGTAGCAAAGTATTTAACATCAGGTTGAATCTAACACATCTCTTTTTTTGGCAAAGGACAAACAGTACAGATTACTTCAGTATGACAGGCATCATCGCTGATCATCTGATAAAGCTATTTTGATTACAACTGTGGTTAGTGCAGTTTATGTCATTAACAGTAAAAATAATAGTAAAAATTGAAATATTTATGATGGATTTATAAATAAGTACCTCAATCTGTGAAGAAGTAAGTGCACATGGAAAATTAGCTTACAAATTTAAAGAGAAGAAACAAAAGTTTTCTTCTAGCACCAGCCAAAATCAACACAGTAAATGTAACCTGTTTACCATATACATACGTGGAATATATCTGCAAAGAAAATAATGGTGTTATATTAGAAATTGACATTCCTGTGCTGGTCTAATTGAGCTAGCATAGATAATAACAGTAGTGTTGATTTACGGAGAAGACTCAGTACTTAACATCAGAGGGATGTTACTACATCCCTAAATCTAGGCCTTTTCCTTCTTTGCCCCATCATGTGATCTGGTGTCACAGCAGAACTCAAATCGTATGCTGATATTCCCATCAGAACTGCACCCATCCTTGCATCACAAGGTTACTTTTTAAAACCATTTGTAGAGAACGGATATTAAATGTGGTTTGTCTCGACATTGCCGTCGTACCACCATTCCCGAGCACCAGCACCACCTTCACGTTTAGGAGAAAAACATCGCAGTGCGCCTGCGTAGGGGCCAAGGCGCAAAAAAAGCAGAAGCCCCCCGCCAAGGTGATGACACGAACTGCACGTACACAATTGCGGTCTGTGCATGAGCATGGACCCATATAAAAGAAGCCCGCGCTCTGCGGTGAGAGCTTCTTCTCTCTCCCTCCTTCCTCACCTCCTGTGGACCCTTTCTGAAACCTGCCTTAACAAAGCCTGCGGCGCTGGGGCGGGGATGACGGAACATCACTGGACTTGGAGTTTCGGTAGCTAGATCTCCTCCCCTACTCAGTCCCTCCCTCTTTCTATCTCTCTCTTTTTCCCCCCCGCTACTACTTTCCCCTTCCCTCACTCCTACCTTTGTTGATTGAAAAATAAAGTTGAAAGTTATATGACATTTCACATATTTTAGTGTCTTAATCTCATCTCTTGGGATTGCAACGGAACCTCCCCGATTGGGACACCATTGTATGAACTAAGGGTCTTAGCTCAAGAAAATGTCTTGCTGACATTCTTGGAGTGAGTAGGAGGAGATTCCGTGGTGGAAGTCCACTGTCATGCCTAGTTTTCAATTTGCCTAACATAGGGTATAGCACTTTTTTATGCCTGTTAGAGCATCCAAGGGTGTCCTGTATTTGCAGATGTGAAGAAAGCTATTCTTTTAAGGCTTATTGGGAGGCAAATGGTGAAAGAACAAGCCACTAGTCTTTCTTCAAACACAGGAAAGCTGAAGGCATAAAAGTTTGTCTCCTGATAGGGATATTTCTCATCATACTGCTAATCACAACAGGAGAAATAAATTCTGTCAACAGTCATTTTACTTATTTACATTGAAGAATAGTTTGTACAACTGGAAAAAGGAGCTGGAGGTGTAGGTCTGTGGTTCTGCTGTATCTGTCAGCTTAAATTGCCTTTAAAGTACCCAGTAATACATGGAAAAAGTGAAGACTATCCTGTATGTTTATGAGAAAATGTAAAGGGTGAAAAAAGTTATACATGCAGGTGATTTTTCTGTATCTGGAACAATTATATTTTATGTGAGCAAGATGAAAAATGAGTAAGCTGCTATGAAAGATTCACTTAAAAAAACCAAAAAATTTTAAAAAATCAAACCAAACCAAACCAAACCAAACCAAAACAAACAAACAAAAAAAAAACAGCAAACAGCAGGAGTTTAGTTTACTTTGCATTGTCAATCTGTATTAAGAAACTCAGAACTGACAGTCACAAAGGGAAAGCATTCCACTTCCTAAGGATACTGAGCTTCAATCAATTTCTGTTTAAGGCTGTGAGGATTCAACACTTAAGACAGTTAGTTAATGTCACCTGCTCAAAAAGACATTTGCAGCAAGTTGGGGGTGGGACTTGAAGGACAGTATGGGATTTTTCCTGGGTTCTGATTTCTCACTTAACATAAATTTGCTGTCTGGAGACGTGGTTACTCAATATGTGAGAGGCTCTCCTTAAGACTTCATTGTAATGCAGAACTAAGGAGGATGTTTCTAGCAGTCGAAAGCTGAAATAAAAAGTTGTTCTGAGCCCTCATCTTCTACAGTCATCTTTGCACTTCTTCTATGTACTAGGTTAGTGGCTATGTTCGAATAGCTAGTGTCTGTATGAGCTCCCCTCCTACTCCTTCTTTATTCCTTAAATTTCAGGGGTCTTGGTTACACCTGGATGTGGAATAGAAAAAAATTTTGCAACATTTCTTACATAGATCTTGTCAGGTTCTATTTACAGATCTCTTTAAAGCAAAAACCTCATAAAAGATGTTGTTGTTCTGGAGCTCTGTTTCCATTTCTGGTAGTTTTCAAAGTCTTATCTTTCTACTCGTTTTGCTGCCATTCCTGGATTTACTTTGAATTTTTCACAGTTTTCTGTTTAAAATAAAGGCTTATGCGATCATGTTGTGTCCGTCTGTTTGCATGTGCTGTAATAAAAGACTGCTGAGTCATATCTAGTGGTTTTCTCTTTTTAGTACGCACAAAATAGTCAGCCCACAGACCTTCAGCCCTGTTGGTGCAATTCCCCTGGCACCGCCAGCCTGTTTTCTATAAAGTAATAGTTTCTTTCAGGAAAATGCAGCAGTTTGTGTATGTGCCATAGCACAGTTGTCAGTGTAAATACTAGTGATTAATATTCTTGACCCCTTAAATAGCAAACTAAGAAAACTTTGTTTTCTCCACCAGAAAAATACTGTTACTATACCATACCGTAAACAGCGGGAATTACAAGCCTCAGTGTTGACTAGGTGTGCAATTGCAATAAGTAGCAGTGGAAAAAAGTTCACCTCAGACTAAAACAGCTCTCCTGCTCTTTATATGATGCTAGAGACATTTTTCTTCCTTTATTTACATAAATAATTTTACAGATAAGAATCTGTACTTTGGTGATGAATGATTTTCAGTTTGGTTGCTGAATGGCTTTACTGATTCAGCATTAAGTAAAAATGCTGAATCCTGCATGATTTTTTACTGTTTCTATCTACTGTACAACACCTTTCCCACCAGTACCTTAGGAATCATATGAATGATATATAAATATATGGTTTGAAAATATTTTCCTTTGATGTTGAAGACAGGACTCAGCGTGGGATCCATGAATGCATTATTTTTTTCCCCTCTGTTCAAGCAGTTCTCCTTTGCCTTCAGCATGAGGTCAGACTTCTGCTTCTGCTTTTGTAATTGCAATAGATACAGAACTCCTGAAACACATCTGTGAAATTCGTTTTCTAAACTGAAGTGCATTGCCAAACAGTGTGGTTTTAGTCAAACAGGCTATCCACAGTACAACTGGACATTCAAAATGGTGAATCAAATGAGGTGATGGAGATGTCTGACTTACAACATGTTACTTGGGAAATAATACAAAAGGTGTTAAGTAACTTAACTCTAAGGATAATCTTGAACTTGTAAGAAGTTGTTGTTTTAATGCTTCCGAACTTCCTTTTCTACCAAATCAAAAATCTCCCTTTTTTGTTCATTTAATATTTTTATTGAGAAGCTAACTCATCTGAATGTAGCCAAAAGAGAATTATGTTTCAGCAGTTTCACATGAAATCTGATTTCACTGTAAGTCACCAAAATACTCAAAACACCCTGAGTGCTATCTCCTCCCCACTATCTGCTGTTAGCTATAGACCTGAGAAGAACCCTGTATTCTCCCTGTTGCATAATCCATTGTTCTTATATTTGCTGAGCCTACGCATTTATTTATATTGAAATAAATATAGTATCCATTAGCAGGACATATAAAATTTTTGTGAAACCTCAGGACTACATTAATATTGTTGCTCAGATACTTCTTTTTGGTTACGTTACCCTATGAATTACACATTACCCTATGAGTTACATAGTGTTAACTTTCTGTGGAGCATTTACTTTCTATGAAACTTGCAGAAAGACTCACTCGTAAAAAGCATTACTTCACCAAATTCTATTCCTTCTAGTCATTTTTCATGTTATATTTTCCATGGATAGCCATATTGGATTGTCTAACACAATTTCTTCTTTTTTTCTATTTATTGTTTTTTTATTAGCATTGGAGATACAGGAAAAAAAAAGGATTAGCTTAAAAGAATGGCTAGAAGGAACAATTGAACTCATGCATGTGGGAAAACACAAGCAAAATGTTCCCCCCCCCCAGCAATGTGGTGTTGCAGTACTGGTTTTGTTTTTTTCTTTTCCCAAGGCAAGGTTCAGATGTATGAGAAAAACAGCAATAGCCTTAGCAAAAGATTTGCTTTATCAACCAAAAATTACTGGAAAATGTGCTTTGCAGTAACTATGTTGCAAAACCAGAAAAAGCAGGTTAAATACCAAGAAGAAGAACAAAATGAATGAAATACATTCATAAATAGTTCAGTGAATAAAAGAAGCCAATATGTTTTACCAATACTGATAGCCTTTTTAATATCACAGTTTATAAATGGTTAGCTAAGTCACTTTTTATTTACAAGAGCATTTGTGGGGGAAAAAATAAAGATATTATTTGCAAATTCATGACATTTTTGCTGGTTTTAGAAATATTTTTCGAAAGTCTTATTATCTACAAACTATGTTTGAAAAATTGAGTATGAGAATTCTTTTAAAGCACAAATTGTTCCTAAATTAATGTGATCAGTGAAATAGCAAATAGTTAATAGCAATAGCAAAAAACATGTATTCTATAGCTGAAAAATGAACCAGGGTTTAAAACTTGCTGTAAAATGCACTTAAAATTGTAAAGAAGATAAAGAAGGTCTATCTGCAAATAATTTATAAGCAGAGGAAAAGATTCAATTTTGAAAATGTTCACTTCTTCGAGTATATTTGAATAGGTATGCTCATGTATGGTTTATGAATATCTCTGCTCTGTAAGAATTCCAAATCTACTACAATAGAGCATGCCACATTGGGACTTCCACTGAAGCCAACTGGCATCCCCTGGGATGAACTCTTCTTAACAATTTTTTTTTTCTTCTTGTTCAATGAAATGCATTTCTATGTGTAATGCCATAAATGAGCCAGCCTTGCTTAAGAATGATGGTATAACACATCCTAATGATGTCCCTGTTTTCTTTTGAAGTTGATAGAAAAGCATCATTATCTAGAAACTCCTAAAAGGTAAAAGAGTCTTCAGATATTTTTAAAAAATGTTTTAAAGCAAGGTATTGCAAGAATATATAAATGTGGAATATTTGTTTTTATGGCATTATATGCAAAAAGGTTTCTCGTTCTGTAAGAAACAGTCTTATGAAATGGACCTGTTAATCTTGACATGCAGTATCTACATCTATATATAAAATTCATTGAAAATTCAGTAAACACACTGAAGGCACAAGATAAGAGTTGAAAGTTTCAGAAGAAATGGGAATTATACACACTACTGAGCACAATAAATCAACAGTATGGAAATTGTCCAGTATAAAAATAAACCCTTTTTCAAATACCCTGAATGCAAGAAAGCTATATAATATATAACAGAGAGATAATTGGATTGCACTGCAATCCAACTTAAAAAAATAAATCTTGTAAATTCTTAAGAGTGATGTTATCCATTCCCCATAAGTCTTGGAAATGATGACACACCTGGATTTCCAAGTATCAGCTGAAAGAAACAACAGCAGTCTCAACAACATAGTGTAAAAGAAAGCTTCCTTCTATTTTCACTTTTAAACTACTTTTCTTCTTGAAGGAAATAAGGGGACATTCATAGCCTATAGAGGAGGGAGGAAGTAAGGGTATAAGGACACATATACTGGCTGAAAACAAGAAGTCTGCCTAACCCCCTGTTTTGTGCCCAAAACTAGAAGCCTAGAGAAGATGATGAAACAGTATAAATATAGTCATGCATCCTCAGGATTTTCCAGGCTGAAAACATTAAACATTTGTAGATTCCATGCATTATAAATTATATCTTTGGGTTTACTTATATAAATATTAATGGTTTTTACAGTGCACTCTTGTTCCACACACTTATCTAATTGATTAATGAACTTATAGCACCTTGCAGCAAAGAACTCCTCAGCTTAATTACAATGTGCCATGAAAACCACCTCCGTTTGACTGTTTTGAACCTGTCAACTCCTAGCTTTAATTGTTGTTGTCATTACCTGTACAGGAGGAGAGTGAAACATATTTCCTAACTGCCTTTGCCATGCTGCTCATGATTTTACAAATCTCTATCCTCTTCCTCTTTCCACTCTTATTTTTCCCTCCTTCAAGATTTATAAACAAACAAACAAATGAACCCACAACGCCTACATATAGAAGTGTTTGACATGGAAGTCATTCTAGACCTTTGATCATGCTTGACACCCTTGTCTGAACCATTTTCAGTATTACCTGCTTTCTGAGGAGAAAAGACAAGAATGCTACAAGGTCTTCAAGATGGGAGAGGCATGAATATATACAATGGCAAAATAATCATCTTTTCTCTCCTAATAAAGTGCTTGGATTGATGTAACGAGACAGCACAAACTACTCTGAAGCTCATTATGACTTCCAAGGAACTTCTTGTGCCTGGTGTTAAATGAGCCTATCACATTGAGTTGCTAATTATAAATATTTTGTAGGAGTGGAAATTCGTTCAATTTCTCTCTCTCGATAGTGACATATCAAGTTGTTCTTATTGAAAACTTGGGTCCTATTCATTTCAAATACAAAATGTCTTGCCTGAATTGTAGTTCTGCAAGTTTCCCAGTCTACCAGTTTATTCTTAGACCAATTTTTATCTATAATTTCAAGTGATGCAGATATTTCACGCTCTCAAAGTGTAGCTGGCGGCAGTAGGGCCCGTCACACTTGGAAGTAGTTGGTACAAAAAGGTTTCAAAAGAGACATGCTAAACACCAAGTGAATGTTCATAGTTTCAGGAATAGATGAATACACTAAGGTAATTTCTTTGGTAATTCCCCATGAACCCCCTCAAAATCCATCTCCTCTGAGAGTTAAAATAGGACAAATTGTGTGTTAACAGCTGTGCTTTGTCAAAAATGGCAAGCTTGGGAGCTTTGAAACTGGGCTGCTTTTTGCTCAGCTGCACCGGAACAACAATAAGTAGCCTAACCCTTAGAGAAGGTGCACAGTCATCTCACAGTTGTAATACTATCTGTGACTGCAGCCGTATTTCAAAAGGAGGGCTAGCTCTGATTGAATGACCCATTATGCAGTATTAGACAAAAATGAATATGTCATATCATCTAAGTATATAAAACATGCAAAAGGGGCAGAGAACATACGGCAAACTTCTCTGTGTTACCTAAACGCCTGAGTTCTTAGCTGTGCCAGATTTGATGTGGTTTAGAATAACTCAGTAATGAGCTTTCTTATGCGTACATTCACACACACACAAACCAGTAACATACCACGGTACTGACATTTTCTGTTACTAGACACAATCAGGCTCAGGAAGCCTTTTTTCTAGAAACATAGTATTGCTACTGCTTTACTATCTCTTTAAAGGTGTTTTTTTTTTCTCCTGGTGACAGAAAATAAACTGACTTTTCATTTAGCATTTATTAAATTATATATTCTTTTAGCTGGTACATGATTTTTTCTAATTTTTAGGTTGCCAGATTTATTTGTATGTAATCATATTTAAATCCTTTAAGCTTTCTGCATCAATTAGGATTAATCTCCTTGCTTTGTCTTACAAAACCATGTCCAAAGATGAGCTGTTCTTAGGAGAATCTGTGACAGAGTGGTGACAGAGTGGTTCACTACATCCATCGTTTATGTCTGACTCACTGTAGGTATCCCAAGAGGCACTGACCAATGCACTGAGGACTGAAGTCATCAGCTTCACCGTTTTGCTATCTGTACATTTTGTCTTTAAATCATAACTAAGTATTTCATTCCCTTGCTGCTCATGACTTTCTATGGCACGGACCTGTCTTGTTCTCATTCGCATCTCAGTAAAGTTGTTTTCTGACTGTACTTTAAGTTCTAAAAGTGATTTTTTTTTTTCCTACTTATAGAGTCTTTCTGTAGGCCTGCTAACCTAATAATCTGAAGGCAGCCATATCTTCTGTGCTGATACATTATTTATAATCTAATAATGTTGTTGTTTGTACATAGTAACAGATGGTGTGGCCTTTCTTGCCTGAAATTTAACATTTATTTAGGTTTGTTTTCAACAGAATTTTATTACTTTGTTTCTGCAAGGCAGAGGACATTTTTGAATTTTCACTTTAGAGCTACAAAGGCAATCTTCTTAAGCTGGAGCACTTTTTACAGCACTTTCTTTGCATCAGCCATCATGCCTCCCCCAACTCCTCTCTATCCTTCCTTTTCCTTCCTTCATCGCCTCAGAAGAGGAGCCCTCTCCCAAAGTCCCATTTACCAGTCCCACACATGTGCCATTCCATTCACCAGATCAGATGCTTCAGAAGAAGGCAGAAAACCCCAAATCTTTGCTGCTGTAACTGATGTTGATTCCCCACCCCCAACCTTATCTTATGGAATCCACATTTCATATTGGCTTATCTTTTTGCAGCCACAACTATAATATTAATACAAGCCATTAAATGAGCCAGCCTGCAAGAAACTCAGAAATGAACTTGAGCAGAGGGAGGGAGCAGACTACTTTTTTTTTTTCTAAATAGAGCAGTGTGATTGTTCACCTTATTAGGTAACACTAGAAGTAAGACTTCAACACTAATACCAAATATTGACTTCAGACAAAATTGAAAAATTTAGCAATGCTTTGTGGAGAAATTAGAAAGAGGTTTTGTTGCTGTTGGGATTTTACTGACCCAGAAAGTAATAAACTTTTTTTTTTTTCTTTTTCTATTAAGCTTTCTATTGGCTACTGCTTCAGGTCATAATAAATCAACTTGTTCTATTAGACACAGACCAAGGGAATGTTTTAAGGCATAATTTTGAGAATATGAAGAACAAGACCTTGATTCTATAGGCAATGATGCCTGGCTCAAACTGAAACTCGAAAAGGATATCAGTTGAATTAATATTTGAAACATTAATTTACAAAATTATTTCGCAAAGGAATATCATTAAAATTTGGAAAGCTTTTATTTTGGGTGTTTTGTGACTGCCAGCCATAGTTGCTTCTACTTCCAATCTTAACAAGCAACGTATGCCAAAAATTTTCACCACCATGAGTTTCCTACATTTAATATACTTGCTCTTTGCTTGCACTCGGCTGTGTGGCAAATGGGAAGAATAAGAAAAGATGCAAGAAAAAAATTGTAATTTTCTTCCTCCCACAGACTAGCGCTTTGCCCTGTGAGCTCTTTGTACTTCATACTGTCTAGACCGCATAAGAGTAATACTAGTCTTTCTAAAGAAAGACTTGTTTGCAGTTATTTGTCCTGCGCTTTCTTTTTCCATCTGTTTGGGTGTGAAGTGCAGGCATCAAGCTATAAGACTGCAGATAATATTTTGGCATTTGAATGCAAGTTTCCAGTTTTTCAGTTTAAATTGAAAATGTATGTAGAAATTCATCTATTACCGCAAAATAGTTCAGATGGTGATAACTTGTATGCAAATGTAGATGACCACAACAACCAAAGTCTGTCTCTCTTATCCCTTTTTATTCATGTAATTCTCTGATTATCAGTTCTCTTAAAAACATGATTTTTACTCATTTACATGAAAAACAGGGCTCATGAAAGTAAGAAAATGCATTTTGTCCTTCAATGTATTATTGTGAGTATGGTTTAATCCTCTTACATTTCTAAATTGAGGCAAGATCAAAACTTTAAACATGCCAAATATAATATTTTGTGTTTGCTGCTCATTTAGCCTTCATTTTCTGATAGATTATTTGTCCACCCATACAATTCAGATGAGGCAAAAAAAAGAGTGAGAAGTTTTTAGTTTCTATAAGATACTACACAGTGGAAGATACCACACAGTGGAAGATACCGGTTTTGTAATGTCAGTTCTGATACTGTAATTGTTACTTTGTGAATTAGGTTTTCCTACAAATTTTACATTTACATTTATCTCAGTGTTTGGATCCTGCTAAAGATTTACAAAACCATAAATATTCTAGATAACATATATGGTGTCTACAAATCTGGCAAGTTATAAATGCACTAAGAAGGCATTGAATAGCAGTTATCTTTTGAAGTGGAATATTTATTTTTCATCCTTCCCCCTTAAAAATGTATTTTAAGTGCTATTTTACAGCTCTTCCTTAAGTGCTATTTTATAGCACTTCCTGTCCTTCAAATTAATACATTTTAATCTGGTGAATTAAAGGTGACACAAAATTCATGGTGGACTAGGTGAAACAATTAATAACAGTGCTTTTGCTAGATAGGTAATAGTCTAAAATAACAATTAGCATGTGAAATAAAGCCAGCCAAGAAATCCTGGTACATAAACAGTCAATGGGAAGGATTTAACTAAATATTTGCAAAGACGTCATAGCAGATTTATTGAAAATCATCAACTGGAAGGTCCCCAGATATAGAATGGCTATTTACTTACAGAATCTGTCGCTCCTGACTTCTTAATATGTTATCTCTTTTGCATAATTTATTTCATTTGTGGCCTTATTAAGACATAAATATTTTCTACCTTCATTACAACATTGGTAAAATGGACTTAATATTTCTTTTTTTTCTTCTAGGTGCTAAAAAGATGATCCTGTACAGATAATGAATGACAAACAGCCTTAAATTTCTTTCTCTTGCCACAGGTAGATAGATCTCTACTTCTCCTAGGCAAAGAAAAATAGTCTAATAACTAAGATAAAGAAGGTAGAAATAGGTATTGACAGCCTGCTTTAATTTTCAACACATTCCTGGTGCTATCTGGACAGTGAATGCCTCAATAAGGCTAATGTATTTACTGAGTAAATCAGTAAAAAAGAAAATAAACTGTAGAGTTAGTGGATATATATAGTATATTAGACAAGTTAAAAGACAGGAAACAAGGTGAAAATACATAGTCAGTCTTCGTGTTGAAAGCGGTTAGCACTGAAGTCATGCTAGAGGGTCAATACAGATATCTGTAAAATCATGAGGCTGCAGGATGTGAATAGGGAAAAACTGTTCACTTTCTGTTCCAACACAAGAAATAGATGATGTCATCTGAATGTAGCTAATGGTAGTTTCCAAACAAAATAAGGAATAACATTTTTTATAGAACATGGAGTTAAACTGTAGAACACTGCCACAGTTCACTGGGAACATCAAAATTATACATGGCAGATAGAAGTCCAGTATGGGTTTCTGTTTATGTAAAAGCAATTTAACGAAAAGGAGTTAAGAAAAAGAAAACATGTTCTAAGTATTGTGGGATAATACACCGTACATATTTTCTTGTACCTCCCTGGAGTTTTGGGGATAATAAGATAAGCAATCATCTCTTATTTATGTCATTATTCATAGTTTGGCCATTGTTTACACTGCTTATGACCAAATGTAATGCAATTTGGGTAAAACAGTACTGTTTAATAGTGGTAGTATCTAAATAGTTCCCAGTGCATACACTTTTTTAATATCTGTAGATTTTCAAGGTTGCATTTATACATTTGCAAGACCGTAAGCTCTTGTGGCACCGCACCTTTGGTGGCTTATTGATTGCTGCTTAGAGAAAGTGATCTGCTATAGAATTGCTGGAGAATTTCAGTTTTCAGTAGCAAAATTTCAGTTTGGCTACACTGCAATACCTTCAGTTTCTACAGTGTGGAAGTACTTGGTGTTTACTAAAATTTATTACTTTTAACCTCTTTGGGTACCCTAAGTAAAAAGATAACAGTTAAGAATTTGCTTGTTTAGGAACTTGGAAGATTTTTTGTTTGTTTGTTTGGTACTCTTCTAGTTACACCATTGCAGCAGTGCTGATTGCTATCAAACAACATATCAGATAAACCATTGGTATAATTCTGTCAGGTAATTGCTATGCTTCTGGTGCAAGCATATACAAAGGTATCTATATTTATAATGATGATTCATTGTATACCAATGATTAATACAGGTTGGTATGCTTGGAAGTTTATAGTAGCCACAACAGAAATTCCTGTAGTCCTAAGATATTAACTACTCAGAAGACAGAGCTTTAAAAAATAGCTTTATAGTTACTGCGTATGAAATGTACGGTCATTATGTAAATTACTTCCCTTAGCAAATAAAAGTTTAGGGATTTGCATAATTGAGATATATCTGCAGTTATGGATCAGTAACTGTATAACCTCCTCTCAGTGTGACAGAATGAGGCAAATATGCTTAAGTATAACCTGGAACAAATTTGGGTCTATTGAACTCATCAGTGTCCTTTTCAATGTTCTAGTCAAAACTTCCGATGAAAATTTTTGAGGAGGAGAGGGAGGAAAAAAAAGAAAAATATTTCTGCTGTTGATCCAGGACATATCTTAGCTGTACTGTTTGATGTAACTAGCCTTTTTGATAGGCTTTGGACAGTCAGTTGACCTTTTTCTCCTAATACCTCCCAGCATTCATGTACTTCAGAAATGATGGCTTTTTGCTTGTTTTAGCTATACTTATTCTTATGAACACAGTGTTTATTATCCTTCTCACTCTAATGTCAAATTGAAAGGCAAACATTTGCTGTGCTATTGCCATCTCTTTTCAATATATCAAAGGCTTAAACTATGAACTCTGTATATACTTAAGGCTCTTAAGCATATGAAGTGAAGTTGGATGTCGCTGCTCTTCGTCAAGCAAATACCAGCCAGAAAGCAGACAATAAGGTCACTTCAGGTAAGATAAGTACAACTGATCTTTCTTTATTCCTTTGGGTGGGCTCAATGAGGTCACTAAGGGAAAGAAGCAGCTGACCAGTGGCTGTTATAACCTGTGAAACGGGAAAAGTGTTATGGATCATGAGTAGAGCAATAACAGTTTTGCCTAGAAACGGAAATTCAATTCTCAACTTACAGTTAATGAGACCATTATCGTGTTCTTCATAGTTCTGAACACTCAGAGGCTGTTGTGCTGAATTCTAACTGATTTCTATCATTATGTTCTGTAAATGATGGAAATTAGCATAAATCGCCTGAAATGTGCCATTTGAAATGCAGTGCAGAGTGATGCTGAGGATATTGTCTTTCCACTTTGCAAAGCATTAGTATATAATGACTTTGTATCCCTTGTGCTAATATTCCGTGTATGTAAATGTTAAATGCTGCCAACAAAAATTATAAAGTAGAAAAGTTTGTTTGCTTTATGTTATATTCAGCCTGGTAATGAGGGATAAATTGTGTTGGGCAGCAAAACCACTGCTGGTTAAAGAGACACAAAATGCATGAATAGAAAGTATAGTTCATACAGTNGACACAAAATGCATGAATAGAAAGTATAGTTCATGCAGTTCCATATGCTGGCTAAACTCAGTGTAGGGAATTTAATGGTAACATATTTTTCTAAGAAGTGATGTTTATAATGAAAAGGACTCTAATGTCAACATTTTTATCTCAGGCTTTGGGAGTAAGGCAAGGAATCATAAGCTGGCACACAGTTTTTTATGGGCAACTGCTTGTTACTAAAGTTTCTCTTGGAGACAGCTTGAAAAAATCTTTAGGGAAAAACAAATTCACCCGTATATAGTATGCCAAGTGGTCCACCTGTGTGTTTACTTTAACCAGATCAAGGAGAAAGTTGATTATTTTCACATACACTTAGGAAATCTGTAATGGTTTAAAAAAAAAAAAGTGAGGTGGGTTGAATGCTCTGAAGAACAGTGATTTTGTAGTGATATAGGGTTGATTTAAATTTGACTACATTTGGAATGGTGTTGCATAAAGCAAAGAACAGTAAGTAAATCTTTTAATGTAATGATAGAGAAGTTTGAACACTCCTCTGAAATTTTAGATTCATCCTCTTAAGCCAACCTGCTAAGATCTCCTTTAAAATATTTCATTCCTCATCAAGACTCCTCTATTTTAAGTTTCTTTACCTTACCCTCCCAACCTATGATAAGAAAAAGATAACAGAAAGAGAAAGACAATTTTGTCTCTCTACTCCTTGTAACTCTGAATATCTGCCCTGTGCACACAAATATGTATTTAGCTGTACAGGCATATCTCACGTTTCTATATACTACTAGCTGCTCGCCCACCTATAACTTCTAGCAGCTGTACCAACCATCTTCCTCCAGAGTCAGCTTTACCTTAAAAAACTGTGAACATGAATCTCTGCATAGACTCTTCTGTTTTCTCAAAACATTATGAAACAAAGATTCTTGCCTTCAAATTACATATGAAAGCAAACTGTCTATACTTGAAACCTCAGGAAAAAATGATAATAATTTCTGTATGAAATGAGATAAAATATTTTCCCTTTCACCTAGCTCTCCTGCTAACATTGAAGCAATGCACCTAACAATGTTATTAAATTCTTATTTTGTCAAATTTATTAGCAATGTGAAAAAACTCTTTACTAATTACTTCTAATGAAGAATGACATATTTCCATAGCTTTCCATATTTCCTCTTTCATTTCTGAATGGTTTTGAAGTTGTATATTGTTATAATATAAAATTCTTCAATACCAAGTCTGATTTACTTGATATGTGTGGTTTTGCCTAAAACTGCATTTCTCATTTACTAAAATGTTAATATAATTTTTAATGCACTACTATATATTTCAAAAGGAACAGAGAAATAATCATATATGGAACACATACTGAAAGTTTAGTCTCCTCATATCCATTTGAAAGGCACAGTGTACCTAAGACTTGGTTTATGAAATCATTGTAATTGTTACTAACAGTAAGAGAATGTGTTCTTGCTCCTTCTGTTCTTTATTACATAGATAGCATTTGTTCCTTGTGCTCTTTATTACACAGGTAGCACTTTTGAAGTTGTGAGGAGACTGTTTCTGGATAAAAGAATTGGAAGCATGCAGCAACTCTGTCTATAAGACATGCTCCATACTCACGACAATATTACTGAACAGTGTCTGATATGAATTTCTTTCTTTGTCACCTAGTGGGAATGTATATAATTTTTCTTCACTTCGGATAGCTTTTTTTTTTCCAAGGGTCTTGGATATATGGTTCATTTTCCTGGTTACTCTTTTGATTTTAAATTTTGATTGCATACCTTTTCATGGTCTTCCTATTTCAGAATAGTCTGGTAGTCTCAATAAGGTCTCAGACCTTCAGAAACAAAAAAAACAAACAAAAATAAAATAATTAAAAAAAACCCAGACAAAATCCAAAAGTCCAATGAAATTAAGCTTCTTTACTTTTTATCTGACCATAATTTATATTTTAACAGCTACAAGTAAGAGGTACTGTTGAAAATAATTTATAATTCTCTATAAATTGTGATTTAATATAAAAGTGATACTCTCGATAGCCTTCCTAAACATTACATGTTTTTTCAAACTTTCTTTACGTTAAAATTCTTTGGAGGAGTCAACAGTCCTGTGGATAAGAAAAATCTTTTCAATATAGCCTACTTGAATTTACCAACCTTTTTTTTAACAATGTGTCTCACCAAAGGCTCTCAAGGAAACTTGACAGCCAGAGCATGAGAGAGAAGGAAAAAAAAAATAGAATTAAATACATTTAAAAATTGGTGAAGTGATTAGAAACAGAAGGAAGAATCAAAGATCAGTCCCCATCATGAAAGAAGTCCCACACGGATCTGTAAGAACCTGTGCCATTAAACTGTAAAGCTCAGAAAAGGACTGAATAGTGAGATTATAAGTTTTTTTGACAATAACAAGTTATTCAGGATAGTGAAGAAAGGCTGACTGTCAAGAAATGCAGAAAGACTTTACAAGACTAGGCATTAAAGTGACAGGTGAAATTTACTGCACGTAAATGCAAAAGACTTTACAGTGGGCAAAACCAATCCCAGCTTCACATATAAAACAATGGGCAGTAACTTAACAGTTATTACTGTAGAGGACAGGTTATGACAGGCAGTTTCTTGAAAATTCAGCTCAGTGATGTCATTTGTGGTCACTTGATGAGAATTAGTCATAGCCATAAAAGCAAATCAAATTCTAAAATTCAGTAGGAAAGAAACAGAAGAAAATGAAGAAGAATGCTATATGATTGTGCAAATCCATGATCCATCTGCATTTTTGGGTGCTGTGTGCAGTTTCTTAACTAGTCCCCTCATCTCAAAATGTATATATTAGAACTGGAGAAAGTTTAGGGCAAGTGAAGAGGTATGATGAATGGTGTGTGGGTGAAGAAGAATTAAATAGGACCATTCAGCTTGACTGAGAAGGTTCTATACGTTCCTTGGTAAAAGGGGCAGAAAACCATGAGTGAGATAGACAACATAGACCAATAATCTGGTATTACCGTGAAGGCATTAAGGGAATATAAAACAAGCCAGAAAAAAGAAAGTATGAAATGTCTGCTCTGATGCTCTGTTAATTATTATAATTAATAGGAAGATAGATTATATAATTAATGTTGTTATTATTATTTCTAAGAGTCCTAGCTATGGATCAGTGTATGTCTAAGTGTATTAAAACGGACAAATAGCGTCTTCCTTTTCTAAGACGATAATCTTCTCTCTGTATTTCTAGATGGTAAATACTCCGTGTCCCCACTATGCTAAAGGTTACTAGTCTTCATTTTATTGTGAAAATGGTTATTTTTAAACTGTTTTTAAAATTTCTTCCTCAAGATTTAGAAACAGTTCATAGGATCATAGAATCACAGAGTCATAGAATCAATCATAGAATTATAACATGGTTTGGGTTGGAAGGGACCTTGAAGATCATCTGGTTCTAACCCCCCTGCCATGGGCCAGGTTGCTCAAAGCCCCATCCAGCCTGGCCTTGAACACCTCTGGGGATGGGGCATCCACAGCTTCTCTGGGCAGCCTGTTCTAAGCAGGTCCTACAGTTTTGATTTCCTTTAATGTCTGAACTGATTTAAATTATATGTTTTAAAGTCCTGAAATGAATGTAAAAGAAAATTATAACCAAAATAACAAAAATGATTTATTTCAGTTGAAACCATAGTCATATTTATCCAGTAAGTGTTTGGTAATTTTACAGCATCATACTGAATTCTGAACAAGCTATTGATTTGAATGCAGACAATTTATGCATTTGGAAGCTAATTGTATACATGTTGCACTGCTACAACACCCATTAGCAGGACATTGATAATAATTTTTTTGATCTATCAGAATGATAATACCTAGTGTTCAGGAATCTCTTTTGTCTTCATCCATGCTGTTGTAGGCTAGCAACTTTCAAGACATGTTTTAGCACTTGTGTGTCTCCTCTGACTTTTGAGGAGTAACACAAGATAGCAGACAAGCTACTGGCATACAGCTGTCATTTGCAAGTTCTGAGTTGGTTGCACTATACTATCCTCATATAAGCACCAGTGCATACTAGAATCTGTGGTTCCTTCTTCAGGATCCTAAAATGAATAGAAACTAAACGAAAGATGTAGTTTAAGTACTTTACAACATCAGAACATGTGAAATTCAGGTGGTGTCAGGCTTAGATATCCATCTAAGGGAATAGGAAGTATTCAGGCATCTTTTTATTCCTTTGTGTGGTACTCTTCAAAGACACCAAAGGTGATTTCTTTTTAACTCTGAATTTATTCAGATCACAATATGCCACCATAATAGTTTGATACTTCAAGTGCTGGCTGGGGACAGACACATTCCTTGAGTTCAGCTCTGTTGTGTGCTTTCAGTGGAATTTGGGAATTACTTTGAATAGCAAGGATAGGCTTAAACATTTTCCCTCAGTAGCATATTTTCTGTCTTTTTTAAGTGGTATTAAGTGGCAGGTATTGCTATTACTTTTAGGGTCTTGTGCAGTTGAAATGGAAGGGGCCTGAAAAAGGGGCAAAGCTGTATATTACTTTGCAACCCAGGTAATACATCAGACTGCTCAAGAATGAGTGAGAATTTGCACAGACTGGGTGAGGTGATTTGCCAACCGTGGCTTTTGACAAGGTGGAGGAGGAGACAGATATTTCTTTTTATGCCAGAAAAGCACACATGGAAAATAAGCAACAAGTCAAGAATGCAGTTATAAGAACAAAAAGAAGATTAGCTGATAGTACCTGTGGCTCCATACTAACGGGAAAGATGTTTCTAATTGTGAGTAATGGTGGGTATCCTTGCTGACAGCTTCCTACTGTGTTCATGGAAATAGAACTTAGTACAGCCTTAATTCATGAACAGGATTGCCTTGAAACCTGTTCCCATTTATCGTCTCCTGATGCTTGCCTGCCCCCATATTTGTAGTTGACTCATACGTTAATAACTTAACTTGTTGATTAATAACCCAATATAAATGTTCTGTGAAATAAGCACACTTTACAGCTTTATCAGGCACTTCTTTTTGATTCTCCAGCTTCTAGGGTTCAGGTGGATTTTTATTTTTTTCAGCAGTGATTTTGAACATCATTACTAAAATAAGGAACTTGTAATCTTTCCCTGACAGTGCTTACTAAGCCATGCCTTTAAAGCTCTAGGAACAGTTGTTCAATACCAGTGGGAGCTATAAGAGGTCAGATCTATGGTTTCTCCTGGCACTTTATAGGATCACATCATCTTTATAGTTCTCAAAATGTGGTTTTACACAACATGCTCTTAATATTTTACGCAACAAGGATTTAAAACTTCTCAATACATCTCCCACTCAGCCAAAATTAAGGACCTGCTTCTACAAAGTCTTCTCCTCTTACTAGCCATTAACATTCATTGAAGTTCGAGATAGTCTGTGTGCCTCTAAAGGTACTTGGTTCTTCACAGATGAGGACTGTACTTCAGAACCAGAGTTTTATTGTTCGTGTGTATTTGGATCCACTGTGCATCTTCCCAGAGGACATTAGTCTAACATTATGCCTTTCTCTTCTCTACTTTCGAAACCATTGCCAAATACTCACTCCATTTTTTACAAGGAAGCCAAAAAACTAAAGTGCAAATGTATTTTCCCATTTTAAGGGAAACATTTTAAAATTTATTTGCTTTTATTTAGTGTGCATGTTGTATTTTCTTCTTATAGTCACTGATTATCTTCAGGAATATTCACTGGGCTGGCTGAGGTCTGCTCCCAGTACCCAGCCACAATACCAAGATGGACAATTTATTCCAGAAGTCAAAAGTATATGAGCCAAGTAAGCCCCATTTCCTTCAAATAATAGTCAGAGATAAATCCTTATTAAAAAAAGATCCTAAAGCCAGATGTGTAGTTTAGTTACATTAGCAGAATAAGATTTAACTTTAAAAATACCTGATTAACATCTCCAAAATTGTAAATTTGAAAGTTCAGTTGTCTAACCAAAAATCTGTTTTCATTTATTTTACTGACATAAAAAAAAAAAAAAAAAACCTAAAAGCAAAACAAACAAAAAACCAACACTAAAATCAGTAGTTGTGGATGCCTATAGATAAGTGGAATGTTAGCTGTAATCGAGTGGATTTCTGTTTTCTTCAAAAAAATACATAGGGCTTTATAAAAGGCATGGAAAAATCTTTTTTGTTTGTTTGTTTAAGGGAATAAAAGCCATTTGCCTTGTTTACATCACTTACAAACTCCAAAATCTTCGGATGATTTTGGAAGTTTAACTTGAAGGACTGCCCCAGGCCTTCTGGGATGAAAGTGTCTGAGGAGCGTGAGATAAGACAAAGTACAAGCACTTCCACTGCCCATGTGTATGTCTATGTTTATATACATATTGTAAAATTTGCTGTCTAGATATGGTGCTCAGGGACATGGTTTAGAAGTGGGCCTGGTAGAGTTAGATAACGGTTGGACTTGATGATCTTAAAGGTCTTTTCCAGCCATAAAGATTCTATGATTCTATGATTTGTAGCAACTGAGGCAGAAGTCAACTGTATTTGAAAAAAGGAAGAAAGATAAAAGTGAAGAAATCTCAAAAATCGGACAATCTTTGTAAAACCACCAAGAATTTTGCTACATGTTAAGGGGATTCATTAAATTACCCTGGAAAAAAGCTGACATATACCATTCCAGTTAGCAATGAAAGGTCAAACATAGACACTTTGAATCATGCATTGATGCTGAAGTGCTTTTTTCTGGGGGACTGAGACCTTAACTACTTCAGCAGTGTGTCCAGTGAGAGGTACAAAATGCCAGCCCCAGTGACTGTGGTCAGGCACATTAGAAGATGGCCGGTGTCAGCTTTCCTGGCTGATGATCTGTCTCATTTTCCAGAATACGAAAATTCCTGATCTCATTTACTTACAGTGAAGAAAAAATTGAAAAAGTGTGAAAGATAACCACATGTCTTTTGTAAGAGACAAAATGGTGATAACAGGAAAATTACAGTTAGTGATAGAACAGGTGTGTTGGACAATCCCTGTTCAGCTTTTGACCACTGAAAAAGACTGGTTCTGGTGGCACATCCCAGCTGAGAATCATCACTAGGATGGGACACTACTTTGCGCAGAGTGTGTGGGTCCACTTCCCTTCTCCCC
Source organism: Himantopus leucocephalus (assembly GCA_003993805.1). Lineage (NCBI taxonomy): Eukaryota > Metazoa > Chordata > Aves > Charadriiformes > Recurvirostridae > Himantopus > Himantopus leucocephalus. The sequence continues at coordinate 87,103,655 of RSEF01000002.1, forward strand.
ACCCACTGCAAGGGATTTGGGACAAGAAGAAGAAAGAGTTTCAGAGGGAGAATGGTTAAGCTTCAGCAGTTGCCTAGACATGTTTGGGAAAGCAGCGGCACCTTCATCAAGGCTACATACTCTGCAACTGGAGAACTCTATGCAGTCCCTCAATACACAGTCACTAACTTGTTTTTTTGTAACCTGAGCAGTTTGGAGCCAGTGAAGAATTCATCCCTGTTTCATTTTTTTTATAAGAAGAAGTAAACATATGTTTTAAAGAGAGATGAAATAAGCACATTTGGACAATCAAGTCTATATGCTTATGAATATTATGTTTCTATCAGTCTGTGTCCAAAGCAAGATATAGAATGATCTTTTAGTTTGAACATTTTTCAGAAATTCTATTCAATATTAAATCTGTTCTGTAGTTTCTCATTTCTTACTTGGCTATATCCTTTTACTGACATGTTTAGAAAGCAAAGTCAAAATAACAACAGCAATGCATCGAGAAGTCCATTGAACCATAGATCAAGTTGTTGCCAAGAATATTTATTAATTTATTATCTGTAAGCAAAAGTTATTTTCTTATGTTGACTGTGAAATAGATTATAGTCTTCCATGTTTCTTTGTTCTGTTTTCCCCTTCCAGTGCTTTCATTTCAAAAACGATATGATAAACAGACACTGTTGCTTAGCAACTTTAAATAGTTCCTTTTCAAACTGAATGTTATAGTTCAAAATATAATGTAAGTTCAGTGTATACTGTGTGATAAGTTATTGGAAAATAATTAACTTCCTCTTCCTTGGACTTATTTCTCAGAAACACATCTTATGGGTTATTATATCTGCTATTTGTCTAGAGAGAAGGAATTTGTCTAAACTATATTCATGCATAGAGATTTTGTTAAAAAGGCTATTTATTATCCTACATATTGAACAATTAATTTTTCAGTAATTAACATTTAAGTAAAATTTATTTTCCTTGATATGTATAGAACAAAACCAGTAGATTCTATAGTCTAAATGTACTTCATGTGGAGTCATTCTAGCTTGTATCGCTCCAGTGTGTACCCAATGATATAACCTGTTCATGCTGTATAGTTACACTTTGAAATTTGGGTTTTTTGTGAAATAATAGGCTAGAGTTTTAGTTATTTATCAGTTCAGTGATATTGAAGTCAGAAGCCATTCATTTTCATCTAGCAGATGAAGGTGTCCCAAGAGTTTTTGCCTGCTAATAAAATCAACCTGTTAGTAGTGGCTGGTAGGGATATATGACCATTAATACAAGTAGGGGTACGTTGTTATTGTTTTGACTATCTTCCTTATTTAGAAGCTTCTTGTGTATATTCTGAAACTGTTTCTTGCAAAAGGAAGACTATATGCAGATGAGTATGTATGTCTATTTTCAGGAATTAGAAGCCATGTGTTTGTTTAATTAGTATCTTGTATGTTGGTTAAAAGTTAATAATTGACATGCTTAATGCTCTTTTTTAAATCTTTCCTGGAAACAGATTTAGGTAGTAAGATTCTAAAACACAAATCAGCAGACACAGGCTTTTCCTCCTCACTAGTAAGTCACACTTACTGTTTGTATTTTTTGAAAAATCTTTTGCACTACTTTTTTAGGGAGAATGACATTTCTGCATTTTGATAGATGTGTAAGTAATTATTGTGGATAGAACTGAGATTTTCAGTAGAAGAAAGTTATGGAAGATTGCTGCGTTGTGACAAAAAGGATTTTCAGTAGAGGAAAGTGAGAATGGATGAAGAAAACAAGAAAATATTTGTTTAGGACTCATGATAAACCTGGATGTTGTCATATTATGGTACCTATATTGAAGAAAGGGAACAGAAAATAATTCATTATTATATAACACTATGCAACTTCTATATGCGTTAATTACTGTATTTTGGGCATCTATAAACAAACCAAGTATTTCCCAAATAGCAAGAATTTGGCAGTAATTTAATAGACAAAGATGAATACTATCTCTTCCAATTATTATCTTGAAAGGCTATTCAGGTAGATTGAGTTGCTGGGCTTCTCTTTGCTGAACTTCTCTTTGAAGCAAAGCAGATCTTCAGTTAACTACCTGGTAGAAGGGCAAAGTTCAGTAGATAACCCTTGCTCAACACCAGCAGTTTAACCCACACATCATTGCACAGATGATAACTCTGGAATTTCATATTCCCCAGGTTAGAATCACTGATAATGTTTTCCTCAAAAAGTTTTTTTTTTTTTTTTTTTTTAAGTGTAGGGGGAGATAGCTTTATTAATTTTTAATAAGAATTGGCAATTTTTACCAATATGTTTTTGCTTTCATTTCCTTCTGACTTCAAAGGGTAGAAAAATTTCTAAATAAATTAAGACATAAGAAGCAAAAATGTTCATAACACTTTCTTTGATCAGAAATTGCAGGCATGAAATAAATATGGATTAGAAATACTTCCTCTTTTAGTCATAAATTGTCTCTTAAAATTTGGTGAAAATTACTGCCTAACAGTTCTACAATTCAGTGTGCAGCCAACCACTTCTTAGTGGTGCTAGAATCTATTAAAGGGAACAAAATTGTGGAAGATAGCATTCTTGATTTAGAAAATGGACTATCAAATTGGTGAAAGATGAGCTGAAATATCCTCCATGCCTTGTTAAGTTGCCTAACATCAAAATACTAAGCAGAAGTCCAATTGAAAAAAAAAAAAAGGTTATTTATTTTAGTTTCATTTTATATGGTTAGTCTCAAGTATGTACATGAAAAAATTCAAATCACAGTGTTTTCTGAGTTGGTTAACAGCTAGATTTGATCAAGTATCAATCAAATACTATTATCAGTGGTAACAGCTGGATCAACTTTTCCAGAGCTAGTACCTAAAGAGAACAGGCGGATGAAGTTGCCAAGCCACTCTCCATCATATTTGAGAAGTCATGGCAGTCTGGTGAAGTTCCCACTGACTGGAAAAGGTGAAACATAACCCCCATTTTAAAAAAGGGTAAAAAGGAAAATCCAAGGAACTACAGGCTGGTCAGTCTCAACTCTGTCCCCAGCAAGATCATGGAGCAGATCCTCCAAGCAAGTCTTCTAAGACACATGGAAAATAAGGAGGTGATTGGTGGCAGCCAACATGGCT
>RSEF01000002.1:87106867-87128070 GCA_003993805.1 Himantopus leucocephalus
ACGTACTGAGGCCCTGCTTCCCAGGAAATGGCTAGACATTGCCTGCTGATGGGAAGTAGAGAATAAAACTTTTTGCTTTTCTTTTCTTCTGCACTTTGACCTTCATTTTTCTTTATTAAACTGACTTTATCTTGGCCCACAAGTTTTTCATCTTAATTTTTCCCTCTATCCTGCTGAGGAGAGGGAGTGAAAGAGCAGCTTGGTGGGCACCTTTCAGCCAGCCAAGGTCAACCCAGCACATCCTCCCATGTTAATTTATTATATCTCCTAATCTATTGTAGGAGGTGGAGTAGGCTAGTTACATAGCTATGTTGTAAACGAGTGTAGGGTACAGCGGAAGGGCTTTTCATTCTGGAGACTTCCAAGAGTTTTTGGACAATGCTTACTGCGTCATCAGGCAAAGGTACCTGCCAGCTCCACCAATAGAAGCCATTTGGACATATCAGCCTGGAGAACCCTCTAGGTTCTCATAATTTTGGAGACAGTACAGCACATTAAAAAGAGTGGTGGCATTCATTCTGGACTCCTGGTAGGCCATCAATTAAAAAAAAATCAATTCATTTATAACCAGTTGAGGTGCATGGGCACATAATAGATGCCATTCCTAATGATTTATTTTGGCCTTCAGTGTTGCAAAAANTTACAAAAGCTTGTGATACATCCTTTTCTGGTTACAACTAGTCTCTTTTGCTTCCATGACACAAGAGAGATCTGCTGCTTTGACTTTGGAAATGGAACTAATATTTGGAACTAATCGTCCTATTACACTTACTGAAGCCCTGCCACTCAGTGGCATGGGAGTAGAATTACGCCCGCAGCATGTTAACAGTTCTTGTACTTTGTGGTATTTACTCTAATTAAAGTAACTAAGAGCTTGTTTATTAGAGGCACATTGAACCCAAATTGACTCAAGGTGTAGCTTCAAAGCAACCTAGCTAAATGTGTGTTTGCATAACTTTTCAGTGGCATGTTCAATTTCTTTTAGACTACAAATAAGAATAAATGAATCAAAATTACAGACATTTCGGTCCTAAATTATTATTTCTGTGGAAGGGTTTGCTGTTTCTTAAGTCATATAAAAGTTAAACCAGGTCATTTTTCTTCAGTGTCTCTACTTAGACAAGGCTTAAATGATTGGTTTTGGCAAGCATGTCATCACATGATAAAACTCATGTTGTGATTAGGGTGGATGTAGGCATTTATCTTCTGCTGACAGGTTCAGACAAAAGGAAGATAAGTGAAGCTATTGTAATTGTAAAGTGACCTTTCTGCTTTAGGGATATTGACAGCTATCCTCTTACTGCTATACAGTATGTTTGCCATCATGATAATTAGGTTTTTGTTAGTCTATTGTTGGTTTTTATACTTACAGTGCTCTCTCTTGAAATGTTTGTAGATTTCGTCTGGGTTTCTCAAGATAACATTTACTGTGTACCTGACAAAATGTCAGCAAATAGTAGTACATGTTTTCTTAAAAGGACTCTTGCTTTTATCATGTTCGTATCAAACCATAATTTCTCTGACCTGAAAATATATGCTCTTGCTTTTTCAGTTTTAAGAATTATTTAATTCATGTATATTCTTTGGGATCCATCTGGTTAGAATCCAGAAGAGCAGGCCAACTGCAAAGTTTCATGTATAAAATACAAAGGCACAAATTTATCTTTTGAACACAAAAAAAAATTAAGCGTATTTGCAACTCAGTTTTCACAAGTTGCTTAAAAACTGAGGCAGCTATAGGATGGAAACATTTATTTAGTGATTTTTAAAATAAAGCTAATCTTACTGCAAGCTCATCGTGGAGACTGTTATTCATTTTGCCAGTGGCAAAGCACCAAAAAGGGCTAGACGGTAAGAAGTAGACTCGAATTTGATTTGGCAACCAGTCAGGTAACTAAGAAAGCCCTATTACACCTTTGTTGTTCAACTACACACGAATAAATCTGACTTTGTGCCTGCTACTCACACTTTAGATGGGATCTCTGGCAAGGTGCTGGCACTGGGCATAGTTATGGCCTGACTTTCCATCTTCTTGGTCAGTACCACTGAATAAATGCAAGGATTATCCTGATTTACTGCAGCTGTAAATTTACCATCCTTCTTTCCTCAGGGGAAGGAGGAATTTTGACTTAACAGTTTGGCGTAAGTCATAAACTAGATGTTAATGTAACTCCTCTTTGACAATGCCACCCTGTGGTAGTCAAGTCGATTCACTGCTGCTCAGAAATAGAGCTCAGCAAATAATTCACGGGGGTTCTCCCTCAGCTTCTGCAATATCTGTGACTAACCTGAGGTTTCCCAGCATTAATACATTATTTGTTTGACAACTATCTTTTAAGTGACTGCTGTTTAGATTGTTTGTGTATGTATGCATGATGACAACTTGTGAATAAAAAGACAAATCCCATGTCTGAGAAGAAATGCTAGAGTCAATGAGGAGATACTTTCCCGTAAATTTTGCCTTCCTTGTAGTGTTAGACCACCACTACTTCAACACTAGCATTATAATTTGTCAATGTACATTTATGATTTATTGTTATGCCATTTTAATCTCTTTATAGAGAGATTCCCTCCTATTCTATTTTCAGTAAAGTGAATTTACCAGGAAAAGATTTTCAAAGGCACAGATACCTCACTCAAAATCCATTGAACTTCAAATAAGGAACTTAGAGGTAAGGTAAGCTCTTCTACATTTGTTCTTTGACTTTTATCTTTACATACTGTGTATATGATGGGATTCATGCTAGAATTTAAAAAAAAAAAAAGTTTCAAGAAAACACTCTAAAATGTGTCTANCAAATAAGGAACTTAGAGGTAAGGTAAGCTCTTCTACATTTGTTCTTTGACTTTTATCTTTACATACTGTGTATATGATGGGGTTCATGCTAGAATTTAAAAAAAAAAAAGTTTCAAGAAAACACTCTAAAATGTGTCTGCAGGAAAATATTTGTTAGCTTTCCAAGTCAGCTACGGATATGGAAACATAACTGTCTCTTTAGAACAATATATTATATAAAATAACTTACATTGTTCATTTTATGGTGAAGAAAACATCCTATATGCCATAACGACACTGACAGTAAAATTCACTGAAAAAACTCTTTCCTTATTTCTTCATAAAATATCCTTATTTATGTCTGATATGCCATAGAAAAACTGTTTGCAACAATCTCCCCTTCATCAATCCCAGCAATAAGCCATTTGTTGTCTTAATAGTTGGTAATCATTGATCCTTTGCATCAAACATGTAGTCTTACCTTCCTTTTATACATGTAGACTTCGAAGTTTTTCATGTCTTCAATACCTGTATTCCTTTTCATATACTTTCAGAATGTTTGATGCCTTCTGTTGTTAAAAGACCATCAGTAATATTTGACAGTAGGCTACTGTCAGGCTACTGTAGAGATAGAAAGGGAAAAGTTACTGGATTTATTAATATGAGACTATTGTGTGCCAACAATGATGGGTTTAATGTGTGATAAGGACCATGTGTCAATACATCCTCTACCTAAAAGCCTCTCAGAACCATTGAGAGACCCTAGGTCACATGAATCAAGCATTGTCAGCTGCCGTTACTTAATCTGCCTTAACAAGGAGCTGTCTTCTGTCAATGAGAGTGCCTGCCAAGGAAAGAAAAAAGCAGACATAAAGGAAATTTAATTCTTTTACTTTCAGATACCTGAAGGTCTCTCTGCAATTGGAATTCTGACTGGAATTCTGCAATTGTGGAGAGCTCCTGTTATTGGAGGCAGACAGACAGAAAAACGTAGATGCATATCAAATCTTTAAGAACAGCAGACCATACAGAATAAAATTCATGAAATAATCTATGTCTTACCTGGAAATATTGACAATCAGTCCAAATTGGTTTACTTTTTGTTACTTCAAATGTAGCAAAGGAAAACAAAAAATATGTCAATTTTTTTTAATAAAAAGTCCTTATTAGTGAAAGATTAGTCAGAGATAAAAGGACAGAAGATAGATCATATTATTGGCAAACACTATAGTAATATACAGTTTAAGTTCTCCAGGTACAATCATGATGTTTTAAAGTTTATTTTTCCACTTAGAAAAAAACTGGACTGACAAATGTGAAATTTTTTTCTTTGATACGGTAATCTGGAGACCTAAGCCAGGGACATGGGTAAGTTCGTAGAACTTAGATCTGGATCTGGATGCACACTTCTTCAAAGACTGTAAGGATCTAACACTGGAAGTTAGGTTCAACCATTGCCTCGGTTTCATATGCATATTCTAACTACCTGCCTTTTATGAAGAGCAGACAGCATTAATTTGGCCTTGCACTGCCAATAGATCATGGCCTGCAGTCAAAACTGAAGTATTTTATGCATAATATTATAAAAGAATATGGCATGTGCTGTGATGTTTACACTTGTTAGATGCATTTGTTCAAAGAGACTGCCATTACTTAGGGTAATTCCTCTATTCTTATGGTACCAAAGAGTGAGTGAGGAATGAAAAGAGAAATGCATAAATTGCCTAAAAGTCTCATCCAACTTCTCTTTAAATCTATACTTTGCAGCTGTCAATGCCAAAAGCTATAATATAATGTATAAGAGGAATACGGAATTATCCATGCAGAAAATATAAAGAAATGTAAGTCTAAAGGTGAGCTTTAGAGTAGTTACTTATTCTAGATAGCAGTCTCTATAAAATGATTTTTTCCCTGATGCCAGTAATTTGAACAATAAAAGTGAAAGGATAACAAATTGGTCTTTAAAGGTGACAATGTGGTGACTGAAATGAGTGATGTTCCTACACATATAAAGCAGCAAGAGCTTTTCCTCTGTCTTTAGTGGTATATAAATCCATCAGTCTTGCAGACTCGGATCCAGATTTTTTTTTCTCATGATTAGAAGACATTTTATATATAAACAGATTCCTGTAAATATAAAAGACATTTGGCTGACTAAGATCTTTGCACGGCCACAAACAGTATTGCTGTCTCACCTGTTGTGATATATTTAAACAATAAAATTGAAATTGGTCATTCCCAGTTAATAAAAAATACTCTGTCCAGAATGTAAAACAGAAAACAAACTCAATATATTAACTTTTAAATTACTGTCTGGAGACTCCACTCTATGATTGTAGGAGGAGTTCAACAAAACTCTTCTGCAGATTTTTTTTTTACTTGGAAAGGAATCAGATTTGGTGATATCCAGGCATTCTGCAAGATCACTACTGGTTTGCCTGACATAGTGAAATAGCTGCTAATAGCATTCAATGTTAATAAATCAAATCTATAAGGGAACAGCCTAGATTTTTCTCTCTCAGAAGTAATCTTTGCAAAATGATATTCTTAAAATGGAAACTGTTTTACTGGGGAAAATTCTTCTGATGCATTTTTTTTTAATTGCACTGAAAGAAAAAGTCAGATATTTTGAAGTCCCAGCAGCAGAATGAGATTTTATGGTCCATTCAACGCAAGAACTGTTTCCCTGAAGGTTTTAATTCCAGGAACAGTCATTCAATTTTGATAAGCAAGTTGATAAGAACAAGAGGAAAAGCATTTCCCTCATCTATCAGTATAGGTGAGCAACCTGTCATTTTAAAAATTAAATTTTAGAAATGTAACCAGATAACTATGTCCCACAAAGGGCACAGCAAGCCATGCCCAGTGAAACTTATTAGAGAAATATTGGCCAGAACTACAAGCATCTATTCAGAATCATAAAGATATTTTAGTACAAAGAGAAGAAAGAGGAGGAAGTTTCAAGGATGGACTCTGAAAAGTAAACCATTTGTTTTGGCAGTAAAAATAGAGGTTAACTCAAACCAAATTTCAGATGGAAGCAGATCTTGAATTTTCCACATAGTTGGCTCTAGAGCTCCATCCTCTTTTTCAGATGCAAAATGGCCAGGTAATAAGTATTTGGACTTTTATGTTTTTGAACTATGATACAGCAACAGAATCTTCTGCTTATCTTGCATCTCTTCTTGCAGCCTGATTGCACTGATCTTCTAAAGCATTGCTTAGGATCCTGAAGCAAGTATTAAACAACTGTCTACAGTTTTCTTTTTCTTACTTTCCGCTTTACTTTGGCTTATCAGTCCTCTTCATGTTCTTTACCTTCCATTGATCCTGTCCAGAGACTGTCCATCAGTCTCAGTGGGTTAAAAATATGGGAGTTAATGCTTTACAGACCTGTAGTTTGGTTTTCTGTATTTACTTTTGATTCCCATAGTGCATGGTGCAAGACTGATTTTTCCTTTTAATGCATACACTTTCTTAAGTACTAGATCTAGTCAGATTATCTTCTTTACTGTTGTGCTAGCTGATAAAGTGTACCAGTGATACTAAAATAATACTCACTGCCTTAGCCAGTCTTTTTCATTGGCTTGTTCGCTTAGAGACTTTTACATCTCTTCTATGGGGATTATCTTTAACTCTGAGCATTTACTTATATGGTGCTGTAACAGAATGTCAAAGAAAAGAAAAAGGAAGAATTCACAAGAAAAAAAAACTAGAAAAACTAGTTATAAGGACTTGTGAAGATCCTGTCTGTGTAAAGATGACTTTGCCATATAATATAGAGGGCAATTTTCTTCTTAAATGCTTCTTTCATTTTACTGTTGTACCTTTGCCCTGACCCAAACTTTCGTCTCTTTTTTCCAAAGAGTCCATTACTTAATCTTCTCATTTCTCCATTAATCATTTAGCTACAGCAACGTCCAATATTGCCAGGAATTTAAACCTTTTCCTGTCTTGGCTATGATTCTTAGCCCTGTTGACAGGCCTAAAATATAGCCTCTTGCAGTCTATATAAAGATGAGAAGTGTAATGATGTTTGAACAACAGCGTGATCTGGAGTTTGAGCCTTGTGAATTCAGATTTTAACAGAACACTTCTTTTTTTCCCATGAAAAGACAAATGAGCACAGGAACCCTTATGCAAGACTGCGCATCTTCAGCTACTCACCACAGTATCTGCTTTACAACTAAAGGATATGAATGTGCTCATGAAGCTCAATTTGACTGTATACTAAGGGCTAGACTGTGCCTTGAAAAACAGGAAGGAGAAACACAACAGCAAGGTTCCTTACGGAATAACGGTAGACTTGTTTCTAAGAATTTTTAGGACAAGTCAGAATGCTGTGAGGCTGCAATTCTGTCTCTGTTTCCTTCTGCCTCTTCAGTTATCCCAAAACAGCTAGAAGATTACACAAGTCTGGTACCTAGGCAAACTGGGTTAAATATTCAGAAAGGTTTAAAAAGTCAGACTGTTCCCCATATTTGATGCTTGCAGAGGAGTTGTGTTCCACAAAAAAAGTCAATGCACTGAGAACCGCGCTCTTAAATGTATACAGGACTCAGCTCTGGAAAATCTGGTCCCCTTGAAACTTGCATGTTAGTATTAGGGTATGATGCTGGTGCATGGAGGAAGAGACTAGCTACCTCTGTACTGATGAATTCAAGCACATGCAGAAATGTTTGTGGGCATGAATTTGGCCTGTGCTAACTACTGCCTTCCCAAAGAATTACCAAGCACACTTTGACAATTCAAATAATCTCACAGAATCTTTCATGTTGGAATGTGCCACAGAGGAAAACTCTTAATTTTGCATAGTTTACAAGAGCAGGTTTGAAATGGTTTATTAGTTTGTTAATGACATGTAATTAACCAGCAATCAATGAACTATATATGCAGGATGAATATTGTTAATACAGCAGATAAAGCAGAACGCATTTACAATATGTTAAAAAATCCATTAAAATTTCTAAATATGTCTCTATAACTAATCCCAAGGAGTTATAATCACAAACGTACACACAGTGTTACACACACAACCCCTCCCTAACAGCACATGAGGATTACAAGTACCCCCTTGCCCTGTTTGGAGGTGCAATCTCCCCTATTTGCACTCACGTTCTGCAGGACTTGTGGGTGCTTTTACCTTGTGGGACCCCATGCTGCTCCCCGCAGCTGGTGAGGCTGCACCCACAAGCTTGCGTGCACCCCAGGAGGTGTGGGTCACTGCTTACAGTAGCCCCCTGGCCAGAGAGCAGGCAATTTATGGCAGAGAATCATAGAATGGTTTACACTGGAAGGGACCTTAAAGATCATCTAGTTCCAACCCCCCCCACCATGGGNACCATGGACAGGGACACGTCCTACTAGACCAGGTTACTCAAAGCCCCATCCAGTCTTGAACACCTCTAGGGATCATCTGACCACACTGCTCTGTCTGGCCAAGGCAGAGGTGTGATGTCAATGGGATGACTTCTAGCAGTGCCAAAACAGGTTTTTACTGCTGCTGTGTCTACTCCAAGGTCTCCACCCGCATGTTACAACTTGTTATACTTCTTTTATACTTTTGTTTCAAAAGTCCGTCTGTAATTCCTTCATTATTCTTTTTCCAGCTGATGTCTGTCTTCCCCTTTTACATGATCAGTTGGGGGCTGATAGCTGTCTTTCTATTTAGCACAATGAGCTGTGGGCAAACGCTCTATAGTTTTGCATATTCAAGCCAGCATACACATTAAATAGCATCATGTTCTTACCCTAACAGATGCTGTTATCCAGGCCATTTGCCAAGGGTAGACTGTGAACACACTGCACAAAAGAGATGTTCTGAAACCATCTAGTTGGACCTCGTGCTAAAAACAGGTTCAACATGCAACTCAGATCAGATGTTTTTGTGGTTTGTCCAGTTGGGTCTTGGAAACCTCCAGAGCTGGGGATTATACAATATGTTGGGGCAAGCAGCTCCAGTTCTTAATTATACTGAGCAATTTTTTCCTTGTATCTACTTGGAACTTGTCCTGTCATAATTTAAGACAATTTTCTCTTGGCATCCAGCCATGCACCTCAGTAAAGAGCTCGGCTCTGTCTTCTCAACAACTTCCTTGTAGGAGTTGGAAGGCTACTGGCAGATCCCCTCAAAGCCATCTCTTCTCCAGGGTGTATTTGTCCAGTTCCCTCAGCTTTTCCTCACAGGGGACGTGCTCCAGCCCCCGACCACCTTGAGGGCCCTCCAATGGACACACACAAGTTTATCAACGTTTTTTCTTGTACTGGAGGGCTCTAAACTAGGTGCAGTGCTTAGGGCATGGTGTTGTAAGAGTTAAGTAAAGAGGAGTGATCAATTACCAGTGACATTACTTCCCAGTAATAAGACGAAGGATGCTGTTGGCCTTTGTTGCTGCCAGAGCACACTGCTGAATCATGTTTTTCCTGCTGTCCACCAAGACAACTAGGGTCTGTCCTAGTGTAGGACTTTACATTTGTCCACCTTCAATTTCAAAAGGTTCTCGCCAGCTCATTCTTTTATCCTATGTAGGCCGATATGAGCAGCAGCCCTGTCCTTGAGTGTATTGACTGCACATCCAGTTTGTTGTCCACATTCTGGGAAGCATTCCTGTTTGCTGCTATAGATGGTACTATGCCACTTCAATGTCTTCATTCTCCCACTGTCCTCCATCCATGTCACAGCAGGCGTAACAACTTCACATGTCCATCCAGTGTGACAAGAAAACACCAGAGAGCAGTAACCGTCTGAGCCATTTTATTGGGTTTACATGGCAAAATTTTGGTAGTGGGGGGTCTACAGGGGTGGCTTCTGTGAGAAGCTGCTAGGAGCTTCCCCTATGGCTGANGGGGGGGGGGGGGGGGGGGGGGGGGGGGAGGAACACTACCACAACCCCAAATCCCCATCCCTCTGTGCAGCTCAGGGGGAGGGGTTAGAGAAATCAGGAGTGAAGTTAAGCCCAGGAAAAAGGGAGGGGTGGGGGGGGGAAGGTGGTTTTAAGGTTTGGTTTTATTTCTCATTACCCTACCCTGATTTGATTGATACCAAATTAAATTAATTTTTCCCTAAGTCAAGTCTGTTTTGTCTGTGACAATAATTGCTGAGTGGTCCACTCCTATCCTTATTTCAACCCATGAGCCTTTTGATATATTTTTCTCTCCCCTGTCCAGATGAGGAGGGGAGCAATAGAGCAGCTTTGGTGGGCACCTGGCATCCAGCCAGGGTCAACCCACCACAGCCATACAGCAAGACAGAGTTTGGTTCCTACAAAAGATAAAGGAGATACAAAAACTCATCTTGTCTGAACATGAGCAGCAAAAGGGGGAGCAACGTGACTTTCAGGAGCTGGAGTGTCCCAAGACACACTGGCAGCAGTTGTGGGCTGTGTGCTGATGTACTGAAAGCTCATCAGGGACTGCAGACCTAGGGAGGGTTGGGGCAAGTTGTTTCCTAAAAAGAGGAAGGTGTGATAACAGTAGGTAACGGCAGAACATGGCAGGCACGTTGTACTAGACAATTATACTTCTGAGCAGACACAAAAACCTGTGGAATATGTTCTGTGTCAGGATCTGTGTCAGGTAATTTTCAGTCTCATCAAGGCTGACTCATTTTGGGAAACAGGAAGCTAAAATCACATAGAAGAGTCTGTGCCATGTCGGTGGCAGCAGTGACAGAGAACGTTCCTGAGTATGTTTAACTTACCAGTGTAAATGTAGACTATATGCATTCTTTTTCCTACTTTCCTTTCCTACAGCCACACTGTGAAGTAGCTCAAGACACGTGTTTTCTCAAACATTCTCTTAAATTGATTGTCAATGTAGACCAAATTCTAACTTACATGTATGGTAAACCATTGGGATCCAGTGGGAAATTACACTGAAGGATAAAATTGTAAACTGAATTTTTGTTTTGAAATAAGTACCACATAGTATAATTCCGTTTACAGTATAATACAGCAGTGAGACTGTTTATTTTTTCTCAGAATACTTTGTTTATATATTATCAGCAACTCAGTTCAGTAAAAAGAAAATACAATTTTCTTTCAAAGACTGACAGTTCCATGCAAGTCCAGTGATCAAAAATTCCTGAGGGAAAAGAGTTTCTATTCCCTTTGTGTGGAAAAATGAGAAAAAGCATAAGACATACATCACCCACTCACCGCTCCTCTAGGGATATTTGGAGAGGCAGTCTAGCAATCAGAGCTGAGGAGCAGTGGATTTTCCACTTCACAGGAGAAGCCAAAGTTTTGCATTTTATCCCTTTTTGAAATGAAAACTAGAAGTGCAACCATGTTTTCCATGTGAAAATTTCCAGGCAGCCCTAATACCTGCATATGAACTTAGACACTAGGAGGGTAATGGACGCCCAGAAAGGCTCAGTGAAGGAAAAGGTCTCTTACTCAAGAGCTCATTTTTCGGCAACCAGTTTCTGTTCAAAAGGACTAGCTGCTCGTTGCTGCTCTCCCATGAGGCAAGCATTGCTGCACATTGCACAGACGATATGAAACAGTGCTGACTGAGACAACTTTTCTGAGAGACATGACACAGATGACACACTGTAAGAAATGACACAACTAATCAATTTACTGCGAGTGTCACAGAGGTGGCCTTACAGCAAAAATGAGGCTCCTCACTACAGTAGCAGAGGTGAGCAAACTCTGGTTATCCCTTCTTTTGTCCCTCCACAAAACAAATATTCGGTGCAGCTTTAAAGTAATTCTGTGATTATTCCTCCCAGCAGAACCAGAGACTCTGGAAGGCTCCTATCCAGGCTACATCTCATTAGATGCCCTTAAGGCTCTTGAGCAACATTGCTCGCTATTGAGTTTGAGACTTGCTTCCTTAATTGTCATTATTTTGTACAGTATTTCCTGTACTAACTAGCATGACTGATATTGTGAAGAGCCGGGCTTTCCTGGTTTGAGGAAGAAACTGTGAAAGAAGGAAGAAACCATGTCTGCTAGTCAGTGAAGGTTTTGCAAGTGCTCAGAAGGCTTGACTATATTAAGATGAAATATGCTAGTACACGTGCCTTTGTGTAGAGGGAATAGTCGAGATGCATGTAATGTCTTGTTATTTTATGTTAGTGGAAACTTAGTAAGAATAGGACATTAATAAGGCACAGACATAGCTGACACAATGTAAGATAACACCAAGAAATTTTAAGGTATTGTAGTCATTCCCAGAGAAGACCTGTTAATGCCTGTTATCTTCTTTTCAGGACTTCCTACCAAATATTAAAATCCTTTACCTACTCTAGCTGTAGTCTGTGACCTTTATTGTCAAGGTCTTTGTTATATAAAGACAAGGCCAACCTTTTAGAGACAGTTTGGATGGTAAATTAGATAATGCAATGTATGGACTGTTTCAGGGAGTAAATGTCCCTTCCTTCCTTTGAGGATTGATAGTATGAAATAATGCCTCTAAAATGAAAAAAAGAGGGTACTGAAAACGAATGTGAATTTTATGCCTTCCTCCACATTATGATTATGAGTGTCATTGTGCAGATGTTAATCCAGAGCAGGCAATGCCTTTCTCAGACCAGTGAGCCTTGTCATCAGAGGTCAGATAGAAGCTTGCAGCTGGGGACGGTCAAGCTGGTGAATGAGAAGGAAAAGCTTGCTGAGACCATAATCCCTTCACTCATGTCAAAACAGATTTGAGCTATTGTTCAGCCTGTGGAACCTCTATTACCTTTAGAAGTCATTCTTTTTGAAAGCATTCAGAAGCCTATGGATGGGAAACTTGAAATGAGCACAGTTTAAAGGAATTCACCTCTGTCACTTCAAGGAGAGAGCAGCCTGTGCCCTACTGTTATGAACATAAAACACAGGTACAGTGGAAAGTCCAAAGAAAAAACAGTGTAAGTCCACTGGTTTATGAGTTTTGGTGTAGAATAATTATAATCATGTGGTTTTGATTAGTATTTCTAATTGTTAGCATTTAACACATAAACAAAGGTAATCACTTGCCTTAATCCTGGTCTGAGGGGCAAAGTTCCTTTAGTTATGGGTGGGAGCTGTACTTGCAAATGAGATACAAGCTGCCGAGCGTAACCATAATGCACAGCTGAAAAACTCTGCTAAGTGAGACAAGAAACCCAGAAATTAGAATCCATTGCAGGATGAGTAAGGCCCACATAAGGGATTAAAAAAAGGCAGAAGGTTGGAAAGTACCACTGTAATCTGAAGAGAGCTCAAAAGTTATGTGGAAGTAGGAAGGGATGCAACATGGGAAATAGTTACTAAGGCTGGCCGTGCATGATCTCATCACTTCTGGGAAGCTAAATATTAACTTTGTAAATAGGGATAAAGAAGAGCAGTAGAGCACATGAGAGTTTGGAGACCAATCCGTCTTCTTTTGACTGAAGACCAGTAAGGCCTAAGCAGTTTTTTTCATACTCTCTGAGATCACTGATATGTTGAGAAAATTATCAGCATTTAGTCAATATAAATGATTAGTAAGAACATGAGCATCAGTCAACATAACGAAAGTAAAAACTGATGACATGATTTCATAGAAATCACAAAATATCTAGATGTATTGGTAAAATAAAGGGGTATATGGGCCCTTTCAAAGAATCTAAAGGAATGGCTTGTTTGTGTTTACAAGAAAACCAGGCATGTATGCTGGGTCTCAGACCAGGGCCATAATTCGCAGCTGTCTGATTTAAACAAGCTTTTAGGTAGAAGAAGAGAGGATAAGAAATTTGATTCTTTGGTGGGAATGATCATAGGAGACTCAATCTCATAGAAGTTGATGGAGACACAAAAAAGAACAGAGCAAAGGCAGGTTATAGCTTTTGTTCTAAAGTGTAATGAATTGCCTCTGTTTTCAGCTTGTTTGGGTAAGAAAAGAAAAAGAAATAAAAAGGATTTATCAAGAGATTTTGACTGTGACACTGCCTGGTTGGCAGGAAATGCTTTTACTCCACTCCTCTTTTACACTCTCTTCCTTTACACTCCCCCTCCCAAGACAGCCTGTATCACCTCACAGGAAGAACAAGGATAAAATCTAATTCCAATGTCAAAATGATCTTATAAGAAATTTACTAGATCTGGGCAACCACAGAAACTTCTAGAGTCTATGAGGGTTGCAAGTAGGGTTTCCAGGTTGCAAAAAGGAGCGTAGAAAATAATACAAAAATAAACAAACAAACGAAAAATAAAACAGAACTGGATGCACATGGCACAAACCCACTTGTCTGATGGTAACACATTCCTGGTGCTGAATTACACTGAGATAGCTGGTGTACCTTCTGCAATTGAATTGATGTAGAAGAATTGGAAAAACCACCAGGTGTTTCATGGAACAAACAAATGAAATGCCTTAGTTTCTGTTATGCAAACTTCCATAAACTACATTGATTACAGAAGTTGAGAAGGAAAGGGAGAGGCAGAAGGAGAGAGAAATTGTAACATTACCCGAAATAAAATCATCTCAACCATTCCACTTGGTGTGGACAGACTGGTAATATCTTGGAGTGTGTTGGAAAAATGCAGACAAAGAAGGATCAAAGCTACCTTTTGAAACTTCAAATTTCAAAGGGCACCTGAGCCCTATGACTGAGTTCAGATTAAACTAGACAGCTGCCTACTAGATCTAAAAGAAGTTAACTTCTACCAGTAGCAGTCACAACTTTCACAAAACAATTTGAGACTCAGCTTGAGAAAACTGACAGTCTTAAGTCCTGTCAAATAAATGCCTGCAGTATACCAATGAAAGTATGTAATATTTGTTGTGACACGTGTGTATTCCTAGAATCAGATCAACAATTCAATTTCAAATGTGATGAATGCAACTGAGCTGTGTTTTGTTTGCAATGAAATAATGATTCCAAATATTTAACCAGTCTACAACTGTTAGGGAGGTGTAAGTTCAAGCAGGTCTCAATAAAATCAGTCCTGATCATGACATGGACCAAGAACTACCAGAAATTCTAATACCTCCCTGACAAGCTGCAATGGCTCAACTGAAGAATGCTTTTTTGTAATAATGGCAAAAGTGAAAATGCAGTTATCAGATACCTTAGTTTGCTGAAGAAAGGCAAGCAACAACGTCAACCAACTGATTTTGTAAAAAGATCAGCTTTTTAAAACAACTAAAGCAGCTCTTCAGCATTTGGCGATGGGAACAGGTATTATTAAGGGAACAAAGCCACAGCAAGGGACTAAACTTGAAGAGAGAAGTCAGATAATGGTAAAGATATTAAGGAAAAAAGATCATGCCTTCTTCTATCATGTAGAAACACCCTGTGTTATTACTGACAAACTGTTCTCTTCCATCTGATGTATATGCCCACCTGAGAAAGAGAAGGCAGTTGGAGAGGCAAACCCCTTGGTCTCAGCAAGTCGTCTTCTGAACAGTGAAAAGTTCTTTTCTACCTTTTTTGTCTTTTTTTTTTTTTTTGTTACAGCAACCTCTGTGTTTCAAGACTTTGAATTCAGTATGATTTCCTATCAATAATGGGGCAGAGGATGAGGTGGCATTTTATTTGTTTAAAGGCCCTCCAGTTCACAACATTGAATTAATAGGCTGAAATTAATTTATCTACTTATTGATCAAGGCTTCTTGGAAAAATCCATCACACTCAACTAAAGAACCTTTCATTTTAAAGTAGTGAACTTTAAAATTATATAAGGAAATGCAAAATATTCTCTAGAATACACAAAGACCTTGATAGGCTGGGAAGGTGGACTAACAAGAACCTTATCAAGTTCAATAAGGACAAGTGTCAGGTCTTGCACTTGGGAAAACATAATCCAGGACTGCAGCATAGACTGGGGAGCCCAGTTCCCCATCTACATGTCTAGGGAACAGCTCTATGGAAAGGAATATGGGAGTCCTGG
Organism: Himantopus leucocephalus; assembly: GCA_003993805.1. NCBI lineage: Eukaryota > Metazoa > Chordata > Aves > Charadriiformes > Recurvirostridae > Himantopus > Himantopus leucocephalus. Next base: position 87,122,489 of record RSEF01000002.1, read on the forward strand.
TGGACAACAAGCTCAATATGATTGAACAGTGTACTGCTGCAGCAAAGAAAACCAACAGGATGCTGGGTTGCATCAACAAGAGCATCACCAGCGGAGATAAAGAAGTCATTATCCCACTCTACTCAGGCCACAACTGAAATACTGTGATCATTTTTTGTCTCCTCTATACAAAAAAGGTGTGGACAGGCTGGAGGGGATCCAGAGAAGGGCCACAAAGATGATCAAAGGACTGGGAAGCCTGCCATATGAGGAAATGCTGAGAGAATTGGGTTTATTCAGCCTTGAGAAAAGAAGGTTTAGGGGGGACCTCATCACCATGTTCCAGTATTTAAAGGGTAGCTACAAAGAAGATGGAGACTCCCTTTTTACAAGGAGTCACATGGAAAAGATGAGGGGTAATGGGTACAATTTACTCCTGGGGAGATTCTGACTGGACACAAGAGGAAAATTTTTCACAATAGGAACAGTCAGCCATTGCAATAGTCTCCCCAGGGAAGTGCTGGATTCCCCATCATTGGACACTTAAGATTCAGCTCGAGATGGTGCTGGGCCATCTTGTCTAGACCATGCTTTTGCAGAGAACAGTTGGACCAGATGATCCTTGAGGTCACTTCCAACCTGGTATTCTATGATTCTATGATGTCTTTCCTAGTGAAACAATCTCAGCCCTGCATTAGGTTGTAGAACCTTTATGGGCCTGTACTGTAACTCAAGTGAAGCACAATCCATATTAAAGTGGTGGCATTATTGGATGATAGTTAGAACTCATCAACAGTGCACTATTTTTTCATTGAAATGGTAAAGGTTGACCCACAGGAGCAGTGAGCTTGGAAAGCTTTTGCCCCAAACCTAAGAAAGTAGACTTTCTTTCTTGGGGCTACAAGGGCAGACTCTGAGCTTACATAGCAAATTATTGCTTACTGCATATGTAGTGAATTTAGATATATGCTTGGAACTGTTAATGATACTAGCACTCTGGTAGCATTGCAAACAATAAATATTGCTATGACAAATACGTTGGTTTCTAGCCCCAAATCAATGACTATTCATGTTAAGTAGTATCTCTGTGTCTTCCAAGCTGGTCAGAAGGTTCTCAATAACTTAACAAACAGCAGATTGTGCTTGAGATGGTCCGGTGTGCTAAACCAAATTACAGCATCAGTGCGAACCACTGACAAACATTGCAGACTTTGGTGGTTGTACTTATTTGGATACCAGAGCTGAAAAACACTCATGGATTCTCTAGGTTTCACACACTAAAAGCTTCGGTTCTGCCTCCCAGTGCTGTACTTAGTGCAGGATGAGAGCTAAAACAAAAACAGATTTAAACTTTGCCCATCTTGAAAAAAAGAAGAGTGTATGGTATTTTAATACTACATAGTTCAGTGTATATGAGCCACAAATTCAGAAATATCTACAGAATATGCTGTTTATGAAAGAATAAATCTACAATCTTGCTTTCTTACAGTGTACCATGTACACGTTGTTCAAAGACATTTGCTTTGAAAGTCTATGGTACTTTTCATTAAGGGCACTGAGTTAACACATGGTTATATAACTCTAAGACAGTAATTTTTTTGTCATTTTATCTTATTGTTGCCAATTCTAAAACACATTTGCTTTTATTCGAAATATCACAAAAGAATTTTCAGCAAATCAACATTGTCCAGACTCAAGCCATTTAATTATATATGCTTCCCTCGGTACCTCATGATGATAGACTGTCATCCATAAGATGAAGTATAGAGAAAACTGAGACATATTTTTTATTTATCTGACAAAGATACATTTCTCTAATAGCATCACTTTTATTCTAGAAGCATATTATCTCAGCCTGGAAGACTGACAGCATGCTTCTCCTGGTTTCATTCATCAGTCTGGAGCTTTTCCATGGCCTTGTCCTCTGTCTTCTTGTGAAAGACAACTATATGTCTAATAGGACAACATCAGTGCAACTTTAGTATTTCAAAGAACTCCCACAAGAGTAAAAAAGATTTAACATCAATGTTTAAAGTACATTCACTTTAAGTGTGGAGTGAAGGGGAAGAGTGTTTTGTCTGTTAAGATTTGGAACTCTCTGAAGCTCGATAGTAATATGTATATGTCTCTTTTCAACACATAGAAACAAAAAATCACAAAAGTTCAGATACAGCAAGGTAGGTTCCATGAGTATGTGCTACCCTGTGTTCTGTTACAAGAATGTAGCCCAGAAAAGTCTGTAGAAAAGAGTTCTGCAGAGAGAAAGGGACCCACATTGCACACTGTGGTGGCTGAAGCTACCTGATGGCTACTGCCATCAGGGAATGTGTGATTAGAGAAGCACAGAAAAATGCCTGAACTTCACCATTGACACCTTTCTACCCCTCTACCATGTTGGTACTAGTAATGTTTTTCTCTGCGTGTACAGAAAGGCCTGACATCAGGATACAACTTTAGTGGGAAGCACTCACTGAACTCAGCCTATATACTGTGGGGTTGCAAAGACTGAACTACAGCTTGCAGGCTTTTCTGTCAATTAAAGCAAACTAAGTCCACCAGAAGTTCACACGGACTGGCTACAGCAGTACCACAAGGTTTGTAAAAGGAACTAAAGAAAACCCAACAATCTAAAAGCATTTCTGTACCTCTTTCTGCAGTAACAGCTCACTATCATGGTGCTTCCAAAGACTGGAGCCAATATAATAAAAGATTCAAGTGATGCGTGTTGCAGACACATTGCTGTTACCATTCAAGGACATTTTTAGCTTAGTGTTGAAGAATTAACTGAAAAGCATGCTAAAGTTACAGAGGTATTCAAGCTGTTACATCCAAGCATAACTCTGCTTTCAACTTTCAGTGACATCTGCTTCTTCCTTTAAAAAAAAAAGGAAATATCTCCCATCTTGTTTACACAATAGCTATGACATCATATTGGAAGCAAATTTTCCTCCTGATGCCATTGTAAAAGCTTACAAAAGTCTTCATTTTTACCCAGAGTACATTTCTACGGTAAAGTCAAGCTTGTATANCATCATATTGGAAGCAAATTTTCCTCCTGATGCCATTGTAAAAGAAGCTTGCAAAAGTCTTCATTTTTATCCAGAGTACATTTCTACAGTCAAGTCAAGCTTGTATTCTTATCTCCATGTTTACATTTCACAAACTATCTAAACCACAAAATGGTAGGCAAATATTTAACATTTAAGGCTACACTAAGATTATCTACTATGTAAGGCAGGAGGAACATTTCTTTCCCATTTTATGGTAGTTAAGGTTGGAAGCAAGTAAAAGAGCCCTTTCCTGGATATTGCTCCAGTTGTGTTATATTGGATGACTTCTCAGAAGAGATGAGGAGACAGTTTGAGAACAGGGAATTGCCTTGGTTTCCACCTACCTATTCACTCCCACCTGTCTGGAGAACCCATGTAGTAATAATGAAAATGTTAGAAAGGGCTGCAATAAGTGCAACAGAAATGTGCTTCACTTAGCTAGCAGTAGTGTGTGGACTCTCAGTAGCACTTGCAACAGATTTTAAATACTTCATCAGAGCTGTAATTTTTCAGGCCAATTCAGTAACCAGTCATCAGTCATGTATTTTGCTCTGTGCTGGGGCTACAGCTGAAATGCATTCACTTATTTCAAATGGGATCCATGCTGTTGCAATATTGCCTGATCTGGAAGCCAGGAGAATTAAATAAGCATAGAAGAGGCAGGGCAGAGAAACAAGGTAGGAAAGAAAAATAGTTATTCTGACACCTTTTAAAGTGTCTCAAAGTGAAGACTTAGTGCAAATTTGTGAAGCTGCTGAGAGAAGATAATGGCCAATTCCCAGCCTCAACACAATGGAAATTGTTTGAACTCTGTGAGTCAGTCACCGCCCAGTCTGCTGTGCCCAGCTGGCCACTTAGGGTGGCAAGAACAAATTTCAGACAGAATTCAGTTCTTGCCTTCTTTTATGTAACTTTTTGCTCACTTCTGCCCACACAGTGTGCTATTTAAACAGCAGTGTAAAATACAGCTGCATGAATCATAGACAGACTATTCCCAATTAGTGGGGAAACGTAAGGGTCCCTGAAACAGATCTCATCTATACTAAGTGCTAGTATAATGTAGAGATTTAGAGTTGAATTCTGCTTAACCATCATGCAAATTTCCCTATGGAAGCAGGAAAGAAAACATACATAAGACTTATACACTGAAAAATAAAATGAGAGCAGAGACCTCGCTTTGTACGAGGTCTGCCTTCACCTAAAGGTCTGCCTTCACATAAAGGTCTGCCTGGTTAGACAGGTGATGGCATGCGAGACATAATACAGCAATGTTAGCACCATGCATACAGAAATCATGCTAGTTGCCCCCCACATCAAGTCATAACATCAGCTAAAAATAAGTAAAGAATTTTCGATATAATAATGTTGGATTCAAAATCTTTCCTGGTTTTGAGCCGTCAGAATTCATACTCTTGAGTAACTTCCATGACTATGAAACTTGCTTTGCTTTTAGTTCAGAACAATTCGTCATTAAAAAATAAAATCATGTCATGGATCATAATGTGCAAGTTCACAGCGTAAATGTTGTTTTACAGATCACAAGAGAATTTCAGGGTGATGACCCAAAGAGAGAATATAACGTCAGTTTGTTCTCTATCTCCTTTGTGAATAGTTGTCACTCAGTATTACTCATTTATGGTTTTTCCATGTTTGTTCAGGTTAAAGAGCAAAGACAGTATAAAAAGATTCATCTTACACTTGAGTCCAGACTGTAATAAAATGTTCCAAATGTTGACTGCTACACAAAATCCAGCTCCTTTTGTCATATTTTCTCTGAGGAGTTGAGGAGTAACTGCTCTTGTAGCTCTTTTTTGCTCTGACGCCTTCACAGGGCCAAGGGTTAAGATTGTTATCATAGGGTAAGAACAAGGTAGATAGAAACAAACTTTCTCCTGTATATGTATATGGAAAATCTCTGGGGAATGCAAGCCACTGCTGCTATGTAAGTGTGGATCTCCCTGAACTACATGACAACATACTCTTTCCTTGACTACATGCATAGTTCCTTCCTTGACTTTGAACCTGCAAGTTATCATAAATGAGTATCTTGCTCCTCCAGAGACAATACAGGTAGAGGAGGAATAATACACAAAGTCAGTTGTTAACATGATAATCTGAAACTTTTTATGTGCAAAATTATTAAGCAAAGGAAACCATAATATTTACTTTTTGTTCAGCCACACAGGTGTAGATCCATTAAATTTCACAGAAGTGTATAGCATCTCTCTAAATTTAGACAAAGTAGTACCAGAAGATATCCAGATAATAACCAATCTTCAAAGGAAATTTAAATGACTGTCTCTGTCAGTACTTTATATGTGACTATAAGAACTGTGAGACTGGTGTCATAAATCAATGTTCCTGAGTGCAATTTCTTTCTGATAATAAATACACATTCCAAAGAGTGCTTCATGAACTGTGTGAGAAAAATTGTCCATGCTCTTAAGGGTAGTGAAAGCCATGGATTCTGTCCAGAGACTATAATTTGCTTTAGACCCAATTGGCTTTAGGTCCAAATCCTATTGCATGGAATGTCATGGTTTAGGCTGAATC
>RSEF01000002.1:87136854-87146948 GCA_003993805.1 Himantopus leucocephalus
CAAGGCTTGATCAGCAAATTACCTTTGGTTGCTCATTACAAGTTACAATGTATAAATGAATGATTGTTTCAATGTTGTGTGTGCTAGCTTGTGGAAATACCCCCTAGCATGCTTTCCTGCGCAGAACTACTAAAAAATAGCTAATACCTCAACTGTGTGTTATTGGCTTGCACACCAGGTAAATGATCCCACGAGTTTTGAGACAAGAACATTAAATCCTCCATGCTTGGAATATCTAAAAGAACCTGGTCAGAGAATATTGGACTCTGACAATGTCCCATCTTCAAATATTGGGTAATGCTATTCTGCATTGCTGCATTTGGGATCAAACTGAGAGCACACAAGGAGCTTTGATTTCTTTACTCGGTGTTTGTGAGGGGTTGGGAAGTATATATTCAGGAAAAAAGAGAATAATCTGCCCAGAGTCTGTCAAACATTTTTATCTCTTTAGTTCCAGAAGTTGCTTCTCAGCAGACTAATATCCACAAAATCCTTCCATGGGAAAGCATTTGTTTGTGTTACACTCTTTGCCTGGATGCAGGATATTTCTCAAGCCAGAACACTGGCAGCTCCCCACCAGCACATACATGGGGTATGTTTACCCTTACTAGGAGGACCTGGTCTTATGTCTGCAAAGCACAGGTAAATATGAAATGTTTCTTCCCCACACGGTCATGTTTTTGATTTTACTCTTTATTTGGCAGTACACTCCTGAGAGGAAGGGGATTGAATACACTTCAGTTTTTGTATTCTTTCTCTTTTTGACACAAACAATCTTTGTCAATGTTGTTACTTCCCATAACGTTTTGTCTGTCTTTGTGATGTGAGACCTTAAAACTCTGATGATAATTATGAAAAAAACCACAAGGTAAAGCTAAACTGTAGCAGGAAACAATTAGAAAGCCAAGAACTGAGCAGCTTTCTGTCCTATATCGATGTCTCATTCTAGAATCAATAGGCAAATTCCTATGTCTTACTAGTTTACATTTTACCTGAAAAGCATGCTTCTAATGATTTTCAGTTTTTTTTAAAAAATCACCCCCCTCCAAACCATACATGTAAACAGGCATATTTAGAGACCTCCAGGAATGATTCACCCTCAGAATGCCTTAGAAGGCAGTACCAACAATAGGATTGTTACAGCCTGGAAACACTGACAGCACATCTATATCAAATCTTTAATGAAGGCAAATTGTTACAGTAAAGAACAAAATGAAAACCTTTTCCTTAGCAGATATTTCAGATAGTTGAAATGAAATTTTAAAGGCTTATTAGTCATTTAACTATTTTAAGAATATACATTGCAGGCTTTAAACAAGACAACAGATTAATAGAGTATCTAGATGGTATTTAGATTTTTTATTATTCAAAAACAAAAATGTAATACTAGAATATTTATTTTAACAAACTGTAAAGTAAAATAAGCTATGTAGTAAATGTCACAGTGATGCTGCAGTACGTAAGAGTAGCTCAAAGTAGGTAAGGAATAAAAAAAAGGCATTTTCTGTATTTTTTTGCTTCTGTTATTTATCTGGGTTTTTTTTCCATAATTAGGAAACAAAAATTCACTTTATGTATCTAAAGGAAGCCTAGAATTGTTTTTATCCCTCTGAACTATGTAGTCTCTCATTTCTGCAAATGATTTGTAAACTTCAAACTCAGCTTGTGGCACTATATTCAGACTTCTCAGGAATATCTCCATGAAAAAGTCTACTAGAGGTATGATTTGCACAGCTTTTTCATGTCTTCCTTTGGACGTTGAGAACCCTGACTAAGAAACTCAGAAATATAGCAATTCTGTCTAATGAAGGGGTTGTGAAAAGATTGAAGAGTTTTTCTGTGTACTATAAATATCTTCTACCATAGGGCTTAAAAGCTGCAATCTCTTAGCTGAACCTGCAGTACAAGAGAGAGTATTATTCTCATGCTTCTATGAGCTTAAGACCAGTATTAAAAAGACCAGGGCCTCAACTAAAGGGGGACAGAGGAAGAAAGCAACAAAGGTCATGTGCATTGACTATGTATTAAGTGCCTTGCCTGTCTGAGGATTTGTTAAAAAGAACTTCTAGGTGACCTTGGGAAGTGGGTCACATTATGAACTCTAAATTAGGAAAAATAATACTCTACAACCTTTGACAAAATATCCCACACTGATCAAAATTTCTGAATGCTGACTCTGCAAGACAGACACATGAAGCAGCTCCCAGAGATATTTTAGTGTCATTCAAACCAGTTAATATCCTGACTCTGAATCCTCTACGTCTTGCTAAGACAATTTCCAGTGTTTCAGAGAAGGTAGAGAGAAATAGCAAAAGCCTTGTTATATTTCAAGGGAAAAAAAAACCCCGAACAATTTAGATACAGGTGATAAATGAAAGGTCTAAAGCATGGGCTGAATGTTATATAAATATTGTGGTCCTCAAAGAATCACAACAAGATAACGCAAGATAACATAGGAATGAGCTAAAGCCAATAAGGATGAATCACCTCCTGACTAAGGGGATGGGAGAGGGGGAAGTGGGGTTGCCCGAAGGTAAACTAAGACCCCTGGGAGGAGATCTTACATGCTAAGTTCAGGCCGCTTTTGTATAATGAACTAGTCACTAATTGGAGCATGCACAGAAGGGCATTAGTTATATAACCAAAAGGTGACCAATGAACAAATTTTGTGTAACTTTTTTCTGTGTTGTAAACTGTATAAAAACCTATAACCCCTCTGAAAAGGTGTGCTACCTTTGTGAAGTATCACCTGGCATCCCTCTCTGTACAGAACTGCATTAAAGGTTAGAAGGGGGATCTTGACTCTGTGTGCTCATTGCCTCCTGCACATCAGGCACAAACTTAAACCCTGACTGAGGGACAATAATATGATATAATAAAGGGACATTATTTTCATATGTGCTTGGAGATAAAAACATATCTCATAATCAAACTTCATTTTCTCTTTTGGGGAAGTCTTGATGCAGTCTTTCTGTATTCTTTGAAACTTCTAATTTTATTCCTTATTCATTCTGAAAAAATATATTTAAAATAAAATCTTTGGGAGAGGATATTTTCTTTGACTGTTCTTTTTGCTTCCTGGGTTTCCATCTTTTAGAATTTATTTCAATGCACAGCAGCATGATGTAATTAGCTGGATTCATCAACAGTAATATCAGCTAATATTCTCTATGTTTATTCTGTGCTACAGCTGAATGCAGTTTGGGTGAGTCACTCTTCAAAGAATGCAGTTTGGGTGAGTCACTCTTCAAAGAACACCATTTGGGCTTTACATACTTGAAATTAATGTGCTTACATTTAAAATAATTTGATTGCAACCCAACATGAAAAGTCTTGATAAAGCAGAGAAAACCCAAATGTCCGATTCATCGTTGCATGATATAACTTTCATGCTGGTTTAGCTGCACCTGATTTTCCATGACAGACTTAAAACTAATATGTATTTATACTAATGCAATGCTGAACAGAGCTTAATTTGAGCTGATGAACTAGGTCATTTTGTGATCAACAGCAACTGTTATAACAGTGTATTCTGAGGAGAGGATACACAACAATCATGATCCAAGATTTATCGTAGCTTTACAGCTTTTTGCAGATTTTGTCATGGAGCAATTAACATGGCCTTGTGAAGCTAGCGTATCAGAGAAAGAATCACAGATTTTGTGATGTGAAAGTAAGGGTTGTTAATTGATAAGGCAAAAAAATCAGTGTTGATCAGCAACAAAGTTGCAAATGAGAACTTTTAGAGATATTTCTAAAATATGGATAACATAATTTTGTTCAAAAGTATCAACACCAATAGAAATAATACAGTAGATTTGACAAGCATACGTTTTGATACAGTGTATCAAATGTATCTTTATATGGATATAGAGCATGAATCATTTTTCCAAGCACAAAAAAACATTTAGACTTGATATAGAACGTAGTTGCCAAATTTAGTTTACTATTATTTTCAAGTGCAAATGTTAATTGAAATTTAATTAGAGAAATGAGGGCTCTAAATTATACATATTGATCTAAAAGAGGACCAGAGGCAAAAACACAGCAGTTTCAATTTTCTTAGTTTTGCTCAGTTTACTTGCAGAGCTGCTAAATTTTGCAAAGATATATTTCTTCCTTCTCTCAGAGTAAAAAGAAAAGGGTCTACCTGTAGATTACATGCACTTCTTAGTATATTAATTTGTCAAGTTTTAAATGTTCTCATGTAAATGGTTGTCTATTTGCTGTACAAATGAAGAGCTAAATAATTGTTCTATTCAATATTCAACTAAACAAAATGACTGAGTGTGAAGAGGAAAGAGGAGGAGAAAGAAACTAATGAATTATATGGATTAGCATGAGAACAAATAATAGATGATAAGAAAGTGGGTGGCCATATTTCATCACTTGACGGAGTCTGTTACCTAGGAAACAAAAGACCGAATGATTGCATAAATGACCCTATGCCTGTGGATTTAAATTGATGAAATTATATAAGACTGCAATTTATGCAGAACAAGGAAGTAGATTGTCAGGGGCACTGTTTATTATATGAAATAAAAAAGCCTAAAAGGCCTATTTTCATTTTGATGAGTTTTAAAGCATTTGTTACCTAAGTCTTTATTATGTAAGTTTCTGACCTAACAAAACTATGTGACAAAAACTAACCAGTCACCCCATCCAACTGATTAATCACCCTTTTTAAAGACTCCTGTAGAGGACACTAATCATTGACTGAACTCCAGCTCTCATCAGCAGGACTCAAATTGATTCCAACAGACATCCAGATGATATTGTTAGGACAGCATTTCTCTACTAACACAGAGTTCATTAATGTGCTATGTCTACTGCTTTTGCACCAAAGGCAGTTGAAGAAACCATAGTGTGTTCTCACATATGACAATGAACAGATATCACTCATTAATTTTATAGTAGAAAAAGCTGGTAATGCATCATCTGCTATTCATATAAAAATCTTTGTAAAAATATAAATTAATCAACAAAAGAGTGATAGTGTTTGCGCCCTCTTGACAAAAAAACGCTGAAAAGCTCAGAGAAACACTTGCAAGAATTCAAAGGATGTGTTTATTCAATACAGTGCAATTAGCTTCTTTAGATGTGCTTATTGTCACCAACTTCCCAAAGCTTTAGGAAGTTTTGACTGTTTCCAATGATCTTCCAATGATCTTCTAGCATCTTCTAGCATACTGTTTTATTTTCCGTACGAATAAAAAACTTCAAGTATGCTTAAAATAACGAGGGGAATATACAGATAATCATGTTTGAAAAGGCATAGGAAGTAGTACTTGTAATGAAATTCAGAATGGTCAGACTGAGTCAGCTAGAACAGTCACTTCATGTGTTGGCCAAAAGGTAAGATTTGGGAGAGAGTATAAGAGTGGAGCAAGCATAAAGTGAATGGAATCTGAATCAAAATCTTAATTTGTATTTGCTTCTTTTTTAAAAGTACCTTCAGTTGTGCAGTTGCCAGAGTCACCTTGAGAAAGGTGTTTCAGTAATATTTGGATTAACACTTCTATTCAGAGAAAGATGTGACATCCCATAGAAACAAATTTCAGTTACAATGCACTGGTCATATTCGCTTCTGGTGTAAAGACAGAATTTCACCAACTTCAGTTTCAGTAGAATCTCTTCCATAAGATATATTAGAAGAAACAGTATGTTATGGCCCTGATGGTGAGGTGTTTGTAGCTCATATTTTATTGCAGTGGAATATACAAAATGATAAATAGATGATATCATAATCATCTGTCAAAAGAAAGGTAAAATATTGAGAGGGTGGAGGACATCATGCAGGAGAAGGGGGATATTTCCTGCAGGAGCTGCGACCCATGGAGAACCCACACTGGAGCAGGTTTATCCTGGAGGACTGTAGTCTGTGGAAGGATCCATGCTGTCACAGCTTGTGAAGGACTGTAGCTTGTGGAAAGGACCCACACTGGAGCAGGGGAAAAGTGTGAGGACGGAGGAGCAGCAGACAGGGACTGTTACGGTAAGGGGAGTTTATTTTTTGTCTTTGTTTCTCACCATTCAACTCTATTTTAATTGGCAATACATTAAGTTGTTTTTCCCAAGTCAGTCTGTTTTGCCCATGACACTAACTAGTAAGTGATTTCACTGTCTTTACCTTGACCCATGAGACTTTTCATTTTATTTTCTCCTCTGTCCTATTGAGGAGGGGGAGTGAAAGAGCAGCTGTGTGGGGATCTGGCAGCCAGCCAAGGTCAATCCACTATACATCCTTTATCAGACTCCACTTATGCACTTCAGGCTTCTAATGTGAGATTCTCTAGGTCAGTGCCTTTCAAATAAATTTTGTATTGCAGCCATAACTTTGGCAGTAAAAGTCAAGAACTAACTGAGAATTAAGAACATATGCACATTATGTTCATGTATTAATTTGTTGATGCATGCATATGACTGTAATTACACTTGCGCAGAAGTTTAAAGCAAAGCAGCTATTTTCACTAGCTTTTTATATGCATATTTCTTCCTTATTGCAAAATTCATTTTTTTTGTTTAGGAGAATTCACTTTAGAAGTGTGTTTCAGCTGGAAGAAAAAGAACTCAGAAAAGATGACATGTTTTCACAGGAAGTTAAATCAGAACTACTTTGGACCATTTCCCCAAAGATAATATAGTGAATTATTTAACACATTTGTAATCCAACCCACCTTAAATGTTTTTGAAAGTCAAATTGTAATTTCTAAGTATCTAAAAAAAAGTTAGATGGAATTCATAAATGTAGCCAGTTTTGACCCTGGAGTATTTGGCAAAATTCTGATTTCATGTTACATCTTACTGTCAGCTGTATCAAGAATTTCATCCCGGTTGTAATAAAAAACCTTTTACCCTTTCACTCTTTATGTCTGAAACTGTCTTCTTGCTGTAGGCTGTAATCTGACTTTCATCTCCTGGGAGATTTCCATCCACTCCAGTCCCTTCTTACACATGACTCTCTCCTCTATTGTTAACAGAACAGCTTTATATGTAGCACATACTGAACCAGACAAGGCAACTGTGGAAAGTCAGACCTAAGAACACAACTGTTTTTCGAGGGATCAGTGTCAGGTATAGGATCCTTAAAAAACAAAAGAAAAAGAAAAAAAAATCTCTGCCACTGCAGTGGAGACCTGAGGATAGGAATAAGCAAATGCGGGCAAGGGAACACCGCAGAAGCTACTACATGCTGCTAAATGTGAAAATAAAGTCTCCTTGAATACAAAGTCCAGCCAGAATAAGACAAATAAAGGATTTTGCTGCCTCTAGCTTAAGAGACAAGATGTGGATTAAAAATTCATTTCATATATATCAAACGAATAAAAGAAAAATTAACAGATTAATTAAAGTTGAACAGTATTAGGAAACTCTATTAGCCAGACTCCCAAAACTCCAATCACTGCTTCAGGATTAAGGAACAGAATGAACAGAATTTAATGCTATGCAAATTGTCAACTTGCAAACAAAATGAAATGTCTATTAAATATTTTGCAAAGATATTTCTATGGTGTTCATCTAAGTCTATTAGCATTACCGAAACTGTGTTAAGCCTCAGTGATACTCTTGAGGTTGATTACATGCAGTAGTAGTATGGTGGATATCTGAATTGTACTGCACTTGTTATTGGTACTGCAATACTAAAAAAAAAACCCCAAACACTTGTACTGCAAGTTATTGGTAGGTATAAGAAAGTTAAAATTTAATATAGGTTAAATTCTATCAATCTGGAGATCATCTATCTCACCAGAGCAAGAGAATAGCAGTTAGAATCCTAGAATAATTCAGTTTAGAAGGGATTTCTGGAGGCCTCTCTTCCAATCCCCTGCTCAAAGCAGGGTTAACTTCTGAGTTAGTTCAGATTTCACAGGGCTTGTCCAATCAAGGTTCAAAAATCTGCAAAGACAGAGACTGCACAAGCTCTCTGGGCATTGTTTCACGTCTTTACCATGCTCATTGTAAACAGCTGCTGCAAGAAAGCTACATTTAATATATACATATATTTTAAAATATATACTACTACTATAAAAACATTTACAACTAGCTTTTGATTAATCTTCTTCCTCAATCTAAGCTACCATTTAACTATTTCAGTCCTCTTTCCAGTTCAACATTCAAGAGATTAACATTCCTTTGTTTATGACTGACATAAAATTTACTTTGGTTTCAGTTATTTTAATTTTTATTGCATGTTCTGATTCCTTACTTGGAGCAGCTAGTCTTTACTGCTATGTGACTTGCTGTAAAGAAAAGGCAGGTAGAAATATTCTTTTGGATTTCAGTTATAGGTTCTCATCTTAGACATCTAAGTTTATTAATTTTCAGCTATGCTTTCAGTCTTTGACAGTTTAATTCATACACATATATATGTCTCCACATTAAACCCAATTCTACAGATTTAAAATCCTTAGTAGATGAACCTATGCCAGATTATATGTTGTGCAAGCAGTTGAGTATTAAACTACTGACTTGCTATTTGATTGGAACAGACAAGTTTTTCACATACGTTTTCCATGATTCTTACTATCTCTTAATAACATTATGTCCTTTTGCAAGTAAATGGTTTATCATCAGACAGTTGCCATGTTTATACCAATAATCACCTTTCCTTGATGGCAGTAATGGTAATGCCCACCTGCTCATCTCTCTTTATCTGTTTGGGTCAGGTTATGGAACTGGATCATAATTCCATGTTGGGTGATGATTAAGCAGGCATTTAACTAAAATTGAACAGCAATCAAGGTGGAGGGGTACTGGCCTGGAACTAAAAAAAATGTGAAGGTGACATAGAGCTTTCTATGAATACTGTCTGTGGGAGTTAACCACAAAAAATGTGCTTTTGGAAGAGAGAAAAGGTGTGTATCAAAGAGTGACACCACCACACCCATTCTCGTCTGTTTCTCAAAACCCAGTCTCAAAACTTTGCAAAGCAACAGAAAGCCCAATAATTTTTTTTAATATAGCAGGATGGGAAGTATATTAGGGAAGGAAGAGGAAAGCTGGCTGGTGGAATCATTTGGCATGAGGAAACAAATAGCAAGAGGAAGACTGCCAGTAAAGAGAGCTCGAAGCAATCCTGCGAATATGCGCAGTTTGGCCATCATCCATGACTTTGCCAACCTTCCTTGCACCATCAGCCTTGGCAGTTCCAGTTTGGTAGCCTTTGATTCTGCAAACACTGCAGCTGGTCTTAATGACAGGAAAATCTGCTTTGAAAAAAAGAGACCTACTTCACCTTTCCATTTAAAGAGATAGACATAAGCCATTATTACAAAGATCTGAAAACACTCTAGGAATTAAGAACAAGCATAGACTAACAAGAAAGAGAAAACATTGCTTGCACTCAAATACTTCACCCATTTCTACCGAGCTTCAGTAGACCGAAAGAAACAAAAAAACAATGACACAGCTTTGGTTTTCCTTTCTTTAACTTCAGTAAGACCTGCTTGAGTATGTCCATTTTATCCATTCTGCAGACCAGAAATATACAGATTTTTGAAGACTTTCTGTGAAGCAAGTGAAATAGAAGATGATAATGACGCCAAAGCAAGTACAGCCAAAACAGATGAAATCTTCTCCTTTCAAAATCTGTGTGTTCAAAGAAACCTGATATATAAGAAATCTGATACTATTGTGGTGAATCTGATGTGTCAACTTTAAGAGGCAGACATGGAATATATTCTGTGCAGGTAATGCACTATAAAAAGAGTCTCCCATTTTCTTTGACGTGCCAGGAGAAACCTGAATATTTCTCCTTGAGAATCCACAATTCATTATATGAAATATGGTACAGTATTCTCTTCTCCCTTCTTACCATATTTTCAGTAAGAATTAGTACTTTCCCTTCTATGGAAACTTCTTGATAAGAATTCAGTGTGATAGGTCAAATGTATTTTCCATTATCCCATGATTATTTTATTTATTTGCCATAACTTTATTTCATGTCAAACTAGCCTGAATGTCTTATATAATAAAGAGTTAACCATACGAAAAGATTTTAATTGCTAATGTATACACTACCTCTCTAAGTGCTTCCATTTACATCTGATCTCCATCACAGAAACGTGGTGGGATGACTCACATGGCTGGAGTGC
>RSEF01000002.1:87165144-87181470 GCA_003993805.1 Himantopus leucocephalus
CAGAAGGATACTGTGAGAGACAGTAGCAAAAGCTTTGCTGAAACAAAATAAAAACCCACATCTGGACAGCTAGGTGGATGACCTTGTCATAAAAGGAAATTAACTTAGTTAAACAGGACCTTCCCCTTGTGAACCCGTGCTGGCTGTGAGCAATGACTGTATTGTCTCTCATATGTTTTTCAGTAAGTCCCAGAAAAACCTTCTCCGTAATTCTACCAGGTACTGAAGTGAGACTGACAGGCCTGTATTTACAAGGGTCTTCCTTCTTACCCTTCTTGAAAACTGGGACAGCATTTGCCAGCTTCCAGTCCACTGGGACCTCTCCAGATTCCCAAGACTATTGAAAAATAATGGAGAGAGGTCTGGCAATAAGATCGGCCAGCTCTTTCAGTACCCTGGGATGAATACCATCGGGCCCCATAGACTTATGTGCTCGAACAAGTCTCTAACGACTTCAGAGTTGGCTGGGAGTTTATCATCCCCTCAGTCACCGTCTTCCAACACAGGGCTCTGCGGGTCCCAGGGCCCACCGTCTGTGATGAAGACGGAGGCAAAGAAGCGGTTAAATGTCTCTGCTTTGTCTTTGTCCCTATTTGTGAGGCAACCTACCTCATCGAGTAATGAACCAATATTATCTCTGATCCTCCTTTTGCTATTAACATGTTTAAAAAAGCCCTTTTAGTTGTCCTTCATAGTACTGGCCAGCTGGAACTCTACTTGAGTCTGGGCGCAGGAATTTTATCCCTACAGTGGCGAACAGCATCTCTGTAGTCCTCCCGTGTCACCTGTCCTTGCTTGCAATGTCTATACATTTTCCTTTTCCACCTAAATTCTATTCCATTTTAAGAATGTCTTACAGTGGTCTGAACCTTTTCTATTAAAGCAAGTAGAAGGTAGACTGCTATTGAAAGATGGAAATGCATATCTAAGTTTGCAAGGGGACGGAATGCAAGCACAGGAAATTTTTAAAGTGCTGGATTAAAATATCACCGTGATTATCAGAAGTCAAATTCTGTCATATTCACTCATTTTGGTTGTTCTTTGCTTTATGAGTGGTCTCATTGGAATAATTTAATCTTCATGCATAGTAGCTCACTAGCTGCTATGAATAAGCACAATGAAATCTAGTCCTGGGGGAAGGAGTGACATACACTGGTACTATCCGTAGAATGTTAACAACACCTAGGTTAACAAAAAATTATTCATGTCTGTGTAGTATTCACTTAAGAGAGGCATTTTTTATTTTAATAGGACAATAAAACTAAGTAAACTAGACTTACTCCTTAAATTTACCTATAACCATATTGTCTTATTTAATAATTTGCCCCTCTCTCAGGACTATTTTTCTTCCTCTCCCCTTTATCCAGCCCACAATTA
The DNA here is from genome assembly GCA_003993805.1 of Himantopus leucocephalus. Taxonomy (NCBI): domain Eukaryota; kingdom Metazoa; phylum Chordata; class Aves; order Charadriiformes; family Recurvirostridae; genus Himantopus; species Himantopus leucocephalus. The sequence continues at coordinate 87,166,522 of RSEF01000002.1, forward strand.
GGAAACATCTCAGATTTTTTTTCCAAGTCTAAGTGACATGCATCTAGCAGAGGTCAAACCAGGAGGAAGTGCATTCATTTGCAAATCATAGAACAGAAAAAAATGCTGCTAACTATTATGATATACACAGTGGTAGTGATTCTTTCTGTCATGATTTTTCCTTGTGGTTTAAGAGAATAAGACTGATATTCTAACCTCATAATACATAAAAAGAGCTGATAGTACCCAGGGAAGCTGTGAATGAAAATACTACATTTTCATAGCCAGAAAAAATTAGAGTAGAATTTGCCAAGTGTTCTCTTAGAAATAATAGAAGAGAGATACCTGACTTTATTCCAATGTGACATATTATTTTCAAGGATAATATCTGCAGTGTAGTGTTTTTCATAACTTTCTGGTAGGTCCAGGAGAAGCTTTGTCCATGAACAGTTGCCATAGAAAATAAATGTGCTCTGTAAGCACAGCATTTTTTCTTTTCTCAGATTGATGTGAGCATTCATTTATCACTTTTTTCCCACTGTGGCACACTTCCTGTGAGCTTCAGAATAAACATGAAACCCAGACTGAATATCAGAATGTGATGGAAATTCATCCTCTATTGGTACCCTTTTTGGGCTATACAGCTCAAACAAGGGCCCTCTGTGTCTCTCTTTTGATATAGGAGACAGTGTCCTGGGGATCTAAAACGCGCCGTAAGATGTTCCAGTTAGTTGGTTGATTGGCCATGTCATGGGCTTTGGTGTTACCAGTTAGTTGCCTCACTTTGCCTTCAGCCAAGATGAAGTAAAATGGAATCAAAAATTTGCTCATAACATCCTAGGTAGTCTTCACACTGGTATTTATAACAGACACAGCTAAAGGCAAAAATATTGCTTCACTTCTTTAAACATATAAACATGTCTTTTCTACAGTAAGGGTCATCCCTCTTTATGAACAGCTGACATCTAGTCTCACTGAAGGTTAAACTCCCATGTTCTTGGTTTGTACCAGGATGTTTTGGTGCAAAATAAGGTCTTACTGTCTATAACTTGTATATTACAAACATACAGAATACTCCTAAACAGGACAAATATGCATCCCTATTTTCTGGTATTGTATTGAGACCAGGCACAATACTTATTAGTTGGTTTTGGGTACTGACCCTCAACTTTTTTCTCATCTACGCCCTAGTACAGGTAAACTTCCTTTCTCCCCCAGATACTTGATTTGATTAATAATTTACTGTTAGTTATTTACTGGTGGTTAGGCTTAACTTACGTCAATTATTTTACTTAAAATATATAGTGCAGAATGCATCTAACAATTTCTAGTGAAAACATATATAAACTGTTATTAACTATAACTAACTATAATTGAACAGTTGGACTTAACGATCTTAAAAGTCCTTTCCAACCTAAATGATTCTATGATTCTACGATTCCAGTTAAAACCATAAAACCTTAGTGGTTAGAGTAAAATTATTCCATAACTTTGAAAATAGGCAATTGTTTTGGCTTTGGATTATATGGGCTTTAGTTCCAGGAGAAAAAATTTGCTCATATTTCACTATACTTTGTTGCTCTTTTAGCATGCCTGTTGAAGAGAAATTTCCAAAGTCTTGCTATAGCTGCTCAAGTTATTTCATTTTCTGTGGTGTCTCCCAGTATACCAACTTAGTGTGATTCTCAGCGAGATTGATTCTGAGAAAGAAAGAGATGGTTGGTTTCCAGTCCCTGAAGTTATTTTTCCTCCTTCTCCCTTTCCAAGCCAACTGTTCAGTTAACAGAATTCTCTCTCAGCAGGCAGCTGCCAGTGCTGTTGCTCAAGTGTTTTTGCTGGTGTGCGCTCTCACAGAGATATTGCCAATAAATTTCATGATGCTTCCTGTTTGGATATCTTGGCCTCTTTAACGCCACTGCACAGCAAACTGCTTTATGGCAGTCCTCCTTTTTTCTTTTTTTTTTTTCCCCCAGAGAGACTGTAATATTCCAGACTTATATACAGAAAATGGCAGAAGCTCTGCGTGAGTTTCCTGTTGGTCATCCTTTTTTTACTCCACACAGTTTGTAGTCTTTTTTTTTTTGTTGATTCTGGGTTTCATGCACCGCGTCTGTCTGCCACTTCATCATCAAACATATGGACTTGCATATTTCTCATGTCTCTTTTAAAGAAACAGCAATTCCTTCTTCTGAAGTCTTTATTTCAGAAACTAACAAGGAAGCAGAAGTAAAGTTTTCAGTAGGAAGAACATTAGAACCAAGTGGCCAGACTAGGCTGTGATATATCTGAGCTGACTAACACGCTGAAGAGCTTTTGAATGTTGTTGTAGTCCTGTGCTAAGCTTACCCTATTGCTCCAGCTTACTGACAACATATGAAGTAAAATCTCTGTCCTTTGTTCCCCAGAGCCAGTCCCTGCAGTGACTGAGATGTCATTTCAGGGGGCAATCACCCGAGAGAGACGTGCCAGGGTGAAGATTTCTGATCCCAAGAAGAGTAAATAATGTATGTTGCTTCCATCTAAGATCCTCTGTCCTGACGCTGCGGAGCCTGGCTCCTGGGAATGGGCTGGGTCTGTATCACTGCTAAAGGGTGCAGTTCTACCTGGCCAGTGTCCTAACTATCCAAAATCTTGCACAGGAGGAGGTGAAATACTCCAAAATCTTTATTGATTTAGTGCAAGTGATTCTGCATCTCCTCTTAAAATTATTTAAGTAAGCAGTAGGCATCCAAAAATGCAGATATAAGATATGTGTTATTCTCACTCTGTAGACCGCATTATTTTTCTACTTCTTGGATTTTAATGCAGTACATATTTCATTACTATAAACATCCCTATGTGGAGATTATGATTAACCCTCAAAAAACTCCTACAGACAGCTTGTTTAGCTGTGATGTGTTCAATACTTGACAACTGAGTTCCAAAACAACTAGATGTATTTGAATGTGAAAGAAGGAAAATCATTCTTTTTCATGTAATGGTGCCTAAGAATGACTCAGCAAGCTTAAACTATCTGTTGTGCAAACATATGGACTTGAATGGCATCTTACCTTTCTTTGAATTTTTCAGAAGTGCTATCAAACTCTTGCATTTGTTCATGAGTATAGGTTGAGAGAATATGATCTTTACAATAAATATTACTACAAAAGATCTTGAAGATAAATGTGTCAGTGTATCAGTGTATATATATATTTACAATAGGCTGGGCTGCCAAAAGAGATATATAATTGAGATAACGCAAAAGGATATTCTTACATGAGTGCATATGAACATGCTTTTGTATGAACAGATGTATGAACAAGTCTGCATGTACAAACAAAATAGCAAATATTCCATGTGCAGCTCTGAGCTTACTTTGCAAAATCACACCCTCATAATCAATATGTAACTATGTAAAAGGAAGCCATGGTTTCTGAGAACTGAAAAGTGGATAGGATAATAGAAGAAATCTTCGATCACACTTTCCCAGCAGCATATTACAGAAATAAACCTATTACCTCAAAGATCAGAAATACAGAATATAGTGATTGAAAATGGAAATCATATGAAAGTTACTAATATAGCATTGCAACAATTTTTTCAGAACATTTTGAGGTGGGGACGTAGTGAATCTTAGCATTTCAGTAGCAGGGTTTTTTAGTTTATCCACAGGCATTTTTTGAAAAATGTAAAATAACATGAATAAAACTAAGTGAAAATATGATAGATTGCCTCTATTCATAAACCTTGTTAGTTTGTTCACAACCTACTTTATGTCACAAAAGTGAACAGGTTTTGGGTTTTTTACTGGAATAATTCATGTATATCTAAACAATGAATTTGACAGGAAATTTACTTGAATTCATATGGGTTAATTTTGCATGGTGGGCCTGTATTTTGACTGTCCATTTATAACTATTGCATTTTTGATCAGTTTTTAGTGTTCAATGAAACCAGCTTTCTCCATATTTTTTAATTCATCCACTGTGCTGTGACAAATTGTCACTGTGAAAGTGAATTATTTTGAAGGTAACTCAACAATTTCAGCTACAAGAGCTGGTTAGGATGCTCTTTGAACATTGGTCAGACAAGATTACCTGAAACTTTTTGGAGAAAGAGATTAATTCTTATGAAAATCAAATTTCTCAGATCCTAAGTTAACTTTGGGTAGAAACACTTAGAACAGTATTTGCGTGTGTACGTGGCAGAGGCTAAAATCTTTGTCTTAGACAAAAAGAGTGGGAATATGAACTAGAAAACCTCTTATTTCAGGTGAGGAGTTTTGTTCACTTAAGTATTGCTTGATCTTGATGATAGCAACATTATCTTTCTACTGCTCCTTCAGTGTTCTCAGACTTTACCAGTTTATGTCCAAATATTTTCTCAAGTTCCTGGTGTACTAGTTTTCTCAGTTGCATTTACTTTACCTAATAACGCTTGTTCTCTTTTTGGTTTTTTTTTTCTAACAAATGGAAAGTATTTTTCATGCATATCTGTTGTTTTATTTCTTATAAATATGGGTTGCCATTTTCTAGTAGCTGTAATGATAGAACCTGCTCTATAATTTAAAGAATAATTTAAAAAAAACAATAAAACTTAGTTTAAAGTAACTTTCTTTATTATTATTTTCTTTTGAGAATTTTACAGTGTCTAAATTTCGAAAAATAGAAATTCACAGTTTTTGTCCTGTTCAAAGATATTATTTCTATTGAGAATTGAAATGCCCGACTTCAAGTGGTTTGACCTTTTGTAAAGTCTGACTTGGAACTAGATTCTTTGCCCTGTAAAGTCAAAAGTGATTTTTTTGCTGAAACTTAATCGTATTTTATAGAATCTACTCTAAACCAAGTAATGTGGTGATAATACAAATACAACTGTTTATGCATTGTACTCTTAGTGGTTTACATTTAGAAATATGAGGGGCTGCTATCTTTTTCAGAACAGATTTGTCTGTTTCTCTTGTAACAGGAAATAAAATGAGAATAATGACTCACTGATTCAAGTTTTCCCATGTAGACTTAAATGCATTTCATTTACAGCTCTGACTAGAGTTATTCAAATGTTGATGAAACACGAAAATGATTCCAAAGTATTTTTTGGATGTTGCTATAACTGTTTTTTACAGGACACCAGTATATTAGCATAACTTAAAATAATTCTTGGCGCAGTTTTTCATCTGGATAATTGCTAAATCATTCCTTTCTCTTAAAAATTAAGGCGTTAGATTCAACATTATTCATTCCTTAGACTAAGCCCTGGGATATTTACTGTACTTAGGTTTAGCAAATCAAAGTCCCTCTTTCAGGAACTCTGACCAAACATTCTATAGCAACTTCACATTCTTTCTGAAACACAAGTAAAGTGAAGACCTTCAAGAATTCTAAAACCTCATACCTAGCTTACCTAAAGCTCCCCACTCTATAATGTTTGCCTGCACAAATCTAACTTTTTCAGATACTCCAGAAAAGCTTTTTGGCAAATGTCTTACTGAACAGTTCTCAAGAATTAACTTCTCCAGAGAAAGAGTGAATGGCACCTGTTGTCCCCTGAGAGTTCCTTCATTCCTGAGCATATGGCACTGTCAAAATCACTTCTGTTAGCTCCAAAGGATGCCAAAACAGAAATTATGGAGTCGCTGCCAGTGCCATTTCCTTAAGTACTTGTTACTGTGTAGCTCATCACAGGCCTTTCTGTTTGTTTTTCTGAGTCCTCCTGATTTAACCCACCGTAGACACACAAGGGAACACAGTTTTTGTGAGAATTTTGCAACTTTCACATATTTTTTAAAGCTATTTATTTTCTGCATCTTAAATGTCTCAATTTTTATAAATGTCCAGCATCATACTGTAGATGGGGTCTCTGAGAGCAACCAGTTTTTGATTCTTAGTGTCAGAACTTCAGCCTGAGCATTCTGACATTTGATATGCGGAAGACTTGGTAAGGACCTGATTCCGTAAACTAAATATGAAATTTAACTTCTTTCTCTTTCTAACAGTTATCTTTGATCAGAGCTCTATAACGGTGGAAGAGAAACTTAAGCATTGTTCCAACCATTGTTCAGTATCAGGCTTTAGCAATTTTTTTTTTATTTTATTTTCCCCTGTGCCTCTATCAAAGGAATACAGCAAATCCTTTATGACAGAATAGCTAGTGCTGTAAGATATAGGTATAACAGACCTTGCAGCAAGGCAAATGTGCATGTTTGTTTTTAAAGTGAAGGCATGGTGGACAGCAGGATGACCAGTAGCCAGCAATGTGCCCTGGTGGCCAAAAAGGCCAATGGCATCCTGGGGTGCATCAAGAAGAGTGTGGCCAGCAGGTCAAGGGAGGTCATCCTCCCCCTTCACTCTGCCCTGGTGAGGCTGCATCTGGAGTATTGTGTCCAGTTCTGGGCTCCCCAGTTCAAGAAGGACAGGGAACTGCTGGAGAGGGTCCAGGAAAGGGCTACTAAGATGATGAGGGGATTGGAGCATCTTTCTTACAAGGAAAGGCTGAGGCACTTGGGACTTTTTAGTCTAGAGAAAAGAAGATTGAGGGGGGATCTTATCAATACTTATAAATACTTAAAGGGAGGGTGACAAGAGGATGGGAACAGCCTTTTTTCAATGGTGCCCAGTAATAGAACAAGAGGTAACAGGCACACACTTGGAACATAGCAAGTCCCATTTTAACATGAGGAGGAACTTTACTTTGAGGGTGGCAGAGCACTGGCACAGGCTGCCCAGAGAGGTTGTGAAGTGTCCCACACTGGAGACATTCAAATCCCGCCTGGACGCCGTCCTGTGCAACCTGCTGTAGGTGACCCTGCTCTGGCAGGGGGATTGATGATCTCCAGAGGTCCCTTCCAACCCTGACCATTACGTGATTCTGTGATTTTGGACAGGAAAGAAGTTTAATCTTATTTTTACAAATAAAGCACTAACTGTAGGTATTCCCCCTACCTTCTGCTTTTCTGGTGGGAGAAGAATTGGTTTTGACCAGTAATAGTGCAGAGTACCATTGTGGTGTCAGATGAAGACTACACCTCAAGAAACAAAACAAGCAAGACTAAAAATATACTTCTCCAAAACTGACTAAATAAGGATGTTTTTAAAGGGATATCTAGCTTAAGATCAACATTTAGACACTTACAAATGTATGGCACAATATGTACATCAGTAATCTTTGGTTTACTTCATCTCCTTTGGATTCCTAATAATGCAAAGAAATTCTAAGTTTCTTCATTGAATAATGATGGAAAAGATGACATTGCTTTTACTAACAAGCTAGCATTAGACTTCAAGTAATATCCTGGCACGAAGTTGTCATGTCAATCCATACTGTATGTGAGAGGTGGAGATGGGACTTAATAGGGGAAATTTAGTAATCAATGACAAGTCAAATATATAACAAAAAATCAACTACTTCCTGATGACATAAATTTATTTCATGGCTAGCTCATCTCTGGATTCATCCTGGATCAACTTCATTCATCTCTAACAGAGCTATCACAATTCAGAATTTAAAACAAAATTGCATAAATGGTGTGTCTAGTGAAATATGGAAGCTATAGGATCAGTCATGTAGTGACAGTTAGCTTTGAAATATGCATTCAGTTGAATACCATCTGTTTTGAATGCTTTACGTTGTGCTAAGTAAATTTATGATTTTTTTCTGGTAAAATCACTTAAGTGAGTGCAAAATAATCATGGAAATCAAAGTTTTGGATTAAAATCAAAGTACAAGTAACTCCAATCATTGTAAGAAGAACTCACAGTAGGAAATGAGCCATTTTCCATACACTGGCATAAACAATAACCATTTAAAATTGAGCACTTAAATGACAAGGCTGTTATTGAAGTTACCGGGACAACAACATCGAAGTTACAGATTCAGACAATTAAGTTAGTTTCATTCATAATAGTTAGATTTTTATTCTTTGTAACTGAGGTTATATGAGTAGAAGACACCTTTAGAAATTGTGACACGTTATGCTGAAGGATATGGGATCCATGACCAGTTCTTGCTCAGCTACTGTGGTATTTTTCTGAGGCTGTTCAAATACTAAAGTTTATGCTGACTGAAATAAATAAAGATGGGCTTTATTGATTATCAAAAGCCCATGACATGAAATGTGAATTATGAAAACACTATTTTGAAATTAGATTCAAGCTGCAGTGTCTATAAATGTTAAAAATTTTTTGTTTTAACATTTAAATTCTGTTATAAACCATGTGCTTTGAAAGCAAATTTAAGATTAAGTTGCTTTCAGTTCAGTCTAACATCATCTTCTATAAACTACATCCTGAACTTGTACACTTTTGGTTGTAACTGTTCAGTTTTCAAACATTGATTCTACAAGCTTAGCTTTAATCCAAAGCAACAGTAATGTAAATTTAATCTGAACAAAATCATAAAGGAAAAACTTCAATTTCAAATCAGTGTTGTAAGAGTATTCAAAACACTAGATCTCAGGGAGATGTTTGTCATTGACTATTATATGCAGGTAATTATCTGAACAGCTAACAGCAAAGGAAAAAATATACCTATTTTTTACAAGAAAAATTTACATCTTGTCCTGTCATGTTATCAATGGAGAAATCTGACCATAAATACTGATGTGTATTTCATATTTTTTCACTTTGATAATTAAGAGAAGATATTGTTCTTATTAAAACAGTGTAAATACTATTTTCATGTGGATAAAAGGAAACAAATAACTGTCCATCCCTTTTCTAATTAATTCTTGGACTTCTTGTATACTCAAGAGCTTTTTGAACATTATTTCAGTGCTTTCTGACAATTTTACTATGAGGACGTTCCTCATAGTAGTTTTTTTGTTTTGTATTTTCTGGAATACGTGTGTTTAGCAAATTTATCTTATGGCTTAATATGTTTTTTGAATATCAGAAGTACTAGTCATACACATTTTTAGATAAGCGATGGACAAATAAAGATTTATTTTTATTATATCAATGACTTAATAGAAAATTCATCATTGTATTGTAATGTTTTTCAGACTATTAAAAAATTCTATCCTGTTAAGTGTATACCTTGGACATAAACAGAGATGATTTCTCTGCAAATAATGCCAAATAGTGCCAAAGAAAGAAGTTAAATAAGACCTGTGAAGTACAGCTAACCTGTGAAAAATATTATGCAAAACTAGCTCTCAGTACACTGGGATCTCTGGTACAATTTAAAAAGTGCAAACCCATTAGACCTCCTGCACGTTAGCAGAGTTCCTTAGACACCTTTCAATTCAGCATTTTGATTTTGATCAGCAAGATAATTTTGAGACAGTAATATACACTCACAAATCTAACAGGGAAAAAAAAAGAAAAATCAATGCCTCAGTTGTCAAAGCATTTAATCTTTGAGGAGCTTAAGTTGAAAATTCTTTTCTATTTTTTTCTTCTGTGCACATTTTCACATTTACTCCTTTTAAATTTCTCAGTGTAACTAACATTGAGCTGTGATTGCCAAATCTCATACTGGTACCAGTCTTTCCTATCAGATTTTTTCTTACTGAATTTTACCAAAACCCAATTATTTCTTCCTTCCTCCATTCTATTCCAGTTCTTTCCTATTTTGTGTGGTCCATGTAAAATAGCCTAACATTAAAGAAAATCATGAAAATTGAGTTCTTTTGACTTTTAGTGGTAATTGCTGAGGCAAGCTTGCTTTCTCTACATGTTTTCTCACATCTAAGACCATAGGAACTGTCAGAAAGATTGTCCTCCAACACTCTATTCAGCTCTCTACTCTCTGTTAGCAAGTGGAACTGGTACCATGGTGTTGGCTAGAAATACAATTTAGGGTAATGATGGATCACCCTTGCTCTCCAGTTTTCCACCTGTTCCAACAGCATGAGGATGCAGATTGCTCAGACTAATATTTTTTTATATATATATTGTATACTTCATAGTATAGTATAAGAGCAAAAGTAACTTCTGTAGGAGTAACTTTCCACTCTTGCAGTATATCACACATCCAATATCAGAACATATATTGGGTATTTTTCTACAGTTTCTCTACTTTCAAGACAAAAGAACATGGTTATAAACTTACAGTTAATGACTTTTTATGAAGATCTGATGTTTATGGTCCTTACTGCCGCTAAAATCATTAAATATAATAACATTTCAAACTCCTATACCACAAGAACTGTAGAAGTGTCCTTTCTTGTGGATTCTCTAGTTTTATGTTTACCTTTCTTCTTAATTTTCCAGTTTCATGTTTAGTTTTTGTTTCTTATTGTGTTTGGGAATAGAATGAGATAGATAGAAAGGGATTTAGCTGTGGTATTAGGGTGAAGAAACTTTTTCCTGTTTTCCTTAAGTCAGCAAAGCTGAGTGTGACTGTGCTCATGCTTAACAAGAATAAGCTCGGATAAAATTGAACTCTCTCAAAATAACTCCACTTTTTTTTTTTTATCCATGGTAAGGTTTAACTATGACTTGTAAGTAGAAGGCAGTGAGCAAATGGGAAGTGGACAGATAAAGATGCCCTCATATCTCAGCAGAAACTTGCTGATGCAGCATGCTTTGTATCTTCTAGCTACTGAATTTTTATGTGTGTTTATACTTGTGCATTATCTGATTTCTACAGCATGTTGTCAACTTTGTCACATGAAGTGAAAATGAGGTTAGCATCTGTATTGTTTAGTCCTATACAAAATAGTCTGTCATATTTAGCCTCATGATGAAGGAACTGCAGAAAATACATTTTGATTGTTAAATTGTTGAAGAGGGAATCTATCTTTCAGAGTATGTGTATACTATATTTTGGAAGCCTCAGGGTAGAGACACAGCAAATAGAAAAAACACTAGGAACGTGGGGGCCTTCTATCCTAAATATATATATATATATATATAGTCTTAATATCTGTTTTATGTTCATTTATTACTTGTTTGCAGCAGGGTGGCTTGCTTCAAGGCTGTAAGATCTTCAGAGCTGGGATTTTATTTCCTATGGCTTGTATAACACCTATAATACTGACAATTAATGAAAAGTGATACAATTAGTAGCAACTACTCTGGCACCCTGGTTAGACAGTTTTTTGGCAATAATGTCGATGATTATACTGGTCTCTTCAAAACTACACTGACTAAAAATGTTTATCTGGTTTTCTCAGAAAATGAACAAGCAATCCTTTTCAAACTGTATCTGTTTTAAACCAGACTGCCTAACACTGCAACTTTTACAAAGACAGCTACAAGTTTGATTTTCCAAAGCTTGAAAAACAGGTGTCCTATGAAGCCACGACTGATAAGTATCTTGTAAGCAACAATTCTTTTCCTTTTTGATGTAATAAGTAGTGACATTCTCCAGTGATCTTTGGGTCATTGTATTATAAATGGCTATTCAGCTTTTTCTGAGTGGTGCAAAAACTGCAATTGAGAAAGGCTATTTTGATATGGGCATCTGTAGGTACCTCTCCTGGTAACGGCTGTAAAGTTATTTTAAAATTTTCCTTTAAATAAACCAACAGAGTCCTTGATAGAGATTTTGTCCCTAGAAGTTTTGCTTTCCAGGTTTGATTCCACAAATTCAATGTTTGTTTTCCTACCGAGGTTCTAAATATGAGACACACTTATTTTTCAAAGCTTAACAACCCTGCATTTGGTTACTTTCTGTTCTCCATACAAGATGAAAAGCTAGACTTAGTTTATTGTCTGTTGCTTCACCGTTAGGGTAAAAGGTCTTCTTTTGCTTCAGTTTTTGACAAACATTTCTGAATGGCTCTTGTGGAGTCTCCTATTCAAAGCTTTGTTTCCTTATCCGCCTTTACTTACTGGGATGTTGCTAGCTTAAATTTACAAACACATTGTAAATTGTAAATTCAATCTTTGTGTCAGAAAATGCTCTGTAAGAGCTAAGCTGTTTTCATCTACATTTTTTTTAACTGAATCTTTGAGTTTTCTAGATTTTTTGCTGTTTGTAATGTTACTGATAATTCCGCTGCTTTTTGCAATAAAGCAAATTTTCCCTCTTTCTTCTGATAATGATTCTCTTTAAACATATTGCTGATTTCACAGAAAGGTCTGTCTTTAGAACGTGCTTTAGAACACTTTCCATGGGTATGGTATACCTTTACCCTCTTTAATTCTGCAGCATTTGATATCTATTGCAAAACAATGCCACTCATTCTTGTATGAAAGTAGAGTTGGACAGCAGTGTTTGACATCAATTTGTAGAGGTCTCCAAAGGTGTTATGCACGACTTTTGAACTTTTGTTTCATTGTTTCCAAGTTAGCCAACACTGTCTTACTTTTCTGACCTTTGAAATGGAAGCAAAATGGGAGCTGTGCTCTTTTTTTCCTTATGTTGTCAGAGATGACCTCAAAGATGTAACATTTAATCTTCCAAAGTATTCTGCACTTTTTTTTCCCCATTAGAAATGTCAAATTGTAATGTGTCGGTGAATGAATAAAAGGACATTTTTAAAAAACTAGAGTCAATTTGTACTATAATGATATCTCAGCAACTTCTTTCTAGTGTTCAACTTGAAGGTTGAGAAATGCAAGTGCGTTACTCTTCACATCTTTGCTTTCCTTACTTAATTCTGACTTACATCCAAATACAAACAAAACAGGAAGAGAGAGACACAAAAAATTTTAAATCTTCATTTCCTCTGTTCTCAAAACCCAGTGTTTAATTTTTCAATACAGAAAATGATCTTATAATAGGTATTCATGGTTTCAGGTGCATTTCACTCTTACAAAAACACAGATATGCTACTGTATCTCATTTTATATCTGGGTAGGCAATGTCAGCCCGACCACCCTTCTTTACATGATTCTTGATTGTGTTAGAAAATTCCAATGGGACCTGAGGCAGCACTTTCCTCTGAAAAAAAATATGTTGGTGCCTTCCCACACTGTTATCTTTACGTGGCCACTAGTTTTATTTTCCAGTGGGTTTTCTGTCAAGTGCCAATACCAGGATTAACAGCCTAAGACTTGCTGTATTTCTTCTGGTCCTCTTTAAAAAGAAAAAAGGCATTATGTTATTCACCTTCCCATCCTCTGTTACCAAGGCACTGCTAGAGCAGAGATTGTATGCAGAAACAGTTGAACTGAAAAATGTGGAGAAAACGGTGGTCTTTCTACCTCTTTCCTCCTCTGGATAAGACCACTCTGAAGAAAGGTGGTGCTGTGATGGTACTAACTGAAGCAGAACAGGGTAATATTTCACCTTGATGCCAATATACAAATGTGCTGAAGGTGGCTGGAAGGTACAAAGACAAGAGCAACAGAAGTCGAGCACTAATTGAATGAAGGAACTGACTGGTGACATCTCAACAATTCCGACCCCACTCACAGGATGTTTGGGCTGTAGGAGCTTTTCAAATAAAAATGGTTTATTTGCTATTCTGCATCACATACAGACTGATTGTGGAAATAAATGGAAAGCAAGAAAACTGAGTTTTCTTAGTAGTTATGTCAATCCAGGTGTTTCTTACTGCAGTTCAGTGTCATCTTTTCCGCCATCATATCATTGCTGGGGATCAAGGCTGACAGTGCTGCACTTACTTCTCGCTTTATGTTTCTTAGAACATTTGTTTTTTTCTGTTTTCCTTGATTCTTCATGAAATGGTGCTGTGTTGTTAAAGGAAACATTTATTTCATTGCTTGGGGTCTACCATGGACATCTTGGAGTTTTTAGTGAATATTGCTGTTCTGCAGAAGACATTTTTTTCTTTATTATTCAAAAGGCTCTGTCTTATCATCTTTCAGAAAGCTAATTCAAAATAGAACTGCTGGGAAAAATTTTACTTAAAAGTGTTTTGAATTGTTCTAAGTTGAAGAACACCTAAAGATTTTTTTGTGACAGGTACTATAGGATTGTATTATGGTGTTGCTATAACTCAGCTGGACTTCTCAATATCCTTTGCAAGACCAATTTAAGTATGAAATTATGATTGCTCTAATATTAATTTCACTCGTTCTTTTTTTTTTTATTAATACTCAGACATTTCAGCTTGCATTTGAGTAGAGACTTCAAGCTGCTACATTTACTTATGCAATAAAAGCAGGTAAATTGTGAGTTTTTGTGACCAATGAAGTATACCTGTAGAAGTGCCAAAACTGGTTTTATTTTAAAAGAGACAGAAGAAACTACCGTACATCAAAAACTGTAAGTTTTAATTATGTTTTTACGTCAAAACTGTCTGAAATAAAGTGTATATTTACTTTATTGAAGTAGTTTTATCAGGTAAAAATGCTTCCATCATCTGTTCTTAAAAATAATGCCGTATGCTTAATGTGTCCATCTGCTGTCTAAAACATCACAAGTTTTGTATTTATGTGTAATTTAGATGTGTGCTTATCCACTTCCTGAATACAATAAGTTGCAGACAAACACACCAGAATCATTTGCCTTTCAATCATGGCTTCACTTTGTGAGATAAATTTACTTCTTATAACTACTCAATCACCGTGTCATTTTTTTCTTTTTTTATCTTGCACAAATGATACTGAAATACAATCATAAAGGACTCTCATTGTTTAAGTATATATATATATGCATAATACACATTCAAAAAGATACATATTTAATTATACATTGTGGAAAAGAAAGGAAGTCTATAATACTTGTTTAGTTTGAAGGATTTACTAATGATCTGAGATAAAATCTGGGATATTGCAGACTTTGATAGGAAGGTTTTTCCTAATTTAATAATGATTAAGGATAGGCAGTAGATTTAACAGTGATGGAACAAAGCATTAACGTATTTATTTCAAGGTAGTGCATAAGATTTCTTTCAGATGAGCTCATAATATTTTTTTTTATCCTTGAGCTGTATTGTAACTATGTACATTAGTCCTACAACAAACATCAGTTTTCTAAGTTTTGAAAAACAATTATATTGCTTTCTAAGAAGGAAGCTGTCAAGACTTTCAAGTGATATCTAGCTGGGACATATCACTTAGTATACATCTGGGTAATGTCACTTCTCACTGTATGTTATCACGGAATCACAGAATCTCAGAATTTTCAGAGTTG
>RSEF01000002.1:87181785-87193356 GCA_003993805.1 Himantopus leucocephalus
AAAGGTTCCTTCCAACCTTAACAATTCTATGATTCTATGATTGAACAGAAGTGGCCCTAGAATTGAACCCTGAGGAACACCGCCAATAACCGGTCACCTGCCAGACATAGCCCCATTCACTACAACTCTTTGAGCCCTGCCTTTCAGCCAGTTCCTCACTCAGCACACTGTGAACCCTCTCATCCCACAGTTGGACAGCTTGTCCAGAACGATACTGTGAGGGACAGTATCAAAAACCTTACTAAAATCCAGAAAACTACATCCACCGCCTTCCCTTCATCCACTAGGTGGGTGACCTTGTCATAGAAGGATATCAAATTAGTTAGAGAGGACTTTCCCTTTGGGAACCCATGTTGACTGTACCTGGTGATTGTATTATTCTTCAAATGCCTTTCAAGAGTACCCAGTATGATCTTGTCCATAATTTTCCAGGAACTGGGGTTAGAATAACAGATTCCCTGGGTCTTCCCTCACACCCTTCTTGTAAACTGGAATAACATTGGCTAGCTTCCAGTCAGCAAGGACCTCCCCACACTCCCAAGATCTTTGGTAGATGATCGAGATGCATCCTGCCATAACATCTGCTAGCTCCTTCAGTACGCTGGGATGAATCCTATCAAGTCCAATGGACTTGTGAACATTCAGCTGTTACAGCTGGTCTCCTTACAATTTCAGTGTCCACAAATGGAAAGTCACTGTTCCCACACTCGTGGTCCTCTGACCCAAGGTACTGGGCAGCCCAAGGTCAGTCAGTATTATTAAAGACTGAGGTAAAAAAAAACATTGAATGCCTCTGTTTTTTCTTCATCCCTGATAGTCAGATGAACACCTCCAACAAGGATTGGTCCAATGTTTTCTTTAGATCTCCTCTTGCTATTAATGTACTTAAAAAAGCCCTTCTTCTTATCTGACACAACACTGACCAGTTGCAACTTGCAAAGTTGCATCTTTGGCCTTTCGTGACTTCTGCCTGCATAACTGAACCACAGCTCTGTAATCTTCGTGCAAAGCCTGACCTTGCTTCCAGAGATCATACAATTTCTTTGTCCTCTTGATCTTCACAAGGAGTTCCCTGTTCAGCCAAGCTGGTCTTCCACCCAGCTTGCTTGAGTTGCAGCAGAGTGGAATTCCCTGCTCCTGTGCTTCTAAAAGGTGGTTCTTAAAGACTGACCAGCACTTGTGGACTCCTAAGCCCTCAAAAGCAGATTCTCAGGGTACTCTGATAAATAGCTACCTGAATAGGTTTAAATTTTCTCTCCTGAAGTTCAAGTATCAACTCTGCTTTCTTTTTTTCTCATTACAATGAACTCATTACTATTTCATGATTGCTGTGTCCAAGACAGCCATCTACTATCACATCTCCCACCAGTCCCTCTCAATTCACAAATAGCAAGCCTAGGAGGGCACCTTTCCTAGTTGGCTCACTAATTACTTGTGACAAGAAGTTATCTCCTACAAAATTCAAACATTTCCAAGATCTGCTCATCACAGCAGTATCATATTCCCAGTTGATGTCTGGGAAGTTGAAACGTCCCATAAGGACAAGGGGTACTGATCTAGAAATTTCTCCTAATTGCCTGTAGAATAGTTCATCAGTGCTTACATCCTGGCTGGGCAATTAGTAGTAGACACCCACTACAAAACCTCCTTTGTTCTCTATCCCCCTAATCCTCACCCAGAAGCTTTCAACTACATCATCACTAACTGTAAATGCAGTACAACAAAACCTCTCCCTCCAACACCTCCACGTCTCCTGCCCTGCCTATCCCTCCTGAACAGCCTGTAGCCCTCCATCGCAGCACTCCAATCATGTGACTCATTCCATTGAGTCTCACTAATAGCAATGATATCATAGTTCTGCATACTAACCAACACTTCCAGTTCATCCTGTTTGTTTCTTACACTGCATGTGCTGGTGTACAAGCATTTCAGATACATTCTGGAGCCCTCCTTGCTCCCAGGAGCAGTGTAAATGTTCTTACTAGCATTGCCACCCTCAAGATGCCATGTCAACGTTTGGCTTACCTATTGCCATCCTGTTGGTATCCCCTTCCCCCACTGATTCTAGTTTAAAGCTTTCTCAATCAGTCCTACCAGCTTACACCCAAAGATGCATTTTCCCCATTAGGACAGGTTGATCCCATCAGGCCCCTCATAACTTGTGTCTCAAAGGCTCTTCCATGGATTAAAAACGTAAGGTTTTGGCAGAGGCACCAGTCCTGGAGCCAGGGATTGATATCGTGGGGTCTCCTATTTCTTCCAAAGTCTCCCCCAATTATTGGGTGGATTGAGGAAAACACTACCTGTGCTCCTGGATTTTTTAGCATTGTTCCCCAGGCTCTGAAATCTCTTTTGGTAGACTTCAGACTTTTTGTTGTGATATCATTTGTGCCCGTGTGAAAGAGTAGGAATGGATAGTAGTCTGAAGGTTGTACTAAGCTTTTCAGTCTTGTGGTGACATCCCTAATTCAGGCCTCAGGGAGGCAGCAAAATTCCCTGAAGAGAGGGTTCAGTCTGCAAACGGGCACTTCATTTCCACATGGGAAGGAATCACCAATGGTCATAACTTGTCATTGTTTTTTCTCTGCACTGGTCTTAATGCAGGTTTTGTTGCAAGTGGTTGGTCTCTCTGACCTTGGCAAGACTGCTTGAATAGGTTCCTCCTCTATCTCATTATGGTCTTCATCCACCGTACCCAGGGCTTTGTACCTATTCTGTAAGGGTAGTTCAGAGGATAAGGAGGGGTTTCTCTCAAGGCTCCATGCTGTAACCTTCTTCCACCCCTCCTTATCCCTTTTAGCACAGCCTTCTTTCTGGCACAGAACAGATCCTGGATCTGCCTCCATAGAGGCCACGCTGAGTTCGCTTACTTGCATCAGAGATGGCAGAGTGCAGCTCCATTGATTAGTCTCCTCAGACTCTTGCATACTCCTCAGTCTGCCCACCTCCTCCTGCAGCTCAGCCACCAAGCACAGCAGTTCATCTATCTGGTCACACTTTCCACTGGCTTGCTTACAATCTCTCTCCACCTCCAGGAATATTCGTTCTCACATCCCACAACCAGAAACCTGGGAGGTCGCATGCTTGGACAGGAGTTTTGTCTGTGTGGCTACATTGGTTTTACCAGGTGTGAGCAGCTCAGGGGAAGCAGAGGACACTGCTTTTTGCTGGGTGGTCACCATGCTGCCACACACTGGCCTGCTGCCACACTGCCACTGCTTGCCCTTCTTGTTGCTGCAAATAGCTTTCATGAGGACCTGTGCTATAATTTTTCCCAGGAACTAAAGTGAAACTGATTGGACTATGGATTTCTGAACCTTCCTTTTCGCCTCTTTTTGTTGATGGATACAATATTTGTCACTTTTTTAATCATTTGGGACTTCTCCTTATCTTCATGATCTTTCAAAGGTGATAGAGAACAATTTAAAATTGAGACACTTTCTGTTTTTAAAATAGATTGTCGTATTTTTAAGGACTACAGTCCATAATAAGGTAAAGAAATTTAGAAAAAATAAATAGTACTGCAAGATCAAAATAAATTTAAATTTAACAGTTATGAATTACTATAACTGTAAATTTCATAAGAAATTTTTATAGAAAAATATTGTTTAGGCTATTTATTTATATACCTGTTGTATCACACATTCAAGGGAAATTCAGAGAGTGTAATAGTTTATGCTTCCATTCTTTGTACAAGTGTTCTGATGAACCCTTAATGTAACAGGCAAAGATAATGTAATGAATGTCTTATTGCACTTGGAAGACCATGGAAAAAAGTAACTGACACAATATTTTGTTCCAGGTGGGAGTAAAAAGCAACTGCTTTCCTGGCCCTTTACATCCTAGTTAAGAATTTGACTGACAGAATGTTGGCACCAGCTGTGGAAGAGCTGATCAGCCTCAACTCCAAGTAAGTGAAGTCTTACGCATTCGGAGGTTCTTTTCAGACTAAATTTACAAAGCCTGCTGATTTCTAACAACAAACATAAATAAAAAATACAGTTTCTAAGGCACTGTTGAGTACTTCAGTTCCCCATGTTGTGGTATTCAATTTCTCATTTAAACACATCTTTAAATCAATATTTAACTTCATCTTTTCTTAATGTTATTTTGCAAACTTAATGATATCACATTCTGATTCCTCTTCCTTTCTAGACAATTGAAACCATTCACTTAAAGTAATGATAAATTGTTATAAAACATAACTATGAACCATGAACACATACGCATATATTCAATGATCAATAAAACACAGATAGTAATCTGTTTAATATAGGAGACAAACTGGTAAAAAAATATAAGGAAAATTATTTGGGTGCTAATTAAAATGGATGTTCCTTCCTATTGCACTTCTCATGGAAGAAAACATGGAAGACAGTAGTGGATGCAGGACAGAGTCAGAAGCCTCGGTTGTCCAAAGACGGTCTCTGAGGGAGTCCCACAAGTTATATTTCACATGCTAGGAGCTATGGTGACAGCAGTGCTAAAGCCACAAAGTACAGGAATTATACACAAACATAAAAAAATTTGCAGAGAACTTCTTGCTGGAAATATGTGGAAGGTACCAGATGTAATAAAGCACACCTCTCATCCTTGTATTCTTAGTTTTTTATTATTCATGATCTCCAGTATAGCAAACTTAGAATATTTTATTTTCCCTGGTATTCTTTCCTGGTAAATGTCAAAAAAATCTGGTTTTCTATAGCTCGTAGGAGCTCACAGAGAAGATAAAGGCAGGATGGTTTTCAGTTTGTCAGATCCGCTTTTTACTCACAGTATAACACAGAGTAATTTCTCAGTGAAAGTCTTTTTTCCTCTTTGAACAACTGCTAAGAAACCCAGAGGATACTAGCCTGGGAAAAGGAGAAAACAAAGAGAGGGAGAAAGAGAAGAAGAAAGAAAAAGAGGTGGTGAGCGTGAAGTATCAATAAAAGATGTTAGTGTATCAGGGAGACAGGCAAGATATGATATTGTAAAAAAAATTTGAATCTCTGAAAAAATGCTAGTTTCACTGCAAAATAAAATCTTAGCTTGCATTATTACAATACTTGACAGTTTGGAAATTGCTCAAAATTATTTATTTATTTTTAGAGCTATTTGCATGGAGACAGTCTAATAGAGGAGCCAAATTCCTCTCAGTGGCTGTGTTAACCTAGGATCACCAATTGAATCTACTTATTAGAAATGTTGATAAAGATGAATGGATGTTTTGTCTTCTTTGTCCGTTGCTAGCCAAACAAAGCTAGGCTATGGCTCATACACAGTATTTACTACATAAAATAAAAGAACTAGGACTCTTCACAGGTTCTCAAACGTATCAAATGAAATGTGTTAATCTTCTTTAAGAGTTCTTTTTGGACTAGGCATAGAGGGGAAAGAAACTTAATGTAGCATATTCTTGATTCTAACTAAGAATAATATTTATGTGACCATTTGTTTTTCTTTTAAAACTTTCAACTGGCAATTTTCCTCTCTATAAATAGTGTTTGATGTGTGACTCAAATTTTTCTGGAAGAGCGAGACCATTCCTTCAGCAATTTGGTGATTGATAGCTACATTAAGAAACCCCTCTATTAA
Source organism: Himantopus leucocephalus (assembly GCA_003993805.1). NCBI lineage: Eukaryota > Metazoa > Chordata > Aves > Charadriiformes > Recurvirostridae > Himantopus > Himantopus leucocephalus. The sequence continues at coordinate 87,187,363 of RSEF01000002.1, forward strand.
TTATAGGCAACTTATTTTCTCCAAATCTCTATCACTCTTTGAAAGCAAAAAAGCCTGTAATCTAAAGGGGGTTTATTAGTAGTTACTGATAAAGTTGAAGCCCAGTGATGCTTTAAACTGTGACTGTGACTATTGCCTAGGTATTCTGGAGACTGTTAGGCTTGCTTAATATACATACATTTTCCAGTTTCGAACTTACTGGGTTTTGTTAACCTTTTCCATTTGCTTATGAATAGGGCAGAGTTTTTTAAGTTAAAAGTTAACTATTTGAGACAATTACTTTTCTTCTGTTTTCTGGCACAAATCAGCAATCTTTAGATTTTTAGAAGGCAAATCTAAATAACTAAACCTGGAAAGGTTTGCTGCTGACAAGTTTGTGGAAGGATATTTCTTTTAAATTCATGGTCTTATTGTCTATTTAAAACAGAATACTTTTTATAGTTATTTACCTGATATTTCCATATTATAAGAAATCAAGAGTTCTAATTCTCAAGCAGAAAAAAATTTGTACTTTATAGATACTTGGATATTAAACAGAAGCAATGTGGGGATATATTTGAAGTTGCCTATTTCTTCAATCGTGTGCAAGATCAAATTAACACTAGTACTTCTGTATCGACACATTAAATTTTACTGGATAGTTCATTCATTCTGTTTACAACATCATGTTAAAATTCTGTGTCTCACAAACTCATCTCAAGATCAAAGAACCCGTCTAAGCTAGCAGCATACAAGCAAATTCAAGCTTCTGCTCAACAGTGCTGAGCACTCTGCTGTGTTTTGTGCAACGTGCTAAGCTAAAGAAATATCCCAGTAATGTTTGAAGAAGGAAGAATCTTTTGTCAACAAATTTCATATTAAAAGGAAAGAGTCATAGGCAGTGGATGTGTTCAAAATGTTTAGCTGATTGACATTTGTTTGGCACTCTACAAGTTGAGGAATGACTTCTCATCCAAGAGGTGTATTTATGTGGCATATCGGATGACCAATATTTCTGAAGTGGGAAAAGATGATACAAAATTATCAGAGTTAATAAACACAGTGATGGAAAAAAGCAGACCTCAACACTGTGATGTTGAATGTGAATGGTGTGCACATCCCTTTGAGGTTGCAGCCACTTATAATAGTTTTATTTCACTTATTTTTTATTTCAAAGTGAAAGTATAAATTTAGAAACATCATAATAATCACGTAAGACAGGTAAGTAGCATCTTGTCTTTTCAATGTCTGGTATGTAAAATTTAGCACAGCACTTGCTCTAAATCATAGACACAATATTTAACCAGTTCAGAAAAATCTGGGTTCATGAAAATCATGCCTATCCAATGTGATAGTCTCGATGAAAAGAGCATAGACAGGCCAACATGTATACTTAATCACCCTCACTTCAAAAAATCCTTTAACACAGCTTTCATAGTATCTTTGTTGGCAGGTTGGTCATATATGACCCAGATAAACAGTCAACAATGTGGGTTGAATATGGCCTGGACTGTTGGGCTTACTGTGTTGTGATCCATAATACAAAGGCCTGTCAGTGACCAGAAAGCAGCAGTTTCTCTCAGGAACAATACTGTTTAACATTCTTCATTCATTGCCTCAATGATGGTACAGATTCCACTCTCACCATGCTTGCAGATGACACAAAATGTTCATGAAGCAGTCAGTCTGCTAGACGGCAGGGCTGCTGCTCAGATAAATTATCTGACAGAAACCTCATGAAGGTGAATGCAAAGTCCTGCATCTGGGACGTAAAGTAGAAGATGAGGCTGACCAGCTGGGGAGCCGCTCTGCAGTAATGGCCCTGGGAGCTCTGGGGGACTCTAGGCTGGTCCCAAGGCAGCAGTACACCCAGCCGTAGCACTCCCACATCCTGGACTGCATTAGCAAAGGTGCAGCCAGCAGGTCTGGGAAAGTGATCCTACACTGCTGTTTCAGTACCTGTGAGATACCACCTGGCATGCGGTGCACAGCTTTGGGCACACCAGTATCAGACAGATGTTGATGTAATGGAGATAGTCCTGACCAATGAGGTCTGGGGATGGAGGACAGGGCATCCAAGGCTGTAGGGTCTGGGCTTGTTGAGCCTGGGAGAGGGACAGTTTTTGGGGGGAGGAGAGGACTTACTGATACGTACAGCTACTTGATCGTAGGATGTAGAGGAGGCAGAGCCAGACTCTTCCCAGAAGTGCACAGAGAAAGGACAAGAGGCAACAAACACAAGCTGGAATGCAGAAAATTGTCCATGACAATCTGTCAACTAGTGTCTGTTCCCTGTGCTTTTCAGAGATTCAGCCCAGATTAGAGTTACAGAATTTACCCGTTGAAAGAGGAACAGAGATAATTTATTTACAGACATCTCCTTACTGTAACATACAGGCCTCTTTTTATTCTGGATGTCAGGACAGCTTTCTTAAGGAAAAGTGCAAGAAGTAAGGGAAATGATCAGAAGTTTAGACTAGAATGTGGACATGCTGCATATTGTTACAGATCGCAGCTAAGTGCACAGTTACATCTTTACATTGGTATATATTCAGCACATACCTTTCAAATAGTTCCTGAATACTTCCCTGGCACATGGTGAAAAACTTTTACAGAGAAAATAGAGCGGGCTGACTAAATTGTTTAAGACTTGGAAACATTTTATATCCTGTGCAGTAAAAAAAAAATCAAATGAACAGTGAGCGTGCTAAGTTATATATTTCACAAGTATTTCTGGTGAGAAAAGTGCAAGAGTTAAAGCAAAAGATTATTTTAGATTAAAAATAAAGTCTTTGTGTATATTAATCCATTTAGCTTAACACTGGAAATCTCAATGGGAACAAATAAATCCCAGTAAAATGAAGAATATAAAACTAAGAACTATTACTCTTCATGTTACAGGAGTTCAAAATAAACTGACACCAGAACGTTTTTGCGCTGGTGTCTCTCTAGGCCATCTTTCTCCCAGTGCTAGCAAATAAAAGGCAAGGGAAGAAAATACTACTGTATTCATCTTACATTTGGGAACCAAGCCACAGCAAAGTGAGCATTTGACACCAGGAGTATGGTGTTAAGCCAGAAATGGAACCTGTTTGTCTTGACCCCTGCTCCAGGGCTTCAGCTTTCATCTCTAAGTAAGGTTAAAGCTTAGCGTCTGGATAATGTCAGGATCAGATTTTCACAAGCTTTTAGTAACCCCATTGGATGAGGTCTTTTACTCTTTCCCCAGAGAGCACTTATCTGATTATCAACTGATTATCCCTGATTTTAATACATACTGAAGGTCAAGGTTAATATTTTTGCAGCTTTCCTGAAGTCCTGTGTGATGGTAAAATTCCACAAGGTAGAATTGGTTATGATTTGTCTCTTAATCTTATAATCTCTTATAATTGTTCCATTTATGTCTGTGAAGATATCAGATTTTAGAGTCACACTGAACCAATAGTTCCCTCAGACACAGGAAAAGAGAAACCATGTATGCACTGATGATTTCTCCTGGGATTGATTAAGCTTGTAAACAAAGGCAAGAAAGCAGCTTAACCCTTCTGTCTCCATTTTTTAGAACTTTGCATAGGCAAGAGCGAGTATGGGCAATAGCTTCTGTTGCCAGTTTTGGATCTGTTATTTACACAATATCCTCTGCAGGGTAAGAAGTTCTATTTCCTGTTTGGTCATCAATAACAAGTTTTAAAGTTATATATAGACAAAACAGCAAACATTCCATTAAGCATGATGAAAACCCTGTCTGCAGCTCGTAAACGAAGGTCTGTTAATGTATTAAAATTGAGGCTCGACAGCATTTTACATTACTTTTAAAGAATATTCTGAATAGTAGCATGTTTATGTAAATAACGTATTCTTGAAAGTGTTTGAAACCAGAACATCTACAAAGATAGAATTTTAAGTGAATTTAAGTGAATTTTCCTTTTGCATATTTATAAGTGCAGAATTTGCTGATACTTAATAGTAACTATACTGTAAGTGTGACAGACATACAAACTACTAAATAAATGAGGCAATCTAAGAGCACACCAAACAACAATGGTATGTGAATATAATAATCTTTTCTAGCATACCAGTATCATTACCAAACATGTAGAAGCCTGACAACTTCTATTTTCATATGTCCTGTGGAGTGGAACTACTCTCCTCTTTATGAATATGGGAAATTGAGGTGCAGAAAGAGCAGTTAATTTCCCAAATGTTATATTGGGAATTATATATGGAAAGCTAGGGAGATGCTTTCCCAAATCCCAGGTTAGGGTCTTGAAAATGAAGCTGTCCTTTGTGAAGGGCTGTCTGTAATATATAAAACAAGAAGTCCAAGATCACTACTTTCAATTTCACACAAAAACTTTTGTATTTAAAAAGAGCAAAAAGCCTTTGGAACTAATTTACTGAAATGGGAATATGGTTTCTTTGTCATATTGTACAGACTGGCATCATTAAAAGGTTAACGTGTGTCTGTATTTCATATGATACACATCACAAGAGGATTATTGAGGAATTTTCTATATATTTTAAGTCACATAATATCCCTGACTGATTTCTGTTTGGTTTTTTTTTGTTTGGTTGGTTGGTTGGTGTTTTGTTTTTTGTTTTTTTTTTTTAATGAATTTGGGCAGATCTCTATCTGTTCACACTAAGCTGATTTCAGAAGAACTTCATGCTGACGTGTCAGTCCCCTTGCATGAAAATCTCCTCCATCTAGAATGAAACACGCTATTTGGAAATTATCTACTCAATTTAATAGGGTGAATAATATGAACATCACTCCTAATTTAAAATAACATGCAGTACATTGACAATAGACATACAATTTGTTACTTAAGTATACTGATATGTATGATAACATCTGATATAGAATATGCATAGCTAAAATTAACATTAAAGTAATCATATTTTGTTTTCAGGATTGCACCCTAGAGTGTATTTTCTATGTGTAGATAAATATAAATTTTTCTACATAAAGGTTGCTCCAGTTTTCATCTTATAAAATCCTGATTTCAGCCACTTTTCACTTGCTAGACTTAAGCATTCAAGCTGGCAGTTTTCATACAAAGTTATTTGCCTTGAGTTGAATATTAAGTTTCAGCTAAAACCATTCAGTCATTTCCTAGAGTGAAGCTTGGACAAAATATATTGTTTTGTCCATGATTTTTTAAAAATATACAGCTTTTCCTCGAGATAAGCTATTGCTTCTGTCACTGGAAAACAGAGTGATATTTCACAAGGCCATGGTTTGGTGTTGCTTCAATTCGTAGCACAGGCTACCACATTTTGAGAAGTGATTTTCTTCTGAAAATCTCTGTGTACATGTTATCTGTAAAAACTTCTTAGGGTTTTTATCTGCATGGAGGATACCCCAATATCCAACTGCTACGACATGTGGCTATGCAGCCTTTATGCATGTGCGCTAAGGTGACAAAGATTATACAGTCAAAAACTTGTTAAGGTGAAAAGGTAACACAAATTATTTGCAAAGCCAATAATCTATTCTTAGCATAATTGAAATATTGACAGTCTAAATAAAATACTTTTATTAGTCCAAACCTAATTATTACACAGAAGGAAAGAAAGCAAGTTTGCTGATGATACAGAACTGAGAGGTGTTGTTGACTCTCTTGAAAGACTGGAGACCTTGCAGAGGGATCTAGATAGATTGGAGCATTGGGCAACGATTAATGGGGTGAAATTTAACAAGTCAAAATGCTGGACCCCGCACCTAGGAGAGAGTAATGCCGGGCACAAGTCTAAATTGGGAGAGGAGTGGCTGGAGAACAGCCCTGCAGAAAAGGATCTGGGGGTGCTGGCGGGCAGCAGGATCAATAGGAGCCAGCAGTGTGCCCCGGCAGTCAAGAGGGCAACCTGCACCCTGGGGTGCATCAAACACAGCATAACCAGCGGGTCACAAGAGGTGATTATCCCACTGTATTCAGTCTTGCAGTGTTGGTGTGGCCTCACCTGGAGTCCTGTGTGCAGTTCTGGGCCCCACAATTTAAGAAGGATGTGAAG
>RSEF01000002.1:87201516-87222405 GCA_003993805.1 Himantopus leucocephalus
CAGGCCAGGATGCCGTTGGCCTTCTTGGCCACCTGGGCACATGGACTAGTATGTATTAGTATTTCATTAAAAAGATAGTTTGGAATATTCAGAACATTATTTTGGTGCTTTTTTCTCTCACTAATATTGTAAATTATATATTATTTACCTTAATAATAGTTTATTATTTATTTTGATAAGTACAAACTTAGGTCAAAGCAGCATCATTAAAAAAATCTATCCACTTGTTCTGTGACCTCAGTTCAAACTGTAGCTAGATGAACAACTGATATTAGCACATCCATGAATTTTATGTTTAGAGATTCTTACGTCTTCAAGGGAAATGATATATAGAATAACAATAACATAGCAAGCCTTCTTTGAGACTAGAGTGTCCAGAATTGATTATACTCTAATATGTTTGTAAATTTTATTTTTTTTAGCATGGATATATATTGGCCTTTTGGTGACAAATGGCATCATGGGTACAGACTCATGATAAAACAATGGATCACATAATTTTATCAATGATTATTAAAATACATATAGCTACAATATAATGATTGAGAGTTAAAATGTATTATAAATCTGCTTGACTATGATGAGATTTGGCAGCTTTAGTGATAATGTTTATTATAGCCCATAGATTATCCAGTGGAGGGGAATTACGTACTCGTGCTTCTGCCATAAGTAACATTAATCCACCTTTAAAAGGCCTTGACATGTGGGAGGCAGTGAAGAAATTCTTATCTTGTGTTTTGAAACACTATGAGAGGATAATGAAGCTCAGTATTTACAATGGATTGTTTTTCATACTTCATTATACTGACTGCATCTATTTTAATGGCACAACATGTGGAAAAATATGTCAACAATATTTTTCTGGATTAAAAAAATCAAATTTATAGGACTGTTTTCTAGTATTAAGATTAATTTCTAACACATGTTCATTCAAAATATTTTGATAAAACTTAATAAAGTTACTCAGGCATGCATTTTTCTGTCTTGTCATCATCAGAGTGGATACAGGTCCTATGGTTTAATAATAAATTAATTAGTTTTAAAAGTACTTATGAATTCATGCAAAGTAGCATTGGTGCTCAGGCTGAATAACAGACTCGACAGGCTAATATCACAGGTAAGACAATTTTCAGGTTTGTCCATGTCATCCTTTATCTTGTCTTTGACAATCGCTATTAACAAACCCCACTATCAAAATATCCAGGAATTCTTTATGTGCTAAATATCCCTTTTCTTGACAGGACAATTCCTACTGATTTAAATGGAAGACATAAGCCTAAAGTACTTTCCATTGTTTACATAAGGAATAGTCAGATACTTAAATATTAGTAGGTGTTAAAATACCTTTACAGATTTGTCCATAAGTAGAATTTCCCAACCTTTAGGAGGAGGAGAATGACTTAAGTATTGAACTATTTTTTTCTTCACATAGTAGGACTCCATAAAGAATGTTTGTCCATGTTAATATACATCCAATAGTTTTTTCTGTTTCTGCTAATGCTTGTACCCCACAACATTTGAATAGTAGAGAGTTAAAATTTGCTGTGACGTTAGTAATTGTATTAATGAAATAAATAGTATTGATGAAATAAAATTCCTAACAGTTTCCTCTTGCTCAGTTTTTTTTTCTTTTCATTTACTTTTTTCACTTAAATTATGATAATTAACTAAATCTTAGGTAAATAGGGGTTCAGCAATACACATTTTTATATTACTATCACACAATGTGTCCAAATTTTCATGTCTAAGCAAGAATTTCAATTGCTTTAGATTTTCATACATGGAATAACTGTAATAATACAGAGTTCTTTTCATTGTATCTTTTCTCTTTCTGGTATATTCTGAGATAATTACACATAATATTCTATTTGAGGATTTATCATCAAATTAAATGTTAATACATTCTCAGCTTTTTTTTTAAAGTCCTTACAGTCTTACCACTTAAATATATATATATCCCAATTTTATTTATTTTTTAAAAGGTCCTTCTAGTAGGTGTTTTTAATGTCTAAACAGCTGAAAAAAAATATATATACTGCCAAAGTAATGTTCAGACATATTTCTTGAGTTCTTGCAGATAATTTAAAATCAGTGGATGTCTGGATCCTTTCAAGTTGCCTTTTATCTATTCTTCTGTGTACATGAAGATACTGAATATAAGACTTTATCACTTTTCATAAAATCATAGAATTGTTTAGGTTGGAAGGGACATTTAAGATCATCGAGTCCAACCATCAATGTAACACTGCCAAAACCCACCACTAAACCATGTTCCTAAGCACCACATCTACCCGTCTTTTAAATACCTCCAGGCATGGTGATTCCACCACTTCCCTGGGCAGCCTGTTCCAATGTTTGATAACTCTTTTGGTGAAGAATTTTTTCCTAATATATTTTGCTAGTGTCTTGGTCATTGATTTTAACACTTTGTGAAGTCACCTAAGGTATGCAATATTTCTGACTTAAGGAAGAACCAAGCGTTTGTTTATAGGTTGGATGGAGTTGACTGATATGACTTATGTGTTTACAGTTAACCATACCTATAAAACTTTTGCTCAGATATAACATGTTTTGTTGCATAGTTTTGGTGGTGGTGGTTTGCTGCTCTCAACTTGATGGTTTTTTCCACATTCTGGAATTTTAATCAAACAACAGGTAGATAAATCAAACAAGACGAGAGGAAAAATACTGTGCATACAGTAGCTTTTGTGTACACCATACACAACAGAAACCTGTAGCTATTATATGGAACAATACAGCTGAGAACCAAGATAAGCTGAAATCTTTTGAAGTAACATAATATTAATTTTGAAACCTGATTACACTGGGGCTTTCCACATTTTTTCTTAAAATAAATTTGCATTTCGTGTTTAATTTAAGCTACTGTCATTACGTTCATTGCTGTTCTTTTGTCTTACAAAGAACCAATAATATCAAATAATTTTTTGCACTCAAGTAACTTCATGTTTTAATTTCTTTTTTATATTTCTTTATGTTTAGTGAATTCTAAATATTTAAGATCTCCATTGAAGTTAGGAAAATAAAATCATAAAAAGCTTAGCAAACAAACAACTCTTGAGCTACTCATGGTATCATCTTAGCAAAGAAGCTTCCATACAGTTAGAAAAACTATAGTTTGCTTTGAAACTATCGGCATTCTTGAGGCACTACATTAATCTAAGCAACTTCAGTTTCAAGTTCTTATCAAATGAAATACAGAGTGGGAAAAGTTATTGAAGGAAAAAGTAACTTTTTTTTCTTTTCTTCTTGATGTGGACTTCTTCCTAATTTTTGTTTTGTTTTGATATAGTCATGTTCATAAGATAGAGACTAAATTATGTGATTAATAGGTGCTGTCTGACTCACGCTTCACTGGGCACTACTATAACAGTGTTGTGTGTGGTAGAATGAAAATCTGTGCTTGAAACAGGAAACACAGAAAACACATGAAAAATAGTAAAAAAAACCCCAAGGTTTCAGCTTTTCACTGAGTATTTATCTAACACAAACTGCACATTACTTGTCATCTCAAATGTGTTTAAAGATTCAGAGGACGTTTTATTAGTAATGCAGTAAAACTGTTGCCAGAGATGTAATATTGCTCACCAACTCCACCTGAGTGGGCTCCCCAGAAGTAAATATATAAGAGTAGGAGAGATACCTTGGTCCACTGCACAACAATAGGATCAAGGAATTTTGTGTTCTTATGCCTACAGAGGGTACACTGCAGCTTTTAAAAAGAACCAAGTTTTGCAGGGCATCTCACAATTTAACACACTTTATATATTAAGGTTGAATTGAAGATAAAAATGGTGTAGCTTAAATCAGTAGTAATTCTAAGAAATAGATTTGAAATTGCACGTGAAACTAAAATTTTAGAATGAAACCTGGCTGAGTTTGGACAACATTTAAAATAGTGCACTTATAGGCAATGTGTGAAATTACAAGAACTGTGACATACTTAGTGAAAAGAAGTGCCTGTATATGGACACACACTTTAAATGATGGAAGAGTATTTGATTCAATATGGTGGAAACTTAGAGTGGGACCTATCTGATCACATGTAGGCACGTTGTTGCTTTAAAATTAGTAGAGCGAAATAAGCACTTCTATAATCTACGCCAGTGCGTCTCAAAATTCTTGCTGGAATTCTCCTTCTTCCTATGAGAATTGTTTATTTCCACTGTGGAGGAAACCTCCTTTGCACATCTACAATATTGGTCACTGAAGTTGGGTGGAAACAAATCACACAACAGACATATGTCTTCTAGTTTGCACGTCTATTAAATAGATGGTAATGTGTATACTCAAATATAAAAATATATTACTACATATATATGTGTATACATATACATATCTAGGTATATAACATAATTACATATATAATATGAAATGTCTATAACTTGACATCTAACCCTTGAAAAGAAACTTTGATTCTAAATCAATATTCTTGAAATCAGAGAAATTACTTGAAACCACAGAGTTAGTTGCAGAAGGAACTTGTTCAGTTCACAAATTATCCACTCACAAAGAAAATTCTTTTGTGAGGTACCATTTCTGGCAGTCTCAGAAGCCAATGCCTGAACAATTTATTTATCCCTAGAGATTGTCCTGCCAAACAAAGTTAGAAGCAGAGAGGCAGAAACAATCTGAAAAAAATGTATTTTGTCACTTACAAAAGCAGTAAAATGGATTTTCCGTTAATCAGGACTTCAGCATCCATATCTGTCAGTTCAGTACTCAGTTTACCAACTCTCCCCTGAACTAAATTGCTTGTCAATCAGAAGAGACATTTTTCCTTGATTTTTTTTTTTTTCTCAGAATAACAGCCTTTCAAAACCATAGAGCTGGAGTGGCCATACAGTCCTGAATGGGAGAGTATTACTTCAAATAAAAGCAGTCCTTATGCACAGGGAAAAAAATAAATTGTCCTGAGGCTGAATCTTAGATTTAGAAGTATTTTACTTTTATTGGAAAAAAGCAGTGAAGTGCACTCTGATAAAACGAGATATATTCACACTGCTACATTTTTATGTACCCTCTGTACTACAAAACACAATTTATTTGTTGAGCCTTTCTGGGATATGACATAAATCATGCTGAAATTAAGTTTTGGATTGACAACAGTATATTGTTTCCTTCAGTAGCAACCAATTTAATGACCTATGCACAAAGTATGACGAAATATGCTCAAATGCAGAAATCAATGTGCTGTTACAGCTTCCATTAGGTAGGGTATGGGGATTTAGAGTCTATACTGTTAACTAATCAAGCATAATTGGAAAAAAAAAAGCCCAAATAATATTTAGCAAATAATGCATTTGTTCTGTTATCCTTTCAAATTGTTCTAAGTAGGTGTAAAAGAAAAACTAAGCAGAATTATCCACTTATATCAGAACTAAGAAGTCCCACATACTCTTTACTCTGAACAATACTTGCATTTTCTCCCTTTCCTGAGGAACACAAATCCTGTATCACTGTCTATTGTCTTCAAAACTCCTCTGTGTTAGTTTCCATTTTTTCATGTGTAATTTCGACAATACATGATTCTGTGTTTACTGTGTGCTTCTGTGGGATCTTCCATTAGGTCTCGCATCTTGTGTGTTTCATTATTTCAAAACCTATTATCTCTGTTTCACCTTTCTTTCCACTTGAAGAACCTGCCTGAAGAAGTTAATGTATAAAATTACAGCATCATACAAGAAACAGGTTATGCATATATACAAACATGCATACATATATATATACATGGACATACACACAGGTTTATTTTAAGGATAAAATTTCTGAATGCTACTTTCATGACAGTTTCTTCTTATTACTTCATTTTCTAATGCCTCCTTAAAATTTGATTCATAACATCAAGAATGACAAGAACAGAGGATTAGATTAGAGGAAAGGATATTTTTGGCAACTAAACAGTTTGGCATAATTTGGCTTTTGTCTTGTGGTTAGACAGAACTCCTGGCCTGCAAGAGAGGGAGAATATTTGCATGGGCTGGTTTTGGTTTACATCCATGTGAAAGGAAGATGAGGTTCATTTTCCTAGAAGCATCTGAAGATGCTTCTGCAGTCATATACAATTCTATATAGAAATGGGTACTTCCAGATGGAGACAAAATCCATCCCAAGAGGATCATTCATTAGTTCCAGAACTCTTAAAATTGTTTTAAGACTTGATCAGCAGCCTTCTGTTTAATGAAAATCTGTTTTTCCAGACTCAAATAACACATGCCATTCTCTGAAATATTTTACTGGAAAAGACAGATAAAAATATCAAAAATAAAGCTTAAGCAAGATTCCATTATAAGACTGAATTCTGAAGACTTATTTTGTTTCTGAGACTTTGCAACTTGCTTAACTCTGAAGTAAATTATGTTCTAAGTACACATTAGGAGGCAATACAGATGAAACTATATCAGACTGTTGTCAGTCAAATGTCTATTTAAATAGTTAAGAAAAACCTTTGTTATCAATATACAAGAAAAAGTGGTGTTTACAATCTGCTAGATTTAAAACGGTATACATTAACTGCATATAACTAAACAGAGTTCTTGAACACTTGTGGGGATTAAAGAAGTTTAGTAACCCTGAAGTGTAAGGGATATTAATTTTAAAAATTCTTGAAATTCTCATAAAACAGGTCATTTCGCTTCTGGAAATTCCTTACTTTTATTGAGCCAATGTATCCTAGTTTTTGCTATTATGGTTTGCTGAAGCATGTAATATTGAAGAAAGCTGTGACTGGGCTTATTTTAAAAATAGCTGTAAATTATTGGAAGATTTGTTATATTTATAAAATAAGTTATATATCTAAAAAATTCTAAACTTATAACATCGGAAATACTGGTAAAATCACTTGGAGATGAAAAATCCTATTTGCTTTGGAGATGAAAAATCCTATTTGCTATTCATGTGGTCTTTGAATTTCACCTATGCTAAAGTGGTAGTAATTGCATCAGCTATGCAAAACAAATAAAGAGAATGGACTGGAATTAGGAGTGAGGCACTGCTAATTTAATTCCCAGTGTTACTGTTTGTAGCACTGTACCCCAGTAAATACTGAGTTGGCATTGCTTGCAATAGGATTTGCTAAGCTGACAAATCAGACCCCCAAACCTGCCTGGCTTTGTCTGGACTTGCTTTGGCCTGCCTAGAGATGTGGTTTAACTTGTAACAGCAATTATCTAATGATCAGGTAAATATTATTGTCTTAGCTTTTATTGTTTTGTACCAATGTGTGGTGCAATGCTTACCATTGTATGCATTTATTGACTAATAGATAGTTATAGCACAGTTTATACCATTTAGGAAGAACTATCTAAGACCCTAGAACAGAATGCAATATGGAAGACTGCCATTATGGGAAGGCAACAAAGGCCTTGAAAACACAAGCACAGCATAATATTGCAGGCTCTGGACCTACACACAACTTGCCAGTGGTCAATTAGTGGTCATCAAAGAAATGCAGTCTTTGGATTCGAGCAAAATAAATTTTTGAGATAAAAAGAGCACAAAGTATAAGCATTCAGAATATGTAAAGCACACCATATACAGAGCATTTGGATACATCATGGACTTGCAGACCAATGAGAAGGGAACAAGGTGTTGAGCGTGTTAGCAGACACATAAAAATGACTTGAGGTAGATCCTAGTGTGTAGATGAAGAATCTATCGGAATCAACATTGTACTACTCCCAGAAAAGGACTTAGGTCGTTGATGACTCCCCATACAGATCCTTCGCAGACAGAAACCATCTACTGTAAGATGCACCACAGGGGCAGTAGAAGGGTGAGCATTAAACGAGAGAAAGGGGCTAATAGTAGGAATTATTATTTTTATATATATGTATGTATGTATGTATAACATATATTTCTAAACTTATACAGATTTAAAAAACACACATCTATTTTAACTGCATATAATTTGAACTGAGTTAGTCTCATTTTAACTGTAGTAATAACTTGTTTAGACTGTTAAGACTTTGATAAGACTAACAATAAACAGGTAGGAATTCAAGCAATCTGTTCTGTACCTCCAGTGAAATGAATTACTTACATAACCCCCTAACAAAGGTTCTGTCTCTCATTAATAGGGTAAAAAAATAAATTATTCTGCTTTTGGGTACACGCCTAATGGATGAGATGGGTATGAAACCTCTGGTATTTTCAGGTAGAACTGTCTGGAGCAGGACGTAGAATTATAGAATCACAGAATCATCTAGGTTGGAAGGGACATTGAAGATCATCAAGTCCAACCATCAACCTAACACTGCCAAAAACCACCACTAAACCATGTTCCTAAGCACCACACCTACCCGTCTTTTAAATACCTCCAGGTGCGGTGATTCCACCACTTCCCTNAATCTAAATCTCCCCTGGTGTTGGGGAGAAAAAAATTTGCAAACATTCTAAGAATTTTCAGGTGAGAGAGAAGTTGAACTCTAAGGTACCTACTTTTCATGGCATTCTTTACTTATTTAACTAATGTTTTGAATGATTTGAACTTAAGAAATCTCTGAATATATCGGTTTTGACAAATTTGTCCTCCTTATGCATTATAAACATTAGAAATGTAAAACATCTCTCTCTTGTTCATATCCTAACTAGGTGTGACGTTTAATTCTTTTGTCTTCTATTGTGAAGACAGTTATCAGATAAAGTAACTAAAGCTAAATTATCATTTATTTGTCATTTATGGGCAGCAGAAAGAGTAAATGCATTAATTGTGTTGTGTTGGCAAGGACTGTATGAAATATAAGTGTTAATTCTGTTATGGTAACTAGAAGACTGTAGCTGCCAAATATGTCTTGCTACCAGAGGTTAGATTCATGTCGACGAGACTAGGTCTTGTATGGAGATGAGAGATGATAAAATAAATTGTGATGCTGACAGTTATGAAAGGGAGAAAATAACATACTCTATATACATTCTGATGCTTTATTTCTGCATTACAGATTTGTAGTGAATGTTACCTTGAGATATATTTATTGTATCTGAGAAGAAGAGCATGGTGGGTAGCACAGAAGATGGACAGGTAGGGAAGTGTAAGAAAGACAAGGAACAGTAAATGTATGAAGATGTGCAACTGAGGAAGCATAGAAGGGAATAAAGAAAAGCAGAGGCCTGTATCCAGTTCAAACATAGAACACAAAACACAGGTTCAACTCTTGAAACACTTTGATTAAAAGATATAGTGGCAGCCCTGAATTTTACAAACTGAGTTTAGAGGAATTAGGACTGGTCTTGTTGGTGAAATCCACAGCAAATAATGATGTGAGTTTTGACAACAATTTCTATCGTATCAGACTTCGGTGTGTGTATATATTACTTCATTTTAATTACGGATGTCAGCAGGGCATAAGATGTTCTGTGCACTGCCTCATTGTTTTGCAATATTTCTGTGTTTTGGCACAAAAGGAAAATTGACGGTGGTGGGCTGACCTTGGCTGGCCACCAGACACCCACCCAGCTGCTCTCAGCAGAACAGGAGAAAATAAGATGAGAGCCTGCTACTGCATGGGCTTGTCATGGACTGCAGCTTCCTTCAGGGNTAAAAGTAAAATTGACGGTGGTGCTGACTTTGGCTGGCCACCAGACACCCACCCAGCCACTCTCAGCAGAACAGGAGAAAATAAGATGAGAGCCTGCTACTGCATGGGCTTGTCATGGACTGCAGCTTCCTTCAGGGCATGTCCAACTGCTCCACCACAGTCCTTCATAGGCTGCACAGGGACAACCTGCTTCACCATCACGGTCTCCACAGGCTGCAGGGGAATCTAATTTCCAGCATCTGGAGCACCTCCTCTCACTCCTCTGACCTTGGTGCTTGCAGGGCTGTTTCTCAGAATTTTTTCCTTGCTCCTCACTCCTATGTAGCATTTTATCTTTTTTTAAACCTGATTTTCCTGAGGTGCCACCAGCACAGCTGAGGGGACCCCTGCAGTGGGTCTGCTGGAGCCGGCTGGAACCTGCTGTGCCTGGCATGGAGCAGCCCCGACCTCTCCTCACAGAAGCCACCCTGCGGCTCCCAGCAGCCAGAGCCTAGGCACCTACACAGAATAGATTGACACAGGGTACTGAGATAAATTTTGCTTGGTGTCTGTGCTTCTTCATGAATTAAACATGAATAATCTTTTTAATTGCGTGTATCAACAATAAAGAATTACATTATAAACTGGGGTCCCATGCTAAGTTCTTCACTCGGTTACTAAATGGATTCTGACTCATTTAATCATCATTTAATGTTATTATTTGTATCATTGGCTCTGAAAAAGACAGACTCTGAGGAGACAAATTTGAAGAGCGGGATACTGTTGTACTTCTAGTCTGAAACAGAAATGAAGCATTACAAATTGTATGATTTCAGCCTCAGGGTACTTTTGTGTGTGTGATGACTGTTTTTATTTGAAATAATTTCACTTTAAGGGCAAAGCAATCAGGGCAAATAAATCAAATAGTATTCAAAACAATGTTCATATCAACACCCATAAAAATATATGCCTATAGAATAAGAGACAGCAATGAAGTAAATATAAATCCTTAATATACTTGAGTGACTCCAGCTGATGTAAGGGGTTGAGCAAAAGCAGTGTAACTCTGAGAGCAAATCCTTACATAAACTGCCTATTGATGTTGCTATGTTTTTGCTGATTATATAATAATAGTAATAAAATTCCTGTTCTTTGTGTTTGCTTTTCTAATGCTGAGGTTGGATAATATTCTTATGACCAACATAAAATACAGCAGTAATGTCAGACCCTCATCTGAAATGAAATTTTTAAGTGAAGCAAAGGATCCTTATGCCATACAGTCTGCTTTATTCACAGGTCAAATATGGGGTTTTTTTTAAGTTTAATTCCTCTTTAGAATTTCATTTTAAGCAAAGTGAATATTTACCCCTTAATCTTCAGGGCAAAATATCCATATGCCTCAAAAAAGAATTTTCAAAATGGTGAGTTCTCAGTGTTAAGAAAACATAACAATGAGAAATCGAAGTGTTTCAAAAAGAAGCAGCCAAGACTTTACCCTGGAGAACCAAACTACAGAATCACAGTGAATGCCCACATGAAAAAAAACAGGCAAAATGTACTTTTCAGAGACCTAATACCAACATGGAAGGTTGTATAGAGACTAAGTTATTTGTGAAATAATGTAGAGAAAAACCTCCAAATACCATGAAAGTAAGACATCCTGGCAAATTTTGATATTTTCAACTATTCAGTTCAATAAGGATTCTGAATGAACACTGTTTCTGAGGGTGTTCAGCCACATACATGCAACATTGATATTTTTATCCGATACATTTGTTCTATATCAGAGAAAACAACATGTAAGATTATTTTATGTCAATTTATTCACATCTGGAAAAAAACCAAATTAATCTTTTCAACTTCTGAAATTTTTTGAAGTTTCAACTAAAATGATGGTTCAGATAATCTGATGCCCAAAAACAGTAGGGCTGTTAGGTGTTTAATGAAGGATGAAATAAAACATATTACCGGAGTTCTTTTGTTTTTCCTATGATTGTTAACCACAGCCCTTCAAATGGCTTAATTCGCTTGCTCATTCACAAGGATCCCGTGATCTAGCAACCTAGTGATGTAGTGAAGAACCACTGATAAACATTTAAAGACTTGTTGACTTTTCATTAAATATTACTGAAGCAACTAAGACAAAAGATGTTGATTTTGTTTTGTTTTGTTTTTTCCTTTTCTCTAGCTTGAGAGAGAGTATTCTAATTAGGCAAAAGCTATATTTACTGCAATCAGTAGCTGCGTCGTTTTTTTCTCCGTTTGATTTTATCCAGCTACATTTGTTCTACCATAATATTCAAGGTTTAGTAGTCTATGGTATAATAGACAAGATTTATGATTTAAGATTGGTTTTTACACAGTTTGGAATATTTTTTTAAAGGAAAAAGGAAAAAAGAGTACTATCTGTACATTATGTTTAATTGTGTTTGAATACTTACTTTTTTCCTTAAAATCAATTGCTTTCCTTGAGGATAGCAAAGAGGTTAGCAAATGTGACGCCCACCCACAAGAAGGGTTGGAAGGAGGATCTGGGGAACTATAGGCCTATCAATCTGACCTCAATGCCTGGGAAGGTTATGGAACAAATCATCCTGAGTGTCATTATGCGGCACATGCAGGACAACCAGCTGATCAGGCCCAGTCAGCATGGGTTCCTGAAAACCAGGTCCTGGTTGACAAACCTGATCTCCTTCTATGACAAGGTGACCCACTTAGTGAATTAAGGAAAAGTTGTGGATGTTGCTCACCTGGACTTCAGTAAAGTTTCCCACAGCATTCTGCTGGAGAAACTTGCTGCTCGTGGCTTGGATGGGCATACACTTTGCTGGGTAAAAAACTGTGTGGATGGCCGTGCCCAGAGAGTAGTGGTGAATGGAGTAAAATCCAGTTGGTGGCCGGTCACAAGTGGTGTTCCCCAGGGCTCGGTATTGGGGCCGGTTCTCTTTAACATCTTTATCAATGACCTGGACAAGGGGATCTAGTGCACCCATAGTAAGTTTGCAGATGACACTAAATTAGGTGGGAGTATTGATCTGCTTGAGGGTAGATGGCCCTACAGACAGATCGGGACAGGCTGGATCGATGGGACAAGGCTAATGGTATGAATTTCAACAAGGCCAAGTGCTGGGTCCTGCACTTGGGTCACAACAACCGCATGCAGCACTACAGGATTGGGGAAGAATGGTTGAAAAGCTGACTGGTGGAGAAGGACCTGGGAGTGTTGGTCGACAGCCACCTGAATGTGAGTCGGCAGTGTGCCCAGGTGGCCAAGAAGGCCAAGAGCACTCTGTCCTTTATCAGGACTAGTGTAGTGAGCAGGACTAGGGAAGTGATCATGCCCCTGTATTTAGCACTGGTGAGGCCCTGCCTTGAGTACTGTGTTCAGTTTTGGGCCCCTCGCTACAGGAAAGACATTGAGGTGCTGGAGTGTGTCCAGAGAAGGGCAGCAAAGATGGTGAGAGGTCTGGAGAACACATTTTATGAGAACTTGCTGAGGGAACTGGGGTTGTTTAGCCTGGAGAAGAGGAGGCTGAGGGGAGACCTTACTCTCTACAATTACCTGAAAGGAGGTTGTAGAGAGGTTGGGGTCGACCTCTTCTTGCAAGTAACAAGGGATAGGACAAGAGGAAACAGCCTCAACAGTTGTGCCAGGGGAGGTTTAGACTGGATATTAGGAAAAAGTTCGTCACAGAAAGGGTTGTTAAGCATTGGAACAGGCTGCCCAGGGAGCTGGTGGAGTCACCATCCCTGTAGGTATCTAAAAGACAGGTAGACATGGTGCTTAGGGACATGGTTTAATGGTGGGCTTGTCAGTGTTAGGTTGATGGTTGGACTTCATCTTAAAGGTCCCTTCCAACCTAGACAATTCTATGATTCTATGATTCAATGATATAGAGATTGTTACTAATTTCTTTCTGTGATTTCTAAAAAAAAATATATAAATATTACAGAGCATTGCTTTGTCATCATTTTGTACTGTGGCTATTATTGACATTTTCATGGAGTGCCTTAGAGGACATAAAATAACAAGTTCTATCATAATTATTATGCACTAATTCTGAACTATAAAAATAACACGCGATATTTTGATACTCAGAATATTTAATTAATTTACCTTAGAATTTTTCCCCCTTCTAAAAAAAGTAAAAAATATTACTAATTAATAAAAATAATGTATTGATTTGAAATTAATGTAATGTTTCTCTACAATGGAGAGTGAATGAATTGTGTTATGAGAGCTGTTACTGAAAAGAGTTAGCTTTCAGATGTGAGTGAATTCATTCTTTCTAATAGTGGTCATCCCACAAAACTTGGTTAAATTAGACTCCTATTTATGGACATATTATTTTCTTAATCTGAAAAAACATGTCAGTGGGCTCAAAATGCCGTAATATCCTGTCTCATAATTTTACAAAAATACTGTGTTTTAATCAGCTTTCAGAAATATTAACCAGAAAAAAATAACCGAGTAAACAGCTAAAAATAAGGACCCTAGTTTGTAACTGTGAGGAAAAACTAAGTAATAAATAATAACTCTGGAAAAATTAATCTGGAAATATCAAAGCTGAAGTTTTTCTGTTTTTAAAAAAAAAGTCAGAAGTGCATCTTTCTGTCTAATCTTAATGCTAATTTTCTTTTTATGTAGTGTTCCTGTTTCTCTGGCAACGGAATTTTACTAATGCTCTACTGCTTGCTTTCTTGTGGTTGTTGAGTTTTTTGGGGTTTTTGTTTGTTTCCTGCCTTTCCTGTTTTATTTCCTCTGTTACTGATTTTCTGCAGATGTTATTATTAATCTCAAATGCTGTATAGGGATGTATGATTTTTGCAGGGTTCAGTTCACAAAAGGATTTGCAAATGAAACAGCAATCTAGTTTCTGGACTGGAAAGAGATTTTGAAAGTTTAAGGGGAGATTTGGGTTCCAATTCTTTAAACTCTTAATTAAATACTTGTTATCTCTAAATCATAATACTTTACATTGTAGTTTAGAACACACGGGATGGTCAAAACAAGTGAAAAACACACTGAAGTACTGACAATAAAAATATATGAAATGTAAAACCCATACATAGGAAAAAAAAGTACAGAACCATGTAGCAGTACTCAGGAGTTAAAGAACAGAATCTCTGATACTTATTTATATATATAAATATTTAACATAAATTTGTCATTTCTACTGTCCTTTGCAGCATGTTGTGAGTAACAAGAAAGAATTCTATTTATTTTCCCTAATAAATAAGGAAAATCCTATCCTAGGAGTTACTCCTAATCCTAGGAGTAATGTAGTACTTCACAGAATTTGGACACATTTAAGCCTTGGGCTTTAGTAAATTGCTGACTGAAAATGCCAAACTGTTTGCAAGTGGTATCACAATGCTTCTTTGCCATCTCTGACACTCAGGTAATTCATCTACATTCAAAGTAGATCTGTCTACTTCCCAGCATGTATGTGCTTCATCAATTGGAAATAGGACAGCTACAAGACAGCTATGTACTAGTAAACAGATGACTGAAAGAAAGAAAAAGGCAAGGAGTGAGTCTGATATCACCTTAGCTGCAAAAAGGACCCAAATTTACAGCTTCTGAAACAACTGCTGAATGGGGATGATGAAAATCTAGAGTGTATTGACAGTGTTAAGGAGCTAGAGTTCATTTATGCAGTATTTATTCCTGTTTTTCAATTTACAGTGCTATCTCAGCTCTCCTATACATAATGAGGGGGAAAAAAGACAAGAGAGGGAACTTTTCTGGCTCTTCGGTTAGAGAACCTAAGATGAACAGATAGATTTTTCTACATTTTTTTTTCCAAGATGCTGCTCATCTTCTGTTTACCCTTTTATTTGCCCCTTTCTGCCCGCAACAACTTCTTAAATTCCTTAAATTTCCTAATAACACCCATTTAATTTATTCTACAATTAATAGTTGATCTTTTTTTCTTTCCTCATGTGTTGGTAAAAAAAAATAAATCAATTTCATATTAAACTTTGAGGGAAAACAATGCATTATCTAAAATTCTGCCTTTTATTTATCTTTTATTTATGACATAAAAAGCTTATAGGTAAAAGAAAAACAAACGTAGCATATTCCCTTGTATATTTGATGCAATTTACGTAAACTTATATCTGAAAGAATTCCATGAGATTAGTTCTTGATGCTGAAACTAATGGCTAGCTACTCCTAGTAGTGAGGAAATCCTGACCATGTTCCCTGCTGAGATAAAATAGCAACTCTTACTAAAAGAAAAAAATATTTATTTATTCAGGAAAAGAAAAAAAATACATAACCAAAAGTAATTGTTTTCTTTCATCTGACATGCCAATTTTTTGAGTGTATTTGCAGTAGTGTTTCTGAAACCTTACAATTAATCTGGAAGTTTTAAGTTTAATGTGTATGTTTCTGTGATGGTTGGATTTGCAACAGTTTTGCTCTGGTTTCTCTATTGAGATGATGAAAAGGGTAAATAAAACAACACTCATCAAAATTAGAGTTCTGTCCAAAATTAGGATCCTAAATAGCATTTAAGTTTTTAGTATCATTCTAACATAGGCAGCTTGCAGAAACAGATGCAAAAAGGCATTTATTAAAAATGGAAAAAGGTGGACCCTGGGAACTACTGACCAGTCAGCCTCTCCTCAGTGCCCAGCAAGATCAAGGAACAGATCCTTCTGGAAGACATGTAGAAACATATGGAAGGCAGGGAGGTGATTTGAAACTATCAACACAGCTTCACCAAGGGCAAATCAGTCGACTAATCTAGTGTCATTCTACAATGCAGTGACTGCATCAGTAGATGAATGATCAGTAGATCAGAAGAGCTACTGATGCCATCTAGCTAGACCTCTGTAAGGCCTTTGATACGGTCCCCACAACATTCTTAACTCTAAATTCGAGAGATATGGGTTTGATGGTGTCGTGGTTTAATCCCAGCTATCAATAAAGAACCAGGGGATCTTTTTTGCTCACTCCCCCCACCCCGTGGCAGGATAGGGGGAGAATCAGAAGAAAAAGGCAGAACTTGTGGTTTGAGATAAAGGCAGTTTAACAAAACAACAAAGGAAAAAGGGAAACTACAGCAATAGTACTGATAGAGGAATATACAAAACTATTAATGTACCACTGCTCACCAACTGAACCCGGAAAACTCTCGGGTTGGACATGGTGTCACATGGTATCAGATACCTGTGCCCACCCCAGCTACTTGTGAAAATTAACCCTATCCTTTCCAGTACCAGGACAGATGGGTGCAGTTATATGGATAAGGAACTGGCTGCATGACCACGTCCAAAGAGTTACTGTCAATGGCTCAATGTCCAAGAGGAGACCAGTGGTGTTCC
The DNA here is from genome assembly GCA_003993805.1 of Himantopus leucocephalus. NCBI lineage: Eukaryota > Metazoa > Chordata > Aves > Charadriiformes > Recurvirostridae > Himantopus > Himantopus leucocephalus. The sequence continues at coordinate 87,218,385 of RSEF01000002.1, forward strand.
TCAAGGGTCCATGCTGGGATGAATACTATTTAGTATCTTAATCAGTGACACAGACAGTGGGATTGAATGTACCCTTGGCAAGTTTGCAGATGACAACAAGCTGAGTGGTGCTTTTGATGCACTTGAGGGAAGAGGTGTCATCTGGAAGGACCTTGACAGGCTTGAGGAGTGGGCCCATGTGAACCTCATGAAATTCAACAAGGCTAAGGTCCTGCACCTGGGTCAGGGCAATCACCAGTGTCAGTATGGACTGGGTATGAATGCACTTAGAGCAGCCCTGCAGAGGACTTGGGGATACTGGTCTATGAATACCTGGAACTAGCAATGTGCACTTGCAGCCCAGAAAACCAATCGTATCCCAGGCTGCACAAAAAGAAGGGTAGCCAGCAGGTCGAGACAGGTGATTCTCCCCCTTTACTTTGCTCTCATTATACCCCACTGGGAGTACTGCATTCAGCTCTGGGGTCCCCTATACAAGAAAGACACAGACCCGTTGGAGCGGGTCCAGAGGAGAGCCACAAAAACGATCAGAGGGCTGAAACACCTCTCCTGTGAAAAAAGGCTGAAAGAGTTGAGGTTGTTCTGCCTGGAGAAGAGAAGGTTCTAGGGAGACCTTATTGTGGCCCTTCAATACTTAAAGGGGGATTACAAAACAGACAGACAGGGACTTTTTACCAGGGCCTGTAGTGATAGGACAAAGGGTAATAGTTTTAAACTGAAAAAGGATAGATTTAGATTAGCTATAAGGAAGAAATTCTTTACTGTGAGGGTGGTAAGACACTGGAACAGATTGCCCAATGAGGTTGAGGATAGCCCATAACTGGAAGTGTGGGAAAGGGCTTTGAACAACCTTATCTATTGAAAGAGATCCCTGCCTATGGACAGGGAGGTTGGACTGGATGATCGTTAAAGGTCTCTTCCAACCCAAACCATTCTATGATTCTCAGATGTTTGCTAAAATATGCAGAAATTTAGGAATAAACATGAGTGGACACAATAATGAAATCCCGGTCAGAATGCAGTTTCAGACATATCACTATCTCCTGTAATGAAGACAGCAGGCAGGTCAAGGGGGATAGCAATCGAATGCGTATAGATGTTAAAGTATCTAGAAAGAGGTCTTCAGGAACTCTGGCAATAGAATTTTCAGGTATTTCATTCTTCATCTATAATCAAATATATTACTTATTATATAATTCAAATAATAAAAAATATGTACAACTTATTTTATGCAGTGCTATTAATCCTTGAAGGAGCTGGTCCAGTAGAGTATTTTACAGAGAGTAATAATGCAGAGTTCTCCTATGTCCATCACTTGTTATATATGCCAAGATAATTTTAGAAATTGAAAGGCATAGTGAAGTAAATGAAAGCCACTGCAAAAGAAAAGTAAATGAAGAACAGCACTCTCTTGCTGCACGTATGTCTGTATTTAAAAGTGTTATTAAACAATTTGCAAATAGAGAATAGTTATTAAATTACTATTTTAAAACACATATGTTAATATTTAAGATCACATGTAGTCATCACTAAACATTTTTTTACATAAGACTATTTCAAAATAACCTCTAAACACTCAATATTTTATACATACATTTATTACAAAACTTGCATGAGTTTATTGAAAAGCAGCTTTCACACTTACCAAATGCAATCAAAATATTACACAGTATAATATACTGGGTAGAAAATGGGAAATGTATCAGTTTATATCTATGGAAATATATCCAAAATTATTCTGTACAAAACAAAGTCCATGCTGTTTTCACATCTATAAAATATGAAAAATATTCAGTGTTGGTTTTCCTTCTTGTTTAGATGGCTTTTTTTTTTTTTTNTTTTTTTTAATTGTACTATTCTGAACATTTTTTCCTGTACTTTCAATGCAGATGGTAAATCAGGCATCCAACTTCACATATGCACACTTTAAAATATCACGCCAGATTTTGTTCCAACCATGCAACCACAGAAATCATCAAATAATATCAATTACAATTTGTATTTAGGTGATTAATTACATTTTGTTAGGATTCACTAGTACTGTAGAAACAATATTTATAGACTCTATGAGGACTGACTGCATCCCAATGGCATGTAGATATGTATATACTGCAAACTAGTTGATATATGTTCTTAAGAAGATCTAAACAATGTGCTTACTTTTACCTGTCTTTATATTACATGCCAATTTTCCCATACGCCTCATTCTAAGAAAAGAAAAGAAAAAAAATCTCTTCACTGTTAATCTTATATAACCATTTATATTAGTAAAAATTACGTGGAAAAAATTAACAAGTATATTGATGACAAACCTATTTTGTTTATGTTGTAGTTGACTACACAGTACTATTGCTCTTCCTTCATCTCCTCCCCGACACTAGCTGTATCAAAATAGTGAAAAATCTTCAGAATTTTGTTTTTTATATGAGATGGTTTAAAACGTTACATTAAATTGTGCCTGATATTTTTAGAATGAATATTCAACTAACAAAGGAAGCCTGAAACTTTGGTTTGTGAAATAGTTACTTAAGCCACTGCAATCTCATATCTAACCTTAAAAAAATATTGTTAACTGTATAGGTACAAATTCAGACTTACCTATAGAGGAGAAACTCATACATCAATTAATCTTCCCTTAGTAGAATCTTTCTTATTTTTCTTTTTTTTTTTCAGTTGTGATTTTTTGCATTTTAGTACATATATGGCATGTGTGGAAAGATTAAATTTTCATTAAATATACTTTAGTCCAGTTAGTTTCAGGATTACTTATAATATTAAGAATATTAATCAATTTGAATGGGAAATAGGAAAAAGCTAATCGGCATGATCATTGATTTTGCTAAGAGAAAACATCTCTGAATGTCATATATGGCATTTCAACCAACAATATATTATATGGTTTTGCTGATAAGTTAGGTTTCCTAGGTGGTAGCTCAAACGTACTTAACACAAAGACCAAAAGACTGTTCATCACTTAACACTCTGCTCTGAAATAAATAAATTAAAAAGAAAAAATCTGAAAACTCCTGCAACCCACATTTTAAGACCTATATATATTGTATTAAGGAGTACAACCACGATTCATAACTCAAGAGCACTGTGTGAGCCACTTGATGTAGCAGGAAGGAAATATTGTGCCAATTAAAAGTGAATATACTGGTTTATCTAAAACGTGATGATTTAGAAATCTTCACAGACAACAAAGAAACTTTCATTCAGAATTTATTCTTTTTTTTTTGGAGTCATAGATAGCTGGTGATCATCTGGTTGAGTGATTCACACAAACTGGGGCGAACATAAAAGTTACATCAGGTTTCTCAGCACTTTGTCGTCTCAAGTCCAGAATATCTTCAAGGATACAACTTCCACAACTTCCCTGGCTTATCAGTTCCAGTATATGTTCACCTTCCTTTTGAATAATTTTTTACGTGCATTTATTTGAAATTTCCCTCATCACACCTTGTATCTGGTGCCTCTCATCTTTTCACTGTACATCTCAGAGAAAATTTTGGCTCCATCTTCTCTATAGATATACATCAGGTAGCTGAAGACTACAATTAGGGTCCCCTTAGTATTTTCTTAAGGCTGAATAAATCCATCTATCTGAATATCAAGTGCTTCAGTCTTCATAGGGTCTCAGTGGCCCTCCACTGAATTTATCCCAGTTTGTCAATGTTTTTATTGTACTAAAAAGCACCAAATAGGACACAGTACTCCAGACAATCTCAGAAGTACAGAGTACAGGGGAAAAAAATACTCCCCTTTTCTTGTTGGATAATTCTAATACATCTAAGACCACTACAATACTATGTATTTGGCTTTTATCATTTCAGGAGCATACTGCTGACTCAATTTAAGCTTGCTGTCTGCCAGGACTTTCAGACCATTTTCTGCAAAGCTGCTTTCCATACAGCTGGAATCCATCCTGTACTGTGTATGGGGTTACTCCATCCCTGGGACAGGATTTTCCTGTGCCCTTTGTCCTGTCTCTGGGCACCACTGAAAAGAGTCTGGCCCCATC
>RSEF01000002.1:87222415-87249860 GCA_003993805.1 Himantopus leucocephalus
CACTCAAAGAGTTGTGGTCAATGGCTTGATGTCCAAGTGGAGAGGAGTGACGAGTAGTGTTCCTCAGGGGTTGGGACTGGGACTGGTGCTATATAACATCTTTGTTGGTGGCATGGATGTTGGAATGGAGTGCACCCTCAGCAAGTTTGCTGACAACACCAAGCTGCGTGGAGCAGTCAACACGCTGGAGGGAAGGGATGCCATCCAGAGGGACCTTGACAGGTTTGAGGAGTGGACCTATGTGAACCTCATGAGTTCAACAAGGTGAAGTGCAGGGTCCGGCCTGTGGATCAGGGCAATCCCCAACATCAATACAGTCTGGGGGTTGAATGGATTAAAAGCAGCCCTTTGGAGAGTGATTTGGGGGTGCTGGTGGATGAAAAGCTCAACAGGAGTGGGCAATGTGCAGTTGCAGCCCAGAAAGCCAATTGTATCTTGGGCTGCATCAAAAGAAGCATGGCCAGCAGGTTGAGGGAAGTGATTCTGGCCCACTTCTCCGCTCTCGTGAGACCACGCCTGGAATACTGCATCCAGCTCTGGAGTCCTCAGCAGAGGAAGAATATGGACCTGTTGGAGAGAGTCCAGAGGAGGGCCACGAAGATGATCAGAGGGCTGGAACACCTCTCCTATGAAGACAGGCTGAGACAGTTGGGGTTGTTCAGCCTGGAGAAGACTCCAGGGACACCTTATCATGGCCTTCCAGTATCTGAAGGGGGCCTACGAGAAAGCTGGAGAGGGACTTGTTACAAGAGCATGTAGTGGTAGGACGAGGGGGAATGGCTTCAAACTGGAAGAGGGTAGATTTAGATTAGGTATTAGGAAGAAATGTTTCACTTTGAGGGTGGTGAGTCACTGGAACAGGTTGCCCAGAGAAGTTGTTGAGGCCCCACCCATGGAAGTATTCAAGGCCAGGTTGGATGGGGCTTTGAGCAACCTGGTCTAGTGGGGGGTGTCCTTGCCCATGGCAGGGGGTTGGAACTTGATGATCTGTAATGTCCCTTTCAACCTAAACCATTCTATGATTCTATGAAAAACTGTACAAAGAATTTGAAGCTTTGGATATTTTTACTTTGCAAGTCTTTCAGTAACTTTTTAAAAACTAGTACTTTCTCTTTTTCTCTTTGTTTTTAATTTTTTTCTTTTTTTTCATTTTTCTGAAAAGTCAGTACAAAATGGATAGATATTCTGTAGCACGTTTGTTTCATACCAAACTCTCTACAGTCTGGTGTCTGTTTGCAATATAATTTTGTATAGCCTTCCATTAGTTCTCTGTAGATATTTTGCATAGGTCAAGAAAAGCCATTTGCCTAAGAAACAAAGGCAGCTTGTGATTCAAAAGATCTCAAAAAGTGCCTACAGCTATAATGAGAATTAATCTTGCATTCTCCCTTAAGCCATATCTATCATGAATATCATAATTAACCATTTAGCTCAGATTGTCTACCAGCCCCTGCCATCCTTGTGGTTCTGCTTCATGACTTTTCATGAGCCTGAACTGGTTGCTGGTTGTACACGTGCATGCACCTTTCTCCGTCTGGATGCATTTTGCTCAGCTCAGGTGTTCTCCCTAAGGAACTTTTATGGCTGTTCTAGAGTACATGCATTCCTATTCTTCAGCTTAACTACATTAATTTTTCTTATCTTCTACCTGAAAGAAAAAAACAGAGAATGCAAAAGTACTTTTCTGTACACGCTATTATTCGTACAATGCAAGAGAACCTAAAATATTATGTTAACATTGTTTCTTGAGAAATGCAGAAAGGAATATAAATTTGGTATGACAAGTTGGTGTAGAAGAGGAAAAGTAGCTCATGCAGCTTTTGCTGATAGAGGAAGTCATGAAAGATGACTCTACATGTTCACACAGAAAATTCCTGATTTAGGGACTTCTATGAGTAAACAACTCACACCTTTTTTAAACTCAACTTTGTAATGTGATCATCCGAAATTTGGTAACCTCACAAATGTACTTCTATTGGTGTTGTAGAGAAGGTGAATTTCTGTTTTAGAGGTCCTCCAAGAAACTGTTACAATCAGTTCCTAGTATTTTGGAGTACTGACCAGACATCCATGAACACTAGTTCATCCCTGTAGAGTGGCTGCATGTTAGGCGCTTTGCATCATCAGCTCCTGTTCCTACTGATTTCAGCAAGTTCTGGCTCAAACCTGGATGACTGAAATACAGATCAAATTTCTGTTGGGCTTACATGTATGGGCACAGAAACACACTGTAATGCATATATGTTAGACCATTAAGCTCTATCATAATGAAAAAAAGCCATCGCACACCTGAACTTTCTTCAGAGAGAGAAGTCCTCACTTCTGGAGCACAGCACTCCTTCTCCAACAAATTTCAGAAAGACAGTGGCAGCTGGGGGAGGCTGGAATCATGATACAAGAAGCGAATGGAGAAAAGGCACTCCACTCTGGACCAAAGCCCATGCCCTGCCAAAGGCACTGCATCCCCTAAGTGACCCACTCATAGAATGGGACCGCAGGAGACCATGCAGTACCAGGAGGCAGAAAGAAACCACGAGGCGGGACACCTCCACCTCCCACACTGGCTTCCGCCTTACCAGGGGATTCCTGACCCACTGACTGGGACCTCCAGCTAAGATATAGGAAACTGAGACTGGGGAAGGGGTAGGGTAGACATGTCTGTCTAAGTGCTGGTGTTCGCTTTCTTGCTACTCAAATCAGTGACTGGAGGTTTGTAGTGGTTGGCAAAAAATTAAGTAAAATTGCATTCCCCAACTCTTTTGTCCGTGGCATGCAGTCCCATTATTTTCTCTCCCTCTTTTTTTACCTGAATTTTTCTATTTGTCTTTCTTATGATTGAGTTCATATTTACTTGCAGTGAGGGAATGTGTTTGCCTACAAAATGCTGAGTATTGCACAAAAGCAAAATTATAGACAGTGAATATTCATTCATATGTTTTCATAGTGCATCGTTTTCATATATGCAGATTACCTTACATAATTTTTAAAACTCAGCTTTTTTCTCCAAGTGATTCTAGAAAAATGGCACTTTTTAAATTGGTATTTTTCTCTTCTTTTTGTTTTAACACACTTTCCAGAAAAATATAGTTACAAACCAGAGTTCAAGAGTGATAGAAACAGGTTTCAGGAAAGAGTTTAGAAGATACATTTTCCCCTGGAGTATTCAGGAGTATTTTCAAAATCTGAAGTTTATGATATGACAAAAACATCGCTTAAATAACAACAGGACCACTGTATTTCTCAGCCATTGAGACAGAATTCTAAGATAGAAGAGAAAACCAGACAATGAGAAAGGAAACATGCATTTAACACAACATGAAAACAAGACGGGATTAAAATTAACAGTGAGTTTTCCCCTAGAAATAACAGGATGTAAATATCTGAAGACTTACATATCTCTTTCTTTATGTGTATTAATATCTTTTTTTTTTAGTTTCCTATGACAATAGGGTAACATTGCTAAAAGAGACAAATTGTAGCAGAAGAAAGGGCCTAGAGGCCATCTAAAACATATAGCTCCCAGAAAGGAAGCAGTTGCAGCAACTGAATGAACTTTTGTGCTTACTGAACTTGAACGTGTGTTCAATAAGTATTTGCAGCCTTATTAGAAGCGATAGAATACTTAATTGGAGATTCAAAACACATGTGATAATCTTCTAAAACCAGGAAATCTCAAAATACCAACAAATAAAGAAGATATAATTGACTTCTGATGAGCAGGACAACTAGCAGAAAAAGAATGAAAATTTACACATTCACAATTTGGGAAAAATGGAATTTCTGAGACAGTGATTTAAGAAAATTATTGTTTTAAAACCAAACTTAAATTTGTTTCTTTGAATGATTATTTGATTGAAGTCAACAGTTGTTCAGATGAGTTTCTCTATATGATTTAAAAGATTAAAAATATTTAATGTGCTTATCTTATATGGTAAATTTCACATTCTTCACTCTTTGTTCCTCCTCTCCCCCCCTTTTTTCTGGTTTTATTGGTTTTCCCTTCATTCACTCGTGGTACCAAAACCTAGTTTTAGTCATGAAATGATTAAGAAGAGATCAATTAAATGTGCTGTAAAATGAAATGCTTTGCTTAATCAGGTCCATAGTGTCTGGTGCAACACCTATTACTTGGACTGTGTGTCAGCATTTATTACTGAGCTACAAAACCAGAAGTTACATATGTAAATTGTGCCTTTAAGTGAGTATATCTTCAGTGTTTTGCTGTCTTGTTACTGCTTTCCATCCTCTGTCCTTAATAGGTAAGTATTTTCCTTTCTCTTCTGGCTCTGTCCTTCCCTCTAAGTACGAGCTCCCACACCTTGTAGTTCCTACCACTAGCTTTGTGGTCTTTAAATGACTAAACTCAGGGATATATTTTCCCTATTCTACACCCACAAACGCTCTCTCCTATTACCCCCAAATAATCAGCCCTAGAACACCTGCAGAGGTGAGTCTACCTCTCTCAAGATAGGTTTTATTAAGCAACCAGAGGAAGGGAGAAGTTATCTGTATGTCCAAAGAAGGAATTTCACAGGAACTATCTGATACAGATTTTCTGATACGACACAGTCTGTATGTATGTGGCACCTGTCTCCACTGTGGGGTCTTTAATGGACTGTAAAATGAGATTTGCAAAATAATAAAAAAAAAAAAGTCTCTTCCTTTAAACCACAACAATGACAATTTAGCCCATATGACTTTTATTGAGTTGACTAAGTATCTATGAAGCTGTACCAGAAATTGTTTACATAGTATAGGCACTCAAAGTATTTCTCACCACACAGACGTCCTAGTCCTGAAAAACTGCAGATCTCTGAGGGCAGCAGCTCTTACATTTAGAACTCATGCGGTACTTAAGAAATCCAGTGCTCATTGAAATTTTCTCTTCAAAATTCTTTGATACAAGCCATTATTGCTTATTCATTGGCCCGTGCTTACATTTGCTCATTGCTTCTTTAGAAAAGTGATAGAAAATATTGCCTGGGGAGACCCTTTGTAGCTCCTAGTAAAGTTCCAGTTCTTCAGAACTGGAACTATGAAGTTTCTCATCTTTCCTTTTACTTCAATCATTAGATGGAATAGAGTCCATCTGTAGTTAACACTTCATATTTGTGAGAGATAAAATTATGGAAAATAAAAATATATAGTTTTTTTCCAAGTTTGCTACCTTCCCTAACAGTTTGAAATGAGCATTGGTTATGAACACATTTAGAAATGGCAAAAAAAAAAGAAAATTGGAACCAAAAAGTAACGCTACAGTCATTTTGCAGTCTCTGTTCTAGTCCTTGTTTAATTTCATGCTTTAAAAACAAACAAGCAAACAAACAAACAAACTTGGAAATTTTGTATGCAAAATAATCTTCAAAATGAAAGGTTTCCTCAAAGTGGGCAATAATATGCTGCAGCCATTTTGATACCTTTTTTCAGAGTTAGAGATGTCTTGTAAGCTGTTGCGTTTTGAGTAAATCTCAATTTTCTGACTAAAATCATCTTTCCAAATTAGAAAAAAAAAAAAAGAAACATCTCTTAATGTATCAGTCGTTATTTTATCTTCCTTTCCTATCTTTACTTGTGAGATCCATGTTCTGCCTTTCTTCCTGCAAGCTGCTTCTTCCACCTATCTAGTAGAGTTCATGGATTTTTTTTCCCCTTCCCTCTACTGCTTCCTTCATATTGTCATTAATGTGTCTATGAAGCACTTCACATTCTTTTGAATTCTGAAAAGATAAAGCTGTAACTATTTTGCTTTCATTTTAGATTTGATTTTTTTTTTTTCAGGTGGTACTCTGTGGGGTGTTAAGTGTCACAGCAGATAAGCTAAGTTGTAAATTGAATTTCTTCTTATCCATACATTTATCTTTCAGCATTTCCTTTTTCATTGGGTCCTGCAGAAACATACATTTAATTCTTCCTGTTCATTCCTCAGTGTTAGTTCATAATTCAGATGAATCAGAAGTCTGCTCCTAGAAAGGAAAAATACATGTCATATGTTTTATGAAAAAGTAAGCTCTTTGAGTTTAGATCCTTTTTATTGCAGCTGAAGGGAAAGATGTTTGCTCTGAACACAAAGGAAAAATAATGATGAAGTCTTTATGAGAAAATGAAACACCTACTGGGAATTAAATGACAGTCAGTAGAAAGGCTTCTTCTGTGAAGCTGTTGTATCTCCTCCCAAGAGGCTGAAATCATCTTATTTGGTTTCCAGGAGGCACCACACAGAATTATTTCTGCCCTAAGAGAAAAATTCCCATTAATTTGAAATGATTTAATGTTGAATTTTTTGTACCCTCAATGATAAAAGCTAGAACAATTTTCCCTGCAGGCTAACAAAATATGCAAGTATCATTTCTATGTGATTTCAAAATGTGTGCCTGGGTCTGTGTGTGTGTGGTATGTACACACAACAGAAGCTACAGTAAACTATGGGTTCAGATTTTCAAGTGCTGGTAGCTGTCATCATCCTATAGGTTTTCATTATTGGAAAATCTGATCTGATATTTTAAGATAATGTCACCCACTCTAACTATAAAAAATCAGGAAACTTTCTAATTAAAAAAATATTTATGAACGGTAGAAGAAGTTTCAGTAGCTGAATGGCATATTTTTCTAAGGCGATACAGTGAAAAACAACTGAGTGCCCAGAATGCCCTGCTAATATGTGATCTAGAGATTATGTATTTCTCACCTTCCCTAGGATTAGAAGAGGCTACTTTGCTTTCAAACATAAAGCCGTAAGAAGGATTTGATATTCTACAGACCCTGCCTCTGACTGTCTCTTTCATGATGCTCTAAATAGTATGGGTCATGGCTGACACTAGGCGTCTTTCTGTATAATCTATCCAGTGTGGAGAGATAAGGGCTAAATATTCATGAGTTAAGAACAAACACCCATTAGACAACACCTATTCATTTCTAAAGATATGAGGAGACTAGATATTCCCCTTTTCTTTCCACAAAAGGCAGTAGTTGTCTTCTTTAACAATATGGAGTAAATACCCATGTTAAGACCTTGGTGTCTTCCCTTACTCCCCTTCTCTAAAGTTTTGGCTAGAAGGCCTTGCAGTCAAGTTTGACCAGTCATGATTATGATGCATTCCATGTATACCATGTGCAACACAGTAACACGAGACAATTTCATTTCTCAAAATAGGTTACTCATTATCAGTAGAACTACTGCAAGAAATGGTGCAAGTGGGCTGGCTGCCTTAGTGACCTTGAAATCTGTTTTGCTAGTTTGGGGTTTCCTCCCGGATTTGCTCATTGTACTCGTCACTCCAACATCAATGATACTTGCTACAATTGTCATTTTTCAGCAGTTGTCATTTTAGTTTTTTTAAACCAATAACTCAATACCATTTCCTAATAGTCAAAGAACAAGCTAGTGGAGGTTTCTATGAACTGCAGCTTGTCCCATCGAGGATTCATCAAAGTCAGGAAAGACTAAATGCACTTTTTTTCCCCTTCTCAGATTTATTTACTATTTCAGGCATTTTCCAGAATACACTGTATTGTCACTTGCAGGTCTGCACAGCATTCAAAAGCAGCTAACTGAATTTTTACTCGACATAATTTGATTCTTGCTGTGGCAACATAAATCACATAGAATTTCTTCTGCTTCCTGATTGGATGAAAATAACTTAGACTCTTGTGAAAATGCTGTCTTTATTTATATAATTACTTTTTCTTCCTTCCTTTTAAAATTTGCTGGATTTGCTGGTTTTTCTTAGTAAGTCCATTTCCTATGATATTTTCAGAAAAAAAAAAGGAAGTAATGAACACAACAGCTATGTGAACTTTACATCTCAAGTAACATGAAAGCAAAATATTTTAGCCAAAAATTCCCAAGGTTACTGCTATAATGCACAGTGTGTATTAAGGAACTACGAAAAGATGGAAAAATTTAGTCCCACAAAGTCTCTGTGTGTGTATATGTGTATGCATGTGTGTGTGTGTTTGTGTGTGTGCACGGGCTTTGGAAATAGTTGGAAAATATTTGAAGGATAGCCATAGAATAGGTAATAATTATTCTTTTTGGATCCCTATAATACTGTGTGTGATTAATTAATTAGTTTCCTGTGTTTTTCTTGGAGGAGAACAAATGTGTCCATAAAAATGAGGCAATAATGTCAGATTTAGGAATCATTTCTTACGTGTGAATGTTCAAATACTTGTTATTTGTTTGGAATTACAGTCATATTGCTGATCTATTCTGGATATTCTTTACTCCTTTGAGTTCTTCGATCATAACAGCATGAAATTCCTTGTCAATAAGGATTTGAGAGATTTTTACTCCTTAGGATTACACAATAATTTGGGTTGTAAGGGACCTCCAGTGGCTATCTACTCCATCCTCCTGTTTTATTTTGCATTGTTTGGAAATAGTCTCTAGTGACAACTGACGGATATTATAGCAGTTTTAAGATGCGACTTTCGTAGAATACACAAATGAATGAAAAATTAGTGTCTTAAATTTGTATTTAAAATGCTAACATTTTAAGTAGAAGTGATGTAAAATAAGAGGAAGTAAAGGAAACAGTGTTGCATTTCGTTGCCTAAAATACTAATCCGTGTAAGTATCCTTAAGGGACCCTATTCATGAATCAGTACTGTAGCCTGATGCATACTTTATTACACACAACGAAATGATCCCCACCCCTAGGGCTTTTTAAGCTGTGTAGTCTACATACAAAAGAGACAAAGGTACACAATAATACATAAAACTTTAATAATCAACATGACCAATCCTTTCACACATCATCAAACTAATGATTATCATGGGTTTTATAAAAATCCACAGCAAAGTAGTGTATGAAGAGATGGTTTTTAAGAAGATGGATGGTGGAGTAGTTTGTAAATATATATATTGAACTTCTGAGGTGGGTTGACCTGCTCTGGCTGCCAGACGTCACCCAGCTGCTCCCTCACTGTCCCTCCTCCACAGGGCAGGGGAGAGAAAATAAGATGGAAAAGCTCATGGGTAGAGATAAAGACAGGGAGATCACTGACCCATTACCATCACGGGAAAAACAAACTCAACTTGGGGAAAGTTCACTTGATTTATAGCCAATTAAAAATAGAGTTGGACCATGAGAAACAAAGACAAAACTTAAACCACCTTCCCCCAACCAAGCCCCCTTTCTTCCTGGGCTCAGCTTCACTCCATCATCCCCAACTCCTCTACCTCCTTCCCCCTGAGTGGCACAGAGGGATGGGGAATGGGGGCCTGTGGTCATGACAACTCCTCTCTGCTGCTTCTTCCTCCAGACGCTTTTCCCTTCTCTGGCATCCTCTCCAGGGGCCGCCGGGGCACCTCTGCGGGGGCGCCCGGAGCACCTCCCGCCCTCCTCCCGCTCTCCCCTCGGGGCTGGCAGGGCTGTTTCTCACCCGGTTTCCCTCAGCCCTGGCTGCCGGGCGGCGTTTTGCCCTTTCTGACACAGGCTTTCCCCGCGGCGCCCGCCCGTGGCTGAGGGGCTCAGCTGTGCCCTGCGGTGGGGCCGTTGGAGCCGGCGGGAACCGGCTGTGTCCGGCGCGGGGCAGCCCCGCACCATACACACAGGGGCCCATCCTGCAGCCCTCCCACTCCTGCTGCAAAAACCTTGCCACAGAAACCAAATACAAATTGTCAAAGATGCAAGAATATTATACCTAAGGCATGAAGATTTTTTTATTTTTTTTAAACAACTATCTAGAGGAGGAATACTGGCTTCATGGGATAATTGGAGTCCAAAGTCACACTCTTCATACAAAAGTAGAGACAATATATGACATAGGATAGATGAAGGACAGTGAAAGTAAAGATAAGCAGTTTGAGTGTAGTGCAAAATAGCCAAAGAGTGGAAGAGGACAGAGAGAGGGATGAAAGGTCTAAAGCCAACTGGGAAAATCATCTTCATTGCAATGTTCTAAATAGATTAGAAGAAGAGAAAGACTGAAATTGTCAAGGCCGTGTTGTAGAAAATCAGACGCACAATGAGATGCCAAACAAGTTCTAGCTATGTATTTGAAGATAAAAGGTCATGGCTTATATATTATGCAGAAAAACTTGGCAAGCATTAATGACAGTTGGGCTATAAGAGCCAAGAGTGAGTCTAAGAAGGGAGTTCTAAGCTAATGTGGGTAACTGAGAAACAGTCTGATGAAAAAGCCTTCAGTGACAGGAGGCAGGAGAACAGCTGTTTAACCTTGTTAGGTAGCCAGTAGAGATGGCTAGCTACCCATAAAGAGATGTGAAAACAGAGGGAAACAAGGCTGGGGTAACTAGATTAACATCTAAGCTGTCTTCATGAGGCAGGTGTATAAGGGAAGGAAGAGGAGACTAATAACAAGGACATTCACCTAATACTTGAAAAAAGAGCTTTGTGGAACTGATGTAACGGTGAAATGAGAGATACACAGCAGCAGGGTCATGGAAGTCATTTGAGGACGTATTTTCAAGAACTTTACCTCCTTAGGGTATGGAAAATATAAATGCAAGAGTGAGAAGGAATGAGTGTGGCTGCCAGCATTTGCTTATTATTCAGTGAAAGTTCAAAACTGTGATGTAAGAGCCCAGATTTTGAAGAAAACTTGGTGTATACCTTTTTGTTCAGGATGTAGAAAATAGCTGGTAAATAAACCATCACCAGTCATGACCTGTATTATCTCCTGTCTCAATCACCCTTTATCCCTAAATACTTTCTCCTCCTAATGTTTTTGAAGTAAGGTTAGTTGTTGGCTTTCATATCTTTTACTAGCTGTTCAGTAAAATAACCTTTTGGCATGCTTTATTGCATTATCACTTTTAACTTCCTAGGTTTTTTGATTCTCTCTATGGCTTTTATTTTAACATGATTCAATTTTTTTGAAGGATACAACACCACTTCTAGTAACTGTCTTTGCCATGGTGTTTAGCTGTGCTAACATTAGTCTGCTCTCTAAAATCTTTCCTGATAGTTTGTACACATATACTTCGTGTTTCCAACATGGTCCTCAAATAACCTCCGTCTCCTGTCTTTTCCTTTTACCTTCTTTTCAAGAAGTTTGTCCATTTTTATGTTGGTCACCTTTTTTAAATTGACCGCAGCTGTGGTGAATGTCTCCTTTTGTTGCTTCTGAAAGAATACTGAATTAGAAAAATCAGTCACTATTGCTGAATTGGTCTCAATCTTCAGCATTTAGAACCATGGTCTTTGTGCTGGTGAGGACCAAATAAAAAATTACCCCTTCCCTTGTGAGTACTCTCTGTTGTATGTCCTGATCTCTTTTGCATGTTACTGTCATTGCTGCCTTTGTGGTCAGGGACACAGTAATATTATCTCAAAATTGCTTTTTTTCATCTAGGTCTGGACAATCAATAGGGATTTCATGTCACTTGTTGAGAAATTTTGCTTCTTAACTTGATCTGTCTGTGCATTTCAACATACAGTTGTATACCACCATCTTCATTGCCTATTTTGTTTCTCTTATATTCATTATGTTGTAACCTAACACTGTCCTGCTTATTGCCCACCTTCTACCAGGTTTTAGATATTATTAGAGTATGAGGGTAGTGAAGTTTTCCCAGCTGATTTCCTGGGTTTGATAGACTTATCGTAGATTTGTTTATATCAACAAATTGTTTTGTAGTTCTCCATTCTCTTTACATGGTGTTTCGTTGGGCCTGTTTTTAACTTTACCATTTGACTATTGCCATGCTTTGGTCTTTCCTCAGCCTGTGACTTTACTGTCAACTTCAACTGTGTGGTTGTCTCTTTCTGCACGCATTGGCTTTCTCCCACTCTTCAGCTTGAAGACTTGTTTCCAACCTTCTTAATTTCAAAGACCAGAAACTTGGGTTTCTTATAGTTCAGAGTTTGTTCCATTTTTGCAAGCTTTTTTTACTCCAAAAGTGCCCCTACAACAAGATCAGTCTCAATATCTCTGCGTATACCATTGTGATGGGTTGACAAAAAATTCTTTACTTCCCATCAGGAGGTGATGTCCAGATGCTTCCTGGGAAGTAGGGCCTCAGTTGGCATAGTGGTTGCTTCAGAAGACAAATGCCTTAATAATGAGTGTCCCCCCTCCTCCTTCTTTCTCTTGGCTATTATTGCTAGGCATGACATCACATGGTACGGAATTTCCTTTTCTTCAGTTTGGGTCAGCTGTCCTGGCTGTGTCCCCTCCCAACATCTTGCTGTGGAATAAGTGCTGGAGGTGACTCAGAAATTAAACTTATATTCACATTTTGAAGAAAGGTACAGCATCAATGAAACTTTCAGGGCAGAGTGCAGCTGGTGTGCAAGGGATACATTTCACAAAGGTTCCCTAGGAAACCTTAGACGTTAGTGACATCGGGGGAGTCTGATGTGCTAATTCTAAGAAAAAACGGCATGGGGGATGGAGCAGAGTGGAGACACCATGGCCAAATTCTGTGATAAAATGGGAACTCGAAGGTCATGTGGAATCCTTGAAGGTCTTCTGGAGCTAATAGGCTGCCTAATTGCTTCCCTGAGCCAACGATCTGTCAGTTTTTGACAAAATACTATCCTTTGGATGAACTTTGCTCATTATAATGTTATTATAATACCAAAACACACCTCCATCCCAAAAGCCACCCATCTCCAAGCTGTGACCACTCCCCATGGAGCCTGCGCTCCAAATTTTTTGCGGTCTATACCTTTAAAAGCAAAGCAAGAAAATTTTACACCAATCATAACAAAAGTACGTATGACTACGGTCCCTCAATCTCCACCTGAAAGGTAAAAAATAGTATAAAAACAGCATAAGAGAGGAGGTATGCTAGGGAAGGTACCATTGTGGTCAGGAAAATACCATCACTGACCACCCCTGACTTCTGGGATCAGTCGATGGGCTGAGCCTCTCTTCCTCCCCATAAGTATGCCTGTGGGTAAGATTTGAATACTTGGCTATACCAAGTGCTTCCCCAGGAAGCTTAGCAATTTCTATAGAGTTGCTTTTTAACTTAACTTGTTTGTAGCCAGGCTGTATTACTAAAATCCTTAGTATTCTCACATGCTTTGCAGACAGTAACTTTATCACCGGCAATCCAAAAGAACTTGTGCATCTGTTGCTTCAGTAAACTACACTTTTCATTAATCTAGCCATGAGAGATCATAGCGAACATAACCAAACTCCTTAAGTGTGGCCACACTAGTTCATGGAACACCACTAGATCAAATTGTGTATGGTGTTATTAGCGCATCCGTAATTGTGATAGTTCAATTCACATAATGAATGCAAAAGGACTTCTAACACCTCATTGGGCATCACTCAGAATCTAAGCCTAGTTGCCCACAGCCCCTCTGACAGGCCTTCAAAGCAACACTTGTCCACCCCCAGCCTACTGGCCTTTGGTGGGGAGGGGGGTGGGTTAGAGGGACAGCCTTGATGCTGTGGTAGCACTGCTCAGCAGTAGCCAAAACATTGGTGTGTTATCAACACCGTTTCAGCTACCAGTACAAAGCACAGCACTATGAGGGCTGCTATGGGGACAGTTAACTCCATCCCAGCCAGAACCATGTTCTCAAGGAAAAACTTAAGTCTTACTTTTCTGCCTCTCTACTGGCTATACGATTAGGTCTGGAACATTTCTTGTGTGTCTGATATGGATTTTTTGGCCTCCAATTTCAAACCTGACAAAAGTAAGTTTTGCGGAGAACCTCTCTCCTCCCTATATTCTAGGCAACTACGCAACCTGTAACCATCAGCTCATCCTAATATGACTTCTAAAGCCTATTCAGACACCTTGGAAGGTCTGCCACTTCTGTATTTTTTACGGAGGTCACTGTGTAGTCCTTTCTCAAGTCTATTTGCCTGATGAATGGTTTGTGTAACACAGCAGGATGCTTCCTCCATTTGACTGTAATCCCTTCTTTCAGGGTTTTATCTTTGATCCATAATCTTGGGCTGGACACAGTACTGGAATAATTTTCCCTTGAAGAAGACAGCATCCTTCAAGATTAAAGTGGGATTCTTAAAGGAATCAGTGATGTTTATGAACCTGTGGTTAATAAATATTTCAATTTCCCTGAACTCCTTCAAGTCAGTAACCTTGGTCTCAAGGCACAGATGTTTACCTCAAAGGATCATAAGCAGCCTACACCATTTACAAGTACATACCATTCCCTTTCCCCCACCAATAATACATATGACTCTTAATTCAGTTAATTTGGAAATCCATTCTCTTGAAGCATTTCTGAGTGTTCATTTTACTTATTTCAAATGAAGGGTGATTATTTTAGCTAGCCTAAAGTACCCAGTTGATCTAGCTGACTCTTCTTGGTAAATTTGTCTCTCGGGTTAGGGAAGGAGAGTCTTTTGGACTTCATTCTCCTGCTGTTTCTCCATTTGCTCCACGTTAAAAATCCCTTTTCAGCTCACTAATTTCCAGGCTTTGTTTATTGCCAGTCTTCACCTGACAAAGAAGTTTTTGGTCTGTTTCAGTGCTATATTTATGGAAATATATGTGGCCAATGTGTGGCTGGGTTCACACATCAGCCAGATTCTTTCTTGCCCGTTTTGCCCACCCCTACATTGTCACAGATTTATAACATCTTGGATCTTTTTCAGTGTTCCTTATTGACAGATCAAGTCCTCAGGTACAATAGTGATCATAATTTTCAAGGTACGGAAGGTTTACAACTATCTTCTTCAGCTTGTCTGCACAAGGCAGGCTATTGTATGTGCAACCTCAGCTAAGTTTATATTAAAAAATTTGGTAGCGTTTTAATTTGGTATCTTACATCTTTAATGAATGGATTTGCTTGAAGTTAGAGAATTTAATTTGCTATCTCTACATTTTTTAGACTAGATTAGATCCTTTTTTGATAAGGAATCTTTAAAGAAATTAATGAGATTGGGAATTTCCCTTTTGTCCCTAGCTTCACTATGCAAGGAAACACACTTCAAAAAATGAACCAAAAGTTACCCCGAGAAAACACCAGGACATGCCTTGGGACAAAAAGTCCTACATTCTCACAGTTGCAGTTACATTATGAAATAAGATGGAATGCATTTATTTAGAACAACAATAGACTATGAGCAATAAATCAGAATCATCTATCTGATATCTCCTTCTTCACATCTGCCTCAGAAACTTCATGAAGATCTCTGCCCCACTGCCATGCCAAGGGTGCCGAACTGGAACACTTGCATAAGTATTCTGTGAAGTCAGTCTAGCCAGCTAGATGAACTGAGTCATTTGTCCCGGGGAATCTTCTGCCTTGATGTCAGGTGAAAACTAAGTCAATAGTCTACTTTGATGAAGCGATCCACGGAGAATTCCTCATTTTTGATATTATAGATGCCTAACATGTGCCATATGTCTGTGTTCTGCCCAGTCAGCCACAAGCGGTTAGAGACCAATTCACCTGAATATTTAAATATACAATAAAATGTGATTAAAGCCACTTGACTAAAGCAAATCTTCAAAACCCATGACATCCTTCTTCTGAGTGCACAATCTTGACACACATAGATACTCAATTTGAAGTTTACACTGCCCCTGCATCAAGTCAGCAAGACCATATGGTAGTACTGTTGAAAACGTATTTTCTCTTCTTCCTTATCTGTGATTTTCTGCGTTGCTTGCTTTTTTACGATTTTAATGAATTTATTTTTAATATTGTAACAAGCCTGTTAAATAGTATGGTATGGTAGCATTTTTAAGACTTTTTATTTGAAGAGGAATTCATGTACATTTGACGTTCTCAAGACACACCACAAAGGGCAGACCTGTTATTTCTGGGGGACCTTGGTGGACAATAGAAAGGCACTAGGACTTTTACTTCCCCAACACTCACCAAAACCTCACCAGAATGGGCATCCCACCCATCACTACAAATCTATTAGAACTAGGCAATTATGTCAGCAAAGGTATTGGTACCTTTCTTCGTGATATGATTCAATATAAATATGAGCTCTTCCTAGGTAGAAGCTGTTGTTTCACAGTACAAAAACTCAGCTCCTTCTATTGTTTTTGATGAGGTGGTCTATTGTGATAGGGTGTGCTGATAATGATGTAAAATTGTATCTAACAGTTCATCAGTAGTCAAATTTTGCTATAGTACAGTGCATGTAAGGAAGCCAAAAGGGACTTCAAAAAAACGCTCCAAGTTTCTGAAGATTATTCTTTAAGACCTGATTTTTTGGGAGATCAAGTCTCCAAAATATTTTCCTCTATGAATAAAGCTTATTACATTGTGTCCTGCCATTTTGGATGGGAACCAAGGCAAATAAAATGAAATAGCAACTCGACAGTAACATCTGGTCCTTTCATTTTACCAGTGCAAACATGGCTCTGTGTATATAGTTATTTTAGATTTACACCGCTATACCAGAGTGTATGAATTGAAACTCTCAGCAGAGATTAGCTTGAGGTGGGAAATTTCTTTTTTAATAAGGGTGACTTTTTCTGATAGTGGCTGCTTGAGAAAGAGTAAGGTGTTTCAACAATTCAGACACAATAGAAAAAATTGTTAGAGATCTTGACTTCTGTCATATTTTTTTCATTTGCTTGAACAGTTCAGATGCTGATGTTTTCAGGAGCATGGCAGAATACATTAGGTCTACACTTTCCTTGTTTTGAAATGCCCTGTTTTACAATTACATGAAAATGCTGAACTAATTTAAGGACTATATTGTTTCTTGTCCGCAACCTACAACAGTCACGTCTGTTTATCAGTTGTGGATAGTGCCCTCAGCAGACTGCTAACTGACAACTAATACATGAATAGGCTTTGAAGATCTACAAACCTTTCTTGAGCAAAACTACCAGATAGAAAGCTGAGAAGGCAGATGTTTCTTACCCAATACATCAAAAAATACTGTAGAAGACCAACAATGCCTTGTCAAGAAATTGTTATGGTTCAAAGAAAACAATACTTAAATGAAGAGGACTAGATGACCTCTTTCAGGGCCTTTCCAACCTGAATGATTTTGTGATTGTAAGATGGAGAGAGAAAACAAAGTTTTTATTTCCAGGAAGTGTCTTAAGAAACAAGTTTTCCTTCCTCCTGCCATTAAACCTAAAATAAGCATGTGCAGGTCACTGGATCTCGCCTTAGGATGATTGCCATAGGACTGAATGACTTGAGGAAGATTTCACATTCTTTCTCTACCAGAAGGTGCAATCTTCATTCTCCTTGTTTTCCTCCAGCAGAAAAGTCCCTTAAAGACAAAGGAACAGAATTTTTGTAATCCACTAATAAATATAAATAAAAATATAATTAAAAATATATAATTCAAAATTCAGTAATAAATATAGATAGCTATATAGATACTTTAATGCGGTTGTGAATATAAAGAGCCAAATATAAAACCCCTTCACAAGTCTGTAACACCAGCAGCTTGAAAAGAGCAGGAAAGCACACTCTAAAATGCACAGACTCTGTCTAAAATAGACTTAATCTCTTGACTTTCATTAAAAATGCCTGAGTTTACTTGAATTTTACAGAATCATAGGATTGTTGTGGTTGGAATGGACCAATGGACTTGTGAAATCTCCATACACCAACATACTAAAAACTAAACAAGACAAGGCACTGAGGAATCTGATCAACTTTAAAGTTAGCCCTGCTTAGAGCAGGAGTTTCAACTACATGATCTTCAGGGGTCCTTTCCAAACTTATTCATTAGATGCTTCTATAAACTTTGTGTCAAGTCCATTTTTATTGAAGAAAATAAGTGCAGCGTTCATGATAACATGAAAACTTCAAGTTCCTCCTGACTATAGTATTTTGCCTTATTTTAAAAATAAACCACGTTTATTGCTGCAAGGGAGGATTCGGATTGATTCTAGAAAAACTGCTACAAAGGCAGTTTATTTTTATATTTTCAGTTCCATTAATTTCTTGTGAACAGAATTCTTTATTACGTTAAGATTAAGAAATACATATTTTTAGTAATTTAGTGTTTGAAAGAATTCCAGATCTCAGGATAGCTGTTAAAAGAAAATAAAGCAAAAATCTTCAATGATAGAGGCAGTCTCCAAATTAAGAAAAGAAAAATCTGTTTCTTAATCCAGTATTTTTCAAATTTTAAGAGCCTGCAGAATAAATCTCTAATCAAATTAAGGAAGCATATTTTGCATATTTGTGTGAGAAAATTTCCAGAGAAATGAAAAACCCTATTGAACTGTAGGAGTGTATGACCCTAAATATTTTTTTTATTTTGTTTCTAAAACATCTCTGTCTCTCCAAAGTGTTTGCATTCATACTGTGACTTCAATGCACTTGGAAGAGTACTGACCCCATAATTATTTCAGTTGTTCACATTCCAGATTCAGATGCTATGACAGTGCTTGATATTAATGTGTACATTTTATGAATACAAATGTTTTTAAATAAAGTTTTTTCTCATACTTTCATTTCAGCAGTTTGATGGTTGCAGTTTATATTCATATATTTCAACCATAGTATGGTTTTAAATAGCAGCATTTGTGAAACTGAGCTTTATTTTAAAATACATATTCATTAGAAGTTACACATTCATGCATAATTTGCATTATAGGTCTAGTCTCAGTGACAAGATACCACATCTAATGTCAAATACCACTACTTTACTACAATCACAAAAGGCTCATACACCTTCTAGATATCACCAATTCAGGCTTTGTCTTAAATTTGCAGATTCTTTCTGAACAGTGTTTCACTAACACTGTGGTTAAGGTTGTCCTGTGGACTCACCTTATTTTAACACGTATGTTCTTTTTAATAAGTGAGGAAATTTGCAATGACAAGGAAAGGAACAGAAACATCTGAGGAATGGAAATATATGTCCTTCTGAGATTAATACAGGCGTATCTTAATTAAAAGAAGGTACTATCAGCCCTAGAGCTGGAGCTCCTGACTTTTTCAGCTCAATACTGAAAGATTCAAATGAACAGACAACATGGTTTCCTTTATGGTAAAAACTCTGAATAGAAGAAAAAGTACAGGATAGTTCTGAGCTAAAAAAGAGTCTGTCCATCTGTGTAATGAAATGACAGGTTTAACCTGAAGATCAAGCCTCTATCATGTAATGTCTAACTTACAAAAAATGCAGCCTACTACTGTGAATAGTACAGGCAGCATGGCCAAGAAAGTTCTGGAGAAGACATAATAGCATTCCTGAGTGACAAAAAAGAAGAAATCTAGCATGTGAAACCTTCTTTCTTGGTCTGTGCTAGAAATAAATGCAGTAAAGTATCTCTAATGTATTAAAGTATCTATTCATACACACCTAATCTAGAGGAAAAACACTTGCAGAAATGCACCTTGTGTTTGTAAGTATGAAGCAGTGGCCTTCAGAAGGTCATGAATTCTTGTGAAAAATTCATTCCTTGTCATACTGTAACAGGGAATGTCTTTGCCCGAAATAAGCTAAGCTAATATAAATTTCTAGAACAATGCAGTTTACTTACTGGTAGGGAAATCAAGGATTTTCTTTTATGGGGATGATTAGAGATTAAAGACAATCTTGTGAGAGGTGAAAGAAAGTAGAGTCTAAGGAGGAAGGAGTATTGTCTGGCAGAAGAAAATTATGTAAAGAATAATGAAAGCTTAAAAAGACCTTCAGTTTAGCCAGCAGGAAATCTTTTTCACCAGAAGAGTAATGCAGTACCAAAACAGGTTACCCAGAGAGGTTGAGAATTCTCTGTCCTTGGTGTTTTTTAAGACTCAGCTAGACAAAGCCATGTCTGACCTGATGCACTGTTGGCATAGTCCCTTTTTGAGTTGGAGAACGGACTTAATGACCTCCAAAATTCCCTTCAAACTACTACTGTGACTTCATGAAAAAAAAAAAATGAATGTGGATTATTTGAAAAGAGGGCAGATAATAGGAGTTTGAGGGGAGTGAATGATAAAATAATATGGGGCGTGAGGGTGGGAGGAGAAATGGTAAGATTGGTAGGGTAAACCAGAGGTTTAACGTTTGCCTTCTCATTCCCTAACCCTTCACCAAAATGAAATTCTGGCCCTAGGTATGGCTAAAATCCTTTAGCTCTTTTTTGGAATAGATAAAAGCAGCTTGTACTCCCATAAGGCAAGAACCAAACTTTCAACCTCATCAGAAAATTCGTTTAACAAATGGACTAAGAATGGTAAAAAAACATATTCAGGAAAAAAATTGCTGAAGAGCAATTTGGTAGCTGAATTTACACCAGATGTTTAAGTATGCAATATAACAACAGGAATACGCCCAGACAACAGTTTCTGTTTGCTATAGGGCTGGGGCTTATAGCAAAGGCTTCTGTTTGGAAATCCTTTAATTCTTATTTAACATCCCCTTTACATCAGGATTGGACCATTACAGTGCCTCTTCTTGTGGAGGAAAATAAACACGGTAGGGTTCACTACTTTTGAGTGTGAGGGGACAGGCTGATGTTTACCCTGTCAACCAGCTAGATAGAAAATTCTTTGCAAGAACAATGTTGGAAAATGCCCTGCTTCTGTGTATTGTAAAGTAGACGTTACATTATACAGAGTTGGCTATTCAGTAAAAACTTAAACTAAATGAAGACTGGTACTAATCTGTTATTAATGAGTCGAAAATAAAAATCATTGTATGGTACTCCTGAAAGCACTAAAGTCCAAACATCTGAGCCTTCAATGTAATGAAGCCATAAAGGCTACTACTTTTAAGAAATCTGCATCTCTGTTTTTGAAAAAAGTTCATAAAACAGTCATTAGAAATATAGTAATGCAAAATAACTGGTCACTACGTTAAAGTTTTTCGACAATCTTTAAAGTTAAGGAGGCAATTGTGTGTGTGTGTATGCCTGAGATTTCATCACTGTGTGTTTGTGCTTACTTTCAAACTGAGAAAACTGTGAACGAACCAGTATTATGCAAACTATATTCAGGCTCAGCCTTTTCTATACTACGGACTTTTTCTTAAATGTTCTAAAAAGGGCACTTGTCAGTGTGAATGTTCACATTTTTCTTCTCATTTTATGCAACTAAAGAGTGCTAGTCATTAAGTTCAGTTCTCAAGTGGCATACTTCAGATTGTGACTTCCACAAATTGGATGGGGATGTTGGATGTGAAATGAATAGAGTGAGAGTGTGAGAGTTATTCATTTTAATGAAGAATTTTTGGAGTCCCATGGATGACTTCCTTTATTAACATCCTACTCAGACTTAAACTTTTACTAAAATATGATTTTTTTATATTGGCATTTGTAGTAAACAACATCGAAGTGGAAAACGCTTTCCTCACTGTTCCATTAATTTAACAAGTACATAAGTTTTGCTTTACTAATCACTTCTTCATATGTCAAATAACACTGTGACTTCAAATTACTAAACCAATGTAAAACAATACTATTCAAACTATGACATTTGGCTCCTCAGTCATTGAATCTCTATGGGAGAAGTAAGTTTCTGTATGCATATGATGAATTATACTCTTATAGAGTACCAAGACTAAAAGTTGGACATAAAAAGGTATTTACATGTTCAGTCATCAATGCAGTATGCACACACACACTTATAAAAAATGCATATGATACTAGAAATATGTAGACTTAGTCTAGGTATGCTCAAACTACAAATAATTCAAACTCTTAAATACTTATAAATTATATAAGATATGTATATATCACACATACAACCAGGATTTGCATTTATATTTGATGTATGGAATCTCACTTAGGAAATGAATACTGTCCTGAGTAGATCTTCCAATTGTCTGTTGGCAACATCAGCTTTGATCAAGAATGGAGTTGCTTCGAAATACTTATAGTAGAATGTGAAGAAATCAAATCATTCTTATCTCATCATTGTGGAGCGATGTTTTAAATTCAAATTAAAAAGATAGATCAGGATTAATGGCCATGACAGTAATACCTGGCATCAACAAAAAAAAGCAGCTGGAGAGCTTGCTGTAGTTTGTTTGTAGCATGTATACAGAAGCACCTGCCTTTTACAGAAAAAGTATCCCAGATGGACTTCAACATATACCAGATTTCATGCTAAGTTTAGAAAAGAAAAAATGTTGCAACTTTTTTTAATATTAAACCACTAGCTTATTAAAGTGATTTAGAATTTTTAATAACAGCTATTTACATCAAAGTGAATTATACGTATATGGTAATGCAAATATATAAGTATGCAAAATCTGTATTCCTGTTTAGTCAGTAGGGATTTTTAGGTAGGTAAATGCTACATAACCCAGAATAGTCATGAATGATTTTTAACCTAAATGAGATACTCAGTCTTCTGAAGAAATTGTTCTCTTAATATGCTGCTGATTTAGAAGCATCTAATCCAGCACGTTTGGGGGAAAAAGTTGCTATTAGCAGAAAGCAAATCTTTCTCAAACCTGATGAAGTTTAGCATCAAGTCAGATTACTGCAACTTCCAAGTAATTTTCAACCCTACTTTTCTTCAGCTGTAGAAACAGAACAAGGCACAAAGCTGCCATGACAAGAAAATGCCCTAAACCGCGTTGTTCACACAGAATTATAAGACAACAAGGAACTGAGACATGTAATTTTCATAGTCTTGAAAACTGTACAAGTAGAAGCTACTTCTAGTAGCAGGCACATATAAACCTCATGTAAAAAATGAAAGGAATGAAAAAGCATCTGCTGAAAGTATGTTTTTAAAAGCTTTATATAAAGTTGAGCTACTAGCCCATCATAATCTTAACAGTTACTGTTTGGATTATTTTTTTTTTTATAAAACAAAGAAGAAAAACTTACATGTTTGACAATGTCTGTGTTGTGGAATATGGAAAGTATTAAACGTTGAGTAAAAAAGAAAAGCCAAAAATTTCACATGAAACTATTTTTTTTACACTAAGCATATATTCTCAGGGGTTAATCATTGGGCTCCAGTCTGCCATCATATTTGCAACTATTCAGCCATATTCCTTTCTATTGCTGATGTACATAAATTTCATACAGAATCAAGGAACAATCAGATTTGTGTAATGAATTGTAAATTAACTCAAAATTAGTGACATTTCTCAAAAATATTTGAATTCATTTTCTTACCCAACAGAGCATTTTGAATTATCAAAGAAATATTTGTCATTAGACAGCTTAGGCAACTAGCTTTAGTTATGAAACCCTTTGGTTTTTCTTATTGTGTGAAGTAGTACTTGGTGATTATACAGCAAATTAAACTACGGTGGAAGTTACATTCCTGATTTTCTTTTGGACTAATATCCATTAACTGTATCACCATTTACTATTATGGATTCCTGTGATCAGAAATGTTTGGATGATTGTAAACTACAATTTTATTTCCATAAATGAGAGTTTCCAAAAGAAGATTAAGTTATATAAACAAACAATCAAAAAGTATAACTTATACAGCTATAAATATATGTTCACAATTTGACAAGAGGAATATCTTGAATAGTTGGCAGGTACTGTCTGTAAATATAGCAATATACTAGGGAACAGAACAACTGCCTAGTAGTGCATGCAGCCCAGTTGGTTTGAGAGTATCTCTCATAGTGATGCTACATGACCAGTAGTAGAACTGCATTTGTCCCAGGATTATGGGGTAAACCAGTATGACTGAGTCAACCTGAGTTGCACCCCTGCAGTAGTGTGGTACCACCCACACGTAGCATTATCTCAGTCTCTCATGCCTGGTAACTAAGCCCAGAATTTCCCCTCTGCTCAGATCCTTGAGGTATATGCTTTGCAATTTACAGCTACGTGAATGTTTTGATGACCTGTAAGTTGAGGACACTGGACTCCATGATTTCCATGTTGATTTAGAGACAAATCTTGATACCTCTGCAAGGGAATGAGATCAAGCTATTTAAGAGCAAGGAATAATGGAAATACTTTTGTCTTGGTGTGGGCAACTCAGTGTGTTGCATTAAGTCTAGCAAAAGCTAGATATTAAACAAAACAAATATACACATCATTCACTCAAATGATTTGGAATAGGTCTCTGCCTAATCCTTCTTGTAGACAAAAGAACATAATGGTTCTAGCATTCCAAAAAGAGTGGATTTTTTTATGTCATTACCTTAGGATGACAAGGAATACCAACAGTACCGGGATAAAGTAGGCAAACTAAAACAGACTTTTTTTTCCATACAGAATATAAGTTGCATTTTAATAAGGGATAATATTTTTCCTCAAACCAAAATAGACATTGGCTATATNGGGATTTTTTAATGCAATTACTTTAGGATGACAAGGAATACCAACAGTACCAGGATAAAGTAGGCAAACTAAAACAGACTTTTTTTCCGTACTGAATATAAGTTGCATTTTAATGAGGGATAATATTTTTCCTCAAACCAAAATAGACATTGGCTATATAATAAGCATTTCATAGCACCTGTACACATTGCAGAAATAGAAAATACCTACCTGAACTATGTGTTCAAAGGTGTTTATTTTTTTATTAGTGTATTGATTTACCCATTAAAATATATGAGTTTATGATATTTCTGATAAATAATTCTGCTATAAGTATTCTGATACTATCCTGCACAGATACAAAAAAGTGAATCATCAACAGTAACTTTTTTCTGTGATGGACATCAGTGTCCATTACAAGAAAGACTTCAGTAAGAGCCAAAACCTGCAGGATTTACCTAAAAATGTGAAATGGAATGTAGGGAAAAGCTGTTGAAAATTCAGGTTCTGGCAGTACAGTGAGAGGAATACTGGACTGGCATCCTCCCCTGGGAAGTATGGAAATGCAGCATGGAAAAGGGCTGTCCCACAGTTTAAGTCAAATTCTCCCTTCAGCTAAATAAAAGCATGAAAGGAAGTGTGTTTGTGATACCCCTGTCCAGATAAACTGTTATTTTCCTTCCGACTTACATTACTGATTTGAATAAAATGTGAGAGCTTCTTCCTGAAAAGGTTACAGATATAGTCATTCTTCAGTAACATAACAGGCTTCCTAAGTAACTCAGCTTTTTAAAGAACTGTATATGATTTCCTATATCTGTAATACTCTAATGGTAAGAGGAGGTACAGCAGTATGCTATTGCCACCATCAAAGCAGTACTCTTGCAGTTAAAACAGTTAAAGTTGTATTGAANCTGGGTCATTAGCATTCAAAAACCTAAGTGAGGTTCAACATGTATATCAAACAGAAATGAAATTGAATAGAAAAAAACCATCCATCAAATCACAACTTGCAATACAAAAATAGAGGTTTTGGGATATTGCCTTGGTCATTGGCAAAATGAACAGCAAGTTTTCATAATTCAGCTATATTTCTTTAATCAATACATGTGATGTATAAGTTTTATTTGCCAAACAAAAATACAAACACTGCTGACAGATGTCATGCCAAAACAGACAGATCCAAAGCCAGCGACTATCTAAATGCTTACTGTAATCACCTATCACAGGTCTTAGTTGCATGTGATAAATAGAGTCCAGAAATGTTCTAACAATTCTTGAAACAGTTCCACATACTCCGTTAGGAGCACATAGGTGTGACTTGATTTGCTTTCTGAAAAACCCGTCAGGATTTCAAGGAAAATTAGGAAAACTCCTTTCACAATTCCACTGATGAGTCCCCTCCACTGAGTACTGATTCTTTATTATTATTCAACATCTTACCATTTAGTGATTTTTTTTAATCTGTGCAAGATCTTCCTTTTTATTCCATAGTTATTGAGTTTTTGTTAAGAGCCTTTGGCTCCAAAGAGCCTTTGATTTCTCTTTGGATTAGAAATACAAGACTATAATACCCAGATCACCCATTCTCATGGACTTCCTGTCCCCTTTAGAGAAGTCCCATAGGTTTGTGGAGCAGGACTTCCTTTTGCCAATGCCATGCTCAGTCTTCCTCCCACCCAGTAGGTTTTTTTATCTAGGTGTTCATTATGTCTTTTTCTTATGTTTTCTACTTGTCCAATAGCGGCTTGCAATAGAGGCTTGCAAGCATGCAGTTGCCAAGATTTCCCTTGGAATACTTTCAAAAGACAGCATCGTATTTGCTGCAATCCAAGGCAGTTTTAAGTAAGATGTCACACTCTTCATTAGTAATTTGGCTATTTCACCCAAATTGTTCCTTTAAANGACTTTTAAAAGACAGCATCATATTTGCTGCAATCCAAGGCAGTTTTAAGTAAGATGTTACACTTCATTAGTAATTTGGCTATTTCACCCAAATTGTTCCTTTAAACTCTTGGGTCAATACCACTCAGTACCGGCCATGTATTTCTTCCTTCTTTATCTCTTTACTCCCTAACTTCTCCTAAGCAATCATTTCAAGTTTAAATAGATCCTATGAACAGATTTTGGCATTAGAATCTGCACCACTTTTTCTGTGTGGACATCATTGCTAAGAATGGATTTAGCTTCTCTGTATTGCTTTTTTGTATGCTGATTATCCATTATTCCTGCAGACTCTGGCAGCATTTCTGATCTTTGATGTGTTTGGAGGAGGGTCTGTTATTTTTTATTCCTTTTGTTTAGACATTCCTCAAACTTTTAACCTTCATTTATTTGTTTATTATGCCCTTTCTGCAAGATCTGAGCTTTTCTACTTTCCTCATTTGAAAGCAATTTCAGTTTTTTGAAGGGTGTCTTCTTGGTTCCAATAAATTTCCTTACCCTATTGCTTAGCCTGTTCATGTTCCTTTCATTCTGTCTTAAGCCTTTCCACCTGCAGATATTTAAGTGTCTTAGCTGGCCATTGCAGCTCTTTGACAATTTCCTCATTTTTATGCAGTGTCCCTTTTTCAAGATAGAGCTCATTTACATACATTAAAGTTGCTGTTATGGTTGAGGAGGCACTCTAACTCATCGAAGTACATCATGCATTCTACTCAGGACCAATTGAAAGACTGCATGTTTTCTTGTGAAGCCTCCAACCAGTTGCTAGTCATGGATAGCGCATAAAAATGTGGTCTCTGCATTAAAGCCTGATATGACATTTGTCAAGTCTAGATGGAGTCAAGTCTCCCGTGACTGCTGTAGTTCTAGCCTCTAATCTCTGTAAGCAAATCACAATCAGTGTCATCGTCCTGTGCTACCAGGAAAATATATCCTATCTGAGACCTGGAATTTCAGGCTATTCAGATTCTGTTACCCTCTGAGGTTTTCATATATGCTGAACTTCAGCATTAGTCATATATATTTTATAACCCAATTTCAATCTCCCACTAATCAGACAAATATTCAGCATCCTATTATATGCGCCTTTATTTAGTGCTAGACTAAGTAGATCGCCCACACAATTTCTTAAACTTCCAACATTTGATGCAGAAGCATAAGTACTGCTTCTTTGGTTCTTGTCTGTGCATCCTGTATGAGAAGCACTCTGACATTCCTAATTCCTCTGCTTGAGTACTGAGTGTGCATGTCTTCTTCTGTAGTAAAAACAACATTCAAATCTGTGTGATATTTGGCTTTGGTAAACTTTCCCCCACTCTTCANCCTGGTTCCCCTGTCACTCAGCTAAAATTCATTTCTTCTGTATAGCTGCTTTTTAATCCACCGTGTCCATGGTTTCTGATGAATCCAAGTTCTTACTCCTTGCAT
>RSEF01000002.1:87264562-87285204 GCA_003993805.1 Himantopus leucocephalus
AGGAGAGTTAGATTGTTGCATCCAGTGTTTCGTATCACTTCAGTAGGTTTTGCTATATACGTGACGAAAGCATATCCTCTCTTTAGAGTGAATAACAAAATAAAGAGGGGTAAGATGCAGCTTACATCAAGCTAATTTGCAAATTGAGAAAGCAGAGAGGGAAAATGCCAAGACAACAAAGAAAAGTGGAGGGGAAGAAAAGAAGATGCAGTTCCTTGAGTCATCTCATCCTAAAGCACAGTGCTGAAGCAAATGTTAGAAATTCTAAGTGTTACGGGGTTGGGGTTTTTTTTTTGTTTGTTTGTTTTTCTTTTTTAAATCAATGTACCGTTTATCACAGCCTTGCTTGGGTTTGAACTGCTAGCCCTTCCTTAGTCCCTGGCTCAATTTAGTGGGACTGGAAACTAAAAAGGCCAATTGCTGAGACCCCAGATTACCAAAGACATAAAAGAAATGCCTCAAAACAAGAGCTCTGAAGATAGCGCGATCGGTGAGCGGAAGTGGATGAAAGCTGGTTTATCCCCTCCAGGAACAGGGAAGGAACTGGCCGGGGATAAGGCATATTGGTGAGACTGCCTAACAAAGATAACACCGGCTGTGCTCCTCNTGGAAGCAGATGAAAGCTGGTTTATCCCCTCCAGGAACAGGGAAGAAACTGGCCGGGGATAAGGCACATTGGTGAGACTGCCTAACAAAGATAACACCGGCTGTGCTCCTCTCCGGAGAAAAACACATCAAACCAAAGAAACAAAGCAATGCACTTGCACGACACATCCTCTGTCCTCTACCTCTCAGACGATTAAAGTCAGCTGGAAAAGCCATTTCAAAAGAAATTACAGAGAAAGCTTTAACTTGGGTTCCTTCATAAATTTCCCAGGGACTGCAGGCAATTTGAAATATACGAACTTCAGGGTGAAATGTCTGCTTAGCGCCCACCTTGCCATTACCCCTTAGCACTTGTAGTTTTCCATTACCATTACTTTAAAAAAAACAATGTTGTAGCACAGCTCCTGCTCATGTTGTGAAAACCTAGCGGACATCAATTAGTCATCCCAACACACCAGCATATGCTGCAAATTTTAAAACACTGTGTAATTAAGAAGACTACTTTAAAATGCTCACATATGGTGCTGTAGATTCTCAGAAAAAGTCAACAGTTTTCAACTGCTTGGTTTTAAACCGCCTCCCAACATTAAATTTTCTACTCTTCTTCCTTTAAAAGACTTACCCCCACAGAGTCATACAATTCTCAGAACCGTCTTTAGACCTCTGCTTGTGGATGAAAGCCCAAAACTATAAACTTTATGATGTTTAAACAAAAAAACAAACTATAAAAAGAACCCAAACAAAAGCACAACATCACATAAAGCCAAATCTGTTACTTGAGTATTTCAGGATGATAGTATTACAGCACCAAAAGAAAGCATCGGAAAACTTACTATTTTCTAATTATCCCAAATGCTAGTTTCCACCTAGCTATGCTTCAGTCACAACATGTACAATTTTCCAAGCTATCAAGTACTCCATTTAAGCAATTTTTTTCCCCACAATTAACTGGTTTGGTGTTTTCAGACCCCAAAAACGTTCAAGGGGAGATGAGTCACACAACTGATTTTTATTATTTTTTTAATTTGGAAAGCTTCTTTAGAACATGACTAGCATTTTTATGTTTCAGAGGCGTTCAATAGAAACCAGTGTCCTGAACAATTAAATAAACTGGAATATGAAATTGCATTATGGTTTATAAACAGAATTTAAGGTCCTGCTGAAGGAACTCTGACATCCTTTTCTCATCTCCCTAGTTTCTTAATGACAACTTAATGAAGCTTAGAGATAGGACTAGTTCTATTTAATTAAAACTAACATTGCTTGAAAGGGAATTTGATTAGGACTAAGGAAGGTCATATGGCTGGGACTACAGAGATCTGGGTCCTATCACTGCCCTTCCTCATTCACCTTGGGCGAATCATTTTTTCTCTTCCCCTCTCCATTCCCCCATCTGTAAACCTGGGAATTTAAGGGGGGGAAAAAAAAAAAAAAAGAAAAGATACTGACCTCTGTCACAAAGTGTCTGAATGCTAAAAATACTTTATTTTTTAAAAAAAATTATAAAGCCACAGACATTTCAGACAACAGGGGTCAGAACAGGTTTGAGATACATCAATTTGCATATCCAACTACTTACATATGCATTAACACATGAATATTTAAATCAATGTTAGCAACAAGCATAGTGCACGGTTGAGTTCACTTCAGAGTAAGTCCAAAATCATTCTAACAATTTTAAAGGAGCTCCCCTCATTTCTAGCAGAGACCGTGTACTGTGCCGCAACCTGCACTATGCATACCTGTCAAACACAACTTCTTTCCTCTGCAAGGAACTTTTCTTCAATATGAACACTGTTTTGAATTGGAAGTGCACATGGCATTATCCAGAACCTGGGAGAATAAAAACAACTGGCTTTGTATTCTCTTTTTAATCGATAGACAGAAGTCCCCTGAAAATAGCACTTTGTTTACAATGACATTAAATCCTGCAAGAAGATACAGATAGATAAATGCATTAAGATATATCAACTTTATTGTCATGTAAAAAATCCTCTGATTAGAAAGTAAGTTGCATTAAAATAGACAGTATTCTTCTGAAGTCATCTAGGGAGGAGGTCCTAACCCCTGCTTTTTTTTAATTCAAAAATGAAGATACGGGAGAAAATTTAAATAATAAATACCATAAACAACCTTCATTTTTAAAAATATGTGCATTCTCTATTTTTTTACATAGAGGGCAAAATAGTCTGGAGTGTTAAACCTAATCATTAAAGCCACTACAGCGTTAAAAATGACCCTCCTCCAGACAATGCATTGTGCTGTCCTTGCTGTACACAACAACCACAAATCTTGATTCACATGTGAAAACGGTGCTTTCAGCAGAAACCTAAGCTTTGCACCATATGAGATCTGACAACCAAAGTTTGGTTTTAAGCTCTGGAAATCTTGCCAGTTATTTAACCGTACTAAGTTGAAAATCATACTTTAAAATAGCGCTTCACTGCCTGACCTAGTAAGTCCCCTGAAATCATCATAGTATGAATGATGGTATAGGCAAAATACTTATATTAGCAAGTCCCATAAATGATACTACGTAAGTTTATTGTATTTATTCACTCATTCAAAACCCATGTCTGAGGTACACAATGCATCTTTGCCACTAATTCAGATAAAAAAGCCTGTTTCATTTAAGGGAGACGTTACACAGGTAATTCTGAGCTTCATGTCATAAGAATTACAGCAATAGAGTATTGAAATTTTAAACTTAAAAGCTGTTACACTTACTCTTTAAGGTCACCTTCACAAAAACAGCACAATGGACTTGGTCCAATACATATCATTTTTCTGTTAAGATTCTGAATTGATTCCATAATCATATAAAAATAAGCTCAATACACAATTAGAGCTAACTGTTGCCCTTGCCACCGAAATGCACAAAGCAATTTGTGAAGAAAAAGAAAAAATAATTTTTCTTTTCTGAGGTTCACTGCTTAAAAAGGTATTTTCCATAGTAAGTGACATTTCTCAGCGTAATTCTGAGAACTAATCAGATCGGTTTCACGAAAATGTCAAGCCATTGCTCCAGGCAATGTTCTGAAAATTAAACTTACATTGCATTCAATTCAGAAGAAATGAATTACTTTTTTCTAATGAATGCTTTTCTGTATATTAAAAATGAGCATATTTGCCATTTAATATAAATATGCCTTCAATTACAATCATCTTTACTGTCTTGAATATCTTCAATGTGGTAACCAGTAACTTTGATTCTGATGTTCCACGTCACAGGCAACAAATGTATTTCTCATACTGTTGCATTTTAAAAAAACTGGTCTTTTATTTAATGGACAGCATGCCTGAACTAATTTTCATATGAATGTATATCTTTCCCGCAAATTCTGCACTGTGCTTCTGAAGGCCAGCACTAGGGACAAAACCGTGTGTCTCAAGCTCACTAAATAAGCTAAAGTAGCAATATTTTGGAGCAGAGAAGATACAGCAACCCCAAAAAATTTTTTACATTCCCCTTAGAAATCAACATGGCTGTAACTGCAGTGAAAGAGGCCCTTGCATTAGCAGCACAGAATCAAAGTGATCCCTCTGCCATCTCACAGCACCGTAGAATAAGCTAGAGAAACATGGCCTAGATAAATAAAAAAAAAGGCAAATACAAACTTGTTCAGAAAACAATACCGAAAATGTTGCCAATAGTATTATCAAAAGAGAAGGGTCTTTTAAGTGTAATTCCCATCAATCTGATCTGCTACTGCTCCCAACACCTACATTATTGACTGTGGTTATTAAACTTGCAGCTTGCGTGATGGAGCACAAGCACAACGAAAATGGAGTTAGAATCCAACACGAGTGGGAAGAAAAAAAAAGGGATGGGACCAGATACCATACAGACAACTGCTGGATTCCAGATTGAGAGAGAACTAATTACACAATAATGAACAAGCAACAGCGGAAGAGAAAGAAGCCTTATAGAGAAAGGCCAAGTAGCTACCAGGTGAACCTGCATCATATTCACACGGTTGTGAAAACGCCACGTTGATGCGTACAGACAGCAGCACAGCTACCTCACCTGCCTCTCAGCTTTGTAAACTGTCAACTGGAAACATGAACACCACCAACCACCTCACCCTGTTCCCTTCTCCAGCAGATTGGGATGAAGGTCTGCTAGTGGGAAGCACACACTGTGCATCCCTCCAGTAACTGGCTGGAAATACTTAGTCCTCCCAGCAACTCACCTCTGAATGGTCTCATCTCCGACAGCCTCATGCACAGACACCCCCAACACTCCCCAACTCCACTGCCCCTCTGTCAGGTGTCCTGGACCCTCTGGTCACTCCAGCACCCGACTCCTTCAGGTGCTCAGCACACACGTACCTGGCTCCCGAGGCATTTAACCTACTCACCAGCTACAGCAATCTTGAAATGCCCTTCCCTTGCGCCCCATAACGTGCCCCGTACCTCTGGGCAGTGACCCACACACCCACACACACTCCGACGGATGCTCCAGAGAGTCTCTCCCATAGACTCATGGCGATGGGCATCAGCCCTAGGCCATGGGCCTGATGTCCCTCCTGGGACAGCCCCGGGATGGGCCAGGGTAGATACTGGGGTATCTCTGAGATACTGGGGTTCCCCACCTGCCATCACACCTCTCTGTTCCTTCATGTATGTGGAGTTGTGTCTTTTATCATATAACTTCACATTTTGAACGGCAGAGTCACCAAATAAAAAAGTGTAAGCCATGCATATGAAAACCTGAAGCACCGCATAACAAGGAAATAATGTAAAAACATTGAAATAAGTAACAGGTAAATAATTCAGTTAGAAATACATGAGTATAAAGAGCAGAGAATTTAGTGACAAAACCCATTAACTCATACTTTGAAAGGTATTTTAAAGCCTTGTAATTCACTACTATGAAGTATTCAACATTTAGAACATTTAATGTTAAAAAAAATGCAGTTGCACTTTATTCTGTATTTAACAGTTTCTAAATATATCTAATCTATTGTTTCTTCTAGCAAGTCAGTCTACTGATCTAGGATCAAAATGTTGTTTTCAAGGTTTCCAAGTTCAGATTTGCCAGGTACTAAAGGTATTTCATCGCCCTCCTCAGTCCCCAGCCCACCCCATTCCAGACTAAGGTATTGGTTGCTCCCGTGTACTTGGTTTCTGTCCAGGCTTTTTGGTTGATTTTTTGTTTTTCTTTTTTAAAGAAAAAAAGAAAGTGAGAGAGAGAGAAAGTATGTTGCCCAGAGGCACGTGTATTACTTCAAGAGCATCTTCATTTGTTCACTTTTTCAGGGGCTCTAAAGCATGGGTCGATAATATTTTCAAAGACAAATGAGAATGCAGAAAAGAAGGATGAGGCGGCTCCTAAGCTGTAGCTTCCCACCTTTGCATGTCAGGGCCACATTCACTACCCACAAGGAATGGTTGTAATGGAATGAAGGAAGCTGCAGATATTTTTATGCCACTATCCAGCACTTACCCGCAGAAGTGGCCAATTAATTTCCAAACACAGACTTCAGCTATTCACCCGCCCTAAACACATAAGACTCAGGGATACTGCCCATTCAGTTTTAAACACCTGAAGTATTTTAAAAGTTAAAATACTTCTCAACTCACCAAAGACAGTGCTCATTACATGACGTGGAATTCCACCAACTGAAAGTCAATCTCTCTTATTAATGTGCTTTAAGAAAAAAAAAAAAAACAACACTTGACTTTTCCCACAACTGCTAGGGAAGTCCAGCCAAGGCTCCTGAGAAGCACGGCACTGTATCGAAAGATTCAGCTTTTAGAACAAATGTAACCTTCCCCCCCCCCCGCCCAAACCAGTGGCATTTTATCTCTTCTTAATATGCAATAGAAAACTCTCAAACATCAAATATTTTTTCACCTGATCAATGAAAACACTTCATTCAAACTGCAAATTTTAAGACGTTATTTTCTCTTGTCTTGTAAAGGACAGCATGTTAAGAGATCATACCAGACATCTCTAACAACTAGACAAGACAGCTCATTACCTTGAGAAGCTGAGTGTAACACACAGTTACTACAGTATGTTAGCCTACCTGATTGATCTCACTGTTTCAGGCAGCAAAATACTCTGAAAAGCCTCTGGCGGGTATATATTGTACTAAAACTATGAAGGCCCTTTAGAAGTATAGACACAGACTAATACTATGTGGCAAAAGTGAAGCCTGACCAAAGACTCAGACTAGATGTCAGGATGCCTATAGCACATTTTATTTATCCTCTAGTAACAAAGAGCTTCTATGGCAGTTTCATCTATTCAGAAATACAAAGCAGTCTATTGGCAAACACAGAAGTACCTTTACATTCACAAAGCATTACAAGCACCAGAGTCGCAGGATGGAGCAAGTCAAGGGGCGACGTACCACCCTGTGCACAGCAGCAGCTGGCATCTCCCATACCGTCAGGAGACAAGGCAACAGGACAGCTCTTTCGGGTTATGAGGATTCCTTCCGAGGCCACCCCTCCTACTCATAAAATTCTCCCAGTCTCCCCAAAAGCTGTCCGGGGCAGGGGGAAATCAATCTGTCCCTTTTCCCTCTTGTCGCTCTTTATATACCAGACCAGGGCTACCACAGACACTATACTAAGAGTAGTAACAACTGCACTATGCATATGGCCGTTCTTGCCAAGGGAAATTAAGTAAAGTTTTACACTATTGTAAATATTCTGTAGCCTGGGCTCCAAGTGATCTCCTGTTTACAAGCGAAATGTTTAGTGTTAGACTGGGTGGCTAATAAAAGTAAACTGTGAACATTGCACATGAGCAAAACTAAACGAGAATTGCTAAAAACAGTATTTAAAGATCTCAGAAAGTAGCTCTATGCATATCAAGTAAAGAGCGAGTTTATTGACTTCCCAGGCCTTTCCTCTTCTCTTGGTTTTCTGGACAGCGTTCTGCAGCAAGCTCTTTGAGCTCGGTACAGCAGGTGACCTCGTCTGAATTTCACAGAATCAAAGGCTAAATGAGGTTGGAAGGGGCTTCAGAAAGTCATTCAAGCCAACCTCCTGCTCAAAGCAGGGTCAGCTATGAAATCAGACCAGGTTGCTCAGGGCTTTTATCCATATGGCTCTTGAAAACCCACAGGGATGGAGGCTGCCCAACCTCTCTGGGCAACCCAATCCACTGCCTGGCTGTTCTCATGGTAAATTTCTTTTTCACCAGCAATAAAATTTTCCTTAACTGTGTAAATTATGCTGGATTTATTATTTGTGGTAACAGTTGTATGATAATAGTTATTTTTCTCGCACAAGAAAGCGAATCTGTAAGTTTTACATAGAAAAGTTCTTTGGAATGATTTATTTTAGTTTGTTTCAAACACTGTTTGTTTTAACCTTTGGTATTTAAGCTACTTATCCTTCCGTGACCAAAAATAATGCCATGTTTAGAAGCTCTCGTTGAAAAAAACTAATGTCACTATCACAGGATGATTTTACGGAAAGTTTTAAAAATAGCAAATGCAAGGGAAGTTGGATGACAAAGGTGCATTTTAATAATGCTTTACCGCATGGATTCCACTGTGCCAGCTACCACCATACAAACGAGCTTGAAAAACAGTGTTTAATGCACAGCTCACCAAGAACCTCCAACAGCAGCCTAAACCTACCAAAGGCTGGAAAGTAACCAGTATAAGCTGAAATTGCTATAGCTGTGGAGACAGGGGAAACGCTTGGAAACCATCAGTTTAAAGAGTTGTGTATCACACTTGGAACCATCTGGACTGATAACGTCCGAGAGAAAGAATCTCTTATGGGAGAAAGGAAACACTGCAAAACTATGCATGCAGTTTGAGAAGATGACAGCCCTTTAACCAACACACAGGGCTGTTACTCCAGGAGTTATCTGAATGCTTCATTGGAAACAAAATCACGTATCTCAAACAGGATCTGAGTAATCCAAAATACATTAGCTCATCTACTTTGCTAAAAATACGTTGCTTCAGTGGCTACCTACTAAATTGTGCAACTAAATGAAAAATGAAGCAAACAAAAAGTTAAGAACACACTTGAAGAGCTAAATCCTCCTTTAAAAAAAAAAAAAGAAAAGAAAAAAAAGGTTTTCCTTAGGTTATCTATTGCAACTAGTAAAAAATAAAAATCTGAAAGTATTAGGTCATTTACTTTGACTAATTTATTCACAAGGACAAACAAAACACTTGAATAGAATAAGCATTTTTTAAAAATCCCATCAGTATGAAAATGTTTGTTACTGCATTTATTACTCTTCCCTCATTTCTTTCTAGCAAGGTCAAATGTCACTATCAGCCTGTGGCAGTGATCTCCTCACATTGACTGCTGAGAATGTTTCTACTGCCAAAAGAAAAAAACATTGGTGAATGACCAATGCCTGAAAAAAACTTACACATTCATTAGGAAAAAAAAAAAAGTGAAGGAAAAATGGTACTCCTGGGTTGTTTGGGAGATGCAGAGACTTCAGTGCAGACTACAAATTAGCAACAACATGATTACAGTTATCTCTGATTTCAAACACAGAATTTAATAGACTAGGGTTATGTGAATACATACTGTGACCATTTGCTCCACAAAGTGTGTAGGAAAATACATGCTCGGAATATGTGTTTCCAGCTTAGCCCTGGCTAGCCAGTAAAACGGAATATGCAGTAAAATTCTCTGAGACCTTGATACCGTATCTTTCTGCTGTGAACATTTGTCAAAATGAGGGTTACTCTGATTTAAAAAGGTTGTTCAGGAAAGCTAAGATACATCCAGAAATATGATTCAAAACTGATGACTTGGAATGAGAACATACATATCTGACAGTCTACAAATGCTCTGAAGAAAAATATTTGAAATTTCCTTATTTGAAATTACATTATGCATCCAGTTATGAATAGGTATAGGCCCTGATCTGTGGAAGTAGATTGTCCTTCAGTATTATATAATGACTATGTTATCTGTCTCATTTATAACTACCTAAAATGGGAAATATAGCCTTAAAGATCTTTTCTTCTTTTTTTTTTTTTCCAAATTGTATTTTTACACAGCAATTCAGGACACTGATTGAGACACAGGTTTGCAACTCTGTCAGTTTAAATTACTGGATTATGCCTTACACCCGCAATTTGATTTCAGTGTTGTCTATAATTTGGATGTCCTCCAGAGTACTGATACATGGACTCTCAAAAATAATTTTAATGTACTTACAAAGAGGAGATTACTTTTCAAACTTATAAAATGTGAATAGCGATAACTTCTATTTGTGTAGCAATCCCAGTTTACAAATGAAACAAAATACAAAACTCAGGTGTTATTACTTTTACTAAAAATTGTATTGATTTAAACCTTACAGATGTAAGCAGTCAACTTAAATATGTTCAGGACTAAGCTAGATTAAAGGGGGGCGGGGAGCGTGCCAGATTTACAGAAGCACTTACATACCTACAATTACTAGTATGCAAAAAATGATGTATAAGTTAAATCCCCCCCAAAACAGGACAGATAGTCTCACATACTTTCATAGTAAAGAGCTGCCTGTCTTCACACCCTGAGGTAATCCTGAATGTAGATTTAAATCCCTACATGCAATTGTAATGCAAAGCAATCTCAGTGCAGCATACCTGTTCTATATAATAGATCAATCAATAAAAACCAAAAATAGCTGTATACATTGATATGCACAAGTTAAAATGCCACTTAGAATTTTTCCCTGAACAGCAGATTTAATTTTACTGTGCAAATGAAATTACTGAGAACTGTTCTTAAGATACCAAGTAGACTGAATAAAAAGAATACCCCCTGTAAATGCTCTATTGATAAAATAATTAGAGTAATTATGTGTCTATCAAGATAACATTTTATATTAAAGAAGGAACAGAGTATAGAAGGACAATTTTCCTTGGCTGAAAGCAATAGTAATGTTCCTGTTCTTCTCTAAGAGCACGTGCCTTCGTGTCCATTGAAATGTTACAAAAATGGATCTAGAAAGTCACCATGGTGCACAGAAAATGGATATAAAACTGCCAGGTATATACAGATGTGAAATTTTCTGTTTAATGGGAAAGAACACAGATAACACCTATGAAACTGAAATGACAGTGAAAAGACAGTTAATAAACCCAGTGCCAAACACATGGTGAATGTGTTAAATTCTGATCTCCATAGTACAAAGAAGGTGCACTGAAAGAGAGCCACAGGAATACCTCTACACTAAAAAACAAAAAAAGAGCCTTACTTTTAAAATCAATTATCAATAACCTAGTAGGTTACAGAAAATCTTGATCTCCATAAATATATGGGAACAGATAAACAAGATAGAAATACTATCTTTATCTGCTAGATTAAGAGGTGGACCTCAAGAATAACTAGATTGATATTCTGAATCCATTTCAAGCTTTTAACAAAGAGGCTAATCATCCACAGCAGCAGTTTAACGAGCATCTTTATTCACCAGTGGAAATCTTGCTTTAAAGATATAATAATGTCTAAATCATATTTTTTTCTGAATGTTTCAGGGAAAGACAACTACATGAACTGGGTTGCGCTCCCTGTTTCCTGAACCTGTGTCCTGCAAAAGACTTTTCCAGTTTTCTTACTCTGTTGCTGCACTTCAAAAAAGAAGGGGTGTTAAAAAAAAAATAGGAAAAAAGAAGGGGAAAAAAAAAAATCTAGGCTACAGACTTTCTGCTTCATTTACAGATTTTTAGAATAATTTACATTCTGCGAAAACCCCCAAAATGAGGACCAAGTGAGGCTATGCACAAAGCTACAAGAATTTGGGTGTCTGCAGTGCCTTTGGAGGAATTGGAACATAAGCATCCAACTCTTTTTAAGCAGGACTCTCAATTCTTGGGCAAAATAAATGCGTCTTAGTAAAGGATGACACTGTTACTCAAGCTCAAGTTATTTTTCCTCCAAGATATATCAAATAATTGTTGGTTTCACAAAAAACATAGGAAACAAAGTTCCCTCTTTTGTAGTGAGCATTATTATCAGGATTATAATATTTCAGATTATTTTGGTTATGGTTTAGCAATACAACTGAAAATATCATTTCACATAGCCTTAAAAAAGTCAACAAGAGAAAAGAAAGTCAAATTATTAGATTTAAGTCTATTTTATTCTGTCTCTACATGTGCAATATGCTGTGTAATCCCATGAAGGCACAGACTTGGAGGAGATCCGAACTGCTGATTAGATGAGATTAAGGACAAATGAGAGGCTAAAAGGTAAGCATTTTGGAGGGGTTTGGTTCAGAGGTTTTCTTGTTGCTGCTTTCGTGCTTGCTTGGTTGGTTTTTAAGCAAACATACATCATATATCTAAATCTGCACTTAGACAACAGAAACAGTAAATAAATATATTCTGGTTCCATCCTTACTTACCATTTGAATGAATAGAACAATCCATTACTCTGAGAACAAGTATTTTGGGATTATTTACCCACGCAAACATACATTAAAATAATTTCTGCACCAGAGAAAGCAGATTATGGAAAAGCATTACATTCTATCATCAAACAGAAGGAAATTTGTGCAACCAGTATTGGGTCTTTTCTAAGCAGGGATCCTTGATTCATTGCAGGTGTTTCAGATATTTACTGATTTAGAACGCACTCTGAATAATAATGCAATTCATATTTTATTTCTTCTGAGAAATTACAGTGATCTACTCTGTTTAGCTGGATGCAAGTTCACCATGTGCAACAACAAACAAGAAACGTCTGTCTCGGAGAAACTGGGGAAAAAATTTGCTTGGTTGCTTTTAAGGAAAAAAAGGTGTATCTAGTAATATTTTTGTTTCTTTTAACCATAAATTCCAAGTAAAACCATCTGCGAGGTGCCAGGCAACATCCCAAAGAATTCCCTGAAGTACAAATCATTGTATTTGTCTTGTACTTGTTGGGCCATGGGCAACTCTGGACATTTAGAACAGATCACAGTCAGGTCAAAATATTTGTGCCTGTGGACTAGTCTATACCTTAATTTTAACCAATAAGTGGAAAAGTCCTAGGTCATCCCAAGAACATTTAATTTCTGAGATTCTGTCAGAGCATGGGTAGATGGCTGAAACTATCGCACAAGTCAACTGGGATCTTTCATAAACCTTTCAACAAGAATCCCCAATACCCCACGTGCTTCTCCAAGGATGTCATTCTAGGAGGGCTACGACAACATCCAAAAATCAGGTTTGCCTGCTCCCCTTCCCCCACCCTTTACCTCAACCCAGACTCTCTGCTGGGTGAATCCTGACATCACTGATTTTCTGTTTACAATCTT
This sequence comes from Himantopus leucocephalus, assembly GCA_003993805.1. Classification (NCBI taxonomy): domain Eukaryota; kingdom Metazoa; phylum Chordata; class Aves; order Charadriiformes; family Recurvirostridae; genus Himantopus; species Himantopus leucocephalus. The sequence goes on from RSEF01000002.1 coordinate 87,277,401, forward strand.
TTTACTTTTTTTTTCCTGTAAATGCCAGCTAATTACAACTGTGAGGTTTCATACCATGTTAAGTCTCAGATAAGGATAACAAAGTTCCAGACACCTTGTTCTGATACTTATTACGTTCTGTATCATCCTTTCACTGCTAACGTTACACTTCCTTTTTTCCCATTCAGTGCATCCAGTGTTAAAAAAGAAAGCAAAAAACCCCCCACACCGTTTGGAATATAGACTGTCTTGTTTTATAGATCATAATGCTGCTGACACCGTGAAACCACAGATACTCCCTGAAATACATATCCAACACCTGTGTGTACCTACTTGTAACAATTAAGAATGAATAATTCTTCTAATTTAAAATTATTCTGTGTTTTTAGAGTTGAATACATAATTAGTTTCAGCTGGGGGTTAAGTAGGGGAGGAGGGGGGAAAAAATCCACCTCCTTTCCTGTTAATGTTTGAGAATATCATCCTGGAATTAAGACTGGACAAGACTAGACAATCACAAACAATTGATGGAAGCACTACTCAAGACATGGAATACAGCATTTTGCCCTCATAAACGTGTCTGATTTAGCGTTCATTTTATTGGAACTTGTCAGCAATGGGGCTGGGGGAGTAAAGTTTTGAAACTAAGTCCGCAGTGCAACAGGAGAAGAAATAAGAAGGAAAGGAAATTGTACAAGATGATGTTCACTCTATCAGCAACCTACACTTTGAATTTTAATCTTCCTCACATAAAAGCAAAGTCTGGAAAGTTTTGAAAGTTTTATCTTTAATACAGATTCATTCCTGTCATCTTGTAATTATCCTCCAAGCTGCCTTTATATTTCCAAGTTCCTTGAATTGACATTAGATAGAAATACAGAATTAAATTATCTCTGTCATACCCATCCCCAATTCTTTCAACATCCTTTGCTCCCTCTTTCAATAACAGTTCTGAAAACATTGAAGCATTGTCCTGAAAACACTCATACTGAAAGGTCTGCAAAGTCATCCTTCTAAAAATGGAGTCCCTATTCCTTTTTTTCGCAGTCACCCTCACAGTAAAAAAAGTGTCTGCTGGTGTTCAGTGGGAACCTCCTGCATTTCAGTTTGTGCCCATTGCCTCCGGTCCTGTCCCTGGGCACCACTTGCAAAGAGCCTGGCTCCATCTTCTTTCTACCCTCCTTTCAGGTATTTATATACATTGGTAACATCCGCCCTGAGCCTTCTCTTCTCCGGGCTAAACAGTCCCAGCTCTCTCAGCCTTTCCTTAAAGGAGAGGTGCTCCAGTCCCTTCATCATATTCGTGGCCCTTCGCTGGACCCTCTCCAGTATGTCTATGTACCTCTTGTACCACGCAGCCCAGAACTGGATGCAGCACTCCAGGTGGGACCTCACCAATGCTGAGCAGAAGGGAAGGACCACCTCCTTCAACCTGCTGATAACACTCCTCCTAAGGCAGCCCAGGATACCATTCACTGCCTTTGCATCACAGGCACACTGCTGGCTCATGTTCAACTTGGTGTCCACCAGAACCCCAGGTCCTTTTCTGCAAAACTGCTTTCCAGCTGGGTGGCCCCCAGCATGTTTTGGTGCCCAGGGCTGCCTTTCCCACTTGTGGGTTATGTAGCCAGGAGACATTCGTAATGTCACACGACAGCCTTTTCAAAACATGACATGAGTGAACCGGAGTGGGTTTCAGGCAGTAACTGCGGAGTGGTGAAGCAGAGCTTAAGTTCATTGCACTTGCTTAACTTCTCAGCTTCTTGTTATAGTTCAGCAAGTCCTGCTTCATTTACACCTAATAAATAGCCTGCCTATAGGCAGGCAAACTTGGTAGCCCTCCATATGCACTCCTTGTTGGTTTGTATCTCTGTTTCTCCTTGCCCTTGCTGCTTTCCTTCTAAGTACTTACATCCTTCTAACTGCACTCATGCTGACGTGTAAGGTAATGTAAAACTAGAAGAATTTCTCTAGACCAACAGTTGGAGAGGGAAATGTTACTACTATGAAGCAGGACGTAGAAAAAATAGACACGCCACTAAACCCACAAGAACTATCTGTGGAGAATGCATCAGTGTTCAAAGCAGAGCAGCTTTCCACTTCCTCAAAACAACTCGCAGGATTCGCCATAGCAGATCGCATTGCTGCTCTGTGAAATCTGGCATGCGGCCTCCAGCCAATACCTGACGCTACACAGAAAAAGTGAGTAGCAGCACATTGCACCTGGCTAATCTTGACAGACTTGCTCTTTAATTGCTAAGCGGAGCAGAAAAACTCACTGAAGTTCCTCTTGGGCTATGTAAGTCATTTTGCTTATGTTTAAATTTAGCAATATAGACGCTTCAGGTGACACTGCATTAAATGCAGTCAATTAGAATTAGCTTCTTGCATTTAGCTAATAGAGCCAATTTAGGTAAATGGTCAAGTAGCTACAAATAATATAGCCATGTCTCCCATAAAAGCTGTCAGTTACTGATGCAACATCCCTAATCACTACATGAACAGGTAATGCTAAGGGCTTTGTTTCATTTTTTTCCCCTAGGCAGGAGGAAGGGTGCATTCCGGAGGCACACAGGACTGCTAAAATTCTGATCTGGGCTCATATAAAATTACTGTCCTTAACAGGAGGTTAGTCTCCGTCAGAAACTCTGGAATATCCCCACAGAACAAAGTGCAGCAAACAAACAAATCATTAAGAGTTATCACATCTTGTTCTGCAAAATCTCTCTCATCTGTTTATTTCTGTCCCCCCATCCCCCCCTTTCCTCCCTTGCCTACCCCCCTCCCGCCCCCCCTCCCCCCTTGCCCCCAGCCCCTCTTATCTCCAGTTTCTGGCTCTCCCAGAGAAAACTCACAACAGAAAAATTTCCAGAAAAAATATCACTCATTGTGTCCTGGAATAATACTTGGACAGTGAAAGGAAACAATGAGGACAGAGGAGCCACATTTTTGTAGTGAATGGTTACAACAACTACCTTTGACAACACGATATGAAAGTCATTTATTCAACCCAACACCAACATAATGATTTTGTGCAAAAAAAATGAGAACCCTTCATACATTACTTCTTATGACTAAATTATGCCACATTCAGCTCACATTTTTCTCAAGTTATCTCATTTGCTTTACAGATTGATGATGGTCTTCATGCCCAAGCCTCCATATTCTACAGGATAAACATTTTCAACCCACTCATCAATCTGTCACATTCCTCACGTTTTATGACCCTCTTCAATTTAGTCAAACTACTTCTGTTGGCAGAGCAGGATACAGCGCCACTGGATTTCTCACCATTTGAGATAAACAAGATGGACTTCATCCCTCCTTTGTCAATTCTTTCAAGCCGTTTTGTACAGATATGGTACTGTATATGGTCTTGGTAGGCAGGGTTTTTCTCCTAAGACTAATTTTGGTAATTTTTAAATGGACAAAGACTGAATTTGAAACCAGAAGGAAACAATTAAGATTTAACAAATTTTCAGGTCACTCCCACTAAGTATTTGCTGTTACAATTAGCCTTTCACTATAAACAAATCCATCGTGGACCACTTCAGCTTACCAAGACTCAGGAAAATAAAATTCAAAGGTCTTCTAATTCTCATAACTGACTTTAATTTTCTGAAAATGGCATCAGAAGAGGCTACTAGCAAGGAAAAGACTGAGAATGCCTACTAGCTTAGGGCAGTGTTATCTCACTATGATTTTCCCCAGCAAGGTAGTAGCAGAACAGGATTACTGTTCAGCTTTGTGTTTTTATTCTCATTTCTGCTAACACGTTCTTAGTTGTCAAACTACTGCCTACTTTTTTTCCATCATATATTTCTGAAAAAGCCATTTATTGTTTGGTGTATTAGTCATGTAGTAAACACACACTGTTCAACCCTTTCAGATGTTTGTAATCAAGAGAGAACTCGATATCCAGCCCATTACAGAAACAAGAGCTATTTCCAGTTCCACACTTCTCCCTTCCCATCTCTGCTACCTATTTTGTTTACAAAAGCTCTCATTTGTAAATGCTTTTATCTACTAAATGTTGCACTAAGAGATAACAAGGTACTTGACTGCACAGAGAAAAACTGAAGAAGTTGCCAGGAACCTCTCACTCATCCTCTCTGATATGGGGAATTTGAAGGGATATGTTCCTTAGCCAAATCAGAACATTTTCAATAATCTGGAGCATCTTTAGCTAGGCCATAATTGTGGATCTGTATTTAACCTTTAAATGAAGAAGTTGAAAAGTTTCATATTCAGTACATGTAGTGAAATATGAATTACACACAAAAGTTAAGTCAAACTAAATTGGAAATTACAATGCAACTGGTAAAAGCTAATCCTCACACCTTCACAGATGTGAGGATTTCTTCACAGAAATAATACACACCGTATTCTTCACCTCGACAAATTAGTGAATAGCAACTGCACACAAGCAAAGATAACTAACTAGCCTTTCCAAGTTCATGTCCACTCTACTTAATTTCAATATATTTACATGTACAGTACTAGAAACTCAGCAGAATAGCCAAATGTCTAAATGTCTACCTGTGTTTGCAATACTTATTTTTTGGCTGGTGCAAATCTCAGATATTATAAGTGGATACGAGTAGACAAATTCTTATGCCCGTATAAAATCCACAAGTCTGGTCTGAAAGCTCAATCTTACACAGTTCTATGTCATCAGGTAGAAATGGACAGACTTTATCTGTCAGGAGTCTATAAAACACTTTTAATAGACTGACAATTAATAACACCAAAACACTACATTTCAGTACTATATTCAACACGGCTCAGTCTGGCTTCAATAGAACAGGATCATGAAAGTTACAGCTGTACACTGCTAAAATCTCCCCTTTTCCTCCAATTCCCCCTGACATCCCAAAAAAGACATTTCCAGCAAACTCCAGTCCCCACCACCATTGGCCTGCCTCCTGTTTTCCCTTACAGCCACCGCCATCTCCTTAAACTGCTGTTGACAGTTTGGCTGTCAGCACTGATCACATCAGATATCCTAGAAACGGGTGTATTCAAAAAGAATGGAAAAAAATAACATTACAAGGTGGGATACTGAAAGCAAAGGACTGCATTATGCTTATCTTCTAGAAAACAGAATCCTGAGGGTAAACGTTCAAAAATTGCCTCTGGAGCTGTAGTTACTCAGACTGCAAGCAACCTATGTTTAGAAGTGCGAGGGGATCACATTTTGTGTGGCATCACTTCATCTCAAGTAGGATCAGCACTGATAACCAGATGGGAAGCAGACAGCTATCTTGCCTCTGCAGTGGAAAGCCACCAAAGTACAGCACTTCTGAAGGGACTTTCACTTTTTGGATTAAAAAGTGACTTGAGGCCTGAGGCTAATTTCTTCTAACACTTGGGGGGTGGTGGAGGGAATCAAACACAGGCAGCAGTGCTGTTTACAGGCTTGACGCCAGGAGCCAGGTTTCACTAAGCTGTTGCAGCCAGGTGACCAACCCAAGACTTACCCATTTTTTACATGGCAAACCTGTACTAGTTTCAGTGGGACTACGCTAGTCACACATTAAGACCGTAGCACAGATAAGACAGTATTATATTTTGCAGCAGAGCGTAATTCATCATGACATATTCCCAGAAAAAATTAGAAACACAAAATCCAGTGAAAAAATCCCATGCTGCATTTCTTAAAGACATACAAAGCACATAAAGAAATATCTGATCAGAGTTATCCAAAAGATGAGAAGATAAACTTTTTTATATATCAGTTATTTTCCCCATTCTACTGAACTACATATTTAAAATCGTATAGACTCCCACACAGCTTTCAGGAAGTTTATTTACTTTCTAGTTGCATACTCTAGTCACATTCATTTCTTCGTATATAAGGACAAAATATACCAACAGAGATCCCCCCCAAAAAACGGTCTCTATCCTAACTACTCCTGCCATCAGGAGAGATGGGTATGCCATAGTTTAGCCGCTCTGCAACTGCACAGCTTCCAAGGAACTGTCACCGCCGCATGAGTGGCAGCCGCTGCAAGGCGGCTCGCTCTACATTGAGCCAAGGACTGAAGAGGTCTGCAACACAGATGAGTAACAAAACGATGCTGTAGTTTCCCTATTGCTCCTCATCACCCTCCAGGAGTTCTCAACCTTGGAGGCACTCGCATTCAGGGCGAGTGACAGCCAGCCCTCCTCTCCTCCCGTCGGGCTGCAAAAGTGACTATGGGGTACATTGTGAGTGAACGGGATTCAACAACACACATGGGCAGCTTCTCAGACAATTGCTTCTTAATTTTGCCACCTAGTTCAAACCTTCACTCCTGAGCTTCGCCTTTCACTTCCAAGCTCCCATTCCATTTCGTTCCTCTTGCATCTTTTCCCATTATAGAATAATTTATAATTTGCCATGCCAGTGTTATTCAGCAATTCAATAGCTCCTTAAAAGCTAATTTAGGATTAAATACCCCTTCTGTCAAATGTTATATAACTTTTCCTATTTAAAGGCAGTATCAGTGCAAAGTAATTTATGATTTCAGATTATCAACACTTCAAAATAATGTCTTCATCATTAAATTCCACACTCATAAGCTTTCTTGATCTCCTTAATAAACTTGCTACAGATAACTTGGAGCTCTCCTCTGAGCGGTAATGGAAGAGAATCCGTTTTCCTCATCTTACATGCACTGTCTTATGCCACTTTTTAGAGGTGGCTCTGACATCAGTACTGATAGCACCAAAATATTTGAAATTTGACTGTATAGGGTCTGGCAACACCGCTATTATTCACTGAACAGAATCCACTGGCCAAACTGTAACAGGGAAAATGTACCCATTTTTATTATTGTTTTTGGGTAAACAAAACTCAAATTGCTCAAGTGAGGTGCCCGTGAAAGTATGCATGAGTAGGTCAATGCCCTGCCATCAGCTTCCACACTAACCACAGCTGAATAACTTGCTAGATCATAGAAGCAGACCATAGTATCAAGTTCTTTCTTTACCCCAAACCAAATCCTATTTCACTACCATGATGTATGTTCCTAAATCAAATCAGAGCATGTTCATGCTCATGACTCTCACCACCACAATTATTTCCACTGGCTGACTGAACTGAACCAGCAAACCCCCCCTGCCGTAGCAGCAGTCACGCAGGCAGAGTTGCCCGTTTGCCAACGTAACTCATTCCACAAAGCAATATGAAATCAACTTTCAGTCTACAGTAGACTCGCCAGCACTGCTCCACTGTTACAATCATATCACAAAGCTTCTTCAGTTTAGGGATATGCTTAGGAGCCTTTTCAGCTCCAAAGTCACAAAGTGGGCCTCAGAAATAGGTGTTGATAGTTATATTCGAGCCCCTTAGAAACTCTGTACTAAAAAGAACTGTCTTCTAAAGGTAGCAGTACACGCATCTTGTGCAATGTCTCTCTGTAAAAGCCGTTTCAGTAGAGCTAGCATGCTGACCCTTACAGTATAAAGATGCAAAGCAATCCAGCTACCAGCTGAGAAGTCTTACAGAAGGTTGATGAGAACTACTAATTTCAATAAGTTACCACCAAAAGGAAGGCCATGCCTAAGGCTAAGTGGTATCTTCTGATATGTCCACTCAAATTTAATAGTGCCTTTCACAAATGTTTGTGCTGCAAGCCTACACTGAAATACTTTGAGTTTGTCTCATGCCAAAAATAAATCACTGTTTCTACTCTATGTAAAAATAAATGAATAAATAATTACACACAGTATCTTTTGTGCAAGGAATATTTTTTCCCTACCTTCTCTTCTCTCTCTTTTCTTCCTCCTAACATCAGGGGACTACATTTTGAAACTTATGTGGTTTTTTTTTTTTTTTTTG
>RSEF01000002.1:87293885-87318306 GCA_003993805.1 Himantopus leucocephalus
TGGGATTCATATAGAAGATAACTCTTCATTTTCCTACAGAGAAAGTAAATACATCTATCTAAAACTTTGGAGCTCACATTCCATATAACATGGTCTTAGCCACAAAACTAAGCAATTTCAGTGTTTTATATCTGTTTTAAGAATAGATAAATGTAGAGAAGTACAAACTGTTTACTTCTCATGACAGATCAACTTATTGTTTCTCAATCTTGATGTGACTCCATGCAGAAAACTAACACTTACAAAAATTATTCTAAAACCAAAAATGGTTATCCCTTTAGCTCTCCATTTCTTTCCCCTAGCATGCTCCAACTCCTACCCTCACCTCAAGCACATATTGCCAGCCAGAAGAAATGTGCCAAGCACCACTCTAATCGTCCATCTAATAAAAAATGCACAGGCAGTCTCTGCACACGTCTCTTCTGGAGAAGAGTATTTCCCAGCACCAAGGAACCCAGAAGAATGGCATGCTCCTAAGGCATTTTTCTCAAAAAAATTCTCCACCAGTTAGAATGGCATGGAGCCATGATGCATATTTGCATTTTCTCAAACATGTAACCTACTTTAGGTTGAGAAAAAAGCAAAACATTCAGGAAACTCAATTTTATTGCACTAAAATATTTGGTAATTAATCATTTGATATTTTTTTCCTCATGTGTCTCCTTATTAGAAATATCCCTCTTGTTCACCAAATCGGTTACTAAATTAAACGGGAATTTCTCAGAAGTGCTCAACCTGCCAGTTCTGCAGCACTGCTTTTTCTCTACAACTACATTCCACAGAAAAAAATGCTGTTTTACCATTTAATTTCTATTATGGCGACAACAGGGAAATATTAATTATAGATTCACATTGCAGCTATGAAATTTAAGCTCTTCCATTCTTTCACAGACAAATGCTCTCTTCTTCAGGTGTAGAAAACACTTTTGAACTGTTTTACAAACTGTTATTACTAGAACAAATGGCTCTGTAATGGCTTTAAAAGAAGAAAAGCAACAGCTCCACGATCATTGTACAGCTTTTCTTGGGCACTGGAAAGTTTGACGCAGCTTAAAAAAAAAAAAACCCACCACAGTAATTACTGGAGAATTCCTGAAACTAGGCATTTGCTCGGAAAGTTGTAACTTTTTTGCTAACTATACAATCTCTCCCCCTCTGCTTGTTGTCTTATCATGCCATCTGTCATACAGACTAAAAAAATCCTGCTAAACCACAGAATACTTTTTGTTGTACCTGTGCGGTAACTGGCAGCTCAGACTAGCAATTTCTGACTAAGGCACAGGCAGTATATGTTACATATATAAAAATGCAAGACATAAGGAAATACCTGATGATCCAGGTACTAGAAACAACTGAAGAACAGAAGTAATCACTGACAAAAGAACATGAATTTTACCCAATGTTTAGCGATGGAAAGCAGGCAACAAAGAAGTTAATTAGGTTCTGAATACAAATTTCCAAGATTTTTCTCTATAGTACTACTTAAAGGTCTGTTCCTGCAAGTTTTTCTTATGCCAGGAACCCCACTGATTCTTTTTAATGTTAATCAGTTAATAAAACCAATTCCTCAAACTTGGTTTAACAAAGTAGGAAACAAAGAAACATGAGAAAAAAACACCAAGAGAAACAGATAGGAACAGGGAAACTCACTGCATATAAACTAGATGCAAATGAAGGGAACTAATAAATGTAAAAATATATATATATATATGTCCCAATTTTCAAAACAAAAAGATTCTTTTGAGGTACAACTGGAGACCTATGCTGATGCCACTGCTTAGGAGAGGTTAGTCTTAGCAGGAGGTATCTTACCACTGCAACAGAAAAGTAACAATCAAGATCGGGAAAAGAGTTACAGAAAGAGAGATTAATTTCCAGTTCCCTTGTTATGACAAGTTAAGGATTGTGCAGTCTTGAAGTATTCCTTTAACCACGTTTCCACAATAGCATCTATAAGTCACTGTTTTCACAGTCATATTTGACATCAAGGAGGAAGCTGAAAAATAAATTGAAGCCCTGATTTGACAGCAGCTTCCGTATGAGGTCAACCATGAATATTCTCATGTGCACAGCTTTGAAGTGTCAGGAAGTTACAGAATGAGATACGACCATGTTTAGCACTGAATATCTGAATTATTTTTTCAATAATTTTTTTTTCAGCTGATGGTTGTACATATCCTAAACTGCATTTGAAGCAGTAACAAAAGCGAAAGAATCTGACCTGGGAAGGATGCTCAACCCCCACCACCTTCATCTGCAAGTCTTTTAGGACTCCTTTTCCAAAACACCACTAAACACAAGCAGCATCCGATAGAAGTTCTGACGGAGGCATGAGAGTAGCACACAGGGTCCTTCTCGCCACGTGACTAACATATCCACTATATTACAAAAAAAAACAAGCCACAACACCAAAGGATTTCCAAATATCTCATCTTTGCTTTGGCCTGCACAGAGGCTCAAAGAACCAGTGCTCAGCATCATACAATTATAATCGTAAAATCCCTGTAAAACGGACATATGCAGTCAGCTACAAGTATTATGATCATCTGGCAAATCAGTAAATTGGTTTTGAACACAAGCAGATTTTCTCAGAGTCCTCTAGCAACTAATTTCTAAATGCAAAACAAAAAGTATTTAATGAGTCCCAGCACCTACTATTTATCTTTCATTGACACCTTTCCAGAAATTGGTGTTAAAAAAAAAAAGAAAAAAGCGTCACAGGCTTCCAAAATGAAAATTTTCTTCCAGCATAATTGTGACTTTGGCTATGTTATTGAAATTTGTCACATTTTTGTCAATCAGCACATACAGAATTATTACACTGACTTATTAATATCTTCCATAAGCAATTGCTTGCTTCACTGTGCCTTTCCTCGCATTCTAGAGTGCCACTTATGTTATTTAGGGCTACTTTAACATAATTTAATAGACACTGACAACACAACCACATTTGCTTCAGTTAGAAGTCATCTTCCTGTGCACAGTGATGTCATTTTTGATCCTCACTAATAAATTACAGGGAAGATATTTTAGTGGCAGATACATACAAATGTCTCCTTTTGTCTAAATCAACCTGTTAATATACCAGCAACACTCAAGAGTTCAGTAGCTACTTTGCCATTTAGCACATGTACGTAATATGAACTGGTTCATAAGAATTAGTCACTAAACACATCTTCATCTGACATTAGCTGTCTGTCATAAACGCCTCATCAGCTCCATTGTTGAGACTATTTCATTATCCCCAGAAATACTTTAAAACAAGCATTTGATCATTCAACAGGAACAGACTTCATATGTGAAAGATGACATTGTCCAGAATACATTTTCTTTCTCCAAATGGTTTCAGAGCATTCCCACAAATTCCCATTACACCATTACGGGCCTTTTATTAAATTCTTATTTTTGCTGTTTGGGTGGGGGTTTTTTTTGTGTTGTTTTTGGGGTTTTGGTTTGTTTTTTTGTTTTTCAGTAAAAGCAATTCTAATTAATGCATACAAATAAAACAATGACTGAGTTGAACCACATGTCATTACATGTGGATGTTAAGGGACCACCAAGAACCATTTAGTGCACAGAAACTGACACTAAAACAGAAAACTATATATGGTATGGAGACCTCCAATACAGAGACAGATAAAAGTCATCTAAAGTCTTTAACACATTTTCTATATAATGCAGTTGCATAAAAGATGCTAAAATTAGAAATGAGTAGTGTTTGCCAGTTGATTATTCGCAGCTGAACACAAACCTCTGAGCTTACAGCTTTGGGAAACAACATGTTTATTATTATTTATTTAAAAAGAGACAAAAAAAAAAGAAGAAAAGATAGTACAATGTACCTTATACATTTCNAGATGCTAAAATTAGAAATGAGTAGTGTTTGCCAGTTGATTATTTGCAGCTGAACACAAACCTCTGAGCTTACAGCTTTGGGAAACATCATGTTTATTATTATTTATTTAAAAAGAGAAAAAAAAAGAAGAAAAGATAGTACAATGTACCTTATACATTTCAACCTTTCGTTTCACTGCATGTGTTTTGAAGTAGAAAGCATAAAGTGAACACAATGGAATAACTGTATTTAGGTGCTCTTAAGTATGTAAGACCAAAACCAGCTGAACAAAGTAGTGTATTTGCTTAACTGTATCACATCTTTGGTTTTACAGTACACATGCATAGGCACGCATTTCTTGCAAGTGTTACCTCTTCTGCTTAAAATACAATTTAACGTTGCTTTTTGTCATGCCCTGTAAAGACTGTACTAACGAGAGCTTTGGGAATAGTTTAAAACATCTATATTTATTTGTCAGCCAATGCCAATGCTGAAATCTGGAAATCCTTTTGATTAAGTACGTTTTCTAGGGATAGCAATCTTGGTAAGACTTCCAAGCTTTCTGTAACATGGTCTCTAAGCATTTACGTGGACAAAGACTACCAACAAGTAACGTAAAGCCATCCATTAATAGTAGGCATATATGCAGACACTTTCTGGCTTCTCCATAGATAGATCAATGCAAAGGATGCAGCATGTGGGAGACAACCATCTTCCAGCCACAGGCATAAGATGACTACTACATTTGTTGTAGCACTGAAGGGAAGATGAGAACCGTGTGTCAAACACCAACAAAGAGCATGCCAAAACACAGCCTATCTTCACTCAGAAAACTTTTCATGGAATGTAGTCCCTGCTTCAAGTTTTCATTTTACAAAAAAAAAAAAAATGTTCCTGGCAGATGTAGTCAGGTCTGAACTTCCTTTCAGTGTCCTCTGCATCCCACCCACACGCTTTCCAGAGGCAGCTGCTGGATGCTATACTCACAGAGCAGGTTTAATATCAAATCAGAAGTAGGAAAAAGTGCATAAAGCTCTGGAAGTTCATTAGTATTTCTAGAGTTCTGCTCCTACATCTCAAGCAGTCATCACATATTCGCTATTAACATAAATTTATTCAAATATGAAGAAGTTGTTATAGCAGTTCTCTATCTGCAGTTCTTGAAACATGTTGTGATGATTAAAAATCCCACACACATTGAGAAAAAGTTACAGTGAATACATTTGTTACAATACCCTCATACCCTATGCTCACTTACAGTGTTCAAAGCTCATTATGTTAAATTACATCCCCTTGATTCTGTACTAGATATTTTCTATAGACTATTAGAAAATGTCACCAACCACACAGGACAAAAGTTTCCCAATTTAAAAAGCTCCCTTTCTTGGCATTTGGACTTCAGTTGCCTCCTCAGACTGTCCAGTAAGAGACTGGGTCTGGAATATTATTGAATGTGATTAAAGACTGAATACTTGGTACGCAGACATTCATTCGCTTCTGCCTATGTGTTGTCCAAAGGATAAAGTGGTCCAAGTATAATTTTTTTGAGTCTGAAATAAAGTTTCCTTCCAACCTTATCACATCCGAGTATCATAATAAAATTACTGAGCTAAATACCTCTCTCTATATATATATATGATAGGCCTACTGACATCTTCAAAGAACTTTTTTTTTATTCTTTTATAACCAGAGAAAAATAAGCTTACAAAAGGATGAAAATTCTGTGGAAAAGATCCAATGATAAAATACCTTTTTTTTTCCAGAAGGAATGCTGAACTACTGTTGAAAGTCAACAAAACCAGCAGCAAGGTGGAACCTGCCTCTGTGCCCTCTTCCAGTAAAAAAAAAAGGCCTTCTGATTTCATGCCTTTATTATCATTCCAGAGTCTCAGATCATCAGTATTAATCAATCATCAATCGGTTGTCAGATTGTGACAGCATGTAATTTTAAGGTTTGCAAGTCTGGCAAATTCAGGGTAAATACAATTCACATACAGATAACGGACTGATCCTTGAACCAGCACACGGCAGGTCCAATAGTCCTGTCATCTTGAGTGTCCTCTTCTGTCTCCAGTACTAGCCAAAACCAGGTGTTTTCGCTCATATACTCTTCCCAAGTCTATGTCAGAGTCCTGTTTAAAAGTCCTCGATTGACCTTTTTTTCCTTCCAGTATTTTTTCAAATTTTTTTTTTTAAACACATGAGAATTATTTCTTTATTTAAATTGACAGCTGCAGCAAGTAGTTCCACCTAACTACCTTTATTAGGGGAGAACTATTTCCTTATATTTTCGACCCATTTCTTGGTTACTGCATTGGATGACCACATCTGCCTACTAGTAGAAGGGAGGTAAGAGCTCCCAGTTCACATCCTCCATGCTCCCTGGGATCTACCCGACATTCATTCAGCTGTCTCTTCTCCAGTAGATCCCAACCACCCACCACCCCTCACAGGGAAGCTGTCCCATACTCTGATAACTACTTCTGTTGTCTGTACTTTCCTCATCACTGCCATACTTTTGGATCACTGTATAATTCCGGTGGCTGAGGGAATGAATCTCTCAGAAACCTGAAATATGGCCTCTTGAAAACTATTGGACTTCTTTTTCTTGATCAGCAACAAGGATGTAGGCTTATCTTCTATTAACCATGATCTTTGACAGTAAACATTCATTCTGCTGCTTCCCGGACTCCTCCTTGGTTCATAGAATCACTGTATAGAACCTGTTGGAAAGGACTTAGGTGGTCATCTACTGCAACCTCCCACTGAAAGCCGATTCAACACTGAATTCATACCACGTTGCTCAGGGATTTGCCAGGCAGGACTTGAAAACGAGGACAGAGATTCCAACACCTCGCTAAGCAACCCTTTCCAATGCTTAATTATCCTCACAGTGAATGGGTATTTCCACTTAAATCAAGATCAGAGGTTCAGGCTTAAGTACATTGTTTCTCATCTTCCAGCCAAGCACCTCAGAGAAAAGCCTAGCTCTTGTTTTCTTGATTGCACCCTTCCCTGTACTGGAAGGCTGCCATTAGGTTCTCCCCCACTTGAAGCATCTCCTCCAGGCTCAACAAGCTTCATTCCTTCAGCTTGTCCTCACAGGACAGACACTTCAGCCTTCAACCATTTCAGTGGCTCTCCACTGCATATATTCCAGTCAATCATTGTCTGTCTTGGACTGGGCTCAGGGGAGGAGGGGAGGTGGTGTCCAAACCTGGACACAATATTCCAGGTGTGCTCTGATGAGTGCTGCCAAAAGGGGGAATTAAACACTTCTGTTGGTGTACTTTCTAATATAGCACAGGATGCTGTCAGCTTTCACTGCTGCCAGGGTACACTGCAAGAACCTGTTTTAGCGTACTGAACCTGAAACAAGTTTCCTCATCTCTTGCCCACCTCTGACAAGAAGTTTGACACAGTTCTGTGGAGAGAGGCTGCATTTTTTCTTACATGTTTGTAACACTGCCCTTGACTAGACTTTCTAGGTGCTACTGCAAAATTGATTGCAAAAGATGACTTAAAATTCATCCTTATCTTTACGGCTTAATGACATTTAAATACAGCAGGGAAACATGTAAGTTCCTTTCTCAGTTCAGCTTCCATAACCACACCTGAAACAGTAGAGAAGGGCTCAACTTGATGATTAGGGACAGAGGGAGAAATCAAAGGCATAAAAAAAAAAAGCCTTCCTCACCACGGAGCAACCCTCCTGGTTTTTCCTACCGTGATGGAGGAGTAATTCTACTGTTCACGAGACTGAGGAAAATGAGATCGTAGAACTTTGATTCTGGCTCTGAGAGGTATTTGATCGGGGAGATTACTGACTCTAAAATGTTTGGAATAGAGATTGTACTTGAGCATTGCCTATGTTTAGGGAATACGTTTGCCAGACAGACAGTAAACAGTGCAAAAGAAGAAAATCTCAGCTAAATAGAATAATAATTTAAACAGCAGAGATGCTTGTCTTAAATTTTGTCAAAAATGCAATTGCTCGCTGTAGTCTGACACGTTAGAGGCTAGGTTCTTTTGCTTGAACTGTTCTTGACAGATTTTAATGTTAATTGGTCTGGGGAAGATGCCAGGCAACCTAAAACATTTGCCGCAAAACAAATGTGAAAGAAATATGGCTCAGGGTGGGGAGGCTTGCAATTCAGTTACAACTGCAGAGAACAAGCACCATTCTCTACAGGGAATGACAGAGCGAGCTGAAGAAAAAAAGTATTTTCCAAAGTGGCAAGTAACAAGAAACTCTGCCACAGGATTTAACTTCCTGTACATTAAGCAGCAATAAAACATTAATTTCACTATAGTAAAAGTGCTGACTATAAACTCCAGCAAGGTCTCAGCAGAAATACAAAGCAGTTGCAGTCAGCAGGATCTTTTCTCTACACAAATTACCATTTATGGCTAGCCGAAAAAAATACTCAAGAAGGTAAAAGCAACAGAAAACGAGTTATGAAGGAGCCCCTTCAGAGAAAAGGCAACAAAGATCGTCTCATCCCACGTACTTACTTAAAGCATTCATCCCAACTGCTCATTCCCCACGCCACATCTGCAAATGCTAAGCTAGAACAACCGAACCACAGACCATCAGCTTTCATGTTGGGATGTAGCATCTGTACCTTGACACATTCACCAGGCCTACAGCAACTACAGTATTTTTGACCAAGTCAGGGCCACCATTTCTGAAGGAAGGGACCTTTGAACAACACCCTCATGCAGCACAGCTTGTGTTGGCTGGGGAGCCAGCAGCATTTCAGACTCCTCAGGGAATGCTCAACCAACAGCTCAGCAATTCCAGCAAAACCCCTTCTCACGTGAGACAAGCATGTCTTCTACTTAGCGAAAGGACTCAGGATCACAATATGAAATGGAGGGTGGGACTTTGAATCACCAAGGATTCTGGATGCTCAATTCTCATTCATTTTCAGTAGAACTGTGTGCACTTGTCTATTTTAACAGACTCAGACTGATGAAAAGTTGAAAAAACATCTTTGAGTAAAGCTGCACAGACATGGAGGTTAGCCAAGGAGATCTTTCTGTCTGGACGGAGACTTGTCTCCCAGACCTATTAAGGACACATAAGCACATGCAGTCTGCTGCCCATTCTTTGTGTAATGCAAAATTTTAGTTTCATGCAGTCTTTCCATTTGCTCTTCTGTCTGCCCCTAAAGATCGGCAAGAACGCACCCTTCTCTTCCTTCAAAATGAAGGGGTAAAATACTTCTGTAACCATAACAGGTGCAAAAAAAAAAAGGAAAGAAGCAGACAAGAATGAGAATTTTCATGTTGTACTTTTGAGTAACAGTTAAACTAAATCTGTTTCTCCAATGAGGAATCAATATATTGACGTCAAGAGGATTCTGGCCAAAAACAGAGTCTCATTTGTGCCATGTGTAGGAGCATGGAGAAAAAATTGGCCCAAGCGATTTAACCCTTCAGAAAGAAGCAGTGAAACACAGACACAACCAACAGCAAAATATCATCCTTCTCTTTAAGAACAGCAATTAAGCTACACAGACTATCAGTCTCTCTACCACTTACAAACTAAAACAACTATTTATCCAAACACAAAGGCTCAAATGTTAACACAACCCACTGTTTAGCAGACAGAGGAAACGGAGAGATGACAGAGGAAACAGAGAGATGACAGAGGAAACGGAGAGATGACAGAAAAGTAACAACAATTTTGTAACAGCAGAAAATGAAAACCGAAGTGAAAGGCTTTATTTCTCCTAAATACAACAACTTAGCACCCACAGATAATCAAGGGAATTCTTCCATATACCTAAAAGTTTTTTAAAAAATAAAACCTTAAAGTCTAAATCTTCCAGTATAAATCCCTCATAGCAATCAATTGCTGAATTTATTATCTGTGTATACAATTCTCACATTTCTCTGCAAGCTAAAATACATGATTAAACAGTTACTCACTTTGTATCCTCTGAAGTTATTCCCGTCTTTAAAATCAGGGTAATTTTTAAACCATGAGATTAAATTTAAACATAAGTATTAAGTTTAAAAAAAATAATTAGCAATTAAAGATTTTTACATAGAACCTTTGACATCATGCCACCTGTATTTAAAAAAAAACGTTTATTTAAGAAATTGTACTGATGACTTTTTGAAGTCTGTTACAGGACATTCTTTTGTAATTTATTCTTTCTATAGTACCAATTAAGCACTAATACTTGCCATTATAATGAAATTGTGTCTAAGTGTTGTACGAAGATCATCTTCATCACAGAAAAAAGTTTAAAAATATAGCTTACTTCATGAGACTGCTACTAATGAACTATGATGAACTACTGTGAATTCATTAATGCTATTAATTCCCCCTCAACACAGCAGCACAGAAACATACCTGACCTTCCTTCCAGAACCGTATCCTAAGAAAAGGCATCTTCCCTTTTACAGCGAGCTACTCCAATGGACAAATCAAGAAAACACCTGCTCACTCAGCCAACGTGCTCTTCCAAAATCATCTCCACTCCACTACCACCCATTTCAGGCTGGTTTGCAGGAATTATATTGAAATGTTAAGCAAGCTTACCTGTGTGATCCAACTACTAACTATAGTGGTTATTTAGCTCTACACTTTCTTTAAAAGAGTATTTCAAAGAAAACAATATCAAACCCAACAAATCATGTCCTCTAGTCGAGATGTAAACAGGATCCATTCTGCTCATGATTCGTCAGTAGAGAGACTGGATAATACAGACATCAGGTTTATGACTTTCTCTTTTCTGGATGCAGTTGTTACACAGCTGCTACAGAAGCTTGTAAAAGGGCTAGTAAGTCTCATGTACTTGAAGACACATGCACCTATTGTATTACAACAACATACACCTCTCTGCTCCGCCAAGTGAGGCTGAACAACTGGGCTCCCCAATTGTTGCCATGATTGGAAATACGTTTTACAAAATCACTTTACAAAAGCACAGAGCAGCATTTCTGGAATTACCTGGGAGACAGCTGCTTCAGACAGGTCTCTCTGACCAGGCTGGGAACTCAACCCATTGCCCACAACATTCTTAATGCTCTGGTTAGCTTGCAAGCAATGAAACCCCAGTCATTCTTTAACCTACATGGGAGTATCTCTGAACTAAAGACGCAAGTCTAAAAGAAACGAGGCTGCCTCTGCAAGGGCAGGTGGGCAGCCATGGTTTCATCTTCCCATACATAGAGACTGCAGATCAAGAGAGACTCACTCCCGCCCCCTCAGCAAAGTGACCTGGTACCTTTTGGGGCTTTGTAAAGAGCCACAGTAAGAAATATAGCACCATACTTGAGACTGCTACAACAAACCTGACAAAACAGCACACTAGAGAGAAAAAGCTCTATCCATTTTAAAGAAATATTCATTGAACAATTTGTCAAGCCAAATATTTCAGCAGGTAAAATCTGATTATGGAACTAAAATTCACAGAAACCTCCTAAACTGGGAGAAATATAAACCCAATACTTTATCATAAGTGTTGACAAACAATTTTATAAACCAAAAATTTTACACTGACAATTCAATGCAGGCTTTTTTTTTGTCACTTTTTTATGGTCACTTATTTTCAAAGAAATTAGAACATACCTACTAAACTCTGTGTCCCATCCCCCCTGAATTAGCAGAACAAGAACCCTCCTAGTATTCCTATACTTCCACAAAGGAAATATGAACTTCATGTTTCTATCCAAGATTCAGTCCAGAGATGCTCTTCTCAGCCAGCTAGTCTAGTCTGCCAAGGCTAAGCAATTTCTGTCAGCCTCGGTTTTCGCAAAGGAAAATGTTTATTGCAAGTACAGTTGGTCTGTGCCATTCTCTACGACTGAGTTTAAGTTTGACTGCCACACGGGGAAAGGCATGCCTTACATGACAGCGGTATCCGTCTAAAAATTCCATACTTGAAGCAAAAGAACACCAGTACAACGTCAACTGCAATTAAAAGCATGCATACTACATCCTTTTACTCCATCCTAAATTCTGGCACTCACCATGGAGAGTAACATTTTTTTAGCAGTCTTGGTGTGGTAACAGCAGACTCCCTCCCGCTTAGCATCCACAAAGCCCAAGGAGACATTTGGCTTCCAAGACAGAACAGCTTCTAGCATGTCCCTTGTGCTTCACTGAGCATCGGTTTGGGGGGTGGGGAGGTGTTTGCTGTTGTTTTTGGGTGTTGGTGTTTTTGTTGTTTTGCTGTTTATGTGGGGGGATTTTTTGGTTTTAAACTTCTAAGTTGTTCAAGTAGGGACCTAACAGAGCTGTAGCAACCACTTCTCCATCTCCATTAGTGCTGACTGGCCCATGGACTTAAATCCTGTTATTTGGGATATGATCATGCCTCTTAATGCCTTCATCTCCCAGATTCCCTGTCTTGGACAGAGGTTCCTTAATTGATCAGCACAAAATTCAAGAGCAGAGTTAAGTTTCAAACAATCACCTCACAAGAAATATTACTGTAATAGGACTACTGTATAGGACAGATTTTTGATAGGGCTGTAAAGTTTCTTCAGTACTAATCAAGTATGTTATTTAATGAACCATGTTGATATACCATACGTTCAGCATCTCAGTAACTGGGACACCCTGCCCAGTAAAGAACCAGTTCAGAGGCCCGTTGAAGCCAGGCTCAATGATTCCAATTAGTCTGCATGCCATAAGTCAGCAACGCTGAATAGCATAAATACTGCATACTGCTTCGCGTAACGTATCATTCAGAGAGACAGCCATGCCTTTCCATTCAAAGGTATCACATCCTTTTTAAATATAAGATTTTTGTAGAGTTAAGGCCTTGATAAATTACATTTCATCAATTATTCCAAAACAGCCAAATGGAGGAATTAGAAAAAGATTCTTAGCATTTGTTGTTTATTTTAGACAGTCAAAGAAAAAGATAATTGCTTTTTTTAAAAAAAGCCCAAACCAACTGTATTTCAAGCAATTTACAAACATTTGGATTGTTTTAAAATGAAATGACCTAGAAGTTGCCAGATTTCCAGTGTCAAAAAAAGATTATGTGCAAAAAGGTTTGAGAGATTATTAAAGCCCATGACATTCATAGCATTAAAAGAGCCCAAACAGAGCTCAATGTTTTGCAACATGGCATTAAAGAACAAATGGAAAAAATCTGATACCATGTAGTGAAAGAGACACTACTAAAGCTTTCCACTTCTGCAAACACATCAGATATTCAGAGCTTCATAACACCGCTTAACAAAACAGGTAGTCTACAAGAAAGGTAATACACTAAGAAAGAAACCTGAAGAGTTTCACGTGAAATGTGAGAATAATTCAACTCCCACAGCCACCTGGTATACCCAAACTCATCAGCCAAGAGCCCAGCGGATGAAGAAAAGCTCCACACACAGAAAATAGCACTTGCAAGGCAGTATTCTGTGCAACACATGACTACTGCTCAGTCTTCAGCAGTAATTCCCTGCAGCTTACAAAATAAAGAAGATAATGTACGGAAGAATCACAAGCAAGAGTAGGAGTTAAAGATATCAATGTATATGTCCATAAACATGCAGGTGTCATGAAGAGATAGGATTTATACACTCTAAACATCAAAAAAACAGGATTTATTTTAAGTAGCATTTGATGCACAGCTTTGCCCCAATTAAAAAGACCAAAACTGTTTTTGTCTGGCCAAAGCAAGGCCAAGAACTACATTCCTGTTTATGGAGAAGTAGTCTCCAAAATCCAAAACTTTATGGTTGTCAACATGTACCTGGGCTTAAATGTTACACCTCTAGCAAAAGTAATTACAATAAAGAAAACAAAAATGTTTAGTTAATACTAGATTAATTAAATGCAAAACTTAACACACTGTCAGCCGTATCAAGTAGAAAGCTGAAGTCTGGCTGCACAGGATGTTTTCCACAAGATTTGGATCTCATTTTGCACATAATTTGTTAAGCATCACCAAACAGTAAGCCACTTTTCTCATCTCCAGGTTTTCCTCACCATCATTCAGTGCACAGAGTGAGGCATTTGCTTACGGTAAACTTTCCCCATTCTGTACTGAATACAGCTCCACATTCTCCTCGGCACTTCCTTCCGCATCTCTCCTTTCCTATGAGGACAAGGCTGAGAGAGTTGGAGCTGTTCAGCTTGGAGAAGAGAAGGCTCAGGGGAGACCTTATTGTGGCCTTACAGTGCCTAAAGGGGGCCTACAGGAGAGCTGGGAAAGGACTTTTTACAAGGGCATGTAGTGATAGGACGAGGGGGAATGGCTTTAAAATGGAAGAAGGCAGATTTAGATTAGATATTAGGAAGCAATTTTTCACTCTGAGGGTGGTGAGGCACTGGAACAGGTTGCCCAGGGAAGCTGTGGCTGCCCCATCCCTGGAGGTGTTCAAGGCCAGGCTGGATGGGGCTTTGAGCAACCTGGTCTAGTGGGAGGTGTCCCTGCCCATGGCAGGGGGGTTAGAACTAGATGATCTTTAATGTCCCTTCCAACCTATACCATTCTATGATTCTATGATCTAAGGCCATTTCTGTCCACTGTACCTCCTCCCCCTCAGATAAAATAATGTTATGCCATCTATAGAGGCAGGGAGCTTGCAGTTAGTCAAGTTTAGTTGCATCAAATGAACCACGGTCTAAAAGCACACACTCTTCTTTTCAGAAGGAACAAGCAAAATTGTGAAACTCTTCAGTTAACTTCGTAAACTACGTTCTATAATACACAGTAGTTTTCCAAAGAAAAATAAAGCACTTGTAAAAGCATCTACTTGGACAATGTTTTTTTCCACCTAAACTATAAAGTTTCTCAACTGCTGAAAAATAAAAAACTTTTAATTTTGTTCTCAAAGTAAAAACTTGACTTTTTCTAAACCTGTGAGGAAGCAAGCCTTTGTCACTGCTAAAATGTGGGGAAAATATAACATTTCATCAGTAGCTGTGGGTTATAAAGCATAAATCAATATTGTTTCAATACCATATGCATGTTAAATTGTTTTGCTATTGACAGTCATATTTTATAATTATTTGATGGCTATATTTTATAGTTATTTGTATACTTATTTCAAGACTAGCTTGTGAATTTATAATTTCTGCTATGTAAGCATTTCAGGAGAAAAACTGTGCTTATGAAGCAATATAGGACCCCTCATTCTTTGTACTAGTATCCTAGTCACTAGTTTGAATCTTTGTTATCAAATTCATTTATTAAACATATTTATATTACAGTAGTATCATGGTTTTGCAGACATAAAAATATGGAAAAGCTTAGCATCTTTATCCTGCAATAGAGTGTCTGAAGAAAAACAGAAACAGAATTCACAAACAGCAAAAATCTTTATCTTAAATTCTTATGGAAATGTTTTTGCAGTAATTATATTAAAAGAATATTCTAATCCCTTGAGGTGCAAAATATTGATTTGTGCTAGAGAAAGCTCACTTTTCAGCAATAGAGAGTGAAGATGCAGGAAGTGGCAAAAAACATTTCAACTTTTCCTCATGCAAAAAAGAGTTAGGAGGGACACTGGTCCTACTTGACTAGTAGTGACAAGCATGTCATTAGTGCGGTCATCAATGAAAAGTACATAGTCAATAGGATTAAGCTTTTCCAGTATATTTTGAAATAAATATTTCAGCCTTTACAAGAACAAAGAAATAGATTGGTAATTCTGTGCCATCCCCGAATGTCACTGGCAGATCGGCCAGTCTCCTAGAAAAGCTTTCAGTGAATAAAAGCAAGTTAAAAAAAGACAAACAAAGAAATAGCAGTAAATGCAACGAATACTGAGGTTGTATGTTTTGTTTCCAGGGTATGGTTTTAAATATAATCTCTTTTATTAGCACTCCTATAAGTTTGCCAGAGCTCACTAGCCATTCACATTCATTTATCTGAAGCTAGTTTACCTCTGCAATGTGAGTCCTCTAAGTATAGGAACAACTGGCAGGAAACCAGCTGAACAGTAAACTTTTCTGTTCAAATGAAAAATACTTAACACCAGTTCTGCTTTGTTTCCCCCCACCTTCCTTCAGGATCTAACCAAAATAACACACAACTTCTTTCAGAATCCTAGTAGANTGCTTCTTTCAGAATCCTAGTAGAACAATGAATGTTTATCCTGATAGAGTAACTCTCTTGATTGTTGTAGGAAAAGGTATTTTAAAAGAATTTAAAGAAAATATGACACTAATTTGTGGCAAGAAAATAGGAATACCTGGAAGAATAAACAATGAAAGTAAGTAAAGGCTTGGACTTCGTAAGGCTGTCAGTGTGCTAATTATTAATTTACCTTGTAATCTTTACATCTTCATAATAAANCAAGAAAGTAGGAATACCTGGAAGAATAAACAATGAAAGTAAGTAAAGGCTTGGACTTCGTAAGGCTGTCAGTGTGCTAATTATTAATTTACCTTGTAATCTTTACATCTTCATAATAAATGTATTATTGAATGGATTATCCATAATATCTTTCAGACAACTGAATTTGTTCAGCATCATTAGGATGTACTTCCAATAGAACCACTTAAAAAGATCTCTCTCCTACTTAAGAAAATTTCAAGCCTACACCCCTGCAGCTGAAAGAACAGATGACTAGACTCAGACTAATAAATGATCAGCTGCTCACTGCCGGTGAGAATACATTTAACACTTTTAGGGAATTATCTGGAATCAAATTTTCGAGTTAATTTCCTGACATCAAATCAACATCAATTCATGTAAACAACAGAAGATTTCTCCACTGCCTATTCCCTTCAGTAAATTCTACTCATCCAGACTGATCTATGATGCTAAACAATATTCTGCGTAGGTACAGCAAGGCTTACACATGCATCCCAGTGGATCAACTTTTCTCATACTATCACCGTGTTACTGTGTCCAGCCTCTCAGATTTCTTCGCTATGCCAACATGTACATCCACAGGACACACCTCAGCTGTTTTGGGGAACACTGTGTATATACCACACCTTTCACCTCTGAGCTACACAATAGAAAGGAATGTATAATTCCCCATGCTGCGGCTGGAAAGTCTTTACAAACTCAGGTAGAACCATGGCATTGTCATGACCCCTGCGCAGACCTATGAAACTTCTGCTACCACATGTCCATGGTATAAACAACCAACTACCTCTTGTTTTGGCAGAACAAAGCATCTTCACATGTGCTGGAGCACACAGATGACAGGATCTGATGAGAGCCCAAGTTAAAGAACAACTAAAAAAAACCCCAAAAAACCTTAAAAAGACTTCCCAGAGCCCAAGAGCAACCAGTGACAGAGGCAAGGATTCTCCATGCATGAAAAGTAGCTTGTTTGACAGCAGTACCATGGAAGGGGACGCAAGTCAAGCCACTGACTTATTTTTTTTTCCTATTAATTCACCTGACCCATGGCAGGAGACAGAAAAAACAGAGCAAGAAACTAACTGTTACACACTCAGTAGACCACAGATGAGTGTGAAACACACAAGATTAAAAATTAAAGCTGGAGATAAGTGATAAACAAAGAAGCATGTAGCTATTCAAACAAAAAGAATGGAGTCCTGCAAACCCCACAAGCCATCCAAAGCTTTTTTCCAAAACATACAAGGAAGATATAGCAAAACCTTCTCCTTTCTTCANTTCCAAAACATACAGGGAAGATATAGCAAAACTTCCTTTCTTCATTTAAAACAAAACAATGAGCAACTTCTGTTATTGCTTTGACCTGATACCTACCAGCGTAAGGGTCTCNAAAGCTTTTTTCCAAAACATACAAGGAAGATATAGCAAAACCTTCTCCTTTCTTCATTTAAACCAAAACAATGAGCAATTTCTGTTATTGCTTTGACCTGATACCTACCAGCGTAAGGGTCTCCTGCAGGAAGACACACGCCAATAAGACCCCCTCGCCCTGGCACCCCACCAAGGAGCACCACCCACTCAAGCAGTGTTCCAGGACCAAAGCAATGAAGCAGCATAACAACATCTTGGTGATTGAGTTTTTCTGTTTATGATTTGTTTTGGCTTAAGCATTTTTCCAGCACTTAACCACTCACAGATGGGATATTTGCGGAGAACACATGCAACACCCCACAAAGATCCCATAAGATTCCCAAAGCTTTAGTTATGTCAGGAGAAACGCACGCAATGGTTCACTGGTGAGCAGATGTTGATTGCTGGCTGTAGGTAGGAAATGTTGCTGGATTATCGCAGCGTTACTGTAGCAAATCTCATAGAGGAGGAAGGTGATTTTATTTTAAAACAAAGCTGTCTTCACTCACTCACACTCTCACTTTCACGCCAGAATATTCACCAACACCAAGACACATTGGTCTGAGCAGCCTGCCCAGCGGTGAGGCTGCAGGGTCACTCTGCCACTGGCATCTATCCAGGGCCACCCACAATGATTTGGGAGCCAAGAGGCTCCCAGGACTGGTCAACCTCCTGTTGGATGGCATCCACAAGCAGCTCTGGGTGGGCCTGTGGCTACCTTCAGGAGCTGCCAGTCATCAGTCTTTCTGTCCTGAGGGTCATCAGGGCCTAATCACTGTCCTTTGCCTCTTGACCTGGGTCTCAGGAAAAGCTGCATTTAGATCCATCCGTTCCTACAGTCCCTTTTCCTGCAATTTCTTCCTCCCGGTGCTTGCACACCCATATGTTCCTAACCAGATCACTCCTAAGACTGCTACTGCAATCCCCTACACACGCAATAGGAGGGATCAGAACGCACTGATTTATTCCCACTCCTTCTCAGTCCACGGCTAGTACAGGAGACCATAGGGGGATATCTTCTGAAAAATAAAACCCATTCTGGGTGAGCATGCAACAAATAGCCTTTTACAGAATTTTCTTCCTAATCCCTTTGTACTTAGCGGGCACCCTAAAGTAGAAGGACATATTTTCCGTTTTAATCCCATCTAAGGAAACGTTTTCTCGTACTTACAGTTTTTAAGGCCTGGTAATCTTTTTGCCCTCCAAATCTAATTTTATACAGAAGTTTATCACCAGTTACTTATGCCTCATATAAATAACTTAATCAGCCTTTTTTATAAGAAGAGATAGGACTTAACAACATTTTAACGTCCATTATTTTGTTGCAGGAAGCTATCAGCCAGGCACAAGAGAGTAGAGACTGCACTTCCACAATCCCTTGCACACAAAGCTGACTCCTACTGCACTCACTGCTTGCAGCCTACTTATTTCGCTGCTTTTGCTTCTCATCACACGTTAGGGATGTAAAGAGCCAAATGCAGAACAGTCCATTACACTGGAGGAAGCAGCAGCTTTATATTAAAAGTTTTATCACCATCTGCAAATTTACAATTCCTAACTTTGTAGGTATTTCGGTTTGCTTGATTCTTTTCCAAGCATTCCTTGATATAATTCAGAGTCAGCCTTCCAGCTGAACTGGTTTCTTGTGCAGATAGCTGATGCATTTATTCATTAGCTTTAGTGAAGCCCCAGGCACAGTGACAGTATGAATAATATACAAAGTAAAGCCCAACATGCTCAAGAAATACCGTCGTTTATTAAGGAAAGTAAATAAGTTGGGGGGGGGGGGGGGGTNAAAAGGGGGGGGGGGGGGGGGGGGGCATTGCAGGGTTGGAGGTTTTTTCCCCTTTCTTTTTTTAAGAAGCATGTACAATCTTGATAGACGGGAAGCTCCCTAGATGTGTGCATATTTGGCCATAAATCAGCTTAAGTATGCATGGCATGTTATATTCAAACACTCCCATAAAACCACATACACTTTTATTAGTTTAGGTTTAGAGAAATAAACTACCTGAATTTTAGTTCTAAAGTTTATTCATTCTCTGTGATCTCCAATAATTTTGCTCATAACTCAGGAAGCAGAGTGGAGGTCACACAAATCCTGACAAAACATAATTGGAAGCAACAGCTTGAATTCATTAGTCCTATAAACTTTGAATTTAATACTACAATACAACATAAGCAGTAACAAGTACTCTTGTCAAGCTTAAACATCCCTAAATTTTTCAGGCAAAGTTTTCAGCCAAATATGTTTTAAGTAGCATGGCTTACCTTCTACACTAGATAAAAAGAATCCTGACCTACATAATACCTTCTCTACCGCCTCCTCTGCCCCATAAAGAACACTTTATCTAATATTTTTCAGCAAAGTTTAGGTTGTGTGGCCATTCCACTATCTTTCTTTCAGTGAATTCCGGAGTAGGGTTTGTTTTGCGGGGGTAGGAAAAGGGCTTTCTAGTGTACTACCATTTAACATTCATTTCAAGAAGAAAAAAAATAAACCTGTCAGTCAGTTTCGTCTTCTCATTAACATCTCAATAATAAAAATCAAAATAGACACAATCCTTTACTATAATCTAAAAACATATATAGAAGGTTCTGGACATCTATAAATAAATATATAGTTTCTTTTTGTTGCATTTTTTTTAAATTAATGAAGAGAAAGGAGAAAACTTTTTGTACACAGGTCATGTAACATACCAACTAATCCACAGGATTTCATATTTGCTTTATGACTTATGTCCATTGTGAAATTACCCATAAAATACCACAACATAATTTTCGTGAATTATATTGTGGTATTCCTTTCGTCATGATTGTGTAAATTTCAATTTAAGAAGTACGCAGTGGGGTTAATACACAGCAAAAAAGTTAAGACTCTTGATGATCCCCATATCAGAGTGTTCTACAGGTTTATTTACCATGAGAACTCACCAGCCACAGAAATCATTGGCAAATAAGCAGTACGTTTTCTGAAGTTTACTATGGAAACAGCATACAATCAGTGCACATCATAGCTGATGAAGCTGGTCATCGAATCAGCCATTTCAAAAGATACTGTAGTACTTTTATGCTAGTTTGTAAACATTTGAACATTATATGACCATCTTAATATACAGACTGCCTTTTCCCCATAATGAATAATGTAATTTTTCTGATTTTTTAAACATTTACAGACTAAATAGCAACACCCACAATTAAACTGAAGTGCCTAAGATCATTAGGCAGTATATACACAGCCACTCCTCTATTAGCTCTCTCTTTCATTTGAACAATGAAAGATTATTTACAGATGCTAAGTATCATTACCAGCCACTCTTTACTTACTATAAACCAGTGCCATAAAAAGAAATGGACAACTGCCAACAGAGAAAAAGGAAGAGGGAAAGACAGACAAAAAATTGAAGAAACTGGAAAGAATGCAGCAAAGAAAAACAAACACAAACAACTCAAAACTGAAACACCCAGTTAGAACAATATAAGAAATATATCATTTTACAGTGGATTTTAATGAGTTTGTTCCTTACTTAACCACCCAATATCTCGTCTGAGCTAATCCAGCACCATTAGTTAACATTTAGTAATGACCGTCAGTCTTTACGACCCTACACTGAAGATCTTATGACAAACAGTATTTCTTCTGGGATTATAAAATGGAAAAAACTTTCCCAAAATCAGATAGGACCGTGCAGGTTGCTGCCATAACAGCTAAGCCCAGCAATAAGGGCTCTCCCTGACAGGATACAGCTGAACAAAAATGTAGTGCTCAGTCCTCCTCTTTTACCCTTGACTTACGTCCGTCACTTAAATTTTTAAACCAAAGAAGTGCCTTTCCTCCTAGTAAAACTTTGTGCTTTCTTAATGTAAAAGTCATCCAGTCTTCTCTGAGGACCTTCTAAGAGAGGAAGGTCTAGGGAGATGCATATCAAAGCTCTGGTCACCTCAGAGCTACATGGTCAACGCAGTCACATTCCTTTAACTCCAGGTGTTTTCCTTACTACTTTCATCCTACATACATAGAGTCAAATGCACCTGGGTTTACTGCAGGTAGCAGCATACTCACAGCAGGTGTGATTTACTTTGGGTGTGCCAGAATTTCAGGATTACATGCAGAGATTACTTCCACCATCAGCAAGAACCTGGGGCTCCCCAGCAAGCAAGATGCTTCCATCTTACACTTGAGCACCACTTGCAGCGGAACAGGACATTCAAGGGGAAAGCCCGTGACAGAAGCCAAAGTACTTCCAAAACCTGGCAGTAGTCTAATACACCAGATGGGTAATTCACAGCTGAGACCACCAGCTCAGGGAAAAGCTCACTTTGTCACATCCTGGAGAGAGTACAGACCACTGGGACTTACCGGGGAAGGAAGACAAAAGGCATGTTCTCTTCAGTTAAAACACACTGCTATTTTGTCTGCAATGCGATAAAAGCACAGAGAATCCAATTTACAACAAACATCTGCATCCTTCAACATGACGTTAAAAAACATTGTTAATTTCAGGACACCTTCCGTACTTGCAGTTAAATACACCTCAGCCAACAGGCCCAGCAGAGAGCCTGCACTTCACATAAGCCCTTGTAAAGCCTTCAAAATATTAGCGAGTTAGGATACATATGATCCATAGACTTTCTGCTGAATGTATGAAAAGGGCATATTTCACACCTACAGCAGAAACCCAAGCTCCTCACATCAGCAAAAAGCCCAGGAAAACACAGAAACGCAGAGCTCGCCTCTGCTTGCTGACTCCAGCTAAGGCGCCTAACTGCATTGATGGACCATGTAATAGGCTTGCTGCTTTGATGAATATTCATCCTTACAGCCCTCCGCTTCACCTTCTCAAAGTTTCCAAAAATACCATAAGAATTTATTTGCAGCACAGCTCCTCTGCTTGGCCAAAAATTATTTCCTAGAACACTAAAATAGGATTTAATTTTTAGAGAGGGGGAAAATCTGGATCTCAGTGAAACATCATGTCAAAAAGAGAAGCATAGAACAGAATAACGTTTCAAAAGGATTTTTTTTCCCCATGTTAAAAATCAAGTAATACATAAAATGCAGTGCCTCTGCTACTGAAACAAAATGTTTACTTTAACTTAACTTTTCTATTTTATCAAAATTTCAGAAACTCCACATCTCAAAAGTTTGCCCCTAAAATAAATTTCCATTCCTTTTCAGCACTTGTGATACTTAAGCTTACTGAAATATAAGTTAATATCTGGTAAAGATCATTTCAATTTATGAAAGGTTGAAAGTTGAGAATGAGTGAATTTATTTAAAGGTATACTCGAAAATTTATATTGACATTTGAATGCGAGTTTACTCTGTGCACACCAAAATAGCTTGGCTCTGTCACCGAGACACCTGAGAAATCACACACTTCTAAATAACAGCAAGCAGATGAAGTAATTTCTATTTTCCAAAAATTAGCTGCAGAAGCTTATTAAAGCTCTATAGTAACATACAACTTCATGTTCTTCCCCAAACTTCAAGATAAATATGACATTAAATGAAAGGACACATTTTAATTTAACATTTAGGAACTAATTTTGCCTAATTTTAACTGACTTCTGAACAGTGTCTGAACTGGATGCAAATGAAAAATAGTTGGCGTTTATCTGCAAGTGTTGTTCCTGCATCACACATACACTCATGTCAGACAAAAAATACACTCCATCTCTTCATAAAGTGGAAGCAGCTGCAATGACAACTGTTTTTTGGCAACTTCAGCCCCTATCTATTTGTAGGTTGCAGAGCAGCCTCAATCACATATTAAAACTAATTAACAAACCCAATAAACTACACCATAGCAAATACAAATGCCAGCTTCATCAGCGAGAGCAAATATGTAACTCTCACACTGCATTTCCACAGCAATTTTGAAAGCATTTTATGGAAGGAGATAAGCAGATCTGTCCACAGATCTCAGATCTGCACATGGATCTTTCACTCCATCTACCACAGTGCAATATTCATTTCATTGCGAAGGCCGGTAATCTGGGCTCTGGACATTAGACAACGATGTTAAAACAGGAGCATCACAGATCAGAAGATCTCACAGTATTGAAAAGNGAGATTTATGCACCTTCTTCCATAACTTCATGACAAGCTGTAGAATTTTCTGCTTTCATGACAGGAGAGCTCGCTGTGATCCAGTTCCCAGAAAGGGGGTGGGAAGAGTGAAGTGCTATAAAAGCAGCATTACCAGTACAACGCAGGCCACAGTGGGAAACAAAATCCTTTTCATGCCACTGTCTTGCCCTCTATCGTTGAGGTACTTGAGAGGAACTGAGTTGACTATATCCTGGTTCATAAGGGATAAAAACTAAGGATCTTCTTTAGAGGGTCTGAAACAGACCAGATCTTGAAATACCTGAAGATGATGATTGTTGGACAATCAGCACAGAGCACTTCAAAAGCATGCTAAAAATGAGGAAGCCACTGTATGTTGAGACATCCACTAACAGCAGCAAAAATCCTGCTGAGACTTTTCCTTTTGTACCCTTCTTCCCACTGAGGAGGGAAATATGCTGCAAGAAAAAGTCATGAGATCAGGGCATGGATGCAACCTGACTTGAAACCTTAGAAAGAGTGTGGGAAGCTGGAAAAGGGAGACCTTTTCTAAAGTAACAGCAGCAGTTCTGGTGATCCCATACAGAAGAGGCCATCATGCTGCCCAGGACAGAGAAGCAACAGCTGGAGTTTTTGCAAGGAGAGACAAAAAAGGCTGCACCCTTTCTCAGCAATAGATTCGGTAAGGACAGCAACTCGTTTTCCTTTCCCATGGACCAGCAACAGCACACATAGAGTCATAGAATAGTTTGGACTGGAGGGGACCTTTAAAGGTCATCTAGTCCAACCCCCTTGCAATGATCAGGG
>RSEF01000002.1:87321074-87338770 GCA_003993805.1 Himantopus leucocephalus
CCCCCCCCCCCCCCGAATGACAGTTCTGGACCCAGACCGTGGTGCAAAGCTGGTCCTTGCACCTTTCAGAAGACACTACTCATTCAGACCACGCAGCCCAACAGCAGAATTAAAAGCCACGTCTCTCTTGGCGAAGCCCAAACTGGTTCAAGGAAAGCTATACATCTTTAAATGACTTCACAATTTATCCACTGCTTAAGAGATAAGCTTTGATGCTTTACGCAAAGACCTCAGAGAACAGTGCAAGAGACAACAGAGAGAACAAGAGCTTGACTTTTTAACTAGCACGTAGCTGCTCAAGGTCCACCAGCACAAAGCCCTTCAGAAAACAGTGGAAATTACTTCTAGACTTCGAGACTTCACTTCTGCCTGGAGCAAGCAGAAGGAGACCACAGTCATAGTTTCTTCCAAATTCACTGAAGCAAATACTTTGGTGCACATATTACTACCAAAAAAAAAAAATATCCACAGATAAAGAGCCTATTTTAAGAGGCCAACAGCTTGACAATCCAAATAGAGTGATTANAAAAAAAAAAAAAAAAAAAAGCACCTGAGTAACCAAAATACAACTGAAGACAACACCACATCTCTCCAGGCAAATATGGAGCACTTATGCACCAATGCTGTTTGCAACATGGAAGAAGTCCAGAGTAAAAATCGACTCAGAACTTTATTCTTGTGATAAACAGCCCAATGTACTTTTTAAAACCCCAGAAGCACTACTGCCTTTAAGCCAGGCTTCTAATTAGCCACACATAATTGAAACATGCAGCTGTTAAAACACCGAGTATAAAAATAAGCACAAGAATCATTTTCTACTTGCACGTGCATTTCTCTCTCAATTAGTTATGAGATGCTCTATTTCTGAACTCCTAGTTCACTAAAGAGCTGTCACTGCTATAATTGAGGGAAAAATCCTGAAGCCTCATTATTATATGATCCATTTCAATTTACAAGTGTAAATGATTAATAACGACAAAAAAAGTGACAGTTTTGGTCATTACGATCTTACAAGAATTACCTCGCTCTAGACTACGTATCATCATATAACAAATCATTTCTGCATCATTTAAAGGTGTTTAGGTTACATTGGTCATTACTCTTCAGAGAAAACATCATCACCAATTGCCATTATATTTGGGGGGAAACTAGGATTTAAAAGACTAATGCATGCTGTCTTGGAACGAGCTGGACACAGGCACTCAAAGGGCCCACACATTTACTTTATTTAGGAAACAATGAAATGCAACACTAGAAGTTACAAAATTATGTTCATTGACAAGCTGCCCATTATTCATAACGGGTACTATAATTTTCCAAAAAATGTTTCTCACCACTGAAATTTTAATAAATTCCCGCAAATGTTTCCTTTGACAAGGTATTTACTAAAGTAAATTACAAGAAGTTACCTTGTCAAAGGAAACATTTGTGGGGAATGTAGTAAAATTAAAATATCTTCACCTTAATTGTGATAAGAAACTATAAACACTGTATATATATATTTTACTATACTATAAACATCTTAATGTCATATTACTAATTAAATAATCTAAAATAAAATACTAAATAAAGAAATAAAATCAGCATAAACTGAGTTCACTACTACAGTCATAATCCAAGATGTCAAGATTCAATCCCAATGTCAAAACTCCTTAAAAAAAAGAAAAAAAAAATCAACAAGAAAACCATAAAAGCCTCACAAGTATTTCACACACACACACACACACACCCCAATTAAAGTTTATAATTCCAGGATCTTCTCCACTACCTTAGAGAGACTGTTATTCCTCATACACAGGTAAATGACACCATGATGCAGTTTACCTGATGGTAGGACCAAGTGTTTAAGTTCCTCCCTCCCTGCCAATAGAAAATAAAAAGTAACAAGACTCACTCTTGACAAACAAAATAATCACAGCTGGATAAAAACACTGTGAAATGGACTAGAAGGTAGATACAAAAATATTACCTATTAATCAGTACAACCAAGAGTAGAACGCCAGGATATACGGATTTAACACTAGACTGCTATGGCTGAAATTAATGACAAAAAGAGAGCGCTATCCCTTTCAGTTGCTAATAAAACTATCTCTGTGTATCAAAATTGATACAAGTTACCCTAAATATAATTCTCTATCCTCAAGAAATAAAAATCCAGTGGTACACTATATAAGACACTTCAAGGCTCAGAAAAAAAAAACCAAACAAACTTAAAACTGAAGGATAAAAGTTTAACCTGTAGGTGTTTAGGTTGTTAAAAACCAAAAGCGACTCACTAGTCTGTAACAGCTGGATTTTATAAAAGTTGTCTGTAATTTTTACGGCAATTTTAGGAAGTGATCTTTATTTCTTAAGTAATGGATTTGGAGAAGAACAAACTAGAAATATCAATCCCTCTTTAGAACATAAACAAACGCTCTCTTGCTCTTCATAATGTAGTTAAGACATTTAAAATTAATAAAGTTTAATTAGCACACCTGAGAAGCCTAAATTAAGTTTCAGAAGTGCCTGTCAGATAAGTAGTCATAGCTGCAGAAGAGACTCGTTTACTCTTAAATTGCAAACCCAAGTATCACCACACTTAAAAGCTGTTCAAAACCCATCTTCTACACAGTTGCCCAAGCCTATACTGCACTGATGCACGGAAGACCTTAAGCCTCATAACACTACTTGTATATATTATTATTAAGAAACTAAGTGGCACCTATCATTTTAAGTATTTGGATATTCAGGTATTGCCAAGTACCAAAAGACTTACTAAGCCTGTATTAATTGCAAAGCCAAGTTTAAAAACAAGTTCTGAAGTTACATGACAGGAAAGCACTATATAGAGTAATCCTTATGCTACGGTGCAGAGGTGCTTGCACTGGTGTCTGAACACAATGGCATCATTTTAGGGCTACCTCACTGAAGTAGTTGAGTTATTTTAGAAAGTCATCACAAACATTTATTCCAGGGGGGAAAAAACCAAACCCAAAACATAATTTGACACCACATCTTCCTATGTTCCTGTATGATCCACCTGTGATTTGGTTGCATCATACACACACTATGAAGAAATTCACCTCTGTAGCTTAGGGAACAACTCTAGTACAGAAAAATTAACTCCAGCTTCAGCAAATCTCATTACCAGTTACGCTTCTTTCATCTTCATTTTTGAAAACAGACATCTATGATCATTAGCATTCTAAGACAGATCTCAAAACAAATAGACAAACGAAAGCCCAAAAGAGCACGTCATCAAAAGCATACTTCCAGTACCTTTTATTGTATATTAGCAAGGATCCTATTTAAACCAAACTCTCCCTTACACCCTTAAGAAGTGTATAGAAGTAAGAACCTAGAAATAACCAGAAAAGGCTATTATTTGCCTTCTGGTGATAGTTTGGGGGAATATTGAGAAGCAAGACAGAATTCAGATAGTTCTTGAATTTTGGATGGAGAAAGAACCAGGTCCTTAGGGCTGCACATGAGATTTTGTTCGTGATTTGAAATTCGATAAGTTTCTTACTTTCCAGCATCAAGACATGCAAGAAATTAAATAGGGTTTACTCTATCTACAAATATATTATTATCTTAGAATCACCCCAGAACCCGTGGTAATATAAGTAATACCATCAATAACGTAACTAGTGGTAATATAAGTAGAAATAAATTAGCTTCAAGCGCTACATTAAAAGAAAGGATAGAATGTACAATTAGTACACTAAACACTAGTGAGCAACTGAGAACAATTCACATAATAACTTCTGAAATACACCAGTTCAGTAATGAATTCATGGATGTAAGGCCATAAAATACTATCATTTGATCCGACAGCCATAATAGACTAGTTTACCAGTCTATTTATGAATTTTAAAAATATATATAGCCTTCAAGCAAATATATGAAGACTACTGTCATTTGATAGTTTTATTTCGATGATAAACTACAACCAGTATTAAAAGTCTAAACTCATTTCTAAAAATCAATCTGTTTAATCTTAGCCTCCAACTCTCATTGTTTTATTTGCCACAAAATTGAAAAGCCCTCCATCAGAAATCACTTACCTGTGAGGTACTAGCACGCTGCAATCAATTTACCCCCTTCAGCTGGCAACCGAAGATAGCTTAAGCTTCTTTATCATCTTCTGCAGGTGTGTTTTCTAGATCATGATTCACTCCACTAAGACCCTTCTGAATACACTTGCAGTGTCTCAGCTGATTGCACTGAAGGGTAAGGATCCTTAAACTCACAGTTATTTGAGATCATTCAACTAATTTTTAATCCAGCGCATACCATGTGATTCTGTTTGGAACAGACTCATCCCTCCTCTCTTTCTCCTAATCTCCAAGCTTTTGCTCTTGCCTAGAAATGACATCAGATTTTCCCTGCACTCTCAGGACTAGCTGCATAAGTAAAACTATCTTAACTTTTTTGGTAAAACCAATTGATTCCATTAGTCTTGCCCTACTAACCAGTCTATATTTACTGGGACAACCTTTTCTCTTTAGCTAGCCTTCTCTCACCATTTTCACCATGTTTCTCCAGCACTCTATTCAAATTGCACACCACAAATTAAGAATATATACTAACTTTTTTGGCAAGTCTTTTTCAGGCACTGAATTTTGCAATGTTCTTAAAGTCCTCTTTAGGCAGATCATGTAATTGATTTATACACAATTCAATTTCTATAGACTAAACATTTATCTTGATCATGAGCTGCTATAAAGGCTCTGTTAATACATACAAATTATTAAATTCATTAGGAGATTATGTAATTTGGGGCAAATCCCACTGATTTTACTCATGTAAATAGTCCCACTGATGTCAACAGAATTTTGGGACTAAATATGAACAGGATTTGATTGTGATGACCAGAATATAAAGATACAAAGAATTCCCGTACCTTGAGGAGGTGGGGGGGAAACAGTCCTAGGTCACATACAAAACCCCCAAACAATCATATATTATAGCAGAAACTTCCAAATACCTACAAAACCCCTAAGAACCTTCCTCCCCAATTTTTAATCTGTGTTGATGACTCCAACCTTAATATACCACCTTAATTTTAAACACACACCATTACTGTCTACAACCACTTTAAGCCTGTTGAGGTTGCATGCAAGGCTGCAGTTGAGAAGAACTCCTAGGAATATTTCAAACTACAAATACATACATATATCCAGGTATTTTTGGCACACCTATACGGAGAAAGACAAGAAACAAAGCAAATGTTGTCCTCTGACAAGGTGCACCAGAAGCAATTACTAGCCCTCCAAAACCTTGTGCTTCTGATAGTGTTCTCTTCACCACTAGCTGCACCTGATTGGCAGTGACGCTGCTTGATACATAGTCCACCTGGCAACATTTTGTCATGTTGTATATGTTTAACTGCTATATTAAAAAGCGTTTCTTTAAAAAAATCTGGTCTAGTTTCTCTTGAAATGTGGTTAGATGTCAAGAAGTCAAGTAGGAGTAACTATTTAGAGAACCTGTTCCTGGAGCTTCTACCCCATACCTGTCTCCACTACTGAGCATCTCCCCTCTCTCCCCTTTTTTTTTTGTTTTAAATGCAGTGAGTGCCTAAAGCTAGCTGGGGCTTTTGAAAACCCGGCAAGAGTGAAGGGCACAATATTGGGCAAGTTACGAAGGAATGGGAAAATCTGTGATTTGTAGACCCTGCTGTTAAAGGAAGTCTTGGTCAAAGAAACAGTATTTATCCTAGTGTATGCTCTGTGTGACTGTAGTAACATCACGTATTCTTCCCGTTTGGAGAAATTATGAATAAAGATTAAGTATGTTTTAAACAAAAAAAAAGAAATCCTAAACCAGTCCTGTCCATCATACAGTTAGTGTCTAGTATAAAAAAAAAAAACAAAAACAACCAACCTACAAAACCAGACTATCATCACAGAGTAGGAAGACTTCAGAACCAAAAGTGAAGGAGCACGCATTTCTAAGGCACCTGAATTACCAAGAGCAGAAAGAGCTTTCA
This sequence comes from Himantopus leucocephalus, assembly GCA_003993805.1. Classification (NCBI taxonomy): domain Eukaryota; kingdom Metazoa; phylum Chordata; class Aves; order Charadriiformes; family Recurvirostridae; genus Himantopus; species Himantopus leucocephalus. Next base: position 87,327,052 of record RSEF01000002.1, read on the forward strand.
GGAACTGAACTTTGACCTGCACTTCTGACATTAGCAGTATATGACCTAACAGCTTCTGTAACCAAAACCAGTTTTTTGGCACCCTCTAGAGGTTTCACTCCCACAGACAAACAACTCACAAGATAGATAATTATAATTATCACGAAACTTGGGAGAGTTTACGATCCAGAACTCCAGCTGGTAACCAATGCAGACTGGTACAAAAAGGTTCATGCGAGAACGCAAAAACAATACGTTAGAGGATCAGTCCTGGTTTCATTCTGTGTGATCAGATTGCTCACCTCCTTCAATTAGCCCAGGACTTCTGGGTCTATAGGAACAAAAACTAGAAAAACACATCACAATTAATACTACCCTGTTAAAAGACAGGGGAATTTAATTTCTACCACGTAACTCCAGAGCTTTATAAAATTTAATGTTTCGCTTAGTTTACGAGAAAATAAACCAAACCCAAAGACAGCTAGTAAAATAATAGATCATCCATCTATGCAACACTGTAAAACAATATTCCTAACCTTCACTGTTACACAGATTTTTTTTAATAAAGTGGAATTTAAATTTTATTCATGTTCTCTGAATAAAAGCAGTGTTAATCATCACTTGTCCAGCCACTTCTTCTCCCTTCCCCCCAAACCCTGCCCATACAAAGTCTGAAGGGGAAAAGGACTTTCTACTACAAAACTGCTCTACACCTGCTGACTTTTTGACCAAGTTGTGTTAGGATGCAACTTCCTACATTACATAATGAGGAACTACCTGTTCGGATCTCAGTAGATCATGCTCTCCAGGTCCAAGAGAAATGTGCTCAAACAGTAAGCATTAATTTTCTGCTATCATCACCTCAGAAGTCCAAAAATAGTCTTTCAAGCAGTTGTGCAGATTTAAGCAACTTCCTCCAAACAAAGCAGGAACCAATAGCTCATTTAAGATGCTTCATTATGAAAGAAAAATGAAAAAAAAAAACCTTTTTGGAATCTGAATATTAAAGAGGCATTTACTATCATCAATAACATCTCAAAAAATGTAAATTCCAACTGTGAAGTGTTTATTTTTAGGATAGTTTAAAATTGCAAGCCATTAATCCAAAGCTTTCCGACTCTGAGACCACTAGTCTTTTGTGGCAAACATCTCTCCTTGTTTTTGTTGAGAAAGCAAATAAAACCCACATGGATCAGAGTGTCCAGTGTATCCCAGGAGCAACAGAAAAAAGGAAGTGTGCTACATATAATTCTCCAGTTCCAATATCAGAGTAATTTGAGGCATACACACCACTTTATTCGAAGTAGACTGCCATATCAGTGACTGGTAAAATGAAATGAAGACCAATTGCTAACAAAATCATACAGCATCTGTTTTGGAGAAAACTGTAATGAAACTCTTGAAGTATCTTGATGATGACTCCTCAGGGATCCAGCTCTAGCTACTGTGAATTTTGATTTTCAAGAGACTGGCTCTTGAATGTAGAAGAGCTGGTCTCAGGCAAGGCTGAACGCTGATATGCAGACACCCTTACTGCAGGCATACAGGCCCTACTAGAAGCTCTGCAAAGCTCTGAGCTCCTTTGCATCCTGTTATGTTGAAGTTCTTAGGCATCGTCAGAACATTTATTTGTCATCTGCCTGCCAAGAAACTCCTCCTGCACACTGGACAAGCCACAATGCAACTGACATCCTTGGGATGATTAACATATCCAATGTTCATTCGGAAGAATACGTATAGACTCCCGTTTGCACAGAAACCAGTTGCCTACTGTGTTAAAAGCAAGTGTGAGTGGGAACACAGCAGGCCCATACCCAAGACTCTTCCCTGGTCCCAAACAGCTTCCATTCCCAGTTTAAAGCCTTGTTCCTCATTTGATGTTGAGTAACAATTAAACTGAGACTACAGCCCACTAATATCTGAATATCTTTGAGACACTGCAGATGCCAAAGCAGAAGTCAAAGAACAGTGCGCACATCTCTCCAGACCTGGCCTCATCAGGGCTGTGTAGCAGGGAAGAGTCACTTCCCTCCACTTTATGGTGATGCTTTTCCTAATGCAGCCTAGAAGGCTGTCTGGACGCCTTTGCCATGAGAGCCGACTGCTGGCTCATGTCCAACTTGTCCATCAGGAACACTACATCCTTCTCTGCAAAGCTGCTTTCCAGCCAATCGGCCCCAGCATGTACTGGCACAAGAGGTTATTCCAACCCAGGTGCAGAACGTGGCATTTTGCCTTCGTTGAACTTCACAAGGTTCGTGTCAGCCCTTTTCTCCAACCTGTTAACATCTCTCTGAATGGCAGCACAATCCTCTGGCATATCTGGAGCCACTCCTCCCAGTTTTGTATCATCTGCAGACTTGCTGAGTGTAAATCTGTCCCATCACCCAGATCACAAAGATGTTAAACAATATAGGACACAGCATCAATCCCTGGGGTACTCCATTAGTGACTGGCCTCCAGCTGGACTTCATGCTGCTGACTACAACCCTTTGAGCCCAGTAGTTCAGCCAGTTTTCAGTCCACATCACGGTCCATTTATCTAATCTGTACTTCAAGAGCTTGTCTATGAGGACATAACGGGAGACTGCCAAAAGTCAGCCATAAAGTCATAATAAATGACACTCACTGCTCTCCCTTCATCTATCTTCTTCATTGTAGAAAGCTATCAGGCTGGTCAAGCATGTCTTCTCCTTCATAAATTGATGCGGAGTACTTCCAATCACCTCCTTGTCCTTCATATGTTTGGAAATTATTTCCAGGAGGATTTGCTCCACCACGTTCGCAGGGACTGACAGGTCTGTAGTTACCCAGATCATCCTTCTTGAAGGCAGGAATGACGTTCGCTTTCCTCCAGTCCTCAGGAACCTCCCCTGATCGCCATGACCTTTCAAAGATAATTATTAGAGACTTTAAATCTCCCACAACTAGTATAAAAGTAGAATTTTTAATGTAGGTGAGAGGCAGACGCCATGACAAAGTGGGTCAGTACAAACTCCTCCACTCTTCAGTGAGCCAATGCACTGTTGCCTACAAGCTAATTCTGATGTTAAAGACAGCTGTTTATTAGCATTTGATCAGATACATTCTTGCACATGTAACAAAGTCCACACCAGAATAAAGGGAAAAGGCCTACTGGAACCCCCCTGAGACAGCTGGATAGTCACAGACCGACAATGAGATTCATGTTACCAAAGCCGTGAGGAGTGAGCTCTGGTTCTCTGTCACTAACAACAGCCTGTGCCTCCTTTACTCAGCAAAAAGCAATATCCAGCCAGCAAAAAGCCAGCTAGTAGCTGAAAACACAGGTAATGAAGCCTAGAGCAAAGCTCATGAGAGCAGGAGACTGAGTGATGCCAGGGAAGAGTGCTCAACTGTGGAACAGTCTGTTGGAAGAAGAAAAAAGTAAAAAAAAGAAAAAAAAAAAGAAAAGAAAAAAGATTCCAAGTCTATCCATCCTCTGAGCACACGCACACAAAAAAATTATCTCGTTTATACACGGTAGAGATAATGTACTCTGCTATATCCACACATACCAGTAAACAAACTTATCTCCCAGAAACTATGGGTTTTAAACTGAAATTTCTCTTCAGATTATATCTGTAGGAAATACCATTGTCATTCACATTGTATTTACCCTTTTGAGGTGTAAGTGGTTTGTTAACTACACAAAAGTCTTGCTGATTGTAATCTGACAACCTAGAGGAACAATGGATAAGAAAAACAAAGACATACTTTGAGCAGCTCCTAGAATAGAAATGTATAAAAACATAAGGAGTAATCACCTTACGTACATGCACTTAGGATACGGATATTTAGAATTATTAGAGGGCAGATGTTGTAAAATTCACTGTACATTTCAATAGACCGTACTATCAAGGCCGACTACCAGTATATAAATGGATCAAAGTTGTGAAAATTCGATTTCTCCAATACATCAAATTAATTTTGCTCAGCAAACCTTTTTTTAATTATTATTTCAACTGAAATAGCAGCAGCTACAAAAGCCACAACTAATGTTTCATGGAATTTGTTAGGTTTAACAGATTTTATTTTTCAAATTAAATATTGCCTTAAATGCATTTCTGATTGTGTATTACATTACTACCTGCAAATTATTCCAGCACAATAAATACAATCCATAATATGGCAAAAAACATCATTATACCTTCTTGCCATCAAAGTCATTACCTATAGTTGTTGAGATATTTTACTTCATTTTAAACACACAAAGATAAAGGCAACTTCTATCTTATACACAAAGTGGGAAGAAAAGTCTATGGTTATCTTCTCATCCACTGAGTCAAAACCTAGGGTGCTTAGCCACCTTGGCCCCTTCCCCTTTTGTTTGTTTTGTGTTTTGTTTGTTTGTTTGTTTCTCCTTACAAAATAAATGTCGAGGAAAATTATGCCAAAAAGACCCATTTTCAGAAATCATCTTAGAAGCTCTGAGATATTTTTAAGGCAAACAAAAAATAGAATAGCATTTAATGCTTTGTGAAAGTGAGAGAAAATTGCTGAGAGATTGTCCAAATATTCTAAGGCTTACCTATGCTAATTATTTTGCTGAAAGAATCTTTAATTACTTCAACATCAACTTGACCCCTATTTGAAGAAGACAACCTAGGGATACAGGAAATCTAAACATTTGTCCCTCATCATCCTGCTCTAACTGAAACTGTTTGCTGCTTTTTGCTTGAAACAAAAAATAGGAAAGGATTGGAAAGAAATTATTACTGGTACCACAAGGCTTGAACAGAAGCTGTCTGTCCAGTTCTCTCTCTTAGTATACAATGAAACAGCAGCAACGGACTCTTGCTCACAAATGAGTTTAATACCGTTCCTTATACACTCTGTCTTAATACAGTAGTAGTAATGCTGTAGCTAGGGACCAGCAGCAGGATATTCACTGATACTTTCTTTGTACAGCTTCATTATTCTTGCAAAAGCAAGTTCTGGTTTTGTTCCTCCACCTTCTCATGGAGAAGGCACCTAGTACAGTTTACCTTTTCCTCTCCTTCCTTTTTCCCCTCCAAATGACTCCCTTTTTACTTATTTTCATTTTTTTAAAGAAGGGACACAAGCTCAGTAATGACACTTTATGTTTTGGAGAAAAGTCTCTTGCATCACATAAAATACGATGTTAACTGCTTGGGAAAACATCGTATGAAGTCAAGCAAAAGCCAGTTTCATGCCATCCATGCACTGAGAGCAGTATAACAAGAGACAAGTATTTGCTTATGCGCCATGGAAAGGGCTACACGTTCTAGGAGACAGAGTACATAGGCAACCAGGATCCTATTTTCGTGCTCTACCTGACCTATTTTCAACCTTTCTAGACTTGTTTTCCCTTCAGCAATTGTGTTAGCTAGGTTTTTGAACTTTTCAGCACAAGGACCATCTGTGAGTATGTTTTGGACAGCACCAGTTCAACAGGGTTGTGATCTAAAGTTCAGTTGTCAAAACACCGATGGAGTACAAAATGAAGAGCCACCACTATGTTTGGTTGCCCAGATGATTGATAAATTAATGTTACAGTCTGTTACTCCATCTGCATTCTTGCATATGGTCTGTCATATATGGTACAGTTAATGAATCTACAGCACACGATTTTCTCAACACGTCCTGGGAGGGAGCTGGTTATATGCCACACTGCATAGGCAGAGATTGCTGAAATGTAGTCCTGACTGTGGTTCTTGTGGTTGTTATTGCTTGTAAAAGGTCACAGATTAACTCAGAGGTGTTGAGTTCACTCCGTATTTCAAGGTGGGAAACACAGATATTTACAGCTAGCTTCAAACTCCTGTTGTGACTTAGGTCTAAAGTCCAGTTTCACAACGAAATTAGCCTACTGAAATACAGTATCAATAAGAAGCGAATACACTTCTACTCAAACGTTGAGAAGTTTGGTTTCATGTAAGATCAGAAAATTTTAAATGAGAGCTGCAGACAGGACAACTGAAGGAATTCCTGGGGCCTCCACCACAAGCTAGCCTGCATCTAGAGAGAGCAGCTTCAGCCCCTTGACAACCCAAGCATTTTCGCACCATAAAATTATTTCAGCTATAAAGCAGTATCATAAACTGCAGAGGGGTGCAATACGTAACGCAGGCACACTTGTTAACAAGTAACAGCACTCACATTCTGTCAGAGAGCAGGAGAGATCCTGGATGTTTAAAATAATTTTTAAAAATAATGCAACAACAGAATTCACAAAGCAGGAAAAGCTTCCAGGATATTCTATTTAAGCCATTAATGACTGTTTCAAGAGAACCGAACAAGAAGTCATTACAAAAGAAATAAATAATTAAGAGAGAGGCAGCACTGCTTTATATGTCTGTTATGTTTTGAGTAATATTTGATTGTCATATTTAGGTATTATTAAAAATTCTGCATATATATTCAAACTTCAAAAGTTTTTTTATGTAGAAATGCTTGGACCTTAAATTGCAATCCCTTTTTTATTCTTCTTTTCTACACGTATATGAAAAAGATGAAGATTAATACATCAGAAACATTACACAATGTTCTATAAATTCATTGAGCGGGGCAAGTCACCTTTTTGAAGAAGCTCCAAAGTGATTCATGTGCAAAGAAGAAAAAGCTTTGTGCTGGCCTTCCTTTCTCTGACTTTTCCTGTGAAATGCAGATGTATAGCTGTGCTTCAGAAATACACTTTATATCTAAAACCTGCTATTGTGAAATAAATCACAAGTCTCTAACCCTTTCACATAAACTACTATGAGTTGCACATTGAAGGGAATGGAATACAGAACTAAAATTATTTTAGCTACCCTCAAACTCCATTGAAGTAGTAGAGGATTTTATCACAGTGATGTTGCCTCCTTTAGCTGATCTAAAACCAAACATACATCTCAACTCAGACCATTCCAACAGGTAAGGTTCTTGATGAATTCCGGCAATCTGAGGTGCCGCAGCTACCACTTACTGCTGAGGCTGATTTTCCTTCTGAATGGGAGCAGTCTCTGAAAACCCGTACCATGCTTCTGCGTAGACATTTCTACCTGTACCTATCTTAACCCACCTTGACACAGACCCAGAGTTATGTCTGTCTCTCTTATACAATCTACTTAATTTAGTTGTACAGTAACCGTTATTAAGTACTGTAGTCTTCTTGTTTCACTATAAGAAAACAAATATTTTTGCTTTAAAAAGAGAACTTAATCTAACCTGAGTTTCAGGTGGCTACAACACTTCCTAGCAGTGTTGTAGGGAAATTTACAGGGTTCAAAATCTCTCTCATTTTTATTTTACAGCTTTTATTCAAATAACAATATCCCACATATTAACATATATGCATTCAACAAACACACAGAATGGGTATTTCTAAATGTGTTCTCAGTATCCAAAGCTTGCACTTCTATCCTCAGATCAATAGAAAAAGTTGAACCTGAAGTCCAATAGCTTATTCCAGACCTGAAGACTAAATCACATCATTAAAATGTCAAACAAACTCATTAACCCTACTTTCAGTGTAAACACCAATATAGCTTATTTGTAGTGTGACAGCACCCTATCATTTACAACACATTTACCAGCACATGGTTCTGCTGGATAGGTAGGTAAGCATGAAAGAAGAGCGGAACCAAAACCAGCACAAACTACTATCACCTTGAATGTACGCAGGGGAGGAAACCTGGCACCTGCTTCTCTACAGACAAACAGTTCAAGAAACTATATATAGTAAGGACTCACCTGGGTCCTTATGGTCCACTGTGTAGGACTAATGCATTTCAGAAAGTGGATCAAGTACACCAGTGAGGGAAATACTTTTAACTTTGTAACCTTGAGCAATCACTTCTTTCCTTCCCTTCCCATTCTCCCTCCGATTTCAGTTTTAGGCACTGCTTCACTTTTCCACTTGTCCTATTCCTCCTGGCCAGCTCAGCTTTTTCATACCAACCACTTACTCTCTTTTGTTAAGCGAAAAATATGACCATATTGCATAGCACTACAAATTAGACATTCCTAAATAAAACCATGTGACAAAACCCCTTAATTTTTGGCTACTTGCACATACTATGTAGTTATTACATCCAAAGTAGAACCAAAAGACCATATTTAAATAAAGATTTATTAGAAAAGTATTTGAAAACCATGGATACTTAAATGTTATGATGAGAATATTAAGCCCTCCAAAAATCAGGAGCCCTGGCTTCTTTATTACAGTCCTGGTATTTTACTGGAGGCATGCTAAATACTTTATGAATAAGTGAATTTAAAAACAGCAGAAGGGGGAGAAATAATTGCTTCATTCCCAAGAACGCATATATCCATAAACTTCGTTACTTGTTTTAGAGGTCTATATGACTTCCCAGAGAGCAATACCATTTACTGACAAGCATACTACAGTATCAGGTAAACAAACCTTGTATTTCCAGAACTATACTGTTCTACAGGTCAGGAAGGATATGTCTGCAAGTTAAGTTAGCTAAATAAACTAGCATTCTGATTTTTTCCTTCTCTTTCCCACTCCTCCACCATTCTTCCCCCACTTGGAACTCATATATTGACCAAATCTGGAAAATAATCATCTAATCCAGTATGGCAAAACTCATGAGTTCTAAAGTATAAAAATTATAAACTACTACTGAGATTATTCATCCTGTCCATTTTGTGATAACACTGTAATACCTGTAATTTTTGTAACAAAACAAACAAAAACCCCACAAAAAAACAAACAAACAAACAAAAAAACCACAAAACCCAATCCTGTGTCATGACAAACACTAGATTGTGGAATTACTGAAGAGTCAAGTGAAAGAAGGTTGAATAAAGAGAAAAAATATTTTTGCTAAGGTACATCTTGTGAAGCACAGGTGTCCCATTGAATCCGTTGGATTTTTGTTACCGAATTTAACAAGAGTACAACTGGGGTTTGCCTGGGGGAAAATACAAAATTACACTTCTTTTGAGCTTGATATACAAGTTATCGAACACTCATGCAAGAGAGGAATTTTAACATTTGACACAGTTGCAGCTAATTTCATACCTGGTTATAGCATAGGAATAGAATATATACATGTATGCGTTTCTTAAACATGTTCAAACTGTGTTTTGCTTATTATATCTGTGCAAGATGTCCTGTTAGAACTGGCATACTTTTGTAAACAAAACACTCCTGAAAATGTATTTCTAAAAGTATTTACTAGGAATCATCAGACTGCCTCAACCACTTACGTTAAAAGATTGAATTAGCGTCTTTCCCATTCATTGACAATACAGCAATTGTGCCTTCCAGCCTGTCTCCCTGCCCTCACCTTCCTCCCCCAGCCTTTTTATGGGTTGTTATTAACAGTATCTCAGATCTCCTTCTCTGCTTTGGACACTAGATAGACAGTGAAAAAAAAACAATGCAAAAGCCATTTATACTGCAGAGTCTTTGGCTCCTTGACAAATATCATTGCTCCAAGTCTGTTCCGTCAATAGATCACCAGCAATCTGTCATTTGGGGACCTGAAATATTGTCATCACCACTGATCAAAAGCCAAGTAGCTCCTCGCTGGATATTTTTAGAGGGGAGACCATGCTGAGAGAGTCCCAGACAGAGCGATCCATCAGCAGTGTCAGCGTGAGGACTCCAGTGGGCAGAGCAGTGCTGTAGAGGAAAACCCTGTTTCCCCTCAACAGCCAGTTCTGGTTTGAGTAAATATATTTAGGTAGTTCACGCACAACCAGGAAAATCAGGTTCTCTGAAGTGACACTGCCCAGCGTGCTATCTAATGAAAGGACACCAGCACATTCAGGCGGTCAGACAGAGATGCCAGATCTCAAAAATCCAAGATGCCCCAAAGTCCTAAAAGTAGGTCAAGTTTCTGTGGCATTACATGTTAGGTACACCATATTCCTCAACTACTAATGTTGCACATGCTAAAAAAAAAAATTAAATTAAAAAAATCAAACCAAACTGCTTTACTTAATTTAACTGTGCAAAGTTTTAGCCATTCTCAGCTAAACTGAAGGTATAAAACATGATCAAAGTTTAGAATTTTGTTTTAACCACTCAAAAACTGATGTTTTCTCTTCTCTGTTTAAGTCTTGTTATACTAATACACATGAAATAGAAAAAATATTTATTACTCGCTACCAAAAATTCACATCTCTTCAAACAGACCGGGGAAAAAAAAAGACAGCAAGGCCTATACATACACTGTACTTCCTAGACTTAGAGATAGAAAATTAAGAATTACAAAGCTGATTAATCTTGGTTACTTTTAATTAAAATGTATTTACAGAGAGGGAACATTTAAGACAACTGATCAAAACTCAACCTCAAAAAGGCAAAGAAGAGATGTAAAGGTCAAGTTTTACACCATACCTTTGCATTTCATCCACATAAAGTAATTGCTGCACAGACCTATGCTACATAAGGTGACACATAATATAAGGAAATGTTTGTTTCTTTCTGAAATGAGGAGCATTATCCATCCTTTGAGTGCTCATTATAACAGTCAGCATTGAGAATTAAGTGTGAAGGCTCCCAGTGGAAACACTTAGAGGCTAACGAACTTCCCTAATTCGACCAGAAATGCATGCTTTGGAATTTGTTTTTATTGAAAAAAAAAATGTAATGACACATATTAAAAAGACCTATTTACCTGAGAGTCTTAAACAATTGTTTAACAGAATAGTGCATTAGGCTTGAATATTGCATTAGTATAGCTATACTATGGCTTTTGTTCAATGCTCCCATTTATATGAAAAAGATTTCTTGGTATCACGACTCTGTTTCTAATGCCAGTTCTTAAAACCTGCAATTCTAAATCTACCCTTTGATTAGACATGCATGTTTCTAATTAAGCTGAACCTGCCCATCCTTCTTTGAAGAGATTAAAGTCAGAGTCCACCAAGACCCTTGAGGCTTTGTGCAATACTTTACTTGTTCTTGATAAAGACAATAGAAGTCAGAAGAGAAAAATAAGTGCAATAAACAGCCAAGCTTTTCAGAAACGCTTTCAACCAAAAATACACAGTTGTGAACCTACAAAATCTTTAAGGCACCATCATATTTACACAGGAGAAAAAGAGGAAATGGTGTTGTATATCTTATATGCATTCAACTATAAGATGCTGTATGTCATTAGTAAAATAAAGGCACGTGTAGTAGTTAAATCCTTGATGAGGTCGGTGCTAGATTACAAATGCTATTTTTCCTCAGAGTTAACCAAACTTTGCCTTCTAAAAATCATGTAGACATAGCTGAGAGACATTTGGGAATTCATTTGGTGATCCTGAAGCAGGCTTCCAACCCTGTTACTCAAAAGCCTTTTGCTGGGCATAAATGCTATGGATGTGGCTCAATGATAGAAATAAAAAAAAAAATCAAATGCAAGCATCTTCTGGTTTTTTGGTTGTAATGATAATTTTGAGAATGCATTAGGCCTTCCATATTATTGACACTTATGTAGAAGAGATTATCACATTTCCAAGTTTTCCCTGGTACCACCAGATGACATACATCAGCACTGCAGTGGAAATCCATATATATAAAGTGTGGTGGGTTGACCCTGGCTGGACCCCAGCTGCCCACCAAAGCCACTCTATCACTCTCTCTCCTTAGCTGGACAGGGGAGGGAAAATGTAAACAAAGGCTTGGGGGTCAAGGTAGGGACAGGGGGATCACTCAACAGTTACTGTCACGGGCAAAACAGACTCAACTTAGGGAAAATTAATTATTTTATTACCAATCAAATCAGAGCAGGGTAATGAGAAATAAAAC
>RSEF01000002.1:87346176-87371915 GCA_003993805.1 Himantopus leucocephalus
GTCCCCGCCAGCACCGCGGGCCGGGGGGGCTCTGGGTTACCGGGGAAGGGCGCAGGTGTGGGGGCGCGCCCCGGGGCGGGGTGGGGAGAGGGGGCCGGGGGGGGGAGCAGGTGTCACCCCCCCGGCAGTGACAGCGGCCCCCGCCGCCTTGGGTTGGGGTGGCTGAAAGTTGAGGTCTGGTGGCCAAAACGGTGGAAGCAACGAGGAAGCAAGAGAGGTTATTCCCCCCTGCTCGTTTCTCCCTCAGTTCTCTCTCTCTCCCCATCCTCGGGAAACCTGGGTGGGAAATCTACCATGTTTCCAGAAGTCTTCTTGCGAGCAAAGAGTGTGAGGAATATGGAAGTCATGTTTACTCCTCGGCACGCTTTAACCCTTTACTGAGAAACTTGCGTAAAACGCAATCGCAGCGCTCACCTGAAAGTTGCCATTCCATCGGGCCTTTTAACTTGCTGCGCGGAGTTTTGGTACCTGAGGAAAAACACCGTTTTTTGTTTGTTTGTTTGTTGTTTTTTTGTTGTTGCCTGGGGTAATCACTGCTAATTCACGCCCGCGGCCACCTGAATATCAGCGCAGCCATCAGGAAAGCCACTTACTCGGCCGAGACGGCAGGGCAACGCTTGCCGTGGGCTATTTGCCCGCCCGAACCCACGGCCCCGACACCGCCTTCGCGCGGCCGAAACCCGCCTCCCTCCCCTTCGGGCGAAAGAGGCGGCCAACACCTCCCCCCCNCCCCCCCCCCCCCCCCCCCCCCCAGTCCCCCCCCACCGGGGAAGGGCCACCACGGTCAGCCCGGCCTCGGGGGCCGCCGTCCTCTCGGGTGGCCTCACCTCGTCCGTTCGGCTACCGAAGCGCCGCGTCGCCGGCTGGATAAATCATCGCAGGCGTTTTATGGGCAGCTGCGGGTTTGAAAGATGTATCTGCGGGAGGATTTGGCCGAGGCGACAGCGATAAGGATCATCGCAGCCGCCGCCGCCGTCGGGTTGCAAGAGCGACCCGCTGCTGCCACCTTTCGCCTGGCGTTTTCCCGGCTTTTCCAAACGCTCCTGTGAGCGGGAACTTTCACCTCCCTGAGGGCTGACTGAGGGTTGGGGTTGTCACCCCGCCTTTCGCTTCACGAGAACGCCAGAGACTACGTCTTCCCTTCATCGCATTCCTCCTGCTGTGTCCAGCGCCCGAAAGGCTTGTTTTCTGCTTGTGGTCTCTTTTTTTTTCTTTTTTTTATTTCCCTATACAACTCGTCTTCATTTTACCTTTGCTGTTTACCTGGGGAAGGAGTAAACAAAGAGTTTTGTGTGCGCTGCCTTGAGGTTGGCTCGTTTATCAGCTACCTCTGGCCTCACGATTAGCACGCTCGTTTTCATCTAGTCAGAGATGCACCACAGGAACAGAAGAGAAAATTAGTATTTGGAGGAGCCTACTTAAGAAATTCAAGAAGCCATAACTGTAAATAGTTAAACAAATCTGTAGGAATTAAGAGTTGGTCCATCTGAATCTTTTCCTTGTCTAATGAAAGAAGAAGAGTTGATTCCGCTGTCTTTGTCCAAACTTGTAACAGCAGTATCAGGCCTGCCCCGGCCCTCTGAGGCACGAAAAATCAGCAGCTGGAGGTATACAAACTGTCTGCATAGTAGCGTAGCCCAGTGTTTGGTGATTAGGGCCCTGTCCTGGGAAGCAGGCTGGTATTCCGGTCTGAAACTCCTAAACAGACATGTAACTCGGCTCTCTCATTTCTTGGCAAATGTTCTAACTTCCAAAGTATTGCAGAGTAAGGAGAGACCCACCAGCAGCTACCCTTTCACAGGGAGAGAGAAAAGCAAAAAGCAGCTCATCATCTGAACATAATGAAGGAAGAACGTAACGTCTGTTAAGTGCAAGACGTTGGGTTTTGTGGATTTGAGATAGGCATCTAATGCTGGGCTGGAAGTAGTGTGTTACCCAGTAGATACCTGGAGTCACTATCTTACTCGTAAACCTTAAGATGTACCTGATAATAAAATTACTGGGTGTCATAGTATCCTCCATCCACCATAGCATCACATGATTCTGGAGCCCAACCTCTTCTCTTCAGAGCTGAAAGGTATTTCTGTCAATGAAGGGAGAGGAGACAGAAGGGCTAGAAACAGGCTGTGTCCTCCTTTCATTCCTGCTGAAATATAGCCATGTAACAGGGGCATTTCATGGCCCTGGGAATTGTACACACCTGGCCTAATTGTAGGACGAGCAGAGCATGCTAGTGAAGGATGCACCTAAGACACTTGATTCTCCCCACACTGTAAAGGTTACTCAGCTACCTATACCGATGTATAAGTACCGGTCTGGAAGCTGTTGGTCTGGAAGTTAAATATAGTAGTAATAAAGGTATATAGCAATGAGGACCCTCTGTAGGGGAAGTAAGAGCTGGAGGCAGAAGGGTTTTGGAGGAATCTGGGAGGCATCTGAAGACATCTGCTTTTCTCTCAGAAGATTTCCTCCCTTCTCATCACCATCTTGCATGACAGGGCATTCATCTTAAGGCATCGCAGGACTCACAGAACCACTCCTTCTCCTACTGCGCACCTGCCCAGATTCTCCCTGCATTACCTTTTCAGCGTGCCCTGACACCAGGGGAGGTCAGAGAAGGGGCCAGGACTGAGCCCTGCTCATGGGTATGGAGAAGGAGTGGGACAAGGGAAGGAAACCACATCTCCAGAAACATCTTTTTGCTCCCATTGGTGCTGTCACAGAGGAAAGGTAAAGGAGAACAGTGACGGGTAGAAAGGAGGGGGACCAACTTCTGGAAGGGGTTGCCCACCTTTATAGTGGGTACTGTCGGCCTACTTCGTTCTCAGTGAGTAAGCCTCTTGTTCTCACAAGCCAAAAGCACAGACAGGTGGAAGCTGTTCACTTTTTTGGTCTGTCCCAGCCTTCTCAGCTGCAGGCAGTCTGTTATCTCTGGCTTACCCGGCCTGTGCCCAGGAGTGGTGTATCTACCCTCATCCTCGGTTAACTTCCTTGACGGTTTGTTTGTGGGTTTTTTTTCTTGCAAAAGGTGGCAAAGGAAAAGGAAATTATTGTAATACCAAGGTGAATATTTTCAAGCACAGGAACTGTAAAAACATCTTTGCCATTTATATTTGGCTGTGAGATTTGCAAAGGTTCTTGCGGCCTTAAGTTTCTATTTGGTCAAAGTAATGACCAGTTAAAATTTTAGAAAATAAAAAATGTAGTACCATGAATAGATTTAAACCCTGTAATAGAATTTCCAGATAATTTATCTTCTTAATGACCGAATTATAAAAACAATAACAACAACAAATTGTTTAAGCTTAGGCTCAAGAGTTGCATGTTACCATAGCTAGTTGCCAGTAATTCTCTTCCCGTCCTGTTAACTAGAAATATAACTTTCTCTTTGTGGAAAGTTTTATCTTCAGGTAAAGGATGAAACTAGCAGTGGAGGAACACAGGGAAAAGTCCGTTGGTCAGCAGTTAGACAAGGCGTCTAAAAGATGGGATACCTAGATGCTAGTTTTGTCTGCATGTTCTGTCTCAACACGAGCCATATTTAACCTTGGTTTAATCCTTCTTGGAAAAGAGTTTGGGGGTTTGTTTTCTGAATTTTTTGACAGAAGGGAGAGCACTTCTTGGCTGGTTTAACTTAAATGTATACTTCATATGAAGATTACTGAGATCTTCTGTTATGGTCAGGGTCCAGCACCCTCCTATGTCACACTGAAGTCAATGAGAACTGTCCATACTGGGAATGTAACAGAAGTAAAACTAGGTCTGTGAAACAGATTAATGTTTCAGGCAATCTTTGGCAAGTCTGGAATAAAATCAGGAAAACGTGGGTTTTCCCATTTGTAATAAATCGAAGAGTCAGCTAAGCCTAATTAGTTTTTCAAGTTTAGAGCAATACTTTAAACAAGTTATTGCAATTACTCTCTTATCACTTTCTAAGAATTATTTAGAGGTGGAATTATTAAAAGAAGTTGACAACATCCATTGAAATGTATTTCAGATACGGAAGGACATGTTTCTTGAGACACATGGTATGGTGTCTTAATGAAACCAAAGTGGGAATGAATTTAAATAACTGACTCAAATTTCTTCTCTCTTATTTGACTATGATATTATCTTTAATAAGTCAAGTCAACACTGAATTATAGTAATATTATTTGTATTTCCCATTTTTCCTAAATTGTTACACAATATTATATACAACATTGCTTACCTAACAGCAAAGTACGTGCAAATCCTGGGGTGAGGATGGCTTTCTATGCAACAAAGATAAAATGACAGGAGAAGGTTTGCACGGTTGTATTTGCATGAGCTTGTGTCCTGATCTCATAGAAATATGTTTTTTGCAGTAGCCTCTTAAGGAAATATAAGGTACTTTCTATTCTGAGACGCAGCTGGTTTTGACTCAGTCTGATTATGAGTAAATTACTGTTGAAGTGCTAAACTTGACTGAAAATAGGAGGATACAATTGAATTTGTAGTACCTGCAGATTTTGTAAATTAGTCTATATTTGCATTGAAAGAGTTGGATTGTAGGTACTGAAGACAACTCTCAGTTCCCTAGGACCCGGCTGGGATTTTCTTCTTTCCAGCTTCATCCATAGATAATCAGATAGGCAGTTATGAAAAAAATCTCTCTGAAACAGCTCGGTTAAAATCTTTTTTGGACCTGCTTGACTATAAAAAGATCATTTTAAAAATCATTATTTAGCAAATAGCTGCCATCAATTTCCTAAGCAATTTGGTATTTTCAACATTTCAGATTTTCATGTAAAATTATACAAAAAGGTAAAATTCAGTTGAATTTAATTGTCTCAGTCACAAGCAATCAGCACTCTTATTCAAGGTATAGTAAGGGGACTGCATTATTTCATAATAAAACTTTATCTAAGTGTTCCTGATTGATGAACCAGCTGGAATTTTACTCAACTCCAAGGAAAAACATAATGAAAATACTAAGGGGGTGAGAGAGAACGTGGCTGATTATTCCTATCAATTAAACACATTTGGATTAAAGAGTGTTTGGGTTTTTTATGTAGGGTTTGGGTTTTTTTTAAAAAACTTTTTGGTATTTTGTCTTTCGGTAGATGGAAGGCCAGAAATTGAAACAACATTTAGTGTAATGTAAAAATTGTTCTTCCCAGCATCCAGTAAAAAGAAGTTTGCTATTATAGATTCATATCCTATACATGCACAGGCTATACAAAAAGCTGATTGTTCTGAAACATTTTCTAAACCTGAATCCCACGAAAGAAAGTAATCTCAATCTGTCATCATGTGACCCAGTTTTATGAGCAGTACGATGTCAACTCAGCTGCAAATTACAATCTAGTTTTAATAGTTCAAAACACGTTTATCCCTATTAGTGTCAATTGAAATGTCAAGCCATTCTCAGAATGTATCCCTTAATACATTTAGAGCTGCAAAAGCGTTTAGGATTAAGGTATAACACTTACAAAAGCGTATTGTACTTTTGGGATGCTTTTTCCTTTCCACCGTACTTGTGTAGTGAATAAGTCCATCTCAACGATAAAGACCATCCTGCAAAAGGCCAAGTAGAACTCTTGCCACAGATTCAGAAAATGATGCTGTTTGAATAACAGTTAGTGGAACCTTGTTATACTGATTATCCTTTATTTAATCCAATTATGTGTGAGTTTAACTTCATATTTTTCCACAGTGTAAAAGACTGTCAGAGTTCAAGGAACCAGTAGATTGAGTATCTAGTTAGACCTCATATTGCATGAGACTGAGATATTACCTATTCTGAAAGTGGTATCAATGACTTGGCGTATCTTGCAGTTACGGAGTCCTGGCTCATTTTCTAATCTATTCTCTGTCATATTTAGTCAGTATCAGGAAAGATGAAGCTAAATTTACTTGGCTGTTAACTCCATGAACATCACGCTCCAAAAGTCACAAGCTTCTGCTTTGGCTTTAAGTTTCTGGAGACAGTTGATCTGTTTTCCCAGTGCTCAGGAGACTAGCGTCTCATCTGACACCTATTCAAATCCTTTTTCTCAGTTTCATTTGATAGTTACACTAGCAAACGTTGTGAAACCCCAAACCACTCCATGGGTATACAACGGCTAGCAAGGTCTCCTTGCAAGAATTTTCCTGCTCCTCAGAGCTTTTGCTTAGCCTTTTTGTGTGCCATGTACATTAACAGGAAGACACTTTGTAATATTCCTTGCATCCATACCTGGAGCCTCTCGAGTATGCTCCTGGTGCATTTAAAGTGGTGGCTTCACTTGGGTGGCACCAAGGCTGAAGTCACAAATGGGTCCTGTCTAGAGAGCACTGTTTGCAATGTAGACCCAAGGTCCTCCAGCATGCCCTGTACATACTGAGGCTCAGCAACTACTTTACTGCTGATATAGATGTAACGTGGACACAGAGTCCTGAAAACTTAGTAGATCTCAGAAAACTGAACCCCACTTTTCCCCTCTTTGTGCTGTACCAGTGAGTGATGTAGATACTCCCTGTTGGAAAAAAGGGGATTTCAGCCAAGGGGGACAAGAACCAAAACTTCTTCATTCCCTCTCTTTTCTCATCTGAGCTCTTTTGTACTTCATGGTTGTGAAGCAGATGCCTGATTGTCTACTGCTTTGACCTGGTATTTCCCTCTGTCAGGCTCCAGAATTTGTCTCAAAAAATATTGGAGTGTATCAGATCATCTAGTCAACCAGTCTTACCACTTCTTCCTACAGATTTTCCTGCATGATTGGATATTTCTAGTTTTATACAGGATTTGTACTAGAGAGAAATGTGTTTGTCATCATCCTGTAGAATTTTCAGTCATAATCTCACTTCCATGAACTAACTTGTTTTGGAAGAATAATTTTCAGCAATGAAGGAGCGTCAGTTGCTGCAGTTTAAATGGCCGTCTAAGTAAGAGTAGAATGGATGAGTGTGCAGTGGATAGGTATGAAGATGAGTTTTCCTTACAAAAGTTTTCAACATCATGATTTTCTACAAGGAAAATTAGATTTTCACAATGATGTTGTAAAAATGGAAATAATGAAAAAATGAGTGAAACAACCTTTAAACAATTATAAATTGTCCAGCTTGGTACCTCTGTTGAAGGCTGTCGCTATCCTTCTATGTTCTATGGGATTGTTTTCAGCACTGCTTTTAAATGCCTCAAGAAAATATGTGGAGCACATGGGGCAGGATGTGTTTTCTCTCACTTCCTGTTCTCCTCCTGCTCTTTTGGCTTCCAGATAACAGCTGTTGAAGGAAAACTGGAGTTCCTTACTCTACGCTTTTTCAGCAGAAAAAGTAACTGCTTATTTTTGTCTAATACTGTTATTTAAATCTCTGTATTACTGCACACCTGACCTCCTTCTGTTATTTTTAAGTTAGTGGAAAACAGAAAGATATGTTTTATCAGCACCACCTGCTTAAATTAAAAAGGAAAAGATAACTGAGTTTAGTATTCTATTACCTTTCATGCAAGAAGAAAAAAATGGAAGTAATAAGCTGTTGAGTAATACAAAGTACTAAGAGGGAAATAAGATGTTTTTAAATCCTAATGTAAATATTTCCTTTTTTTTAGTTTTTAATCAAGTCTCTATTAAAATTGTATTTATATTGAATTTACTTAGCCAGTGATTTTGGCTAGATTTTGGAATTCCCACAACAACTACTGTGGCCATACACCGTGAGAACAACTGTTGGTGTTCAAAAGTAGCATAGTTAGTCCCAGCATCAGTCCTTTTGGAGAGATGTTAAAAGTATGCTGTGACAGCTCTCACAAACTCAACACCAAGAATACTTTTAAAGTGGTAAAACCTTTTAACCAAGTTACAAAAAATCTTTGACATTTCCCATGTCAACTGTGTCCCTAAAAGAAGTTACTATTGTCGCATACAGAGTTCAGATGGCAAATCTTTTTCTTTTTTACTCTAGGATATCAATTTAGAAAATCGTATTATATTCTGTGACCTTTGGTTATGTTTATATTATTTTGTGATGCCTGGGAGATTTTTCATCTGTTACAAAGCAGCAGAGAATAGTACTGTCCTTTTGGAAGTTTGAACATATTCTGCAGAAAAATATCGGTGAGCAACTATCCATCTTTGGATTCTTTTTTCCTATTGTTTATTCCAATGAGTGACTGACAAGATGGTTGCCAGTTTAACCTAATACTGCATCAAGCAATTGTGTGCCATAGTGTAGACTCTTATCTTCATACCCCTGATAGAAGTTTTAAGTTTAGAATGGACTTTCACTTTGTAGAGCTGGCTCTCTGTTTCTTGTAAGAAAAAATGGTAAACCACAAGACCAAAACGTGAGGGATCTCATCTTGCTGCCATGTCATTTTAGTAATCCATAGTGGCTAAAATGGAAACTTTTTAAAAGCTACAGTTTTTGTTTTCTTACACAGAGCTCAAAAGAAAGAAGAACAATTCTTTATAGAATGCAATGTATGTTTATAAGTATTAAAATGGTGAGCATTAATTTGAACAATATGTAAATTTTATCTTTCACTTGGGTTTCATGTGTAGAAGCAAAGATCAGTGTATTACGGTAAAGAAAAATACTTTGATATGTAAAGGATATTTCATCAGTGGTTGTTTAGTGACTTGTTCTTCAGGTATAATATTGCATTGGTCTCTTATAAGAAACATGATCTGGAACTTTAACATATCTAGTAAAAATCTCAAGATTGTTATAGTGATAGGGACAGCAGATCGTTAGTATGTCCCAATTAATATATATATGAGGCAGTCATTAAAACAGATGATTGAGGGTCAGGATGCTCTGTTACGGGTCTTCACTGAGTCAGGACATATCCATAACTTCCATACAACTGGTTTCTACTTTTTAATTCATAACATGGGGATATCACACACACTAATGGACTCTACTGAGGTCTTTGGGTGAGGGACAACATATAAGCAAGATACAAAAAAATCCCTGAATATAGCCAGTATACTCCACAGTGGGCAAGTACAAACAGCCACCACAACGTGAACTGCAGCAAAAGGCAGACCGCACTGACTATGGCTGTTTTGCTGGTAGGCTTCTCTTCTTCCACTGTTTTGTCAGGTGGTCTCAGCTTTCACTCTTACGAGTAATTGGCAAAGAAGCATGATGTTCCTGGAAGAGGTGAGGTGGCCAACCATATACTGCAAATTGCTATATCTTGTTGTGGAGAATGGCCAGAACTACTGACCGTTACGGTAACAGTCCTGAATACTCTTTCAGACCAGCACAGACAGTGGAGCTTCATTAGCCTTGCAGAGCAATGGGGAAGGCTCCTTCACTTACTGTATCACAGGTGCCTCCTTTGCTCTTGATTAGCTGTCTCTGTAGATCTATCACCACCTGCTTTCTTTTCGCTGTTACTGTCTACCACAGCCAGCTCTGTCATCCTTCAATTTTCTTTCTTCTATGCTACTGACCTCTGTAGAGACATGTTGCTACTCTCAGGTCAAACTTCATTTCCAGTACCCTATTGACTCTAAGCCATACCCTTTTATCCTAACAGACTATAGGAACTTCCATGCTTATTCTTAGGGACCCTGTTTTCCTTCTCTGTCCATCATCACATTCCTATTTTTCTTAAGCAGATGTGGGAAACTATGACTGCTTAGTTAGCAATACAGTTAGACTTAGCTCTCTACTTCCCCTGAGAAGCATTCTGTCCATTGTCTGTACCTAGTCTTCCTGGCTTAATGGAAAGATAGTTAATAATTAAAAGCTGAGAATCCGTGAAGATTATACATCTGGGAATTCAAAACTGCTGCCTCGTCCCCTTCCTCCCCATCATTCTTCAACGGAATGTATAATATAGCTTTACTTGAGGAATTTTGCCCAGAGAAGTTGTGGAAGCTCCATCTCTGGAGGTGTTTAAGGCCAGGCTGGATGGGGCTTTGAGCAACCTGGTCTAGTTGGAGGTGTCCCTGCCTATGGCAGGGGGGTTGGAACTCGATGATCTTCAAGGTCCGTTCCAACCTAAACCATTCTACGATTCTATGAATTTTGGGGTATATATGAAGGGTTGCCAAATCCAGTGGTGTTTAAAGCCCAAGAGATTTCTCCTACTCAGTCTGTTTTCTGGTGTTCCTGTTAGTAGGAAGGCTTAGCATGCATTCCCAATAGACAGGCACAGTACACACACGACAGGCCACACAGATGGACAAAGAGTGCAGTGCATTTTCTGGCACCCACGTAAATACCAACAGCGCTTATACAGAAATGAATGATATAGTGCAGTCCTGTTCCCCCTCTCCAGATGATCAGTTTACTACAGGACATTCACACACATTCACTCTTCATTCACAGTCACTCCTACTTTCATGGATTCCTAGATTAGACAGGTCTGCCCAGGATCTATGTCCAATCCTATGGCCCCATTTAACCCAGGTCTGACCTTGTGTCTTTCCAGATTCTGGTCTCTTCCAATGTGTCAGCTTGTCCAGCTTGAAGTGTGCTAGTGAGTCATCTCCACACACCTCCACACAGACAGCAAGGTCATGCAGAAATGTGAGGAACAGGGCTCAAGAAGATAGCACAGACTGCAATGATCAGGTATGGAGCTCAGCTGGACAAGGGTATTGACCCTTTCCCTGCTTTTGGTTCTTTCCCCTAAACATCCTGTAGTAAGTTTCACCCATTCCCACAAGCGCCTTAAGGACTCTGAGAATGAGTTTGCTTTTTCCCATGAGATCCATGACACTCTTGTTCCCCTCCTGCACCCTTTCTTATCAGTTACAAAAAGCTGGTGGAACCTCTCCAAGGCCTTGAGTGATTCATTCAGTTGTGTTCTTCTCAATATGTGACCTGAGAGATCTGGTCTTTGATATTATCTCTGTTATCGCTTGTTCCTTAGGGTCTGTGTATCTAGGTGGGGCTTATTGCTTTTTCTGTCTCTTCTTTTTGGTTTGTTTTTTTTTGTTTGTTTTTTTTTTTTTTTACAATATTCTCAAGAAATATCCTTACATTACAGGTATCTACATACCCTTTACATTTCACACAGCTTTTACCTTCCACATATCTTTACAGTACATATTAATATTCCACCATATTTGAGCAACTAGTGCTCATCTTCTTACAAAAACTGATCTACAACCAAAATATAAAGCCAATCCTCTTTGTCAGAATCATTTATTAACAGGATTTTGAGGATAACATCGCCCAGTGTTCTTCTAAGCAATACAATGTGCTTTTTGCAGACTCTGAAGAGTGCAACGTCTGCAGAAAATTACTTTGATTTTTACACAATATTTTACTGGTAAAATAAATACACTGATATTAAAAGAAAAACACCTCAGGTAACAACAAATAACTAGCCAGTTGGATTATATCATAATATAACATGAAGACCCAAGAACGACTCCAGTCCTGTGGGCTTTTAAAATACCCAGTAATCTTCAGATCTTTTAGTGCTGCTTTGACAGCTTTTCTACAACAGCAACCAAGAGAGTCTGTGTATTCTGCACAGAACTCCTAGTATTCAGCAAAAAAATGGAAAGCCAGAATATTTTAGCTGCAACACTCTAGATTTCCTGGAGTATCTTCTTGAGCTGTTTCTTGGCAATTTCATTGCTGTAGCGCCTTATGTGAGAAGAAGTTGCACATGAGACTCCATTTCACATGATGTTCTTCAGCTGTGATTCTGAAATTATTGAAAAGCTCAGTTTTCAATAATTATTTTCTATGGCAGAAAGAGGATACTTGATGAAGACAAACTGTTATGTGAAGGAAAAAAACCCAAAGCAACTGAACAATTTTTTCTCAATTTTGATTTATTAAAAAATTTATACCTGCTGTAGAAAGCCTGTCAAGATATTCCATAGACCCCAACCCCTTCCCAGAGGCAGCTTACGCTTCCCTGTTATGTCTTTGTGTGATAGAAGCCAGACCTGTTCCCTCATCTTGAGGCAATCAGAATTTTGCGTGACCTATATGTTTGGGGGATTTCTTCAATCTAGAGCTCAAAGCAGTCAAAGAGTGGGGAGGTGGGATTTACAACCATTTTGTCCTTTCCAAGAATTACATCAGAAAAGCAGAAACTTTCCTAGATACCGGGGAATACATGGGTGAATAAAAATGGTTTTTGAATGAAATGGCACAGACTTTTACAGCCTACAAACCTTAAAAACTCCTGTGGAAAGAACCAGTATTGCATCTTACACAACACAAAAAAGAACATGTCTTCCTAGAAATTGGTGATGATTGTTTCCATCACAGCTTCCTGAGTCCATAGATTAAGGTAACTTCCCTCTAATGCCGAGACAGCCAGCCAACCTAGGGGTCAAGATATCCACCAGGTCTGCTGCAGCTCCTCATTGAAAAACCCAGGGAAGGAATGGTTGCTTCTGGAGGCAATATTTTAAAGGCTATCTCTTGCTCAGGTTCAAAATCCTAATAAAGAAACATTATTGTCCTGATAACTATAGTTTTCCGGCATTATTTTTCCATAGAATAGATCTCATCCTTTTCCCAAGTATATCTAAAAACATTAAATATCCCAAATTAGATCTTACCCTGCCTAAAATATTCAGTGTACATAGTTGGTATTAAATTTTCTCCTCCTTTCCTGGTATACGGACAACAGGACTAGATAACAGGTGTGCAACGTGGACACATGGATGGCTTAGAAGTATGCTGTCTTTCAAAAACGATCCTCTGAGAGTAACCTTTTTATGCTCACATTGTTTATCTCTTCCCATAGGACTGATTTCTAGCAGGTTGCTTTTCACCTTAGACTTGCACAACTGCGCACAGCATTTCTCACCGCTAAATTTGTTTTATTGGATCATTTCTGCAATTTGTCATTTTGAATCACAGTGTTATGTTTCAACATACTTGAAGCCTCACCTGGTTTTCCATCATCTGTGCATTTAATAAGCTTGCTTTTTACTTTAGTGTCAAATTCATTAATGACAAGATTTAAGTAAAAACAGATTCTGAGCAGACCTCTTCTACTGTGGGTGGTAATTCATTGATAGCTACCCTTCTGATTACAGTTTTCCAACAAGATTTGCACCCACGCTCTAGCAGATTTTATCCAGATTGTCCTGTAATAAATTTTGTCTAGATGATATCTCCCTAACCTGCTTATCAGAGTATCATGCAGGACATCATTGGAAGTTTTATTATTGTCATGATATGAAACATGTTTCTATGTTTCTGTGTTTCCATTCTATCTGCAAGTCTCATTATCCCACTGCAGAATAAAATTATACTGATTTGACACATTTAATTTTTTACAAATCCACATTAGCTGCTATTAATCCTGTAATCTTTCAGTCTTTTCTCTGCTTGCAAATGGTTTAGTTACTTGTATCAAGGTTACTCAGGATCTACCATGAAGCTGAAAGATCTGTAAAATCCTCGTGGAATCCTCCAGCTCGCTTCCTTTTACCATTCTTAGGGTTAGCCTGCATTTGGGCTGCCTCTTGTCCCTATGAATTTTCAAAAATAACTCCTAGTTATAAATAACTATTTCAAAAATAAGTAGCAGTTATAAACTTCTAGTTTATAAACTGGAAGTTTATTTCAGCCAGTTCCATAATTTTTTTAGGATGAAATTTATCAGGGCCAGCTGATCTCCAAACAGTTATCTTACCTAAATGCATTCATACCTGTTTCCCCCTTGCTCTACACTGGGATCTTATCCCACTGGTGTGAAGTAATCGATTGTGGAAGCCAGTGCTGACAGATGGGGGATTTCGGGGAGGCAAGATTCAAAAAGGGCATGAAATACATGTGTTTGCTTAGCTGATAGTAGTTTAGTTCTCTGTTGGGTAATGAGCCAGGATTTTTTTCTACTCTTCTGCTAGCATGCTGTGCATTTGTTATTGTGCTATGTCCTGTTGGTTTCATGGGGTTTATGCCTTGGTTTTTTGTTTCCACATGCTTGCCTATGTTATTTTGTATTCATCTTTAGCAATCTGATTTATTCGTCACTTCCTGAATTCTTCTTTTGGTTGAAGTAACTGAAGAATTAATTAGTTAAATAAATCGCTTTTTATCCTTCCTCTTCACTGCACTATAAGATTGTGTGAAAATATGACTCTGGCTTAAAAGTCATGTGTAAGTTGACATTCTTCCAGAATAGGTGATGCCTACACACAAGTAGCTGAGATGGATGCAAATTTAACAGAGGGAGATATATAACTAATAAAATACAGAGTTAGTTAGCTTTTCCTAATCAGCCAAACATGTCATTTACATAGCATGCAGAGTCATTGGAACTGCTGGAGTTTATCAGTTAAATACTGTAATATTATTACTATAACCTTGTCTAGGAGAGCATTAATGCCTTTTATGTGTCTCACCTGTTTTTATAAAGTCTGTTTTATAATGCTACAACTAGTTCATTAAGTCTGTTTTGCAAATAGTGCTAATACTAGTCAATTATACTAGCTAGCATTTGGCAAGACCTAGAAACACCTTACAGATTACCAACTGAGTCACTAACATGAGCAGGAATTTACAGATATGAACAATGCTGGCATTTCCGTTCATAAGTGTTTCTGACTGTTTTTGTTTTGATTACTTACACACACATGCACATAAGCGGGACTCATCAGCTCATTGTGGCTTGAAAGTTGACTCAGTCTGGCAACTGATGCATCTACAGCAGATCAGCTGTTCCTTCATTAAAAGCTGTCACTACAGCCTGTAAGAATTACCATAGTTGACATTGCAGAATTCAGTATTGCTGGACAAGGGTGGGTCCCCTTATGCTGAAAGCATTAAATAGCCTCAGTGTTTACGTAATAAATGACATCTGGCAAGACACAGTATTTTGGTCCTTTGTAATTAATAACCTTTTCTATTAATTTTGGCGAAAAGGTGACCATTTGCTCTACAAAAACAAATGATCTAACAAATAATATGCAAGGAAAATAACAAATCTTAAGTTCATGCTGTCATACATGCAAACAGTGAGCGATGAAGGAATGTCTGTATTACATGCCTCAGGCTGCAAAATAATGCCACATTTTGGCTGAGAAGAAACACTTTGAGGGTCCATCTGACCTCCCATTCTTCTTCTGTGATTTGGTTAGAAGAGAGAACTCATCAAACCTCTTTGTCCTGAGATCCACAGTGAAACTCCCATAGCACTACAGCATCTGCTTGTAGCCAACATTTTTATTTCTTACTGTATCTTTAGTCTCAAGACCTTTTGTAGCCGCCTTTTTCTATTGGATTCTCCTCTCATGTGCCTGATTCAGAGGTGCGGTTGCTCTTGTGCAGAGAAATTCCTTATCATTTCAGGCGAAGNTCAAGACCTTTTGTAGCCGCCTTTTTCTATTGGATTCTCCTCTCGTGTGCCTGATTCAGAGGTGCAGTTGCTCTTGTGCAGAGAAATTCCTTATCATTTCAGGCGAAGACGCCATTGCACAAAACAGCTCTCTATCAAACTCCAGCCCCAGTCTCATGAAGCTTTCCCCATGCCGAGAAAAACATAAGGAACCATTCTATTAGTGAAGGTTGAATATGTGTTTCAGATTCACAGAGCTTAACTTTAGAGACTGTAATGCTCCCACAGGCATCGATTGAGAGTAAAATGGGCTAGGTTTAATTTCTAGTGTTTCTTATTCATACACTCAAAGAATATGCAGGGGAAACTAGTCACTAGCTGGGCACTGCTCTGCTTTTGGGAGGCACAGCAGAGGCGGTGCTCCAGGCTGTTGTTAGTAGCGGCTACGTTGTCTGCTACTCTTCTTTCTGCTCTGTCAGAAGCTATCACTAGCATGAGGCAGAGGAAGAGGGTGAGCCAAGGAAGGGTGGAAATTGTCCATCAGCTTAGCAGGTGCGTGGGTGTTTTAGAAACCTCTTCTGTTCTATTGGTGATGAAGGTCTCTTAAAACCACGGGGGCCAAAATTGTTTCTTCCCATCACATGCCCATGCCCAGGCAGGCATGCACACGTGTACACCTACATCTAACACACCAGGAAGGAAGACATAGGGAATTTTTTCCCTATATTAATTTTGGGGTGGGGGTCGGGGGATGGCGTTCTCCTATTATTTCAATGGCAAGATAGGGACCTGGAAATTCTTCACCCCACACCTGTGTATGAAAGAGGAAGGAGGGAGGTGGTTCTAAAAATGCACCTCAGGCAGGTTAAAAGTTTCTGAACCCCACCTCAAAAGTCCTGGAAAGTACATCTCCTCCTCCACTTTTGGAGCCAGGGCTGCCCCCAGTCACATCTACTGGCAGACAGTAACAGTAGCCAGGAAGAAAAGCAGGAAGCAACGAGCAGGATTCAAAGAGGGGGACAGAGCACCCCACAATGACTGAGGAGTGCCCAGCACTCTAAACAGCAGGTCAACGTCCCCAGCATCTCAGAGACCTGGGCCACCCATGTCACATGGGGGCTCTGGCTGTAACTGGAAGAAAGTAAATGAGATAGGAGTGGGCAGCAGAGGGGCTGGGATGGAAATATGGGCCCTACGTGCTCTGGATGTAGTCAAACGGTAGGGAGTATGCAGCCTGCACAAGAGGTGCTATCACCTCTGCTGTAGGGCCTTTTCCCTCTCTTGTCCACCTGTTTTTCAATGCAGTGGCAGGACTTGCTTCTGATTGCATTAGAACAGACATTTCTGTGTTGTAAGAGACAGTCAGGTATCATTTGGGACACCATTTGGCAGCTCCTAGAAAACAAATAAGGGTTTTCAATCCAGACACAAAATGAAGCTAGTATTATTTTCAAAGGGAAAAATGCTGAAAGGTTTTTCATTTTATGGTTGAAAACCATCTTATCAGAATGTGCCAGTGGTTAATTTTCCTAACATTTTATGTGTGTAACACAAAAGGACAATAAAAAATTGGGAAAGGTAAAAAGAATCATAGATTGTTAGATAGACCATATGGTGAGGGCAGACCTTGAAGAACAATAAAGTCATCATCTTCTGGCCTTTAATGTTCATTTGTTTTCCTGTTTGTTTGTAATATGCCCTGTGGCAGCATTATAAATCTTCTTCCTGTGTAATAACTCTTACTACTTCTTTTCTTGCAATTACAAAAGGTGGTTTATGTTTATCAGCCATTCCAGGCAACACGGATCCTATCTAATGTATATCTGGAGCAGTAAAAAGATTGAGTGTATCGGTGCCTCATATAGTGTGATACATAAAATCAAACATTAATAAAGGCTTTTGACAATCTCCATCTGCTTGATCTTCACACTTCTCCCTCTGCTTTTTTAAGAGATAAAGTCTTGAAATATTTCAGCATTTCCTCAAACTCATCTAGTCTGCCAATTTTTGTGTAAATCAGAAGATCTCAATTTATGAGTTGTTTAGTCCTATGGCCAGAGCAGAGAACAGTGTTTTTGTTGGGGTCATGGATGTTATTTTTGTGTTTCTGGAAAACATACAGAAAATATCTTGGAGCACTTCTGAGTCTGAGGATGAGTTGCTGCAAAGAGTTGACTGTAGGGTCATGGAAAGCCGTGGAAAGTGTGATTACATATACTGAGATGTAGGAGGAAAAAAGATTGAGAAGCTCTTGAATAGAATATCCAGCTATAAGGCTTCACTTGAGCTGAAAATAGAATTTCACTGTTACAAGCATAAAGTATCAGTGCAGTTTTTCTTGATGCAGTTTGTTGAATGTCCATCTTAGCAGCTAAAGCACAGAAACTGCAGAACTTGATCATAAGAATTCTCTCTTCACAAGTGTAACCTTCTCTAACATTAATTAGATCAAGAAAATTTAGAAGTATCTAGATTTATATTTATATCTCTATATTTAGACCCCTGACTTAGCAACTACATTTCATAATTATGCTATCCCCCAATTCAAAACTAAAATCAGGATTTACCAGGTTTAAAAAACCCAGAAAACAGGAAGTATGACTCCATAGGCTGAAAATGATCAGGTTTTCCTCAGTTCTAGTTCTTGCTTGTCTTCCACATATTACTTGCTGCTTTCTTGTAAGCACAAGCATTAGGCTCTCAGTGAGTTTGATGTAGAGCAAATAGATTTAAGATTCATACAGGAGAAAAAATATTAAAACTGTATATTTTGATATGTGAGGAAATGGCCTTGCAATTAAACACATCTCAAAAATTTTCATATAAAACAGTGAAACCCTTGAAACAATTCAACCCTTGCCTTGTATTGGTTCTCTTTCATATAAGTAATTATCTTCTTCCATTTGCTAAAAGTAGGATTAATCTTAGTTTTGGAAAGATGAAAAAATGATAACTGGAACTTGTCCACATCATGTTATGAGTAACAATTTAGTGATACTATGAACTGCCTTAGCCTAGGTCAAACTTTTATTCTTCATGAAGGTGTAATCTCATGTCCCACAGAGAAGAAAATTCACTTAAATGATTGTACTCTACTATGGTTTTATAGGTGATGCCATGTCACAAAGAAAGTTTTCTTACCAATTTTAATGTTTTATAGATCTTAATTCTGACATATGTTTGGAAGGGGGAACGTATTTTAAGAAGAAACAGTGTAAGTCTTAGAAAGTAAGTCTATCGGTAGAATAAATGTATTATGAATCCCTTGCATTTAATCAAATTGTTTCCAAAATTTTCACAATGTAACACAGCACTTCTTAACAACATCAAAGCCAAGTAGTAGTGAATCAAGCATCTGTCTGCTATTTATGAATGGAGATCAAGCAGACAAATTTATTTTTGTTAATTTCCTTGAGGAAGAACTGCTTCCCTAAAACTGTAGCCTATGGTTGCATCAATGAAACAACAATATATTTACCAGGTTTTATGGGTTGATGTCAGTGCAGAAAGCATGTTTTGCTAAAACAGAAGCTATGAGTATTTCTGTAATTCCAAAAAGGAGCTCCACTAAAGTCTCTAGAGATCAAAGAAAAATGATAGGTGTCTAACAGAATGTTTCTCAAAGCCCACCAGTGTTTTCAACACTCGTTCATAACCCAGTGTTGAAACTGGTTCATAAACCACCCCACAAATGTTTTCAACACTGGTTCATAAACAAATACAAACAATAGGACCAGCTAACCTATTCACATTTTCTAGACTGGAAAAGTGTCATTGCAGTTCTGCCGCAATGATATCCTCTGGAAAATTCCCGAGGAACTTCCTTGCTGAAGTAGCTCCAAGGTAATCTTTTTATGAATCAATCCAGAAGGAAATGCCCAAAGAGTTCATACAGCATGGTGAACTGTTGTTCATATCACAGATGTCTCAAATAGCTTTAAGCACGTTTTCAAGACCTGGTTGGACAAAGCCCAAAGCAGCCTGGTCTGTATTGAACGTTGACCCTGCTTTGAGAAGGAGGTTGGGAGTATGCAGTCTCCCAAAGTCCTTTCCTGACTGAATAAACCTACCACTCTGTGACCTCAATCTGATTTTTAAAATGTTATTTAGAATCAAAAATCCTAAGCAAGCGTGTGATAAAGTATTCCATTACTTATGAATCATTTCATTTTAGGAGCCTGCAGCATTATCTACTTCTGACATATAAGCGTAGTTCAAAAGTGGCTTCTGGACCAGATGTGGCTTATGGGATGCTTCTGGCTGACTGCTGCTCACCTAGAGAAGAGTGAGTAATAATTGTTCAAAAAAATCAGTGCGACCTAAACATCCAAACACCTGCATATGTATTTGATCTCTCCTTCCTCTGTACAGCAGTCTGTCTCTCTTTTTTATATGATCCACTAAAATGTCTTTTGTTCTCAAGCCATGCTTCCGTATATTCTGCTAGGTCAAATTTAATTTCCATATTCTTCTACTTTATGATCATTGAAATTCTTTTATTCTTTAATGACTGAAAAGAAATTGGATAATTGTCATTCTATCTTAGAATATGCATTACACTAAATTTTCTTTAAATTCTAGATCTGCATATCTTCTCCCATATCTGTTAGGACAAAAATTTTACAGTAAAGTGATGGCTGAAAAAAAGGGGTGGAACCATGTGTTCTCATAATCCAGACAAAAAATATTGTTCAAACTCATATTTTTCTTCTTTTCTTTTTTTTTTTTTCCACAATTTTGATTACAGCGTTAAAAAACGTAGATTTTGTGGGGGCAGGGGGGAGAAAGGGGGAAGTTAAAATCCAGGGGTATTTAATGAGGCAATGTGCTAAACCATCAGATAGTATTCTGCTGTTGAAGCTACCATCCTTATTCCATACATGCACTGGGGATGAGCAAGCTGTCATTTTTTCTTGTTAATTAATGTGTGCTAGCATCTGTATTAAGCCATAAGGAGTTCTCAAGGTAACTAGACCATTTCTCCAAGAGACAGTGAAACCTCATGCACACTTTACTCTCCCCACTGCTTTTGTCCATTGTCCACCTGGATATTCCTCACTAATGAAAAGAGGTAGAGAAAGACCTTCTTGCGTTGTCTGGGCAGGCTTTTCAGTGAGAGTAAATGCATGTGACAGCACACCAAAGGGTCAGTGCTTCTATCATCCCTGACACTTCTACCATCATGCTTTAGTAAAGGGCTCACAAGTGGACTTTACCTGCCCAATCCACTCATCATTGTTATTTATTTCCTTCTCATCTCTGTGGATCTTGTATTCCATGACTCTTAAAAAAGACCTCATACCCATATTCTTCCTTCCAGGCCTTTCCCAACAGATGGCACAGGATAACTCTGGATGTTTTCCTGAGCCTCCATCAGACTAAGCAAAGAGCCTCTCCAATGCTTTCCTCCCATTTTCTTGTAATCCCTACTTCTAGTGTTTGTCAGAGGGCCCCAACAAATCCCCAAAGTGCTTAGAATATGAGTAATCCTAATTTGTCTGAAATCTATTGGAAATTATTCATAAACTGATAGACGTGAACAGATGTGTGTGTGTGTTTGTGCATGCATGCATGTGTCATTACAGGTATAAACGAAGGAGATTTCCCATTCTTATGGTAACAGCAGTGCTTCAAAGTTCTTGAAAACAGACAAAACAGAAATATCAACAAATTTCCTGGGAAAAATAAAAATGTCCTTTTTATTTATGAATGCTACTTTTTGTGTAGAAACCTTACCTGCAACAAGACAGCCCCTCTCCTGCAAATCTCCTCTTTCTTGTTTTTAAAACTAAAACAGAGACTAAGAACAAAACCACTATCACAGAAGAGGTTTTCTAGATGAATGGTTTCTCTCAGCTCCCTCTGTACTTTTTCCTGACTAAGATGGCCTTTGTAGCAACTTTCCGAAAGCATAATCTGAATTGAGTTACAAACGGTGCATAAATCCCTTCTGTGTTTAATCAGGTGATTGCTATTTCCCTTTTTTCTGAACCATGATGTTTTGTCCATTATAACATTCATTTCAGCCAGATGGATGAAAGTCTGAGGATCCCTATCCATGAATGAGTATATTCCTATAGCACCATCATGCGAGTGCACCGCTGAATCAAAGATCAGAATTCTTGTGGAAAATCAATATGTTGTTTCATTTGAGCTGAAATATCACCATAGCTTCCATTTATGTAAGCCTCAATGATCTTTGGAGATTACTTTGCACAACCTGTTTTTCAGAATATAATAATAATTTAATTCGAATTGGCTAAGCATTGTTAGGAACCAAAATCTGGTTGAAGAATTTTATATGTAGGAGATAATACTGACAATAAACTTCAGGTATGAGAGTCGTTGGTCATACTGCAGAGAATCATTTTTCCTTATTTTCAGTCTACTTAAATCATTTAACTCCATCATAACTTGCACATATTGGGTACAGAAGAACAATAGGTTGAAAATAATAAACCCAGTGCTAATATAAAGCATTTAATAAGGAGTTCAGTTCTTGCAACTAAAGTATACCATACATTCTGAACATAAGAGGCTAAAAAAATGTGAAATCATTTTGGTTGAACAACTTTCACAATGATTTAGAAATGTTAAGAAATGAATGATTCAAGGCCAGTTAGTACTTGCATTTTACAGTAATACATACTTTCAGGAATATTAAACCAAATTGCCTCGTAACATTAGTATCAGAATACAAATGTACTAGCAACTAAATATATCATAGTGTCAGCTGGTAAGGAAATACCGCTTATTCAGCTTGTTGAAGGTTCAATAATCAGTATCTATCAGTATTCTTTCACTGTGATGAATGACAGCTGAACAACTGGCCGACTGAACCCCCTTCAATCATAAAACAAACTGTCATAAAGCAGATATGTTTATTTAAATCCTTGTTAATACAGGATTTAAATAGTTGTGTCATCTAAGTAGTAGACAAGCCATATATGCATATAATAAAGATAACTGTGTATTAATACAAACTGATATACGATATTATACTGGGTGATTTAAAAATTACCCAGTGATGCATCTGACTCAAAACTATTAAACTTTACCTGCTAAAATATAATTAAATTCTTAAGTTGAGTCATATGCCCTGGAATGAATTCTGTCTAAAATAAAACATAAGAAGAAATGGTTGAATGAGGTAAGAAATAAGACTGTGGCAAGACCGTGGGAAGTGCATGATAATGCAAAAGGAAGGTGAAATAACCTGAATCATGTATTCAGTAGGCAGTGGGGAACATGTCTGAGGAACAGAGATTTGTAAATAATTCATGGAGAAATTACCTAAGCCTTAACAAGATCATATGATTTCAGAATAATTTCACTTTGGATTGCATTTGTGTTGCAATACCGCTACATATGAAAGGAAGAAGCATTTCTCATATACCATGGTAACCTTTTACTCTGAAAAAATGGAAATCTCCTTTAACTCACAGAAATTATTGTTCAGACATGATCAGTAAGACCCTGACTGGTTTGCATTATTCATGTACAGGTAGGTATACATTGCAAAGTTCTCCCTAAGCCCCCCGCCCATTTATCAAATTAAAATGTATTTTAAACTATCATAGGGCTACTTAAAGAGAACTTATATTTCAGTTACATTCTCCATCAGTAGTCATGGGGGAAGCATAGTGTGCTGTGGTTCGCTTATAGCAAAATGTGGTTATTCTGAGCAGCGTTCATTAGTCAGCAGCAGCTGTATTCTGGCAAGGAAAGCAAGGACAAAATCTTTTCCAGGAATGGACAAATGCAGATTGGACAACAGCTGCTGCAGTGTGAACAGTCTCCTTTGTCTCCATGGTCTGATGTCCTCTTATATCTCAGCCAAGTCTCTGCTAGCTCCTCAGACCTTCTGCCACAGCCCATGAAGGGTGGTTTGTTCAGTGGCACGATTTAGCAGATCTGGAGTCACACTGGATTGCTCTGTTATCCTTGAGCTTCTAAACAACTGCCTTTATTCCAAAATGATAAATAAGCCTCGTGAATTATCAATATTCATATTGCAATTACATTGTAACGGTGTGTCAGATGGTAAATAGGTTCCAAGTAGAGATACTTGTACTTAGTTACCATTTCACAGAAACTAGGAAATACGTGTTAAAATAAGAAAGAATAATTTGGGAAAAAAAAAAAAAGACCCAAACTTGATTACAAAACTGAAAACTATGGCCAAAAAACATCAGAGACCTTTTTTATATAAGAATCTACTAGTTAAAATCTAATATGTTGTCATAGGGACATATGTCATAGGGGAAAAAAAGGCTATTTCTGTTTTTCAGTTTGAAAGATGGTAATTTTCCGTTTTTTTTTTTTAAGAAAACAAACACATATGGGGAAAGTGAAATCTGTTAACATGGGAGAAATAGGATTTTTTTTTTTTTTTCACAATTTTTAGCATCCAAGGCTGGAGCTCAATCACAGTGGTTTCTATCACCGAAGTCCTTCCACCGGGTCCTGGGAAGATAACAGAGAAGGAAGGCCTCACATTAATCAGGAAGGGGGTTTTGCTAACTTTTAATGGGCTAATCTGGTAACACCCTTGGGGAGGTGAGTTCACGGCTCACAAACAAAGGCCAAAGTCTCTGGAGTGAAAAAAATACTTATTGGCCTTCCTAATGGTTGGATTCTGTGTCCACCTTTTCCTTTCAAACTGCTTCTTCAAAGACCATTAAAAAGGGCAGATGTTGAACAGCCTGTGTTTCCAACACACCAGTTTTGGTTCATTCATTTCCACGCTGCTTTTTCTTACCTGTGGTTTCAGTGCAGTCCTTTTATGATATCCACAGGCTGATATAATTTGTTCTTAGATTATTTTTTCTCTTTTTTCTCTCTCTTTTGTACTTTTTCCCCTCAGTATATGTTATTAACAGTTATCGGAACATTTTATAAACTTTCATTGACCTTGCAGCACTTGAGCTCACGACTGGGCTAGACCTCATGAGCCTCAGTTATTACAGCCGTCAGAAATAGATCCGTTATTTTCTCAGTGTAAAGCTGATTCAATACTACAGTTAACAAAATTGAAAAAAAATGAAAGCACTTGCTGCTACATCGCTGGGCTTGACATTTCTAAATAATCAGAGTTTCTCTTGTCATTTCCACTGTTGCTCAAAGGTCCAGGCTCTGGGAAGTTTAGTCAGGAAATTACTCCGTTATACAGGAGACTACATAGAGTGAGTAAGGGTCAAATCTGGACCAAAAGGAGCTTCTCATAAAAAGTGAAGATCGTTGGTAATCTTTGTGGTGGTGCATAAATATAAAATTTAATATTATATCTCATGAACCTAAGCTACTATGTTTGCTGATGACTAAACTCTTGAGTTACAAATAAGATTTTAGTGAAACTCTTAAGTAATGCCTGACACTGGAAGTTTGCTAGGACTTAGCTAGATAATGGCCTCATCCCTTTTTGAAACAGAACTGATTCAGTAATATACTCAGCACGTTGCCTCTGTAGGGAATCCTAGAGCACAAAAAAGTTGTTTAAAAATGCTTATTACAGATGGTGTGGGAATCAGTCCAGATACAAAAGAGAGGGAACCCAGCTATTATTTCTTTTGTACTTGATCTTGAAGTCTAGAAAGGAAAAACTTGGAGAAAAGTCACTTTAAAAGCTCAGTGGGAGCCTTGCCTGACTAAGGCCTGCACTGTGAGACCTGTAATTGCATAAATTGTTATTTAAATAAGACAACTAATGACAACTGACTGACAGGAGCTAAGCAGAAGTAAAAAGCTGCTGCTTTTTGGGACTCTGCCATACATAGTCTTCATCCCACTCCAGAGGCAACTTCCCGTATTTCCCTCTCTTCACTGCTGAATGTAGGCACAAACTAATAGCTCACAATTCTTTGCTGGTCTGTTTTTTTATTCCTGAGATAAAGAAGAACAAGTATTTTTGTTCCCTGAGGAACGAGCTTTGCTGTTCTGGAGAGGTAAAAAGAGAGTCAGGTAGGAGACAAGGTGACAAGGACAAGGAGATAGAAGACTCTTTCCAGCAGAGGAAGAAGAAAATGGAGGCAGACAGGGGCAGGAATTCCCCCAAAAAGGCGAATGATGTCAAAGAGACTATAAGAGAAAACTGAAAGTGAAATACTTGGGAAGTATAAGGGCCTGTTGCAAACATCACAAATCTGTGCAAGTTTTTGCTAGTGGGGACTGCTGTTAAAGAACTGACAGTCCTGAAGTCAAAGCAGAATCAGAGAATGGAAAAATGAATTGCCTGCCAGACAGAATAAGGAAGGTGGATATAAGGTGAAAAAGAAAAAGGATTCTGATGGAAACAAAGAAAAATCTACTAATTGCTATTATCAAGGACAAATATTCCCATTGAAATGGCTCGAGCATGACTGATCTAGATGTTAAAAGGAGCAGAGGCCCCGAATTAACATATTAGTCAAATTAATTTTGGGAAAGGACTGCAAGAAATTAGTACCACTGCAACAACATAAAAATGCTGTATAGATTCCAAGAATTTAAATCTGTGGTTCTTCCTATTATAAATACT
>RSEF01000002.1:87372015-87392238 GCA_003993805.1 Himantopus leucocephalus
TTTGTTTTTTTTTGTTTGGTTTTTTTTTTGTTTGTTTTGTTTTTTTTTTTCCCATGGAGGAAAATCTATCTATTTCAGAATTTGTTGCTGAAATTGTTTAACATCTTTTTCCAGAAAATGTGAAAATTTATCCACCAATAATCTCCCTGATAGTATACCTCAGTATTGGAAATTGTCTTAGAAAAGATCTTGAAGGAAAGAGTGAGTAGGGACAAAGAGGGAAATGCAATTATCCCAATTACAAGCATGTTTTCAGTAAAGATAGATCATGACAGACCAATGTCTTTTCTTTCTTTTTTTCTTTTTTTTTCCCCCCCAATATCTCCATTTTCTCAGAGAAGGGATCTAATCCAGAGAATGCCACTGATCTAGATTTAGGTTAAACATCTGCTACATGACTCTTGTACAGTTATAAAGTGGGGTGTGGATGACAGAGATTGCTAATGAATTGTGAGGCAAGTAAAAAAACAGCAAAAAGAGAGTTTAACAGTTGTCGGAAAGGAGGGGGATTGTCTTTTGACAACACTGTTGGGACTGATCCTGTTTAATGGATGCAGTAGTGGCCACCAGGTAAGGAATAGGCATGCGTTCATTAAATGGGGAAACAAGAAAGCTGGAGAGTATTGTCCTATGGTGGAAGTGTAGGAATACCATGATATTGAACAACGAAAAGTCAGGCAGTGAGGGAGACAGAAAAAACTGCTGTAGTGTGGTCAGTTGTCCAAATGGAAGCAACAGAGGAGAAGGGAAATCTGGGTGCATGGTAAACCGGAGGAGGCATCTGAGCTTACAGCATGAAGCATGTGTGAGAAGAGCTAAAGTTCTAGGATACATTTAGCAAAGCCGAGAAGCGGAGAGACAGAAAGCTCTGTCATCTGATGGACATGTAAAATTATTGGAACTCCTCTTTGAGACATAGGCAGGACCTCCTCTGAAATAACATATAAAACTCAGGTTAACCTTTTCCCAGAAACAAAAAATTGATCTGAAGACAGCCTGTGGTTTACTAGATTAATTAATGGAGAAGAGTATCTAAAGAAGTGAGATTAAAAGTAGTTGGCTTGTTTAGTTTAGCGGAACAGACTCTGACAGGCAGGCTGGTTGTATAATAAATATAAAGATAAATTTCAGGAGAGGAAAATAGCCACAGAAATGCAAATTTTGACATGAGAATAAATTTAAAACACTTTTTATATTATTATTATTATTATTATTATTATTATCAAAAAGTTTATGCTCAAAAATAATCTTCCAAAACAGCATAATAAGAACAAAGAATCTTAATGGTTTTAAGATAGAAGGTGACAAGTTTATGGAAAAGATGGCATAACACAAGAGTTTCTGAAGTTTGAAAGAGAATCTCTGCCTATCTGATGTATTGATATCTGCAAAGAAATTTTAAAGGAGACTGTTCTTTGTATGTGCTATGTGTGGATAGTTGTAGTAATATGCTTCAGGAATGTTGCCTGTTGCCAAATGAGGTCATTTTCTTTCCTTGCATGCATAATTTGGTTTGGTTTTTCTTTTCTTTCCTAAAGTTTTTCTTAATTGAACACAGCGGCAGACCGAAGACTGGTATTCACTAGTGCTCTCAGTAGCATCGATTTATCAGGTGCCGTGTTATTGAGCCCTGCTCAAGGTTAGAGCGATGATCATACTTGAAATCAGGAAGAGGTTTTTTTCTTGCAGATCGAATCACAGGGAGCATTCCCCTTCTTTTTAGTTCTTTTGCCTTTTTTTGTATGATGCTGTGTGTTTTGCTTTTTTGATTAGTTCAAAATCCTCTTTAAATTATCATTCACTAATACAAGAACCTGAGCCTTGAAAGTTCTCAGCATCTTCCAGTCTTTTCTTGTGGCCATTATAGTTATGGACATTGACGAAAGGTCTTAAGAATATTAGAAGATTCTTCATAGGTTTCTGTGGACTACTGTTTTCTGTGAAACTTTCTGAAATTAATTATTTCATTGTGTGGCTCCTATGGTACTAGAGGGGGACTGATTACTGAGGCGGTTCTTTCTAACTCTGCTTAAAGTCTCAGGCAGGGCTTAGGTAGGTGCCAAAGTTTCAGGCAGGTCACAAATTTATTATAGTTCATGAGTCATGCTTGTACAACTGCACGGCTTTATTTTATAACTGCAAATGAACTGGTACTCTGATAAATGCTTCATTGATAACAGTGGGGAATCATTAGAAATATTTATTTTAATTGGCTTCTCAGTATCTTGTAAGAAAAGTTGGATGTTTAATACTCCAAAGTCTTCCAGTATTAGTTTTATGATATCATATGAATGTGAAATGCTTTTATTGTACAATGTGGATCACTTCTCTAGTACAAAGTATAACACTAGAGAAAAATAACCAAGTCACTGAAAAATTTGAGCAACAATTTCTAGAATAAATAGAGACTCTCACAAAAACGTGGTAGTGGTGTTTAAAATTGTTTCCTCTGTTCTATAGTCTTTAGGTATTTTTACCTGTGGTTTCGCATGTCAGTCTTTCAGCCCCTCCTTTTGTTACCCAGAGCAATCTAGACATTTATTCCATGCCATATATTGTTGTTTCCATTATCCTATCCTCACTTTTCTTACCTGATTCCATTGCCATCTTTTAATAGTTGGCTGTACTTCGTTATATTTATCCTTAATCTCGTGTCAGTCTGTGGTACACTGGTTTTACTGTTTCTGTTCATTTCTCACTTTATGGCTAAAGAAAACATTCATGTATGTCTTCCATAAGTATGGTATAGGTTTCTATTATGCAGATGGCAGATCTGCTTCCTGTCTAGGCTTGTTGAAGAACTACTTTTATTTGTCAGCATTATTTATTTAGGATATTGTACATGCATATAGGACAGCGACAAGCATTGTACTGCAATGTACAAGAGCATGAAATAGACTGCGCATTATAAATTGTGATCTCAGGCTAAAACTGAGGTTTAAAAAAACATTAAAAATTACATTTCTCTTTCCTTATTTTGATTTGCATTCTTTTACTCAGTTGAGGCTGTTTACCTCTGTGTTTATTAAAACTCAGTCTCAGATATGTACAAAAACCTGGTTTTGCAATGGCCAGAGGTACCTAATTTTAGCTACTGAAAAAAACATTAAAGTGGCTAGACTCA
This sequence comes from Himantopus leucocephalus, assembly GCA_003993805.1. Classification (NCBI taxonomy): domain Eukaryota; kingdom Metazoa; phylum Chordata; class Aves; order Charadriiformes; family Recurvirostridae; genus Himantopus; species Himantopus leucocephalus. The sequence continues at coordinate 87,375,140 of RSEF01000002.1, forward strand.
GTATGCACTCATTAATCTGTCAGCTCTAACACTGTACTCGTGTCTCTCTCCCTACATTTCCATGTCCTTTCCCAGTATTTCACTGCTAAAATTTCTCTTCTGCTGCTTTCGGATTCCTCCAACTCCTTTCTCTTCCTGCCGCTCTGTATATACTTATATAAGTCCATTGACTTATTTGACCCCTGCTTTGTTCCACCATCACCAACATAGTCCCAATATGTTTTGCTCTTCATAGAATCATAGAACGGTTTGAGCTGGAAGGGACCTTAAAGATCATCTAGTTCCACCCCCCCTGCCATGGGCAGGGACACCTTCTGCTAGACCAGGTTGCTTAAAGCCCCACATAAGCTCTCTGAATTAATCAGTTTTCAGTCTGCATCCAGCAGGAATCTAGTGCTTGCAACAAACATGTCTGAAAGCATTAAAATGGAAGGAACACTTCATTATTTTGCCACTCTTCAAGTAAAAAAACATCTAGCACTGTTGTTGTCACTGAAATTTTATAATTGACTCATCTGAAGTATGAGAGGCTGAAGAGTAATGTCGTTCTCCTTTAGGATGCATATTCTGTGGTATGTTAATATTGTGGGTCCTTGAGAACTCCAGCCTGTATGTAAGGAGGGGTAAAAGTTAATTATCCAGCAATCTAAAAAATATTTTTAGCAGAACTGAAGGATATGAAAGGGAATTTTATTTAATTCATTATAGCTTTCTTTAACAAGCAAGACCTTACCTCTAATGGATAGTCAGAGAGAATTCAACTGACAAAAGTTGACCACCATATAGTAATTTATATAACAAATAAATAAGTGTGTAACTAAGCAAAGATACAATAGAATACAGAAGATTAAAATATATTGCAAAATGTCATATTCTAAGTAAAATGTACATGAAAACTAAAGCATATAGCATGCATACAGTGAAAAACGGGACCTAATAAAACAATTTTACCTAATGATAATATAAAACAGGGAGTCAAATTGATGACATGATTAAATGAAAACTATGCCAGGTGGAGAAGAAAACAGATGAGACAGGAAATAAATGGTTCAACTTGCTTGGAATATGATACATAGGCAGAAGAATTGTGTATTTTATTTTTCAGCTTTTTCAATTTTCAGTTAAGTTTTTCAGTTTTCAAAACAAGTTGTTCAATCAATTCAGTTTGTCAAAGATAGTTTTCTGTACTTAAGCTTAATGGAGTTTACATGAACAAAACAAGAACCATGGTTATTTCCTTTAAATGTTGTATTCTATGTGTGTACGGCTGCGCACTCACTGTGCAATACATTATACAATACATGTATTGTATAGTGCTTTTATATATAAAGTTTGTCAATGACTCTGTAGTTTTCCTGGATAATTCCAGTATTTGAAAAGTAGAATGAATTAAAAATAAGCTCCATGTTTGGGAAGTGAGTAAATTTTCTCTTCCTTTTCCTTTTTAAATATAATCTTTGGCACGATTTCTGCTACCATTCAGCTGGGATTGCCAGAAATCACATGTATGTCACTGTGGATGCTCATCTACCAGCTTGCATAAGATAGCTGTATAAATGAGAATAGCAACCTTGCCATTCAGCCTAGCAATCTGAAGCCTTTCATTCTGTATATGTTTGCCTAGTCCCTGTCTAATACATCCTAATTAAAAATATGCAAAAGCCACTGTGAAACTTGTGACTCCTGCTTGCCTGCTGTGTCTACGTCACCTCTTGCTTTTGCATTTCACAATACTCTTCCCTAGAGCACTTCAGGATAGGGCCCATTTTAAAAATTTAAACAATATTTTCTTCTGTTCTCCTCTTTCCAAAGAGGGAAAAGGGCTCCTGAAGTAGGAGAAAGACAGAAGGAAGAATTAATAGCACAGATAAAAATAGGTGGAAAATAAAGTTAAAAAAATCAGAGTGAGGAAATGTGGAAAAAAGTGTGGCTAACCACTGTGCACGACTGGTTGTAAATAACCTGCAAGCAGTTTAGAAAGAATCTGTTATCTTATGCAGGTGGTGTCCAATCGTCTCATGCGACAGGAGAGGCTAACCTGTTGAAATATGGAACGTCCTTTCAGACAAAATTACAAATGACAAGCTAGTCTCTGTCTTTTCCATGAAAGATTTTTTGTTGGACCTTGAAGCCAGAATCCTCGCCATCACCTTGATATACACTCCGCGGTGAGGAGGACAGAGGGGAACGGAGGAGGAGGGAGCTGAGGCTGACAAGCAGATGAACAGGCGAGAGCGATGTGGGAGTGATGGAATGAAAATGACCGGAAGCCCAGTTCTCTCCAGGGCATTTGGGCAACACACATGCCCTTCCCTCCCTCCCCACACCCCGACACCCAACAGCTGCCCCTGGCCAAACAAAAACATGCGTTGTGCATTTCAGGGGCCAGACTGGGTGGCTCTTCTCTGAAGCAAGGAGGGCACAGCATATGTTTTGTCATCTCAATAGCGGTACCACATTAAATCCTTAATGGCTTTCTTTTTAAAGGTTCAGAATAATCACTTGGCGTGTGACCAGTGCTAGTGCTCACAGCCAAAAGTTTTATAACTGTTAGTGTATGTATCTGGGTTTGTTGAACTGATTTTTTGGCTCCTGGTTTCTCTCATAAGCAATGGAGAGTTATTCAGGTACCTGAATGCCATTTTAGCACAGGGTATCGTGTTTAGCTTCCACTAGCTGCCACTCCAGAAGAAAAATAGGTCTTGTGCTTATCGCTGTCTGTGTCGTATACATTTCTCAGATACCTCTGTGCACAGAAAAGGGGCTAGATCACTATGTTTAAGCACCTAAATAGCCCCTCATTACCTATGTCTAGAATAGGCCAAGATAATTTGTCAAATCCCATGATCCTTTGTCAAAAAAATGTGGATTTATTTGATGTTATTTTGGCTTATTTCAAGAATCAGAGTTCTGAAACCTGCTATGAGCAGGTTTCTCCTACCAAAATGTTTGGTACTACAGTTGCTTCACAAAACCATATATATATACCCAAGTATACCTACTTCATCCTGAAGTGACATCCAGCATGGTTAATCTATTGTGAAATAAGGAAGACCAATATCATTTACAGGTCATGTAAAGGTCAGGCTCAGCAGTTCCTTCCATAATGAATATGCTGAGCTAGGTTTACTGATCCAGTGGGATACCTCTGCAATGCCCTGCTGGTGCAAAATAGTCTGCTGCAACTGGTATATCTGCAAATAAGCTGGAATGGGAAATCCTCAGCTTGCCCAGTAGTAGGACTGCAGGCTGTTTTTCCACTTTCCTGTTGTAGCATTAATTTAAGAATACTTTAGGGTTTATGGAATTAAACAAACCTTTTGGCTGTCTCCTCTAGGGCACTGTCCCTTATGCCTCTGTCTCATGGTGCAGTGTGAGGCTGGAAGTGGAGACCTGTCACCTCAGCTTCCTTCCTCTGCTGAGTAAGTCCCAAGTGATGCAGAGCATGTGTCCATAGATTTTTTGACTGTTCAGGGCATGCTATTCAAAGCAAGCCGGTCCTCTGATCCAGCTAAAGACACAAGATGAGCAATGTTGCTTACAATTTTCTTCTGCTGCCAGCTTTCATTTCTTAATGAGGTTTTCATTTTCCAAAGAGTTTGATTTGCTTTCTCACTAAGATATTTTCATGTTCAGAAAAGGAAGCTTTTCCCTTCAAGAGTTGTATTTTTTTTGTGAATCTCTCTGCTTCTTTATTCTATAGATACTGCCAAATTTGCTTTTCAAGACGTTGATCAGTGAAATATTTCAACAGAATTTTGTCATGTCAGCACTTGCTTACTGATATTTCATAGTTTCTTCATTTAGAATGTTGCAATCTAATCAGTGTGTTTGCTGTGCAGAAGTAATAAAAATGTCTGTCTTTTCAACTTTATTCTTGGAAGTACTGACTCAAAGTTGTTACCTTTTCCAAGTCTTAATGCTTAGTTGAGTCCAACCAGTTTCAAGGGATTATCAGAGAAGAAGAATACGCATCTGATGGAATTACTAGTTGGCAGTGAGGGACAGACGGGAACAAATCTATAAGCAATACATATCCATTTATATTGTGAAATGAGAAATATCTATGAAAGGGGGTTGCTAATCTCATTATATTTGTTCGGCTCAAAAAATGCAATGAGGCGATTTACTGTGAAATCAGGCTCATGCTCTGCAGATCATAGGATTTCAGTTTCTGAAGCTTATTAATGCTAATGCAACATTTTTCATTTACTTAGTGGGCTTTCAATGAACCCAGAAGCATCAGTTCAACAAATCACTCCAGCACATGCTTCATTCTGATCACACCCAAGGCTTCCCCCACGTGGTAGGGCTATGTGGAGAATAAGCCCACGCCTCTGTGATTAGCTACTTGAGAGTTAAGATATATTCAGTTGGTCTCCATTTCTGGTCACCTAGCAAAGCTGCTTTTCCTTTGGGAGCTACACAAATATGGGTTCTCCTCAATGCCGGGCAGAAAATGTGCAGAGGTTGTTAATGCAGCTCAGAGACATTATTTGCACCCTGGGAAGTTTTCACCGGAGATGTAGTATACAGCAGCTCGTCTTTTAGCTTCAGTCCTTTCCTATCCTGTTGTAATTCTTGCAGACTGGCTAAAGCCTGACACAGCTGCAATTTGGTTGTGAGACTCTGTGGTTTCACAGAGAATGAAACATAAATAGAGTTGCTGTTTCTTCCCTTCCACATACCCCTGCCAAGTTTCACCAGCTTTAGCTTTACTTTGCCAAAAAAAAAAAAAAAAAGGGAAGAACTTAATCTTCTGTTTGTAAAATAGAGCTAAATACAGCATTGGCAAAAAGACTTGAAAATATGTACTTCTTAAAAGACCTTTTCTTCCGTTAGGCGACACTTGAGCCATTTAAAACACACTTTTGACGCAGCACCTAATGATAAGCGGGCCACAGGACATGGCTGAAAAGCCCCCTGCTCATTACTGCATCTGCTAGTTCAGAAGAATACTGCACATAAAAGGACAATGGGTATTGGAAGGTTTGGTGCAAACCTAAACGGCTGTTAAAGAAATTGTTTAATTTCAAAATATTTTTGTAAAGATCCCACGCAGGAATACTGCATGAATCAAACACTTAAAGGGGAAAACTCTTTAACATGGTAGCACAAAGAGTGCTCACAGGGTAAAACAAACAAACAAACTTCTTCAGAGACTTTTGTTCTATGTCAGTTTGTCACTAACTAGTTACTAGAATTAGGTATGCTCAGAAGATAATCTTCGCAGAGAGTTTTTTTGAGTTCTGAGTATGACAATATATTATGGAACAATACTTTAGATACTAGATATTAAAATAATAGTACAGGTAGAGAAAAAGGGGCATGGCTGACAGAATGTGATTGCTAGCTGACAAGCTCCTATGGACCTTGATGTAAAGTTGATTCAATTGTGTTTCAGAAATAACAGTTAAAGAACAAGCTAATTTTCCTCTTCCATTTGCTAATCACTAAGGTTGTGATTAACATAATTTCCTCAGCATTCCTTTGAATGCTTTTTTTTGTTGTTATTTGGAAATATTCAATATTATAATTTTAAAATGGACTGTTTTTTCATACTTTTGTCTAATTCTGTATTTCTGTTTCCTGCATTGACACCTAACTCTTTTTTTATAATTTTCTTGTGGTGTTACATAAGTGAAAATTTACTTTTCAGAGTAAGTTGAGATACACAGTGAAAAACAGTACTTGGAGGCATTCCTAAGAAAATAATAATTTGCTAAATGTTTGTAAAAAATGAACATAGTGTGATGTGAAAGGAGTCAAAGTTATCATCAAAAAAGATGCTCCAAAGAACATTAAAAAAATGGGAATTAGACAGTTATCTCCTCCTGGCCTTACTACAGGGATATAAAATGAAATTTTGAAAAGTGTCATCTCCAGAGATGAAAAAGAAAATCTGATATTCCAGACATCTTTGCTAATTTTAAAGGTGCAGGCTCTTCTCCATTGCCTGGAACTTTTCCTGAAAACCCATGCTCCTGATCTTCGTCAAAATCATAATACTACTATCCATGCTACTTATTTTATGCCTAGCACGTTACAGGGATGTAATTAGTGCCTTTCATTAGCCTCATTCCTTGTGATTATAAATCTGAAATTAATTCTATTTTATTCACTTTGGACAAGTACAACATAATTGTGATCCTGCACATTACTTTTAATCTGTTACTGTAATTCCTTTGAGATATCACCCTTATTTGTTCTGCATACATATACAAAAAGGAGAAGGACTTTGTTAGTTGAGACAAAAAGAAGATGGAAAGGACTTGTAACGGAAGTGTTAATGCCCAAGAACACACAGACCTTTTGCTCTGGAACCAGTGATGCTGTTATACTCTAAAAAGGTCTTATTATGCAGGCAAATATGTTAGAATGAGTCTTTCTACAGTGTCACGTGAGAGTAGCCATTTGATTTAAGACCTCTTTCCTCAGAGATCCTCATGTTAATCTGAAACTCCAGAATGATGATCCAAGGCTAGAAATTCTACAGCTGGTTTTCAAAATGAACCAGGAATCTCATGGAGGAAGAAGGAATGTCAAAATCTGTGAAAGGCCTAAAGACCAAAGTTGATAAAGTTGAAAGTAGCAGTTAAGAGTACCACGCTTGCATTTGAATGAGTAATCATGTATGCATGTATTATTTGACTTGATTTTAAAATGCCTAGAATCATAAAAACTGTACTCAGTCTGATCCCTGAGGTTTCCTTTCTTGCTTCCAGAAGCAAAACAACACCCCTGCATTTCCAACAGAGAGGAGAAAAAGCAATTTCCCATCCAATGCATTTAAAGACGTGGGAATACAAAGACGAAAAAAAAGACACGTGGTTACTTTGGAGTAATCAGACAAAAAAGGAGTCATAGACAAAGGATCGCAGGAGCTCTACTCTCATGAAAAAAGAAAAACAACAATAGAAAACACATAAAAGAATCTCAGCTTCTATCAGCTAGAAAGGAACCTAAATTACAAGAAAAAAGTAAACAGTTTTTCTCATAGTTTCTCAAATGCAAGGCTTCCAGGATTCCCCAGTTAGCAGTAGATTATATATCAGTTCAAAATTTTTCATTTACCTCTTCATTTTTTGGGGGTTCATTTTTTCAATTGTAAAAATGTGGTTGGTTTTTTTTTTCTTATATCTGCATTCTTCATGCCCTTGTTTTGTAAACACACAAAGGATCTACCTAAGTGGAAATACTATTCACAGTTCTGCACTGAGTATGCCAGAGCACCTTTCCTTCTGTACCTATTTATCTGTCTTCTTTGTGTTTTATTGTTTTGTAAGGAGAATATGTTTTGTCACATTCATGAATTGCAGATCAGTTTCTCATGAACTGGCAGGACTGATAGCAGTAGTTTTGCTTCTCAGCAGTCTATAATTCCCCTTCTTTCTCATTGCTTGTCTTTTATGTTTCCCCCTTATCTGTTTCTTTCTCCCTATAGATGGGCAAAGCTGCCTTGAATACTAGATGACAATTACATTCTGCAGATGATTTCTGTAAATTGGTCTACCTTTCAAGCACTTACAAGCAAAATTATTTTAGCTGAGAGGACTTAAGAAAAGGAAAAAGAAATGTAAGCATTGTTTACAGGCTCCAGATTAGAAAGTGTCAATACTATTTACATATGTTATATGATGTTCATTGGCTTTATTCCGTAAAAGTATTTTTTAACATTCCTATTATTTCAAAGCATATTTTTCTATCTAGTGCTTTTTTTTTTAAATCTAGTTGTCCCTTGCATATTTGATATACATTTAGCTATCTTATTATTCTTCATTTTTAACCACAATATAATGTATGACAAGAAGATTTTTAGAAATGGTCAATTTCACTTAGTCATTGATAAATTTGAGAAAGATTATACAAAAGTGAGCATTTTGGGAAATCTCATTATTCACAATGCTACTGTGTATTTCAACCTAAAGAGCCAAAAAGTTGTTGTATTACGAACTAATACAATCGTCACTTTACAGATCATGGAATCATAGAATCATGGAATCATTTGGGTTGGAAGGGACTCCTAAAAATCATCTAGTTCAAATACCCTGCCATGTCCAGGGATATCTTCTGTTAGATCAGGTTGCTCAAAGCCCCATCTACCCTGACCTTGAACACTTCCAGTGATGGGGCACCCACAGCTTTTCTGGGCAACCTGTTCCAATGTCTCATCATGCTTATTGTAAAGAAATTTTTCCTTATGTCCAATCTAAATCTACCCTCTTTCAGTTTAAAAACATTGCCCCGTGTCCCATCACTTCAGGCCTTCATAAAAAGTCTCTCTACATATTTCTTATAAGCCCCTTTAATATACTAAAAAGCTGCAATAAGATCTTCCCTGGAGCCTTCTCTTCTCCAGGATGAATGACCTCAACCTTTCTCTCAACCTTTATTCATAGGAGAGTTGTTCCATCCCTCTGATAATTTTCATGGCTTCCTCTGGACCAACTCTAACAGGTCAATGTCTTTGCCCTACTGAAGAACCCAGAACTGGATGTAGTACTCCAGGCGTGGTGTCATGAGAGCAGAGTAGAGGGGGAGAATTACCTTCCTTGACCTGTTGGCCACCTTCTTTTGATGCGGCTCAGGATATGTTTGGCTTTCTGGGCTGCAAGCGCACATTGACAGCTCATGTCTAATTTTTCATCTACCAGTATCCTAAAATCCTACTCCACAGGGCTGCCCAGGACTGTATTGATGTTGGGAATTGCCCTGACTCAGGTGCAGGAGCTTGCACTTGGACTTGTTGAACTTCATGAGTTCGTATGGACCCACTTCTCACGCCTGTCAAGGGCCCTCTGGATGGCATGCTTTCCCTCAAGCACATCAGCTGCACCACTAAGCTTGGTGTCAGCTGCAAACTTGCTGAAAGCGTAGTCAATCCCACTATCTATGTCACCGATGAAGATATTTAATAGTATTGGTCCCAGTATGGATCCTTGAGGGGTACCACTGATTACAGGTTTCCACTTGGACATTGAGACAACGACTGTGACTCTTTGGGTTTGGCCATCCAGCCAATTCCTTATCCATCTAACAGTCCATCCACCAAACCCATATCTCTCCAATTTCACAAGAAGAATGTTGTGGGGGCCCATATCAAAGGCGTTACAGAAGTCCAGGTAAATGACATCCGTAGCTCTTCCCTTGTCCGCTGATGCAGTCACTCCATCATAGAAGGCCACTAGATTAGTCAGCTAATTCCCTTAGGCCCCTAGGATGCATCTCATCAGGTCACATGGACTTACGTATGTTCAGGTTTGTCAGGTGGTCTTGTCTTCTTGTACAATGAGAGGGACTTGATTCCCCCAGTCCCTGCCTTGATGTTCAAGAGCTTGAGAGATGTGGAAAGAGAGATTACCACTGAGAACTCAGGCAAAAAAATTGTTGAGTACCCCAATCTTCTCCATTTTTGTTGCCACCAGTACTCCTGTTCTATTTATCAGGGTGGGTACATTTTCTTTAATCTTCCTTTTCTGGCCAATGTACGTGTAGAGGTCCTTCTTATTATTTTTTGCATCCCTTCCAAATTCTTCTCCAACTGTGCCATATCTTCCCCAATCCCATCCCTACACATCTGGGCTGTGTCCCTATATTCTTTTTAGGAAACAAGTTCGATTGCACTGCCTGTGCATTTCCTTCTTATACTTTAGTTTGGCCAGGAGGTCCTTACTCATCCATGCTGATCTCATGTCTTCCTTTCCTGAGTTCTTACACATGGGAATCAAGAGGTCTTGTGCTCTGAGAAATATATCCTCAAAAATCTCCTGTCTCTGTTCAGCTCCTTTACCCCTGAGGACAGTTTCCCAGGGGGTCCCATCCACTAACTCCTTAAACAACTGAAAGTTTGCTTTCCTAAAATTCAGGGTCCTGACTCTACTCTTCAGCTGTCCCATATCCTTCAAGATTGTGATTTCCATCAGGGCATGATCAGTGCAGCCCAGGCTGACACCAGACTTGACCTCTTTAATTAGTTTATCAATATTCAGATATGTTTGTTTCTTACAATGCCAATCATGAGACAATTATAAGAAAACAAACTTTTAGAAGCTCTGAGCAACTTAAATAAGCGTGTATTCAGAAGATTTTGCCAATAACGGTAGTCAACTAACATAACAGTATATAAATATTAGAAGAATTAATGTTTGGCATTGAAATTTTAAATCGGCTAAAGTGCTAGGGCACACTTTATTTCTAAAGCCATGAAGTAACTTTCTTTAAGATCTGAGACTGATTAAAAAGTTGTCCAATATGTACTAACTTGTTTGGAGAAAATGAAATGAGATGACTTAAAATGAACAACATCGCTGTTCTATAGTTTAAAATTATCTTTTAAATTTTCCAGTATTTTCCCTAGCTCAGGCTTTTTTTCATGGTGTTGACTGAATTTGACAGATAGTGTGAGCTGACTAAGTGTCATTCATGAAATTGACAAACTCCTCAAACTGAAAGATGTTAAAAAAAAAGCTGATTATGTTGGGAATAATAAAGCCTGATGGCCTCCAGGATTTTTACACTACATTTCAGGAAATTTCTCTAAATTAGATCAAGATACTTTAATTCAAATGTTGCAAAGCTATAACTGATGTATTTTTTAAGTGAAGAGAGAGACAGAGAGAGGAAGAGATATATGAGATAAAATTATTATTTTCAGTTATTTTTGTTGTTGTATATTTATTTAGTCATCTTAAGTGAACTTAAGTGTCATCTTTCATAATGACAAATTTTGTAAAGGCTTCAATTGAAATTAATCAAATAGGATAACACCAATGAAAGGCTGCAGTACTAACATTTCATCATACTAAATGCAAGGCAACTGATTTCATTGTTTAAAGTTGCAATACCTTAAAATTCTGTGATACAAGTTTGATAAGATATCTGGAGTACTGGCATGACAGTCAGATGCTGTTACAGTCCCAAAAATCTTCAAGAGGTGGGTAAATTTTGTTAATTTTAGTGGAAATTAAAGATGCTCAGCATTTTGGACTATGTGCATGTACTGCGTATCTCTGCTACAGAAGAGGAACCAGAGTGTATTCTTACACCTAGAAAAAATGAGTGAGGAGGCAATTAGCAATTGTTTGAATTGTACCTGCATCACTGAAGAAGGAGATAGGTAAATTTAAAAAAGGAACAAGAAAGCACCAAAAAAATCTTTCTACTACAACTACCTTGCTACTTGAAACAGCAAAAATACCTGCAACCAAACACATAGATAATATAGGTAAAATATTGAAAGGGTATAATAAAATAGGAAATTCCCAATTTCTCAGTATAAAGAGATGATCTATTTTGCTCTATCAGTCCTCTAAGTAAAACACTTGATGACCTGACAGCAAAATGGGAAACGATATTCAGCTGAGGATTTTTCCTAGTAACACTTTGCTCTCATGCCATTTTCTTCTTCCTGTAGCGCTTCCCAGCCTTGATGGAGTTGTGCCTGTGAGCATGACAACAGCTTGGATGCTGTATGTGGCCCACTGCCTGGAAAGGCTCTGCTGGCACCACTGTTGCTGCAGATACATGCATTCCTCGTGCTTGCATGACTTGCCTGTGACCTGTGGCTTTTTCAACTGACCTAGACAGGTAGGCATCTTTTATCTTTTTATTTCCTTCTTTTTTTTCTCCCTTTTTTTGTCATAAAGGAATTTGCACATAATCATGTGGAGCAGTTCCCAACCACCTGTGTTGTCCCTACTAAGAGGTTACGCAGGGCAGAAGAATTTCTGCAAATTCTCTGAACTAAAGCTATGCAGAAAGAATTTACCAAACTTTTTTTTTTTTAGGCAAAAAAAAAAATGCATTAACAGTAGTTTCCATGAACTCATATTGACTGAAGTGCCCTGTGGGGGTGAAATATGTAGGAAAGTTTCTCAGATTTAGTTTTAGGAGATTTTTGGCTTTAGGTTTTATTCATTATTTTATGATATGTATTAGATACTCTTAGTGTTGTCCTGGCTTGGTAAAACAGTTGCAGTAGCTTAATGATGATTGAGACACTGTTTCTGGATCTTTAAATTAGAAAGAGGTATCAAATGGTTAAAACACATGTAAAATAAAAATTAAATTATAACATTACATCAGAAGTTTTCATAGCTGGATTTGATTTAATAGAACAGAAATCAGATGTTTCAGTCTAGTCCATTCTGTCCAAAACCTGAAAATCAAGGGAAGCATATATGTAGATTTAAAGATGCAATTTGCAAATAATAATTTTGAACTGGAGCAGTATTTTGGAGGGTTTTCTAAGGGTTCCATATCGTTTCTGAAACAGGTTGATGACTTTAATTTTGTATTTACCTTCTATAAATTTTATTTGTCAAAAGATTAATTAAAGCACACTTAAGGTAATAAATGGACTTCTGCTTTCTCCTGTACACCCATCCACCATTTTTTCACCTAGTCAGTCACTACTATGAAGTGCTTTTGCACTTTTCACAGCCATTGCTCATATACACTGTCCCAAATAATTTATTAACATTGAATGACTTTTCCACCTTGCTGCTCAGCTTCTTTTCAAGATCATTAATGACTACATTAAGAATCATGGAGCCAAGTGCAAATCTCTGAGGGATTCTTCTGATAATCTCCCTCCCCTGTGAAAACTAACTATTTCTACCTCTTGTTTTCTGTCTCCTAATGGGTAATTTATTTATCCATCTTAGTCTTTTCCACAGACATCTTCATCTCTTTTAGAATCTTTGGTAGAAGACATTGTTCAACGCCTTTTCAAAGTCAAGGCGCGCTTATACCAGCCTGCTTGCTCCAGTCTGGAGGCTTGCTGACTGCTTCAGAGAACTATATATTTGTGAAAAGTGCTATTTCTTCACAAAAGCCATGTTGCCCTTCCCTAATCGTTCATATTTATGAATCACAATGGTTCATATTTATTCAGGTGCACATTAATTCTATTTTTCAGGCAGTTTCAACTAATTAACCTGCTGGACACGTTGAGCTGCTGGTCAGTCCCTGGATTCCCCTACAGCCTTCTGAAATAATTGGTGTCGCGTGTGTCAGTCCTCTGCCTCCACCCTTTCTCTGAGAGAGGTTTGTGATTTACTTGTTTCATCTTCAAGTCTCCCTAGAGCCCAAAGGTAAATATCAATCAGTCTTGCAAATTTTTTACTCTTTAATTTTACCTAATCCTTCAATAACTTCTGCTGACAGTTGGGCATATCCTTTAATGTGTCTACAGCAAAAAAAAAAAAGGTTCAGCTCAGAAATCTCCCTGAACTTATCCATGTTAAGCAGGGTTGTAAACAAGTAATTTTTCTTCCCTGCTATGGCCTCCTTTCCTCTGCGTGCTCTTTTCATGCCTTGATTCATTTCCTCGTGCTACAAACTCCCTAGAAGGCTTCTTCCTTGTGTCTTTGAAAATGGATTTATTCTTTGTTTTTGTGATATCTGCAGATAGTTTCTCAAACTATTTTTTTTGGTGCTTCCATTTTGTATTTTTACATATAACTGATCTCTTAGTGATTTTTATTCCTTCTATTATCTAAATTTCAACATAATTTAAGGTTTTCAAAGAATTTCCATTTCTAATTATACCCCCTAGCCTGTTGGGTTTTCTCACGTCTTTGCTAATAGGTTGTGAACCTTAACTTCGAGAAGCCATATGGTGGTATTAGATAGTCACTGTGCCACTGGGAATGATTAATCTCTTTAACCTTTTTCTAACAACTTTTCTCATTTATAAGTGACTTCTTTTTTAAAAATCAATCAGCAGTAGACCTTTTGATTTAGTAGCTTCGGGATTTTGAAATCTAAGTGTCTTTTGGTTATTCACTATGTAGTGACTTCTAATGGTATCACTTGAACAGTTTCCTTCATGTTGGTCTGGGCCAAACCTAAAAACTACAATTGACAGTGTCTAGATATTTAATCTCGGAATCATATGCAGATGTGATGTTCACCTGGACCACCAGCAAAAACCTCATTCTCTAGCTTCTTGCATTTCCTTTTGGGTTCCAAACTCTCCTTTAGTATTGTGGAGCCACTGTCAACATCTTTGTCAGGTGAAGTAATAGCGTTTTTTTTTTTTTCTAATATGGTCCTGGAATATTTTACCAGATGGATTTTTGTACTCAGTATGGAGAATGCAGAGTTTGACCTCTTTGATTTTGTGCAACTTTGCAAAGTACAAATACAAGAAAAATATGCAATAATAAACCAGGTAGTCCTGTGACTGCGGTTTCCTCTTCTGTGCGCATTAGTGCATGATAATTTGTAGCCAGTTTTTGGCCGGTATTCTACTGTGTGTGTGTCTCTTGGTATTTTAGAACCACTCATCTCTCTTAGCGCACTGTCTGTGTGGACGTTTCCAATATTCTAGTCTCTCACATCTCCAAATCATACACCAATGCAAAAAATAAGACACAAAAGAAATATAATATACAGGAAAGTTTGTAGCATGACAAATTTATGAGAAACAACTCAAATCATTTCTATTAATGTGGTAAGTAGGTATGTTGCAAGATATCCCACTTTCCTGACCACATAAATCTTTGCAGTAGTTTTCCTGGTCTGTGTTCATGTAAGAGTTATACTGGTTTAATTGATATTAAACTCTCTCAAGTCAGTGTCAGAGCAATATAGAATTGAACTGAGGTTAATGTTTTAAACATAGCTTAGTAACCCCTTGAATCCTTTCAAGACAAGAGACAAAATCCCCAAAGAAGGAAAATTGTGGAAGATTCTTGCTAAGGCTTGGACAGGTGTAGTCCAGTAAGTAAAAGTAATAAAGACCAGTAAGTCCAGTAATAAAAGTTCTTTAAAAGTGTGAAATATCATGCGTAAAAATAGTTTTATTTCCAAGGTGTATAACATAAAGCATTATATTTATTTGTATTATATGTTGAAAGAGTTCTAGAATGAAAAGCAAACTGCTGGGCACATCCATGATAAATATGTGTTATTTGTAAATCCTGTATTTATATTGATGTAATACCCTGAGAGTCCTAATTTAGTAAAGCTCTCTATCCTCTTCCCCCAACTAACATCTTGAGGGCTGTAGTCCTCCAGGTAGATCATCCATACAGGAAAAAGATGAGGCTGACTTTCACGCTGGATGCCTCTACTACCTTGACTACCCCTTCAGCCCGAAGCACCCCCCTACACGTGAAAACCCTAGCGCATTGTGGGGCCAGAGGGGCCAGCCCTCTGCTCTTGGTCGGCTGTGCAACACAGCTGCCACCTCGCTTAGCTGGGAGTAAGGTGTTTGTCTCATTAACAGCCCGAGAGGTTATTCATCAGAGAAGAGTCTGCTTCACATTTGCTGATTTCATATGCGAACATTCTCCGTTCTGGTGGGATATGGTAGATTAGTTAAATGGTTGCTGCAGTGTAGGTGTCTGTCATTGGAGAAGACAGTGAGACCTGGGTGAGGAAGTGGCTATAGGTTTTTAAAACATTCAGCAAAGCTCTTGGGTGTCAGAGTAACTTTGCATCTAGCAACCCTATTCAGTAACTAGGCCAGTCACAGACTTCTTTATTGGAAATTGGAAGTTCTAAAATTGAGCAACTCATGATTTCAGTGATTTTGAAGATTTTGAAGTTGGGGTGATGGGATTGTCATTGTGTTGCTCCTTCACTAAGGCGGAGTCACAAGGTTATCTTCCAAACCGTTCCCTAATTGTTATGTTATGCTAAACCTAAAACCTAATCACTGTGCAGTGCTTTTTTGGGGGACAATAAATGTAGACAATCACACCTATCTTCGAGAATGAGGATTCAGATGACTACAGGCAGCTATTAAAATCTAGCTTAGTGAAGCTGTTGTAGTTGTAGATTAACTTGTCTTTCAACTCTCTTGTCTATGCAGTTTACACGAGATCTAACCAAACACCACTGGTCAAAAACCTTTTAATGTTAGCCAGGAAAAGATTAAAAGGTATTGTTCTATCTACCACTTTTCTACAACTATGAAATTGTTCAACACCTCCTGAACACCAAATTGATTTAATAGGAACACTTAAAAAAACCCAAACCAAAAAACCCCTCCCAAACTGAAGACAGCTATCCATGAAAAAATAATTGGAGTATTACTTGTCCCAAACAAGCACAATCCAACGACATGGAAGTGTCAGAGGTAAAAACATTGCCAGAATTTAAGAAAGAGCTGTAGAAGCACAACTGCATCTTGTCTGCTACACTGCTCTGCTTAAGTTCCCACTGAACCAGAACAAGAGGAAATTATCAAGCATCCAGAGGGAAGATAATGAAATGGGGTCATGTTGCTATTGGTTAATGTGTGCATCATATATATAGTCATCCTGTCGCCACCTCCTTTTCTAAACTGTTGCTTCAGAGAGGATCATCGGCGTTGCAAGAGATACTGTCTTTGTGCAGGGATGAGCTTCTGTCTGTGTCATGATAAATGCCATTTATGTCTGTCACCAGAATTTATAAACTGAGTCACAGTTACTGTGAATTCAGTCCACAATAAATTTAAGCAGATCTCCAATTAAGTTGAAAATATGATAATGGGTCCTTGTACCCAGATTCTACCTGTTTCTTTAAAACAGAAATAATAAATCTTAGCATCAGTTAGTCTGTATGGTTGGAGTACACTAAAATTGTCATTTCTAGTTCTGAAAATAAGCAAAGATATTGCAAATTTGAAGTTTATTTCGGTTATGATCACTATATTGGAGTTGGTAAGTCTGAGTTTATGATTTGAAGTAAGAACAAGTGTTGAAAAAAAAGGAACTTAGAACATTATGAGCAGGTTAGTTTACTCGAAATCCAATAGTCTATTAATGTATATCGGGGTCTAAACATTCATTATAATGACAGAACTCTCCTTGTTTCCTCCAGTACTTTGTGACTTGTACAGTTCTGTACTTCACATCTTTCTGTTTTCACAGTATCCATGCTCTAGTACCTTTCTAAAAGCTGGGCCATGACTTTATTAAACACAGAATGATATAAGATATAACCATTTGAAGCGTTTTTTAGTTGAAATGATTCTGCTGTTACTTTACGCTTTCTTAAATAAATCTGTGTTCCAAGTGCCCTACTTGATTTTTACAGGTATTTTGAAAGCATTCCGATGATCTGTCGTGGTTTAGGCCAAATTGGCCACTGGGGATGTCGGG
>RSEF01000002.1:87392338-87410984 GCA_003993805.1 Himantopus leucocephalus
GTCCCTTCCAACCTCAACAATTCTATGATTCTGTGATTCTACATGGCACTCAGTCTCCTGGCTTGATTACGGTCATAATCTACATGGACCGTTATGAGACTTCATGCACCTGCCACACATTACAGCAATGCAGATACATCTGTTGAAGTAGCACATCTTTTGAGTCTTACAACTAATGAGCTACAAAATGTGAAGATGGAGAAATATAAAAGGTCAGAATATTCAGAGTATTTTCTCCACAATTAATAGCCCCTGATAATCCAACTGAGTTTAAACCTGCATTTATACCATAAACAAGTAGAAGCCTTAGGACAGAGATATATTTTCATCATTAGTTACCATCAAAATAATTTTAAGAGTAATGCAAATTGGGCAGCTTAACATGACTGGCAGTTCTTCAACCTTCTTCTTTGCCCAAGAGAATATCTCTAAATGGCATATTGAATCAAGCAGTCCATGGAAGAACCCGGCTGATATTAATACTTAAGAAATAAAATTTACTCATACTGAGTCCACTGTCTTGAGAACTGTTCTGTTGTATCAACCACTGAATTTTGTCATACTAAATGGACTACTAATTCCCATAAATGCAATCAAAAGTGGAAATTAGGATATGCTTGACATGTATTAAATGCTTTCTGTAGCCACACACACATATCCTCATCCACAAAACATAATGGTCTACTTTGAATGATATTTCCATTCATGCAGTCTTTTGCCAACAGTCAACATAAAGATCATCCAATTTCAGAATAGACACTTAACTGTGGAGCTCATGAGGCTTAATAATAGCACAGAACAAAAACTTCGGTGAAAGCAGTTCTGACCAAGGACTATTCTTTTAACTCTCTTTACAGATACACTTGTATCTAAGGACTGTCTTTCATTTTAAACTTAGGAAAGGAAAAGATCATGTCAGAACACAGGTTAATATTTGACACTGTAATGGTTTTGAATAAATACATGGCAGCTAAAATAAAATTCTGAGGTTGGTGCAATGTTTTCATCTGAGCAGTGCTTTAGGTGTCCATGTCTTATGTCACCAGTTTCCATGTTGCTTTAAAAATAGGTGTGGAAAGTTATCAATAGAGTAATTTATTTCAGAAATTGCACAGTCAATGCATAATGCTCCCACTCTAATTTCATACCTGATGGTCATTCCTGCCCCCTCTTCTCCATGGCATTTTCCTTCTGAAGCCTTTTCACAGAGTTTGGCTTGCAATCAGTAAAGCAAATTAATTTGACAGTGTATTCTCTCTGCTTTTAAAAACATCACACAACAATGAAGAACTTCCATGTATGAAAAATAGGCAATTTAGCCACATCTGTCATTTTACTCTCCACTTCAGATGGAAAGAAGAAAAAAAAAGAAAAGTCTTTCAGAAAAGTTCATTTTGACCATCATAAAAATGTACTGATCGTGGTTGGATCCTAACACAGTAACAATAAAGTAAATCATAGAATCATAGAATTGTTGAGGTTGGAAGGGACCTTTAAGATCATCTAGTCCAACCATTAACCTAACCTGACAAAACTACATCTAAACCATATCCCCAAGTACCACGTCTACCCTTTTTTTAAACACCTCCAGGGATGGCGACTCCACCACCTCCCTGGGCAGCCTATTCCAATGTTGGATAACCCTTTCAGTGAAAAAATTTTTCCTAATATCCAACCTAAACCTCCCCTGGCTTAACTTGAACCCATTTCCTCTCGTCCTATCACTTGTCACTAGGGAGAAGAGGTCAGTTCCCATCTCTCTACAACCTCCTTTCAGGTAATTGTAGAGAGTGATAAGGTCAAATCAATTAGCAGTAATCATGCCTTGGATTAACCTCATTGGCTACGATACTGCCACTGTGCAAAGCTTGTTTGCCACTGTCACGAATGAAGGGCTGGGAGGAAAAGACTGAATCATCCACATGTTTTTACAGGCAGACTTTTGTTTAAGTGCTTGTTCCTCCTTTAAGGCTTGTTCTTTTTCTACCATGTGAATAAGGCCCAGGTCCAGTACTTTTATTTTACAGCTGTTTCAAGATAGCTGAAATTCCACATATATGGAGTATGAAATTTGAGAATCTGAGAGGTGGAGAATCAGGGAGATGATTTTCAACCTATGCTGCATTCTTCCTGCTGCAGGATAGGATTTGGATCTTGGAAGGAAAGTAGTTCAGGCAGAGATTTTTGACTTATAGTTGTCTACACTGCCTTTCAGCTGTCAGTTCAGCTCCCAGTCATTCACTTGCTGCAGTTTTTCACAGCTGGACATCATCTTTACTACCCTGAATAGCATAAAAGAATCAGCAACTTCTGTCATTTCGGTATTTCAGTATTGTTTCCTATTTTTCTGATTAGCTTTTACCCTTAAATGTACTTTCCCTATTTAGTTTTTTAAAAAACGTTTCATGAGGTACATGAGTGAAAGCACTCTGCAAATCCAAAGGAATGATAGTCAGATCTCCTTTATCTAAATGCATGTTAATCTTTTCAAAGAACTCCAGTAGGTTTGTGACATCTCGTATTTATCCATATGTCCTTTAATTCCAGTCTTTATTCATCCGTAGTCCCCCTGGAGCTCTTTTTTAAAAATTGGCATTGTTTTAACCGCTTTCCAGTCCTCTGACACTGAGTCAGTTTTCTACACACTACAGTTTGTAGTTTGGCTATTTCACACTCGAGTTCCCTCAGAACTCTGGGGCAGAAGCCATCTGTTCCTGGTGATTTGTTATCACTCATATCGTCTCCTTGATCCATAACCTTTTCTGCCAATACTTCAATTTTAGACAAAGCCTCTGACACATAGTCTGAAAAGAAGGGTCCCTGCTTCTGCTCTTCAAACTCCTCCACAGTTAATATGGATGGGGGGGTGCAATAAAAAAAAATATCAATGTTATAACCTTTGTCTATTTAGGACATTCTTTCAATATCTCAGTTGTTCTTTTATCTCTGCAGATTCTCTGGAAAGCTTCCTTTTTCTGTTGTATATGAAAAAATGCATAGTATCAGTTTTTGAATCTTTCCAAGTTGTTCTTCAGATGTTTTTGTGATCTGTCTTGCTGTGCTTTTACACTGTGCCTTTTGGAATTTATGATATTTTCTTGGACACAAATTAATTTTTTTGAAAAATACCTTCTTAATTTATTAACTTCCTTTACATTGCTGTTTAGCCATTTCTCCTTGTAATTTCTTGAATCTTTCTTGACAGGTGGTATGTTTTTGCTCTATGCATCCAATATGGTTTCCATGCTGCTTTCAAATATTTTTCTTTTTTGCCTGCTCCCGCTAGTTTCCTCATTTTCTTGTGGTTCCTCTTTTGAAAACTGTGTACAGCTCTGCTGGATTTCTCTTTTTGTTAACTTCATGAAGGAGTCATGATGTGTATCTAAAACTTCAGCTTTAGCATCATGCTTCAGTGTCACCTTTCTCCAATCTGTAACAAGGTAAGTTAAATCCTCTACTGATACTGTGCTTCATGTTCTCATTGCCTTTTTGACTTCCTCAGCATGTTATTGGCACTGCTACCAGGCTAGAAAGAAATGACACATATTCCTTTTCTATATATTTTTTGAGTGTGTCTGAGGTAGCAAAGGATAGAACTGAAAAATCAAGAATCAGGAGTCTTGGAATAGTCTGTTTAGTTCATCTGCATCTCTGCGTATGCTTCATGTTGTTTCTTCATGACACTTACATTTTCACAGGTGGACTTATTAATAAACAAATCATAAGCCAAATTCATGCCCCTTCTCTCCTTATACAGCAAATGTAAGCTCTCTCCTCCTGTCTCCTTATCCAGTCATATGCCCCCGCATCAACATCTATCCCTTTCCCTGTACCACACCCTTCCACATATGGTTCCTATTTTTCTGCCTCAGTCTCATTTTATTTCCAACTTTATTGCAGGTGTTGCACAACTATAAATTCAACATAAAGGAGCAGTCAGATGCTATGGTTGTAATTTGCTGTTGTTCAAACCAACGTGCATAGATGTAAATGATTAAATAAGCGCAAAGCCCTTGTGCTGAAATAAATCAGAACACTTAATAGTACTGAGACAATGAGTTCATATTTATCACTGCAATATTATACTGCAATATTACACTGTAGGTCATGTTGCACATTGCCTTCTATTTTTAATGCTCTTCTTCAGTGTTCAGAGACTTTCATATAATCTTTTTGTTAATGAAAACTAAGTAGCTATGAATATATGATCCTTTATAACGGCAAGCTATAATACGTAAAATAAAACAATTTATCACATGTATATCCCCCTCACATTTTTCCAAAACAAATACATGGTTCAAACTAAAGCAATCTGAATCTTTTCTTCTCCTCATTTATTTATATTTACTCCATACTGAGCAGACTTCCCAAACACTATTTCCAAATATGTCCTTTCAAGTTGATAGCACTGTACACAATATAAACCTTCAGTCTATAGTGCCTAGGCAAATATTAACTATCAACAAAAATGATACCCCATGCTCCAGATGCAAACCAGCTCCTGCTATAAATGACAGATGTTGTCCACCTGCCCTGGGAAGACTGCCACCTACAAACCTCAGTGACATTCATTCACCTCTGGAAATGGAATGAAACTCCTGGATTGTCAAATGCACTCTCAACTGCTGCAAGCAACAATGGTGTAGAAGTTTAGTTCATGGGAACACACCTAAGGCCAGCTGCATACAACATAGGCGACCAAAGGCTGCTTATTGTCTTAAAACATATTTAAGAACTACAGCAATAGGTCTTAATCCACAATCATATTGCCCACAAGAAAAGTACAGGTCAAAATCCTTATCAATATCCTACATTTCTTTGATTTGCTAAATTACGCTGCAGTTTCATTTTCTGTAACAGAAAAAGCACAAGAAAAAATTCAGCTGTATCTGTCCTTACAGGTTCAAAGAATATGTAGGAAATGCAAATCTAGGAATAAGAGGTCAAGGCTGAGGACAGTTTTAGTAAAGGCTGTTAGACAATGCTGAAAAGCAGGCTACTTGCTACAGCCATGAACAAAATCCTTTCTGGTCATCCTGTCACTCTGACCTGAGCCAAAAATCCCATACTGATCTCTAAACGGGATTCATAGATTGGCAGCTACTTTATAAAATCACAGCATCAAAATCGTAGGGAATCATTGCTTCCCATGCTACAGCAAACTTTGAAAATTACCCTTGTGAACTCTACCACTCCACATCTAGCATCTTTCAAAGGGGATGGCATCTGTTGCGTCCAGCCTCAACCACCAAGAGCCAGGAAAAATCGGAGATGGTGCCGTGTGTGGGAATAACTGGCTAGAGAAGATCATGAGAGTTAGGCAGTGTGTTGCTGAGATAAATATGATATGAAAATGTAGTGTCTATCAGCAGAGGAAGACAGTGAAGGGATTTACTGGTGGCTGGAGTATGTTTTGATGGTGAACCACCACATTTGAGTAGAACCTCTGGATGACCCTGAGAAGAAGCCAGGAATAGTTTATAGAAGCAGCATGCTTCAGCAATGAATGCTGTTATCTGAGGTGCACAGCCTGCAGTGCCAGGGATTTGTGAAAGAAAGTCCCTGTGAATTGAGAAAGAGACATTCTAAACATAATTTTGGCTTAAAGTGAATAACGAGGCTTTTTTTTTTTAATTGCCTCACTTTTATCTTAATGTATATTTCTAAATTTGATGTTGATTTTGGATGTGGCAAATTAATGCTTTCACTTATATTTTACCTTAGTTCACTTCATTAAAGGGTCATTTTCAAGATTACTGGTTAATATCAAGCCATTTGTCACACAGGGATATGTTAAGCAAACCTGGGGTATTTGACCAGTGTTACAAGCGCCCCACTCCCCAGCATACTTTTCCCATGAATCTGAAGAAACTCTATGGTCTAGGATGACTTGATATCACAGGAATCAGAAATATCTTCTGGTGACCACCAACACCCACGTAGGAAGGTAACATGCAGTAGAACTGATAGGACCCCAAATGTTTTACCAAGAGATATTAAAAAAGTACTTGATATTAATTTCTCTAGCATCCCAGGTTGTCATCTAACTGCCCGATTTTATATCACATTTCTAGTACTTCTGAATCAAAAGGTAAAAATGCAAAAATAAGGTTATACATCAGGGGTGAGAAATAATTCCTGTCTGGTCTCAAAAGACGAGTCATTGCCTGTGGTTGCAATATTCATTTTTTAATTAATTTCATGACTTCTGTGCTTTTCTTCCACAAATTCTCAATCAGCATTGCCAGTCTGAATCCTTAAAGTCCTGGGAGCTTGAGTTTTCTCAGAATAACTTGGAAATCCTTAGAGACAGTGCAATGTGAACGCACAATAGAAAAATATAAATTTTCCTTTTTCTTTTTTCTTCTTTTTTAATGAGAAGGAGATGTTATTCTTTCTTCTGACAGTTGGCCAAAGATTAGCATGCTGTGGATATGTCTCCAGAATGGCCACGTTAACTGTGTCTCCTAATAGGACAAGCCACAAGTTTTTATATTTTCCACCCTTTAAGTCTAAGGATTAAGTTCAGATTGAGCTTCTATTAGTTCATGCAATTTTCTTCCTGTAAGCTATATTTTTATTAAAAATGGCTCCTCTAACTTAAATTTCTTTTCCTTATGAAAGCATTTTAATAGTTGGCTTTCAGAATTCACTTGCCCTTTATTATTGCTTTCCTAACATCCCAAAGTCCCTTTTCGGTATATCAACCTCATGACTGCTATTAAATTTCAAATATGTTTCCCCAAGATCTGGCCTTCAGCTAATGCATTTACAGTTTCTAGCTTTGGATAGCAAAAGGCAGGAGGTAAGCAGGAATAGAAATTGCTGTAGCAGAATTGGCCTATACCCCAAGCCTTCTACAATCTTTTCTATTGTGGTGGGCACTAATTAAGAGTGAAAAAAAATGAGACAAACAGCTAACAGTCCAGTATTTTAGTACAAGACAACTTTTTCTTATCTGACTTTGTGATCATTTCATGTAGTGTGACTCAGTGTTTAAACATGGATTTACAAGAGTGGTGCAACCAGCACCAAATATTAAAAACAAAGTTCCATTTACTTGCTGTGTTTCTGTATCTTAATAGGCAACAGGTATTTAACACCACTGTCTTAGGAGTAAACATCCCCAAAAGGATTTATCACCTAGAAAAACTATGCAGGATTTCCTTATGTCTAATGTAAGTTACCTTCTGTTCATGTGAAAAAACTTTGAAAAGAAAATCTTCATTTCCGTGGGAACTGTGAACAAATCACCAATAATTACTGGGAAGGAGGAAGGCAACTCCTTAGGGTAACTTTCAGTCCCAGTTTACTGCCTCTCAAGGTGGAGGCATCTGATTAGAGCTGCTTGGCAAGCAGAATGAACACCAGTTTAGCAGCCTAGTGCTGCTCTTACAAGTTGAGCAAAGGGGACTGTAATGAACCATGCAGTTCTGTTCTCGCCGCTCACTTCCACCCAGGGGAGATGCTTCCTCTGCTGTCCCTGCTGTGACCAGGGTTTGGGGGTAGGGGAGGGGGACATTGCTTCTCTGTCCTTCTAGTCCCTCCCAAAGTGAGTGGAGAATATTAGGAGGAGAGAAAAAAGGTCAGGAGAGGCAGAACGTATCACCCCAGGATTATTGAGCAGATATGGAATGAAACCCAGGAAAGGACTGAGGTGGGTATGAGACATCCGAATCAATTCTTCAGCAGAGAATAGCTGGATGTAGGAGTGTGAGCTGCTGCAGAACCGAGGTTTCAAATCTTCTTAGTTAAGATCAAAATAATAATGATTACCAAACCTATTAATGTCTGGGTGGCAATGGAGAGTACTAAAAGAAAAATGAGGAAGACTGAAACCCAGAACATAAACTATGCAAGAATTTGCAGTATTTCAATTCAGTGATCAGGACATTGATTAATTTTTCCTCTCTTAAGGAGGGGCTTCTTCTGTCACACCTACTGCATTACTGAAGCTTATAAACATGTAACTTATGAAAATAATTTATGAAGTTTTAATGGAAAGAACAAGGATTTTTGAATGAAACAAACCAATACCAAAATAAACATTATTCTAAAACAGTCTTGTAAAAAAGTACTGTGCAGACTCCTCTCCACGGGCTGCAGCTCCTGCCAGGACCCTGCTCCTGCATCGGCTCTCCATGGGCTGCAGCTTTCCTCAGGGCATATCCGACTACTCCAGCATGGTCTTTCCACTGGATGTAGTGTAGTATCTTCTTCAATATGGTCTCTCTATGAGCTGCAGGGGAATACCTGCTCCACCATGGTCTCTAAATGAGCTGCAGGGGAATCTCTGCTCAGCTGCCTGGAGCACCTCCTCTCCCTCCTCCTCTCACCTTGGTGTCTGCAGGGCTGTTTCTTCCACATTTTTCTCATTCCTCTCTCTCACAGCTGCTGTGCAGCTTTTTTTACCCTTTCTTAAATATGTTATCACAGAGGCTCCACCGGAGTTGCTGGTGGGCTCAGATTTTGGCCAGTGGTGGGTCTGTTTTGGAGCCAGCTAGAACTGACTCCTTCTGACATGGGCATAGCCCTTGGTGTCCTCTCACAGAAGCCACCCTTGCTCCCCCCTGCCCCCCAACTTTCCCCTATAAACCCAATACAAAAGCTGAACCCCAGTTCTAGTTGATTGGTTTTAGTCTGAGTGAAACGCAGCTAGTCCAGGCACCAGCCACTCACTCTTAATTTTCTTTTCTTTCTCAATCAAATTCAAACACAACATTTTTTAAGAAAAAACAGAACACTTCTATTTACTCAGTTTACTCAGAGTGTAGCATTATACAATTCTATAGAAGCTTGTGCAAGCAAAAATTGAAGGTACAAGATGCTAAATGGGGTTCCCTTAAAAAAACCTCAACCAAACCACCAAAAAGTTGAAACCAAAGAATCCTGTGTCTTCTGGTAATCATTTACTGGATTCTAGTGAGTGGATTTTGGTGAATCCATTCTTTATCTATAACAGCTGGAATGCTCAAAAGGAGCTCAAGAAAGTTTGCGTTTATTGTAATTTCTCTGTCTCTTGTTCTCAAGCTTCACTGGAAAAAAAAGAAGTCCTAAAATCATAGAATCATTTGAGTTGGAAAGGACCTTTAAAGATCATCTAGTCCAACTCGCCTGCCATGGGCAGTGTCACCTTCTGTAAGATCAGGTTGCTCAAAGCCCCGTCCAACCTGACCTTGAACACTGCCGGGGGTGAGGCATCCACAACCTGTTCCAGTGTCTCACCACCCTCATCGTAAAAAATTTCTTCCTTATGTCCAACCTAAATCTACAGTCTTTTAGTTTAAAATTATCACCCCTTGTCCTGTCGCTACAGGCTCTGGTAAAAAATGTCTCTACACTTGTCCTGTAAGCCCCCTTTATATAATGAAAGGCCACATTAAGGTGCCCCCAGAGCCTTCCCTTCTCCAGAATGAAGAACCCCAACTCTCTCAGCTTTTCTTCGTAGGAGAGGCGTTCCAGCCCTCTGATCATTCTCATGGCCATTTGTCAAGTCCTAATGAGTATGTTTAGGTTGTGGATTAAACATCCACAAGAATGGTAAGTCCTCAAACACGTTATTTGGGTTTTGTTTTGTTTTGTTTTGTTTGTTTGCTTGTTTTTTTTCCCCTGAAACTCAAGTTCTTATCCTCTTTATTTCTTTCCAAAAGACTTAAAAACCATCTAATGTAGTTTTATCATTCAGAATTTACAGAGTGCAAGAAAGTAAATGCCTGGACACCTTTACAGCCCAGACTTTTATCTGTTTACTTTTGCTTAATTGTGGATTTATCTATTACTCCTCTTCACTTGTTAAATGATTATAACTAGGCTTCTAAACTCACTTTTTACATTAATTTACAAGTATTTTTAAATTTATAATACATCCTAAACAAGAAGCTAAGGGAGACTGTCACATATCAAAGCAGAAAGCTCTTTCATTGTACCATTTCTTGGCCATATCTGCCAAATAAGGCTGAAGCAGTTTTTGTTTTGCTTTGCTGTGAGTGCTTTAATAGTTTTGGCTCTACCATATATTGTCAATTTTGGTCTGAAATGATATCCACTAAAGGGAGATTTTTAGTGTTGTAACAAGAGTGTAAAGCTGAAAAAGATAACAGCCAAGTTCAACTCCTCTGCTTAGATAAGTAGAAATTTTGCCTTCCCTGGGGCACTTTACTGTTAGGACAAGAAAATCATAAATCTTGTCTTATTTTTGCATCACAAATAGGTCAAACTGGACTGGAAATAAGCAATACCGAGCAAAATTGCAAACTGTTATTCTGACGAGAATCAGGAAGGGAAAGTTAAACTTTTAATATGTATTTTAGGAATATGTGTCTAAAAAGCTGTGCAAAATTATCTTCTCCATATAAACTAAATATTCCAACATTTTCAATATTGAAACAAAATGTTTCTAGACAAACAGTTTTCTGAACTGGCAAAAAAATTCTTTGAATAAACTTCATTTTTCTGTCCTGACATGGATTTCAAAAACCCAGCACTCCTAACTGTCCCTCTTAGCTAGATCATATCTTCATAACATAGCAAGAAAACCTGAGCACAGAATTCATCTGAGTGCTCATACCTTCCATGTAAAAAGAATTGAGAAAAAACAATAGAATCAAATTATACAGAACTAACTTGAGATGGTGTGTTCAAGATCAGCTCAATTAAATATTTTATTTTGTGCACGTTTAACTCAAAACATAATATTTAACTATTTGGTTTGGGGGTTTTTTTTGTTTGTTTGTTTTTTAAATTAATTATTTTCCTTAAATAAAGGCTTTATATCACCAAATTTCCACTATCTGTATAAAATCATTCCAGCAAAAAATTTTAATCGATTGCTTTTGTTTTGTTTTGTTTTGTTTGTGTTTTTTTTGTTTTTCTTTATAATAATGATTAGAAAAAAATATGCAAATTCCAGCTTGTGGAAACACCATAGTTACTTAGATTCACATTTCTGCCTCACCCCATAAAGCTGATTGCCTCTTTTCTTAGACACAGGAAAACAGTCTAATTTCTAACCTACATCTTAAATTCTGTTTGCATTAGGGTCTAAGGCAGCTCAATACCTGGTGGTGGAAAACCATCTAAAGTGTTAAAAATAAGAACATGCATTCTACAGACAAAACCAAGTAGTACCTTGCTGAATGAGATTATAATTAAGAAAAAAAAGAACCTTTTTCTTGATGTTTTCACAGCAGAGGGGAAATTACCAAACAGATTTCAATACAAGGAGAGACAGCTAGAACTGCTTACTAACTGGTTATTGCTGTAACCTGCAGTATGGCTCTATTTTTTGACAGACTCACTGGAATTACTCTGACTAATATGAGAAATAACAAATTGAAAGGGACCTTGAAGTCAAAGTATAGGTAGAAGATCTTGCTTGTGCAGTCAGGTTTATTTATGATACATCATAATTGCAGTTTTGCATGTAACGTGTCTTCAGGATATACTACTTCTGTAATTGTCGAGTACTACCTTGAAGAAGTTCTAGGAAGTAGAAGTAAAAGTAAAAGGCAAAATATCTGAAAGTAGAAATTTATAAGTATTTTTATTTATTTTACCTCTGTCATTTTAGCCAAGATTAGAGATGATTTCATTTCTTCTTTTTAAGGGGAATATTTATTAGCAGCTATCTGTTACTTGAGTTATATGAGAAAAAGACAGGCAGGATTTGCAAACAGAATAAAAAAGCTAGAAAGAAGAAAATACAAAATACAAACCAAAAAACCAATGGAAAAATTTTTGGTTACAAAGATGAACTTGACAAATTAAATATAAAAAACCCAGTGAAATATACAAATCTGCTGAAACTATAACCTTTGTTCTTCAGGAGAAAATTTCAATACTGTAGTCAAAAAGTTAACATCACCTGAGCTATCCAGTTAGAGTATACAGGTCTTTGAGGAAATCCCAAGTGTGCCATATAATAGTATCTTTCATGCAGACAGCCATTTGCATTAAACATTTTTGCTCATTTAAAAGAGATAAGGCATCATTATTAGAGGAACAGATGATACATTTCAAGTCTTTCTCTCGTGTGGATTCAGCTGGCTCTGACACAGAAAGAAAAACCTTTTAAACCGTCGGCACAATATCTCCCCATCCCAACAGCAAGTAGCTGATATAATAATAATGCTTAGATACTTCAATGTTGCTATGATATAGGCCAGCAGTCCTTCAGCAAATCTTAGATGAAATTTAGTAGGGACTAGGAGCACTGTGATATTTACGTAATAAATTGCTCCATGCCAAGAGTGAGCAGTATTCTTTCTTAACCAGAATACAAACAGCAAAACTGCCTTTCCACAGCTATTACTGAGACAGCTGCGATTTTAACAGAAGATATGTTTTGGTTCATTTATCCAATTTGATAAAATGCCTGTTAAAATGCAAAATATTTGTTTAGTATTGTTCGCACATTAATTATGCTAATAGGCTACAGTAGTTTGCTCCTCACTTAGAACTCCAGTTAATCGCAGTGGCAACACACATGGAAAATTTCCTAGATGATCTTTTCCCAGTAGATGATCAATTGCTTGAAATGATATTAAGAGAATGAAGAAGAAGAGCACAGCCATAATGACTTCTCTGCTCTCTTGTGAGCGCTTGCATCTGTACAGGTGCATGAACGTCATCAGTTATTTACCTGATCCTCGCACCAGTGGTCCGAGTAAAGAGACTTTACCTTGTCTTTGGAAACTACCCCTTCCTGCTCGTTCTACCTACTATCAGCCCACACTTAGGCAGGAACTATTTTGAACAGATATTTTTGGTTACTTAGTGGCAAAGGGCTGTCACAGAAACGACTGGAATTGCAACTCGGATGTGGTCAGAACAGGAGCGGTTCATTCCTGTAGCTGCGGGAGAGCACACAGGGCAGCAGAACCGGACTCTGCCAATGCCAGCTCTGCCCCCGTGGGGCAGTTATAGAGCTTACATGTACCTTTAGGTTATGCAACACGTTCTTCACCAAAACTCTGTCAGATACACGGGATATGGTAAATAACAACAGCAATTGAAATCTTTCAGATACTGAGGCTCCAGACAGTGCATCGTTTCACAAATCACCCACTCCTTTGTTAGTTAAATGGTGCTGACTGACAGACCATTAGCTGCAAACGTTTATCAACTAGTGAGGCCTGCAAAGGTCTAACTAACTAGCTAACTAACTAACTAACTCACTCTAGCTGCTTTGCTTGCACAGAGCATGTGCCAGAAATGACAAGGAGAAGCACAACCCAAAAATGTGTATTCAGTGGAAAGAACCAGGCTAATTTACATCAGTATCTGGGTTTTGGCAGAGTTTCATTTCATTGATTAAATCCCAAACATTTAGACAGGGAAATAATCAGTGATGGTTCTATGATTTCATTCTATTGTATAATTAATTGACGTGTTAGGGCATCAACATTCCTAGATACATGACTAGTTACAATTTTCTGTCAAAATCCCAAATGAATTACTGACTAACACTCATGCACAAATACTGTTGTTCTCTCTATATATATGCAAGCACAGGATTCATATTGATATACTGTTGAGACTCGGGAAGAACAGAAATTTAGAAGAAAGAAGACAGTTTACCATAGGGTATGCGAGGATGTCCTTTATTCTTCCTTTTTTATTTCTAGCCTTAGAAAAGCAACAGATAGAGAAGATGGAAATAAATGACAGAAAGCAGCCTTCACCTGCAGTCCAGGAGCAGACAATATTTGTCCATGCCTAGGAGCATAAGGAATTAGTGGAAATAAACAACCCAGTTCACCTTCCTTACAAAGAAAAATAAAACCAGCTCTTGAAAAGTTCATGTTCTTTGGACATTAAAAAGTTATTTCTAAACATCTAATTCTCATAGCAGTTCACCTCCGTACTGTCAAGGAACAAAAGGCTGGAGAAGAAAATGAGAGCCAGTGGTTAAATCGGGAATAATTTGTATATGTGTGTGTGTATATATATATAAACTCCATTATATGATTTAAAATGTACAGTGATCTCAAGGTAAACTCTTTTCTGAGAGAGTTAAAGAAAGATCACTGCTTACCAAAAAGTATCTTCGATTCCAGCGTGGGAGCAGTAAATCCTTCCATTGTCACTGATTTTTAAAACAGTAATACAAACTGGCCAAATTAATTGACAGATTTCATCACCTATTTATGACCACTTCTTGAAGGTTTTTTGAAGGGGAAGGAACATATAGAGGACTGACCTGCTTTTTAAAAAAGCTAGGTTTCTTTCCCTAAGCCTCACATTTTGAGAATAAAGGATGAATTAAGAAATGAATGCAAACTATTTTCTTCAATTAATATTTTAAGATACTATGCTAGGAATGTTTATACAGCATTAAATACATTATTTTGTGATATTGTACAAATATATGTAACATTTCTCTTCAGGGACCAAGAAAATCCCTGAAATATTTGAAGTCCCCTAGGTAGCCTGTAATCTAAGTATGGAAGCAAAACATACAATGAAGCATGGTTCAGGGTTGTTCAAGTGCCATCCAAAGAATGTGAGCACATAACACTTTTTTTTTTTTTTAGTTAAAAAACAACAAACAAGACGGCTTTCTTTTAAAGAAAGGCACCAGCAACAAGGGTTGTAATATCTCTGGGCAGCCTTCAATTCAGGGTAAAATTTCAATTCAGATGAGAAAAACATTTCTGAAGTGAATCTCACTGTCTCCCTTTGCTGTACTTTGCTCTCAAGTGAGCAAACTCTCACATTTTGCAACCTTTTGGTTGCAACAAAACTGGAAGATGTGCTCCAGGAGCACACCAACCATTTTTCTGCATGCATCCACTCTTTTGCACCACATGATTTGCTAAACTAAACATAATTTGAGAGTCCCACAGCTCTGAGAACAGGAAGGATTTACACAAAGTCATGCAAAGGTCCTTTCCCTGACAATGTTGTCAATGTATAGGAGTAATGCACCTCTGCACCACGTAGCAGAACACTTCCTCCCATTTGTCTTGTTTCTCATCTCTACAGGTTTTGTTCAATAGTTTTCATGAGGATTTCAGGTAGGTGGGGGATGGAAAGGGAAATTCAGTTATGCACTTAAGGAGGATGACAAGGAATGGACAGAAAATTTGTATTCTTCCCCCCCCCCAACTTTCCAAAAGATACTCCGCACAATAATATAGTCATAAAGTCTGGAGAGGAAGATTTAGGTAAATACTTGGCAAGCAGAAAACTTAACAGTTTTCTTACTGTGCTGGCAAGTATTTGGGAACAATTTGACAAAAGAATTTGCTAACCCAATGCAAAAGTGCAGACAAATCCTTGCTGAGCTTATTTCACGTTAATAAATTGTGCATGAGTACTCACAGCCAAATCTTGGTATGAGGCATTGGTGACCCCAAAATTAAGCAGAATGAGGTTTTCTATCCACCTTCCCTCTAAATTCGAACTGTAACTAAATAAGCTTAGATGGAAACGTTTGCTACATGCCATGTGAGAAAGGCTGAGCCGTGGCTGTGTGTCGCCAACAGTCGAATCAGAATTCTTCCACAGGCAGAGATGTCGTCAGGAAATTCTCTCTCTTCAGAACAGGGGCGTGGGTTGTAAATCACAGCTCAACCTTTGTTCCTGAAAACAAAACAAAAAAAAACCAAAAAAAAGAGGAGGATTTCTGTGACAGTATTTGTTAAGGGAAAGCTCCCTGCACGGCACTCTCCCCCTCATTTAATAACTACTCACAACTTGCCCCATTCTTCCTGCTTGGGCCTGTTTGCCTCTAGGCCGAGGAAGAAGAATTGACTTAAGTGCTATTTCATATGAGAAATTAACCCTTCCATATGCCCTTCCTCACATACATAAAGGTAATGCCACTCAAAGGCGTAACTGCTAGCTCGAGTAGCGTGTCTGCATGTACACGAAAGGGTGTATGGGAAGCCATTTGGGGAATGTATTTTCTACAGTGACAGGCACTTATATAGGCACAAAATTGGTTAAGCGTGTTAATAACACAACTTGGAATATACTGTGAAACAAAAGATGTCTCTGTGAACTGACTGGAAAAAACACTGGAGCAGTGCAGACCTGTAATCATCGCAGCTCACGCCACACACCGCTGGTCGTTGCCATGGTGACAGACGTTGTTTCATGACATCACTGAAATCAAGGGGGGCTAAGCAACAAGGGCGAACTGATACCAAACAACTTCTGGAAGGGAGAAATTTGTCTGAATATATACATCAAGCTATCTACAATATCATGCAAAACAAAGGGTAAAGGAAGCAGGAAAAAGAACGCAAGATGCATGTACAGAAATTTCCAGTGAATAAACCAGCTTTGTTGTAACCTTACAATTTTACCACGGAAATTGTGTTTGTGTTGAACACCTTTAGTCTTCTGTGATATTTTTCAGAAATATGATATGGGGCAATCTGTAAAACAAGCTATCCAGGGCAGCTGAAAAAAAGAGCAAGGCCTTTTATGATTTTGCTTCAGGATTATGCTATTTACTTACTTGTTTCACACTAGGAATGTCTACAGCATTACCAAAGGGATAAAAAAAAAAGTGTGAGTTACGCTTTAACAGTGGGAGAGATAACTTATGTGAATAGAGAACAAGAAAAGAAGCAGTGTGGGGAACTGGAGCCAAAGTACTGATAATGAAACTGTGAGAGTCAGCTGGCATGACAGCTCGCTACAATCCAAGTGACGAGCATGATGATCTTAGCTTCATTGAAGTCTAAGTCTTTTCATTGATTTCCAATAATTTTGTACCTTCCTAAAAAAGTGAGTGTTTTGACCTCCAAGGTATGCAAGAAGCAAAACTTAGGAACTGATCCAAAACTCAGATTTCCCACGTTACTGGTGTCTTTCTACTGTGCTGTAGGTCTAAAATATGTGAGCGAGCT
Source organism: Himantopus leucocephalus (assembly GCA_003993805.1). NCBI lineage: Eukaryota > Metazoa > Chordata > Aves > Charadriiformes > Recurvirostridae > Himantopus > Himantopus leucocephalus. The sequence continues at coordinate 87,409,201 of RSEF01000002.1, forward strand.
TAGAAATCTAATTTAAGGGGATTCTTGTTTTCAAGTTTGTTTCCCAAACCAGCTTCATTGCAGATTGCTTGGTGGTAGCTTTTTTCATTTACTCCTAGATTTTTACATTGCTGTTTGCTGTCACATTTTTGCATGGTCTTGCACAAATTACATAAAAGGAGTGATCAATTATCAATAGAAAGAAGAGTAAAAAAGAAAAAAGCAAGTACTTGAAACAAAAAAGTGTAACATACCATAAGATGCTGAGTATGAAGGGTCTATCTTCAGTCACCAGTATTCCCTTGGAGGATGAAGTAGCGTGAGTTCCAGACATAAAGGTGAGTATCATCTCATACAGATTTACTCGAATTTGTCCACATATTTTTTTTCTGTATCATGAATGCTTCTACATCTTCTCCCATAATACAAAAGCTATGGGTACAATTAAGCCATGGCAAAAATTAATCAAATAAAAAGAAATATAAAAGAAAACAGGTAACTAAGAGTTTCAAAAATGTTCTTGGATATTTATATGAATAACAAATCTTATTCAGTAGTTATGAGTATATAAAAATTTCAAAATGTGTCAGTTGTGGCACTTACTGAAGAAAAATGTACACTTTTTCAACAGGTACCCAGGTTCCTATGATTTGTTTTATACCTACGTGGATATATATCATCTAAATTTAATTTTTGTCACTGGTACAGGAAGACTGCTAACTGTATGCAGAAAAATCACAGACTATATGATTTCCAAGGTGTAAGAATACAAAACTAATGGTCAGTCTTTTAAATTAAGCTCCCTTAGGAAAGTAGGATTGACATTACAGAGGGAGTAGATTTGGTTTAGCAATCTACTTATCTAGATAAGCAGCTTATCTAGATAGCAACCTGCTTATCTAGAAGAAATTACTAATATTACAGGAGAGAGGAGGTGAACCACAGCTACTGTTTTACTGATATATCGGTAGATCCTGGAACAGTGTAAAGCGCTCTCAAAGTGCTATGCACATACTAATCTTGCAACAAATAGTCTTACTGACTGGAGTGTCACAGTTCTCGCAGTTAACACTTAGTCAGAAGGAATTAATCTCAATTCTGGGAAAACCTCATAGGGGTAGCTCCTGAACATTCAGTCCATATCTCCACAGTGCTCACAGTGATGCCTACACAGTGCTGAAGTTTACTGAAACAAATGTAAAGAAAGTTGTTTATCGTCTTGCGGTAGTGAACTATTTGTTTTGCTGTGGTCTTTATAAGCTTTGACTTTTAAAGGAAAAGAAAAATAAACTGAAGAGGTGTCAAGGTTATACATTTGGAATGAGTCCCTTAAAGTACCATGAAATTTCATTTTATTTGCTTTCTTTTTCCAAATTTTTTTGTTTCCATAAAGAGAAAAGCTGTAATTATTAAATTAAGGACCTAAATACCCCTTCCTTTCAAAAGCAACTTACAATGAAATTACCTGTAAAGAGCATCAGTTCTTACTTTTGGCTGTCTTTTTAAAAATGTATCTTGAGTTCCAAGTATATAAATNTCCCTTAGGAAAGTAGGATTGACATTACAGAGGGAGTAGATTTGAGTCAGGCTGACAAAGTTAGCATGTGATGACATGCTAATATGATGGCATTTGTCTTTGTTCATAGCTAGCTGATCATTTTTCCTTGAAATAATGCAGTCATTTTTTTTTAAAAAAAAGATAATTCACGGTATTAATTTTACTGTTTCATATTTTTAAAAGAAATTAAACTGTGGCACTAGAGATGCAGTAATTTGGTCTGCTCTTCCAAAAAAAAAAAAAAAAA
>RSEF01000002.1:87411430-87422588 GCA_003993805.1 Himantopus leucocephalus
ACCTTTTTTTTTTTTTTTTAATCTATTGATTTGAAAAATAGCCTGGTCTACTGGACAGAGCCCTTAAAAATTGTGAATGTCCTTTTGTATAAAACTGAAAAATAGAAAGAACAGTAAATTTTCAGCAATGTGACTGAAATATTGTATTATTTTCCCTTTGAGATTCCTTACACAACAGTGTTTCAAAAAGATGAACAATAGTGTTCATTTGGTCATATTTGGCTGGCATGAAAGTATTGTTTACTAAAATGCAGAGTACATAACAGGATTCCAACTACTCTTATGTTGAGCGGTTTTATTCCTTGACATAAGAGATGGATAATTATCAATTAGAACACAAAAGGGAACTAGATATCTTTGTTCTAAAATGTCTTGATCCCCACTATTGTTTTCCTGCTATGCAGCTTTTAATATTGCTATTTTAAATGTCCCATCTGTCCTGAGAATTTATAACAGAATCTTTCAGGATCCAAACTGAGATACACAAACCAATCTGATGCCCATTTTTCAATATGAAAATATGTGAGGATTAGGGCAAGCAATAAAAAAGCTCCTAAAAATTTTGGGACAGCTTTTCTAGAAAACAAAAAGATGACCTGTTTGCTTATTTTAGTTTATTTCATTTTAATTGTCTTTGGTCCAAATTAATCTTAAATTTCAAGTGCAAGCAGTGATGCTCCTAAACCAGGAGAGCTGAAATGAATTTAAACATCATTAAACCCAAGGTACAGAGTCCTAACAGGATTTTGAAAACAAGTCTTTAAACATAAGATTAGATTGGTAAGTACAAAAGGAGCCCCCTAGAAGACCTCTTTTCAAGTGCTCTCTTCAAGTTTTATAAAAGATTTTGCAAAAGGCAGTGATTTAGTGATATATATATTTATAGAAATGAATTCAGCATGAACAGGATAGAAACAGAAAAATAAATTTTCTCTGACTGCTTAGCATGGAAAGCATAGTTTGTTTACTAATCCGGCATAGATAGCTTTAGGAATAAGGTGAATTATCATTAACAATAGAGATTACCCAGTACACTACAATTTAATATACTTAAAAAGATAAGATTATGCATGAAGTGTATTACAGCTGTGCCTTTTTCATGATTTAAGAGAAATGCCTGCAACCATTTCACATCAGTCAGGTGTTTGTGGGACAGCACTGTAAATCTTATTGTGTTGCAGTTTTTTTCCAGTGCTTAGGCATATATGTTGATGTTTTATCTACAATACAGGCTATACAGAAATGTTTCATCTGATTAAATAAAACATAAAAGTATTTCTACATAAGAAGAGTTTTTCTAGATAAAAAATACTGCAAGCCGGCACTTGACTATGTTTTCAACTGGAATGCTTTACTAAGGTTGTTCATAACAAATATTTTGTGGGATACAGGACAGATCTAAGGTATCAAAACATTAAGAAGCAGAAAGTTCCACCTGAAAATTTCCTTCAGAGCTTTGTTTTTCTAAAGCAGTTACTTGGAGAGGTGACAATACTTTTTTTCTTTTTTTTTTTTTCACATGAAAAGGATACATTTCATTTGTAACTGGACTGAGATCACAAACTCATGCAATCAGGGTCACTACCCACACAAGAGACTAAGAAGTGACCAAGCCTGGGCTTGCCTCAACAACACTTAGTCAGAAGAGCCGTACTTGTTGTCAATATAGTGCATTTTTAACCTCTATGAACAGGAAACTGGGCTTGAAAGAAGAAAAGCTTCTTGTAAGGAGCTCCTGGGGAAAAAAATAGTAGTTTGGTCATAAGAGGAGATCTTAGAAGTGTTTTTTAGAAGTGAACTGATTGCTTTTGAAGAATATGAACAAGTCTAGCATCTGGTGCCTCTGACAGGGTTTCCCCAGTGATGTGGATGCTTTTATTTTTTAGATTAATTTAGAGCAGTTTAAACACTTTAAAGAGCCAAATCTGAATCTAATGTAAAACAGAATTCTTACTATTTCAAGTCATAAAAAAACCCAAACAAAAGCAAATAACCCCCTCACCCCGCAGAAGCTAAACTTCTTATTTTCCTGTTGTGCTTGTGTTTAAATTAAAGTTTTAATCCTTCTGAAAAGGGTTTCAAAATCTTGTGTTTATGCCAATTATGAATAGGAGTGATATTTGTATTTACAAATTTCTCTGTGTAGTAGCATACAGTGAGCACACAGTTTGCTGCATACTGACAACATCTAAGCAGAGTAAGTTGAGACTTCAGTAATGACATAGCAATTTGCTTGCTTTTACTGTTACTTCATTCTTGCCAACCCATGCTGTGTTTTCACATTTTACCCACATTCATTCTAAGAGAGATTGTCTCTTATGGTATGTCTGTACAGTGGCCAAGAAAATGAGATTCTGACAGGTACCTCTGGATACAATCCCCATGCAAGTTATAAAGAATGATGTCCACTAATCTGAAAGCACGGTTTACTTGATGAATGTACTAAAAACATTTTTAAATGGTAATTTCTATATTGGAAGTGTCAGGCAAGAGACATACAATAGCCATATTAAAGCTTTTGGTATGGCATTAACAAGGTTTTGCAGGTTCTGTACATGTAAAATGATGCCACAAAAAGAGATTGTCTTATGAGGAGAGAGCTGCAGAGGACACTCCAAGGAATGATTGCAGTTTCATAAGACAAATTCAGAAAGGGTAGCTCTGTCTGTAAGTACCCTGGAGCACTCGGATCCCTGCGTAGGTTCATATGAAGGTAAGACCTTTCTCCTTCCTCCCTTCATTTCCAGAGAAGGAAATGGAGGAGGCAGGAGGACCACAGTCCAGCAAGAATGCTTCTTGGATGGATGAAACACCATGATGCTGATAACCGTTGTATTGTTCACTCACAGGTCAAGTTAAGCACAGTGTACAGGATTAGGTGCATCTAATGAACCAAAAATGCTAAGTCTCTGTACAACAGCAAACAGCTAGGAACAATGCCTCTAGGGCTGAAAGGTTTGCATTTTAAAAAGAGAAAAGCAAACCCCGGGGAAGTAGAAATTAGTTTTCTTTATAAGATGCATTGTGTTTGAACCCAACTTGTGTCTCATACCAGCTTATGACTAATTTATCCCACATTCTGTTGGAAGCATATTTTAATTTTATTGAAATGTGCTTGGCAAATGGGACCATTAGTGTATCTAATGAAGTGTCCACATTCACACCTGCAGGTGCAAGCTACCTTCATTTTTGTTGCAGGGTAAGAATGTAAGAAAGCTTAACAGTCTGTAGAAGACTGATGTGTTCCACTAGACAAACTATGGCCTCTCAGGCTTATGAAATCTTTCAAAAACTGATTTAGAATAAGAAAGGAATAACTGTTCTTGAACTTGCTTAATCAGAATCAGTACCAAGTATTTAGCTGTTAACTCCAAAATCCTATGTTTGATGAGCTATCAGACAGAAAGTTGAATCAATTTTTACCATTGTCTGTCTATTAATGGCTTCCCTTTTTTTTAACTTAATATTTCCTCATCTGTCTGCCTAAACATAAATTAATTGAAATTCACATTGATTTCCTTGTAAAAACAAGTAGATGTATGAGCTGTTAATCCAACTTCTGTGACTTTTCCTGCCTTGTTTAAGAGCCATATGTTCCGTAGAACCCAATGCAAAGCAGGCATAAAAATACCATGCCTTCTCCAAAAATGCAAGTTGTTTTATGTTTGGTGACAATAACCTACTTTTGAAGGAGTGTTTCACTGGAAGTCCTAACTCAGTTTAACTATGTAAGTATAGTAACATAATACACAAAGGTACAGCTAGTACATACATACATAGAATAGCTATGTAAGTGTAACATAACTATGTTTAAGTCTACTATTCCCCTTTCCCTCCAACAAGGTGACGTCAGTTTACATACTACTTTATGAAATCATGAGCTTTCTGTCTCCCCTGTTTCTGTCTGGAAATCCCATAAGATCACATCAGGTAAGGTGAAGTTAAAGAACATAGGAAATTTGGAGCTTAAAGTTCCCACTCATCCACCATGTAGTTTTTTCCATAGGCGTAAACACAAGTAAATCCTTCCACAGTTCAATGTTTAGGCTTTGGTGAAAATGTATAAATATCCATTGCCATGACTTACATCATTTTGGTGTACTTATGTCTGAGTCTATTTGCATAACTTACAAGAAGTGTGCTTCTACTGCATGGGTGGAATTGTCTTATGCTTTGGTTAAAGAACACAGTCATAAAGCATTTCCAAAGCAGTGTATTATAATACCTATTCTTTTAATCTCGAATGTGTGAGTTTGGAAAAAAAAATCATACACAAATGCATAATGAAAGCTGCAGTGTGAGTTGCCTGAAAATTTACCTGAGTGCTGAAAATGTACTTGGCCAAAAGATATTCTGTTTTTTCTTTCTAGATTGGGAAAGATAGTTTATTGTTTTTACTTTTATTTTATTGAAATTGGAGTTTTAATCCAATGGTTATGTGAAAAACAATATCGGGACGTGCAATTAATTTAGGAATCAAAAAATTAAGACTAATATTTACTGACACTATCAGAAAAATAAACAACATTATGCCTTATTTTGGAAGCTAAAGGTGGTTTAGGAACCTAATTTTTAGGCATTGGGATCTGAAACATGTCAACTGCAACAATATTTTATTATAGAGAGAACACAGGTTGCTAAATTACAGTACAAAGTCAAGGGGTATTCAGGGTATGTTATTCATTTATCAACCCATTAAAAAATACAAACTAAGAACTTTCACTTCGTTTAACCAGAAGCGGAAGCAGAGTGACGGCTGAAAGGGTGGGAAACATGCAGATCACCTCGGAAGGCTGCATCTTCTCTTGCAATTCAGCATGTTCAGGCAAAAGACAAAACATAATTCCTTGAGTGCAGGGTAGGGGAGCCCAGGAATGACTGTTCAGCAAGATGGGCACCTGGAGTGCAACAGAGACTGCTGAGAGAAGCATGCAGGAGAAACACAGCCAGATCATAAAGGTGATGAAAAAAAACCCCAAAACTTTATCTAGAAAATTAGAGGAGATGAGTTTGTTGCAATCCAAAAAAATTTACAGATGTTCCTGACTAAGAGCAAGCCTGAAAGAAAAGAACTGGCCTTAGTCCTGTTCCAACTCATTCTGGTTAGCCTGTTTGCAAGACTCTGGGATTTTTAGCCTATGTTCCAATGCAAATTGATATCACAGTGTTTGGTCTAATGATAAAGGTCTACTCAGACCCATCTAAAACTTAGGAGGACTCAGGGTCTTGTCACACAGAGACAGCAGTGAAAGTTACCGTGCAACAGAGCCACGTTCGATCAGTCTGTCTGGGTGGCTGCAAATAAATAAAATCAAACAAGTGACCTCTTCCCTTTCCTTCTTCAAAACAAATGTCAAAACACAAAATCAGTATTCCCACTAAAATCTGTTTTGGCATCCAGTGAGCATGACAAATGATATCCTATGACCTATAAATATAAATTGCCAGACATTCTGGAGATGTAACTAAACCTTCTCAATCTTTCTAATTACTAGCATGACAATACATACAATTCATTTTCAATTTCATTGACAGCCTTTAACGCTCAAACTGCTCATCGTGATCAAGATTAATTTAGTCTCCTCCTGCAGCCTGCAGGGAACAGAACTTCATCTGTTAATTTCATTATCAAATCCTTAATTTCTGATTTAGCTCCAACAAGCGTTTTAGAAAAATACCTTAACTGAGAACGATGAAACAATAACTATATTGCTGAGTCATTTGTTTCCATGTTTAATCTCTCTCACTGTTACACTTTGCAATTTAGAATTAAGCAAGGCAAGAATTAATGTGCCAGCAGGAGGAAAATTCACATAGCTCTTTTCATCCTTCATTACATACAAATGTATCACTCTACCATGTGTGGTCTACAACTTGCGTAAGTCAGATAATAAGATGAAAAGTTTGTAGATGAAGTCCAAAACAAGCAAAAGAAAAAAATTTCACTTTAGGAAAAGTTAGGAAAAGTTCATAGAGTTCATAGTCATGATACAGTGCCATGAGCTGGAGACCACCCTTGTTATTAGTCACCTCACTGATGGAGAGCTTTGCAAAGAACCACCCAGAAGTAATTTCTCTCCATAAGCTGATGAGGGACCTAATACAGCTTACTCCCAAAGGTGAAGAGATTTAAATATTACTAGATTTATACTGAAAGAAGATGAAATTATGAGCAAGCAAGGGCAGTTAGTATGCAAGTTATTTACACTGCTTGAAAACCCTTGACTTATTCCCATGTAACATAGGAATCCATCTATGTCAGTGAAATATACTCCTAATTAAAAGTGTGCATGAGACAGAACCTGACTGGAGGTGTCATGGCCCTGAGGGCACTGCCAGCTCTGATGGCCCCATCCATCCGGGAGCATCTGGCCTCGCTGCTGCCTGGCCCAGAGCTCCTGGTGCACCAGTCACCACATGGTACTGGGTAGGGGAGAGAAGTGGCAGGAGAGAGTACCCACCTCTGGTCAGAAATGGATGACCTCCCTTTATCACATCCCTGTTCTTTCACCAAGTAGGAAAGTCTTCAGGCTGGGGACCACAACTGTTGTGGAGGTCCTGGGTCATTCTGCCATATTTCAATGTTAATGCTCCTTCTTGGTACATTTTAGCCGATGTTATTTTCCTGCATTTTTGGCCTTGCCATAGCTGGAAAAACAAAATAAAAAATGCCACTTTCATTACCAATACACAAGCAGACTCAGCTGTTGCTTAACCTTCCCAAATATTTCTGTCTTTCCCTACAACTTCCTCCAGAACTGAAAATTATCCTTGTCATGTTTGAAAAATTGCTAACCACGTCCCTCCTGGCCCCTTCCCCCTCCAGCCTCCCCCCCGTGCAAAAGAAATCCCAACCACAACCAAACAAAAAAAAGGCAGCAAAAGAAAACTAAACAAAACTTCAAGACAGAGAAGGAAAATGGCTTCACTCTTAACTGCAGCTCACTCCACAGTGCCAGCGAAGCTCTTGCTGCCTGCGGGTCATTCTCACAGCAACACCCATTGCTGACCAGGCCACTGCCCTTATGATTAAGTGTTCACTGTTGTGTTAGCCCGCTGCGTTGAAGGAGGCCTTGTAAATACAGGGAAAATTTCAGGGGAACATGATTCAGCTCTTTTCACAGTAACAACTGCAGGGTAACGTTGCTACTATAATAAAATAGATTTTGTTAATGGTACAGATGCACAGATCCTCACAACATGGAAGAAGACACTTGGTGTTTGCTCGTTACACAAAAATACACAGCCTTCAAACTTCTGCGTGGATACATGGTGAGCAAACAACTATTGAAATTTTCTTGGTATGTGTGTAACAATGATGTATTTGAATTAAAACAGAATGCACCTCTTCAGAATTAGTTATGTTATAATTCTTTTGCCAGCAAGCAACCTTCCCATTTATTTGCAAGCTAAATTCTGAAAGATATCCTGCCCTTCTTTTCAAAGACTTTGGTGGGAGTTAAAATTCAGTGGGAGTTATAATTCACCCATGGGAGAGGAGGGAATCTGCAAGCCAAGGTAAACAAATCTTCTCCAAGTCATGCGTACAATATTTCTGAATTTGTTTTTAATGTCATCCAAACACAGGATTAGGGATGAAACAAGAACAAACAGCTAAAATGATGCAGGAAATACCTTTACTATCACTGGGCCAGACTCTTTTTATGTGTAAATCAGGTTAGTGCCAAACAGTCAAAGAAGCCGTACCAATTTGCAACAAATGAATGTCTCACTTTATTCTAGGTTAGGAGCAAGGTCATTAATATCTTTTCAGGTTTGTATTTGAAATCAGACAGATATGTTAAAAAGCTTATTATCTGTGAAAACCCTGGTGACATCTTTCTGTACATGCTGTACTATTAATGCACAATTCCAACAGGTTGCCTGTGCATTGGGATGAGTGATAATCAAAGGCAGATATCAGTAAAGGGACAAGTCACTATTTCCAAGTGTAAAAGACAGAATAGAAAACCAAAATGTTCTTTTCTTTCCCAAAAACGTACAATGCTTGTATGATCGCAAGTCTTGCATAGCCATTAAATAACAAAAGCAAATCAAACTTTTACAGCTGCATTTCTGAAAGCAAGAGCAGGAAAGCTGATACGGTTCCTTTTGATCCTGAGTATCATATGAGGGAAGGGTACAGAACTTCTGCATCTTCAGTTAGCACAGTGTCTTTCCTTTAAGTCTTATGTTTAAATATATCTAGCAATCTGACCCAGACAGTTCACCTTTCTCCACAGAAGAAGTTGGTGCTGAAAAATCCCAAACTGAGAAAGACTGTATTTAATATCTATTACAATGGTGTTTCACAGATCTTCCACAGCAATTAAGCACCTAACTAGCCTTAAACGTCTGTGGTTGAAAAGCTTGAGAAAAATGTAACCAGAAAAAGACCCTGAAGTAATCAGATAATGGCAGAAACAAAACACAGACTGAAAGTATTCACATAATCATGAATATGAATAAATTACTCCAGCACAATCCAGTACAGAGCACATAATAGCGCTCTCTGTCATAGCCGGAAGGTGGCAAGAATAAACAGCTTCACTAATTTATGTCCTTCAGACACCTTCTCTGTACTAGGTGAATTCAATACAGTACAATGTCTTGAAAGACAGAACTAAAACCCACAAAAGTCATAAGCAACCAGTTGTAAGCTAGCTAGTGAAGTGTTAATAGCACTCATCTTCTTGTAGAGGCGCTCTGCCCGTATACACAGTTCTTTGGCAGGTCTAGGCTGCCCTTTTAACAGGTAACTAAACCATGTCAATAGTGTGTGCTGTATCATTCACGTGCTAGGTAATACCCTTGTAAGAATAAACTCTTGGTCTGTGCAGTTGGGATGCTGCACCTCAGCTCTCTATCATCTAAAGAATTCTTCACGGTCTTCTCTTCAGCCATATAACACAACAGAGACTATTTGATGGTAATCTGCACAATTCATGCCTCACTTTTCCTGTGGTTTCTTCTCCTGCTGTGCTACTGCTCACTTCTAGTGTTTACCTCCAGAACTTACTCACTTTTCCATAGCTATCTACTGCCTTTGGTCTTTTCTATATCTTATTGACGCAAGTCTTTGTTCCAGTGAATTTCCACTCTGCTTTTCAGGGCCACCTGCTACACTCTAGATCTTCCCATTTTTCCATTACCCAAACAATTTATTTCTTTTTAAAGTGGAATCAGTTCTTTCTGTTCTCACTTAATCTATTGATCTGCTACTCTGTCCTTTTCTTCTAAAATTTTCTTCTTACATTTAAATTACAGTTATTCGTCAACATTGTTTTACTCTGACCCAACAATTTGAAGCACATTGGCTCTTATAAGAGCTCAGACTTTGCTACAGGGAAATAATATACAGTTGTCACCAGGACAATTTGTGCTCATGCAATTCTCAGTAATATTTATGGGAGGTGTCAAAGTTAAAATGAGGACAGACAGAAATACAGCATTTTTATTTTATGATGGTAGAACAAAGTATGTGGCACATCTTTCACTTGAATCTACTGTCTTTGTTGAGAAGAACACACACAGACTAGCATGCTTGAGTTTGAAAAATACCTCGTCTGCCTTGTGCAAGAAGGTATTCTCATCTTAGTGAGGTAAACTGATAGCTGTAATTTCCAATTCAAGCTTCAGCAAGTTGCATACAAAATTCTCAAGGCAAGGTGTTGAGAGCACACTTCTAAGTATGCCCCACATACCTCATTGTATGCTCATACCTGTATTGCCAAAGAGCAGATGGGTAGTAAACTGAAGCACAATGCATCTGTGCTCTGGGCAGCTTATTCAGTTCTAAATATAGTTTTCATTTTATCACAATGTTAGAAAATAAATATGAAAAGATAAACCTGTATGCTACTGTTGTATTAGTAGTTGTGTCTTATAGCTGTCAATAAAGAGTACTAAAACTGAAACTCAAACCAACATATTTAATGTAGTTAACATTAGAATACTTAACACAATTCTATGATTGAAACAGAAAAGATGTCATTTTATCTCAAACAGTACTAAATTAATGACTGTTGCATTATATATCCTATTATCAATGAAGTAAATACACTGAGCCTTATCACAATAGCAAAAGTTAGTAATTCATGACACACAAGGGAAAGAGTAAATTTTAGAAAATGTTTTTGTTTTGGACAAATGTTTTATTATTTAGGGCGTGAAAAAATAATTTAATAGAGGAGAGAACAGAGGTAACTTTTTATTTCTCTGTTAAGTCATGTTAGCAGTTATTTACAATAAAATAAATCCTGGAATACTGCACCAAGAGATTTGCAACTTGCCTATTAGACATAATAAAATAATTTGTCCTTCAAGCTAGAAAATAAATTTGGTAACAGGGCATCTCAGACTGAACTGTAGTCACCTGCTTTCATCATCAACTCCCTTTTCTGAATAAATAAATAGTAAACAATTTTTTATTTATTTTATGTTATTATTTAAGTTAGTTCCCTGCCAGAATCATTCACAAATCATTTGAGAATAGAGTATTACAAGTAATAAAATCTGATTTAAGGAAAACGATCTTCATCTCTTTGACTGCTGATTGAACAGACTGAGATCTTATTGGACTTGCAGGTAGAGATGGTATCACCCTCCCCTAAATTTCCTGGAGAACATAAAAGTGAACTNGATCTTCATCTCTTTGACTGCTGATTGAACAGACTGAGATCTTACTGGACTCGCAGGTAGAGATGGTATCACCCTCCCCTAATTTCCTGGAGAACATAAAAGTGAACTGTGCACATTCAAAACTGTGTGAGTCAAGCAAGATGAGGTCAGTATGCAGTGATTAAGCTGGGCAGGGTAATGATGCAACCCTGAAACATTAACTGATGGCTAGGGAATCCAGTATGTTTCTAGCCTGAAAAATGCCCAATAGTTAGTGCTGTTAAGGTTGCTTTGACACAGAAGTGGGGGAGTACTGACAGTATTACGTAGAATTTTGTTGACATTACCTCATAAAACCAACGTTTCTGGTTGTGGTAAATAAAATTCTATTTATACTGTAATTAAGCATACAGATCAGAGTGGGTACTTTTCCTGTTGGATTAGATGAAACGTGCAAACATTAGATACTACAAGTAGCAACGATTGTCTTCCTCCTCTTTCATAGCCCCAAGTATTAAATGTTAAATGCTGGCATCAA
>RSEF01000002.1:87422688-87434053 GCA_003993805.1 Himantopus leucocephalus
AACTGAAAGAGGATAATCTTAGATTAGATATAAGGAAGAAATTTCTTACCATGAGGGTAGTGAAACACTGGAATCCATTGCCCAGAGAACTTGTGGATGCCCCATTCCTGGAAGCATTCAAAGTCAGGTTGGACTGTTGAGAAAAAATATAGGAAAAAATTGTCAGAAACTCTTACACTTGGAAAAAAATATCTTTGGGTCTTAACTAAACTAAAACTAAAGCTAAAATGAGGGTTAGCTTAAGCAAAAGATTGTTTAGATTTAGTCCCATGAAACTGGAGTTTCAAAAAGGTTAAATGAAGGTTCTTGATCTTCATTTTGTTACATACTTTGACTCTTTAACTGACAGAAGTCAAGACAAATCTCAGTCCTATGCAAAAAATCAGTATGTAAAAAATCATTTTACATGTGTATTGATTTATATGCACATGGGTGTATGTATATATGAATATAAGGCAAGACTGAAAGGCAAACAGCAAATGAAATCCAAAATGCATTTTTTTGTAAAATCTCAAGTTCTGTATCTTACCTGTTTTCACTTAGGAGGGAAGCAGTCCATAATCTGCTCTTTCTGGAGATTCTAAACCTGCTTTCAGATGTCTGTAACTGGAACAAATCCATATTTCAAAACAGAAAGAGACAGAATTAACATTGGGAGAACATACAAAATTGAACAAATATGTATTTAATAAAACAAAGGTTTTATAATTAGTTGGATGCTATAAAATGATATGAATATATTATATTGCTCTCATTAAGAGCAAAAAATTGGAATGTGGCAAATCATAGGAAAGTATAAGAGTCATCATTTTGATCAAGACTGCAGAAATAGTGCAATCATTGTTTTTACATGCAGTCAGTACATACTACATTCTGAGGCTTCAGCTCAATCAACTGGAGGAAGGTGAAAAACATACTGCATTATAAAGGATGCATTTTAGAAGCAAGTACGGTTTTAGAATTAAATTGTAAGCCTCAGGTAAAGAAGTTGTAGTTTTTATCCTTGTTTTTGCTACAAATGTGAAGTGAGCTCTTAAAAAAAAAAAAAACGGTAATGTGAGCCTATTAACTGTCATGAGAACTCCTTCCATACAAAAAGAGGGACTTGAAGCCTCTTTTGTGGTCTTTGGAAACCCATTTGACTTCTGTGGATGAAATCCTGGCCTCATTCACTGAGGTTAAACTGCTGTTGAGTTTAAGATTTCTTTTGCAATGTCCAACTTCTGCATCTGCATGCTGGAGATAAAACTAATTCTACACATCAAAGGGATGGTAAGAGGCTTAATTCATTAATTGTTCTAAATTGCTTTGAGGTCTTCAGATAAATGCCGTAGAGTTGTTATTAATTTATTCAATTTATGAAAGACAGTAGTAACTGCTCACACCAGGTATAGCATGCAGTTGCAAAAATTAACATTGTTAATTATGTGTCAGAGCCCTGAGTTTTCCCCCAGTTCCCCGCTGGGGTTTGGCTGCCTGTGCTCAAGGCCAGCTCTCATCTGGTGCAGCTGCGGTACCCAGGGTCAGAGTGCTATGAAAAGAGCCTTTTTGGCATCTTGCTCCTCTTTGCATAAGAGGTGCTTTTATGCCTTGTCTTTGCCAGAGCTATCTTACAGCTTTGCCTGTAGTCACCCGTATGTCTTGTGTCTCCTGACCTGTGGACTTGACTTTCCAGCTTAACCTTGGACCTGCCTTGTGGCTATGGGCTAGCCTGGTGATCTGAACCATCAGCTGAACTCAATCACTGGATGTGCTCTTTTTTCTTGAGTACCGTGGGACTATGCCCTTTATCTTTGAGGGTGCTGCCTCTCCTGCCCTTCTGTCACTCAGCTACTCTCTTGCCTTCTCTTCTGGAGTAGCTGGTTCCTGCTGCTCTCTGACTCTACCTGCAAAAGAGTCGTAGCACATACCACGGACTGCTCATCTTCCCCTCTGAAAATAAACACATAGTCGTCATGTGTGGTAATAAAAGACAATCTATTGTGGGCAATCTAATAAAAATACCTTGAGTTTTTTCTAAAAAATATCCACCAGGTTGTCACAAAATGTGGAGCAAGAATGGAACAAATTCTCAAGATAGTAATTACAAAAATTGTCTCCTTTCTTCTGCTTGAGAAAAAGGTTGTAGCTCCATAACAACTCTATCTTTGCATTGTCTGAGTTGTTGACTGGATGATGGAACCCTAATATTGATATCTTAGTGTGTTTCATTTTGAATGCTTTGGAAGACAGAAGCTTAAACCATTCCTTACATCCAAGGAGACATAAACTTAGTGAAAGCTTGTGACTCTACCATGCTCTTGTTTTTAAAAAGTGTTAGTAGTTTCATAACTACAGTGTGCAAGACGTATCTCCACTGAACTTCAATAAGTTAAACTGTCATTTTTGTAAAAAAGAAGTGAACATCCGAACTGTCTTGTTGCACTACTATGCACCAATTAATATTGTGGTTGTAAGGAAGATTTTTCATGTAATTTCCTTACTCAGTGAAATGGAGAAAAAGACCCTATAAGAGTTCAAGAGAATTTAACACTTTGAAATGTTAGCCAAATTATCTATCAAGACATTGTTTTACATGGGTGGAGATGGAGACTCTCCATTGCGCTGAGAGTTCTGCAACTTTGTGGATCATGCAAGAGTTCCCAATGTCAGTGCAATAGGAGATATATCCATGATATTAAGAGGACCGTACATCCATACAAGATTTTCTGCTATATTGTTTTCTTTGGGGACCGTACAGTTGGAAGCCTATTTTCAGAAACACGCAGTAGAGATACAATTCTGTAGTGATTGATTTGGAATGAGATGGACTTTAAGAAATAATGACATTCAAGACTAATATAGCATACAGGTGCAAACCAGACTGTTGCCAGAAGAGAGTAAGGTAGTTGAAAACAAATTCACACATTTATCATGTAACCCACATGAGCTTTTCTTCCTCTTAATAGCAAAGTGCTTTGTATACGAACTCGACCTCAGACATCTTCCTGTGAAATTCATTGGACCACCAGAAGACCAAGACATCAAGCTTTTTCATTAAAGATCGAACACCTACTCATATCCCTGCTTTGCTTCAGGTGCCTGAATGTACCGCAGCCCAGAGAAGGAATGCTTTGAAGATCCTTCTATTGGCAATACCAGCAAGGTAACATTAAACTGTATTAAGTAAATTACTCCTTTCTCAGTGATAGGAATCTCACCAGATCAAAACAGATTATAATACTACTGAAATTGAAATTCTGCATATTCTTTGAAGTAATGACTACAAGTGGGAACGACAGCCAGTATTCATGCTTGCTAGCTCTTATGTGAACACGCTAACGATGACATAACTTGACCTCAGTGACGGTCCATTATTCCTATTACATATTTCCTAGAAAGTATATAACATAGTGTAGTTCAGCCACTAAAACATTACAGATATTAAGATTTTATTTTGTTTTTTATCACAATCCTCACCAGTTAAACTGCATGAAGAATAATGCTGTTCATAGCTTAAGGTAGTCTTTATATCGTCCCTTACTCTGGCACTGCCCTGAAGGCACAGCAGCAGCTGCCACCTTCTGCAATCTTCCTGGACAACGTGGCAAAAAATCTTTTTAGTATACTGACTAGCTCACTGCAAACGCATAGTGTCTTAATGGCATAATTTAAAGGGCTCCAAATGATGCAAAGTACCTTGAATTTGTAGCTCACTTGATAAATGGTCATAGCACAAGAACCTAAATGTGCTTAGAATGCTTCAAGATGCTCTTCTTTAACTGAAAAAAATACAGCACAATGATCATTTAAACAGAAAGTATGAGTGAAATTCCACTTTTGGTTTGTTTGGTTTTAATTATAAAATTGTTTTATAGGTTTTGACAGTAATCATTGCAGGTGATAATTGCCAGAATGTCAACATACACAAGAATTAAGCTGAGTTATTTGTACTCTAATATCACATATACAGCAAATTTAAGGTATTTTGCATGTAGCTACCATTACTTTCTCTTCTGATCACACCAACCATAATCATTCTAGGTAGTGGCCACCTCCTGAAGGTCCAGACTTTCCTAGCTTGCTTTATTGCTCAGACTTTTCTGGAAGAACATAACACTTTAGAAGAATCAGTTCTGTGTGTTTTCCTATAGCTGCATGCAGCAGCCAGCACTGTCTCTTACCTGAAATACACAAGCAAGAAATGTTTCTGTCTTGCTTTGCAGCCAAGACTCTCAATTTCTGTAGGTTTCTCAGTTAGATTTTTACTTTGTAATCTGGAAATGATTTCTGTCTCTGTATATCTTAGGTGCACAGCTTTCCCGAGTATAACAACAAATCATATAAAATGGGAGTATTTTTGGAGAGAAACACTTTTCTTATTAATGGCCAGAGCAGCTGCAATGCCTGAGCTGCTTACAGGAAGCAACCTTTCACAGTTTTGTTTTCGTGTCTTTTGCAACAGGTCAGACTGGCAATGATGAGCTGATAAACAGTGATTTATTTTTTTTTTGTTCTTCAACTCCATTTATCCAAGTCATGCTCCAACGCCAATCCTCCAATAGCTGGCTGTGCCAACTTCAAGGGCTTCTCTCTGCTGCTCTGTCGGTCAGGTTTATTAACCCTTTGCACTGAAACTGTCATCTCAGGACTGAAACACAGGGGATGCCAGTCCTCTATTATCAAGGAGAATGTGCTTTTTCCTTTAATTTCACTGAAAAGAGTAAGACTTTTTAGCTACTTAGTGTTTTGTAGACGTTACAGAACTCTAACTTCCATGCCTCATATTCATCTTAGTTGATGATTTCTCTATTGACAATTCATGCAGAGCCACTGGGTGGATGATGACGGTTTTTTCTGAGCTGAACAAGTAATGAGGAAATATTCTGGCAAAAAGTCAACTACTTCACAATCCATTAGGGAAGATAGAAAAATGTATCTGTCATTTTCACATACTGTGCAATACATTTCATGCAGGTTTGAACATTATTATTTCTCATTCAGAAATTTGAAAATGGAGGTATAGAGGGTACCCTTCCCACTCCCCAGTCATTCACAATTTAATTCAGTAAAATCATTTAAATGGCACATCACATTGGGAAAAAAAAATTGTTCCAATTAAGTAATTGTCAGAGCGTCATGAAGTTATATCCACAGATAATTGTTTTTATTAGATGAATTTCCAGAATAATACCTGTAAGTATCATCCAAAGTATTTGAATGTTAAAAGAATGTTCTTTAATGAGGCTGACTATATGAAAGCTTTAATATAAATAGGACTGTTGGAGAATTGTAAGCCCCACAGAGGAATGCATACACTATGATAAGAGCGAAATTCTTGTAATTAGGTTTACCAGTCCATGTAAGAATGAGGTGAAATGTTGCCATTCAGGTCTTTCCGTATATATAGCAGTAAAATTCATTCTTATAAGTAATATACAGAGGCTTATCAAACCAGCTGTATCATGCTAATAAAAAGGACTGATATTTATGTAAAAGAACTATGTTGTTTCTCATATTACATCACAACACAGTAACTCACTAGAAGCAAAATACCCTCACCGCAATTCCTCTCACAGGAGGGGGTAACTTCTCAAACTGCCTCAGTTGCTAATGCTGAAGTTATAGCTGACTCCTATTGCAGCAGTTAAATCTTAGCAAACAGTTGGGTTTTTCTGTGTAGCAGTGGGTGGATCTTAACCCCCTATACTGGGTTTTGTGGTTTCTAACCTGGCAATATGAAGCTGGTCTCAACCAGAAAGCATGTCTGTAATATACTTTTAAAAGATAAGCTTGCATAATAGATTTAATAGACAATACATGTAGGCCTCATTTTAATCACTGAACCAAAATATGTTTTTCTTGGAAAGTATAATCACTAAAAGCTACCAACACACATTAAACCCTACTAAATCACATGAATGCATATATAAATCTGGTAACCAATCATGAAAAGAGCCATTTAGCAATGCAAAAAATTTGTCTCATCAATGCTATGCCAGTTTTTAAAATGTCCTTTTTATAAGAGTTTATGCTCTGTTGTTTGCCCAGATACTTTTGTAAACACACCCTGTACAGTATTGATGGGATGTATAGGACATTCACTGTACTTTGGATAGAAGTCATTTTACTAGAAATGAAATACATGACTTTAAGGGTTTTACAAATACTGTAAAATTTCATACAGTTTAAATCTGTCACAACATATTTCTTTAACAGGTTGTAGTTTTTGATGTGCACTGGAATTTTATTATAAATTGAGTGATGGGTACATGAAAGGGAATATAACAGTCTACAGTCCTTTCCAATATCTGACAAAAAATTAAAGTAAAATGAAATGCGCAGCTAGCATACACTGACAATGAAGAAAAATCTTTGAAGAATTACAGTGCCGTTGTTTTTTTAACTAACAACTTTTGCTTTTTTTTTTTTTTAACTAACATTCGTACCATTATAAGGAGGTCCACAGAGAATACAGAATACCCTTATTCATGGTATCTAATCTTTAATCCAGGAATAGCATTGCATAAATGGCTTTCCCATTAGCCTTTGCAAAACTCATGTACCGTGCCATTCAAGATCTGGGAATTCATGAAAACTGACTCTTCATGCTGCCCATGAACACACAGCTCAGTGGAAATGCATGTCATCAGTGGCTATTATTTTCTGTGCTGGTAGCAGTTTGAAATTTGAATCTTTCTCAACCAGAGCAGGTAATTCTCTATTCTGGCAAGAAGCTTGTCTAAATAGTGGAAGAACCAAGCTCATAGAAACAGTGGCTGCCTCTCCTTCTGCCTTCCTCACTGTAAGGAAAGTAGGCATTATGTGTGTGTACTTTCCCAAAAGCTCGTTATTTACTAGGTGAATCCTTTCCTAGCAGGGAAAACAGTACTAGCTTACATTTTTGAAATTTTTTTTCATAGACTTTTTTGTTTCCACCTTTTTTTCTAGAATATAATGTGACCTCATTGACCTCCAGTCAAGGCACCTGTGAGTTAAAGGAACAACAGTGAAGATTATCTGTGATTTTCTTGGTTTAAATATAGAGAAAAGCCAGGATTTAATTAGTCTGGTGTGAGAAACAGAAGAGGAGGAGGTGTTATTCGGATACAAGCCAGACAGCCATGTCAAACTAGTACTTAACCTCTGCAGCTGATCAGATGAGATGAACTACCCAGGCAAACAAACTGGATGCATGTGGTCTGCATGCTATAGAGTCAGAACCATGTACCTAAATACCTTAGTACAGATTATAATAGCAGGAAAAGGAAAAAGAGAGTACAGTTTAGAGTGCTAAGGCTAGACTACATTGAGAATATTCGATCACAGATCTCTTAGCATGTAACACGGACCTCATTTATGCCCATTTACTGCTTCTTACCAATGAAACAAATGATGGTAGCAAGTATGTGGGTAGAACCAGCCACATATATACGGGAACTAAACAAGCAAATTGTTTAGGAGGGGACAAGGAAAGAAAAGAAGTCAATGTCCAAATAACAAAAAACACAGCACCTTAGCTACAGTTTGTAAAGTAGAATTTTAAATGTTACCAATTCTCTGGGAAGTAAAAACCTGGGATGCTTTAAAAAACAGATAGTTGCAAATGTTTCTTCAGCAAGAATTGAACAGAATAGCAAGGCTACTGGATCTGTCATGACTGAATGAGTTCCGTTGGACTTAGGTGAAATACTTTTGTTCCTGTGTTCAGGATTTGTTTGGTCGGTAGTGCTTCCTACTATATAGTGTTGATCTCTTTTTCCTGAGATTCTCTTAATCTGTAGTGAATACATTTGAAAACTGTGAGAAATCCATGTTGTCCAATCACTTTTAAAATTTCTGAGTTATATAAAATTATAAAATTATTATAATTGTAAAATTGTATCTGTCCATCCTGATACCATCATTTTAATGTTACAACCCTCTGTCCTTTTGAAAATCAGTTGAAGAGGCTGAAAAGAAAAGAGGAAGTGACTGCTGATGTGGGAAGATGAGCTGAAGGAGAAAGATGGGGTCACTCCAGATCAGATGGTCTGAAAGAAGAAACTGGTTGAGGTAGAGGAACTGCATTGACAATACCTTTTCAGACATGAACAGTTGGGAAGGGGAAAGATGAGTAGTCAGAATCATTGTTAGGAAAGAGAGGGGAATGAAACTGTGAAAAAGACTCAAAGATGAAGAAATACAGTGTGGGAAAGGTGGAGATGTAAGAATGGTTTTGATAAGCCAGGTTGAAGAAGACCTCAGAGTTATAGAAGAGGAAAAGACAGAAGAAATATTGAGAGAAGAAGAAATGGTATCTTATAAGAAGGAGGAAAGAAAATATTGCTATGATCATTTCTGTGATGAACTCTGTTTTCTGCTGTTTGTTTTCAGCTGTGAGTTTCTGAAAGACTGGAAAGATTCCTGAAGGACGGTGACAGTCCCTGGGGAGCAATTTACTTTGTTCATTGGGAGCAAAAGTTTTAGGGTCTGCAGCATGCATCAGGGAAAGGAGAGAAGGAGGATCCTCCTCAGAGGAGCAGCAAGTAGCCNAAAAGAATATATTGCTATGATCATTTCTGTGATGAACTCTATGTTTTGCGCTGTTTGTTCTCAGCTGTGAGTTTCTGAAAGAAAGACTGGGAAGATTCCTGAAGGACGGTGACAGTCCCTGGGGAGCAATTTAGTTTGTTCATTGGGAGCAAAAGTTTTAGGGTCTGCAGCATGCAAAGGAGAGAAGGAGGATCCTCCTCAGAGGAGCAGCAAGTAGCCTGGCAGCCCTCAGAGATGACTGAAGAACCAATCTGGCACATGCTGTTTGCTATAGTTTGGAAAATGATTAAATTGCCTAAAACCACACCCAGAAGCAAAGACATGGTGGACAGGGTTAGCTATAAACCCCTCTTTACTTCTGTTCAGTCTGATCTAATTTGAACTTTCTCTGTTTAAAAAGTTAATTACTTTTCTATAATAAAAGCAGATTTTTCTAAGTTTAACCTTTCTAGTCTTCATTGGGGGCTCACTACAGGGTATCTACATCAAAGGTCTGATGACTCAGGTTACAGTATCTCTTTGAAAGGCACTAAATTTACATGAATGGTGGGCAAATGTCTGTGGGAAGAGGGGAGATAGGGTGGAATAGAAAAGGTATGATTTTTGGAGAGCTATGATCTCACCTGGAAATTCTGCTTTACATTGAATGTTGAAATCAAATAGTGTGGGTCCTTATCTACAGTGATTTGATTAAGTCCTCGATTTGTCTATTCTGGATTTACATTATTTTAACCTATGCTCACCTGTTACGATGCCGAATTGATGTGAACACAGTTTTCATTCAGTAGGATCTATCAAATGTAGTTGCCTAAGACAAAGCTGTTCACTATGTACATCAGGTTTGATCCCCTGGGTCATCTCTCAGCAGTATCCATTACTGACACAGCAGTAGATAGTTATATATCACAGTGCCATCTCAGCTTTTTGCCTCTCCTTGGTCTCAGGGTTATTGTTGTAACACTTCAGATAATTCTTTATGTGGTGGTTTGCTTTTAAAAAATGATGGCTATTACAACTCAGAAATATTTATCCTAACGTGTTTCCTCTGTTCATGTATTTGTTATATCTAATGTAGCACAGGGTAAAATAATGTTTTCTAACTATCGATTTATGAGCAAAAATCCTTACAGTATTAATAGAAAAGATGTGCATAAATTCCCTTGTGCACTGATGGCATTATATTTCCTAGAATGTATGTGCATTGCATGTCATTTGGTGCTTTGCTTGGCTAGAATCCTCCCAGCCATTTCTTCAATCCTCTAAAATCCAAGCCATTAAGGTACCATCACATGCACAGGCAGACATTTCTGAAAAACTTTCACATAGTTACTGTTGCTAGGTAAATCACTCCCTCGACATCCACGTATTTAGATATGTTTCTCACTTTCTTTGTCTCAGATCTGACAGAGTGACATGGATTTGGGGGCAGGGGTAAGGAGAGGTGCACACAGCCAAAGCAACTGTTGAACTGTGGGAATAAAAGAAATAAAGTGAATTTCTTTAAGGTATTTTAAAAGTGTTTTAACGATATCTGGACAGAACTTACTCATACATTGACTGGATATTTATCAAGTGCAAGGGTAAAGAACAGTGGTTACAGATAAAAAGATATTTAAGCATAGGTCAGTTCTGGCACTACCTAATTGTTGAGAAATTACACTAACTAGACTGAACTTGTCTTCAAGTTTTCTACTCCTGATGTACTTCTAATCAATACTTACATGTGTTTTATGCACATATGTTTATACATGTCTGCATTTAGGCCAGTTTCAGATGATGTAAACAATGCAACAAATTATTTGTCCACGTCCTGAACATGAAACCTCCGGTTTCAAGACATGAACATAGATTTCTGACTGTTAGGTTTATGGGATGAATATATAAGACAGGCTAAGGAACAAAAAAGACAAAATATTGTTTGAAAAATTCATGGGTCGTGAATGAGACAGGGAAAGCTCTTTTTCATAAAGGGAATACTAGATTGAATTGACCTTTGATATTCTACGACAGTCATCTAGACATTATCCTCAGAGCCTTGGAATTAAACAGACTTGCAGTAGCACATTGGTTCTGATATTGACTTTCAGTACAAGGGTAAAATTCACCCTTTGTGAATGTTCAATGCACTTTTAACTGTACTGGTAATATTACTAAAGGATAAGTTACCATTCACAGAAAGCAAGATATGTCTCACAGCTTTTAAAGATATTTCTTAGCCAATGCTTTTCAAAAAGTACATTAAAACCTTAGGATTTGGCTCTTAGTAACATGACTGTTATGTAAACAGCAGTGAAAAAAAAATCTTTTCTGGAACTAATAGATAAAAATAAAGGTAAAGTTCTAGACCAGCTCACCATTTAAATAAGATATTTATGAAAGCATGACAAGGCAGTTCATGTGATGTCAATCATCTTTCCTCAAAGTGTTTCTAATTTTTACCCTGAACCATTTGGTCAACTTCTTCCTTTTCTGTAAGCCAAAAATAAGCTCAGAAGCAAGAATACATGCTGAGAAATTTTGGATGTTTGATTTGCAGAGTCAAAAATATTATTAATAAATAGAATCCTTTGTGTCACTGTGTCACTGACCAATAAATCCCTATGTCATGGTTTAGGCTGGGTTGGCCACTAAACAAATGACAGATGCTCTCTTTTAACCTCTCTCCCTTCCTAGAACAGAAGGGAGAGAGAATAAGGGAGAGAGAATTATGGGTTGAAAAGAAACTAAACTACTTTAATGAAATATGAAATTAAAACTATTAACAATAAAAAAATAATAAAATTAATAAGACAATAATGAAATACATACAATATATACAAAACCAATATCAAGCTTCCAGGATGACAATCAC
>RSEF01000002.1:87435053-87451270 GCA_003993805.1 Himantopus leucocephalus
TGCAGCTAACATACTGCACCATACTGCACATATAAGTGCTTGACAAAGAGGGTGGGTAACAAGGTTATGAAGTTTGCAGTGAAAAAAATCACCCTCATGACCATCCAAACTAAAACTGACTCTGAAAAACTGCATCAGGACCTTATGACGCTGAATAAAAATTGCCAGTGAATGCTATATCCACATAAGAAAAATAAAGCATGGGAGCACAGGCAACATTGTACACAGACCACTATGGTTTAAAAGTAACTACTAGTGCTTAGGAAACAGATCTTAATCATTGTGGATCTCACCTCTCTGCTCACAGGGCGTTCAAAATCATTACAGAGAACAAAACAGAAAATAGGGGTGTCACACTGTATAAATTCATTGCTACCACATCTTGTGTACTGCTTGCAGTTCTTAATTGCCCAACTTTGCCATTGTCCAGGACTACAGGGAAGATAACAAGGAGGGTCAGAAACATACAGTGCTTTCCACAGAAGAGAAGAAACCAATTGCAATGCTTCTGTCCAAACAGCAGAAAACTGAGGGATATCATAAAATCATAAACAATATAGAAAAAGTGAGTAAGGAATAATTATTCACTTTCTGCTTAGACGGTCCTTAAACCGTGGAATAGCGGAAGCTATTAAGTCATACCAGACGGATCACTGAGTTATATTTTTCTCCTTTTCTTTAACTCTGATAAAACCAGGATGCATGACACAGACCTTCGACATGAGAATCACAATATTTCTCACCTGCTGCAATCTTTCAGGATAAACCTGCTCCACCATGTTCCTTCAGGGAATATCCACCTGCACAGTGGCGTTCTCCAGAGGCTGCAGTGTGGATACCAACTCCGCCATGGGTCCTCTCCAGGGGCTGCAGGGAAACACCTGCTCCACTAGGGTGTCTCCAGGGGCTGCAGGNCAGTGGCGTTCTCCAGAGGCTGCAGTGTGGATACCAACTCTGCCATGGGTCGTCTCCAGGGGCTTCAGGGAAACACCTGCTCCACTAGGGTGTCTCCAGGGGCTGCAGGGGAATCTCTGCTGGGGCTCCTGGGATGCCTGGAGAACCTCTTCCCCTCCTCACGCTCTCCCCTCGAGGCTCACAGGGCTGTTTCTGACACTTTTATGCCTCACCGCTCACTGCATCTCCTACCGAGGCAGCCCCTGCAGCCCCTAATTACTACCAAAAACTTTGACACCGACACTCAGTATAATTATTTACTTTTCAAGTACCTGAGGTCAGAATTGTTCAAAAAACATTCCTTACATCCTTTGTATAGGATCATGTGACTGAAAACCTCATGTCTTACAATTTTTAAATAATCAAAACTTTGTAACTCAATATAGAGATCTCCTATTTTGCTTTCTGCAAGCCATGAAGAATCCATGCCTCTTAAAAAATACTATATATTACCTTAAAGATCCCCCCCCCACACACCTTTTGCTGTACCCACCTTCTTGGACTGTATTTATTTGTTAATTTGTTGACTCAAAATTTTTAGCTTTTTGGCAATATGGAACGTTCTTTTCAAATATTCCCTCCCATCTGTATGACGTAGTCTAATCTCATGTTTTATTGAGCAGTTATGTCAATTGAGCAATAATGGCACAGAATAAAGTAGCAAAAAGATATTCAGTATTATTTTTCAACCTTTCTTCTCGATGTTGACCATATTATATTCTTCAGCTGACATGGTAAAATACAATAAATGTTTACAATTGTTTAAGTCCTGGCTTTTGCTGAAGTCATGATGATTTTTCTACAGATTTCTCTTAAGCTACAATTTTAATCTATGTATGTTCTTCAGAGATATAACCATCTTTCATGACTTTTTGGTGACAAATGACACAATTTTTTTCAGAACTTGAAAAAAAAATTCTAAAAATGGATATTCACATAGAAGGTTTTACTAGAACTTCTAACTTCCTCCCTCCAACGTTTCATTCATTCTTTCAGAGCAGGTGTGTCTCTACTGTCTAAACGCTTGAGGACTGATCACATGTCAGAAGAAAAACGAAATCCTTTCACTAATTATAAATATCAGTGACATGAAGATCTCAGTGGCCTACAATTCCATATAAGGTTTCCAATTATTTCAAGTAATAAGCCAATTAATACACTCAGATTATTCATGAAT
This sequence comes from Himantopus leucocephalus, assembly GCA_003993805.1. Taxonomy (NCBI): domain Eukaryota; kingdom Metazoa; phylum Chordata; class Aves; order Charadriiformes; family Recurvirostridae; genus Himantopus; species Himantopus leucocephalus. The sequence goes on from RSEF01000002.1 coordinate 87,437,185, forward strand.
AATGTATGAGAAGAAAACTAGAAAGCATTACTGTCTTTGAAGAGTTTACTTGGTCTAGTCAAAGATCTTTTTTAAAGATCAGTTACTGTACATCAGTACTTTTTTAGATCAAATACTACCATCAGCTACATGAAGCTCTCCAGTATGGGACAGAGCTAGTAAATTACAACAGTGAAAAGCCTGATCAAAAGATATTTGATGGAAATTCAACATGATGCTTCATGTTGTGCAACACTGAATCAAAGAAAAACACTGAGTATAAATTTGGACTCCAGCACGGGTGTAGACTCAGTTTCTTTTAGATTGTACTTTTTGTGTTTTCCTTCTCAGAGTCTTAGGTGGTTTTCAGATGATTAGGAACAGCTCAGTGCAGAGTTGTTCTTGCATCTCGCCAGTACTAAATGAGCCTCTTATACACTGTATCTCAGGCAAGAGCAACCTGAAAAATACATGCTTGCTTTACCATAATGGTAACTTATGCCCTCTTTGTTGTTTCCAGTTTCCTTTATTGCCAGTTTTAATTTCAGTGCATTTCCTGCCAAAAGGGTAGTCATATTTTATATTCATTACATGCTAGACCTATGACAATTTAGAGGCACAAAAGAACCATCTGGTAAATAAAGAGAAGACCAACTAAGAAACTGGTATTACCCCTACATGGCAAGAAAGTAATGTGCACAGAAGTTGCCCGGTCAGGACACAAATTTTCTATACGAAAAGAACATATCATAAGGTAAGAACAGCTTCTATCTGGCTCACGGATATCAACATTTATTACACAGGAAAGGCTGACTTTTTCCTCTGAAATCAGGCTTGATTTTCTCCAACTTTTCCTTGGAGAGGTAACAAAAAAATGAATAACTTTCTCTTTTTCACTGCTATAACTTTTGTGGCTCTTGAGTACTTTTGGGAAGAAAGTGTTTTGAGATGCCTGTACCTGGTTCATCCTCAAGTTCTGTGGAAGTTCTACTATTTTCTGATACTTTTACAAAAGTTTAACAAAGATGCAGCTATGAACTATGTTGCTACAAGCACCAATCCTGTTTAACTTTTAATTTAACTCTATCTGAATTCTGTATCTGTTCAGAGAAATCCCAAATGTTTGGATTTTTTCTAAAATTGTTTTTGATTCAGTGAGATTACAGATGTGTGCTTGTTCCTTACCATATGGGGTCTCTCACTAGAGCTGGAACAACTAGCTTTTTCTGAATCAGCATCTTCTTCTCGAATGTAAAAATTGAAAACACAGAATAATTCATGCTGGAAGGGACTTCAGGAGGTCATATATTCCAACCCTCTGCTCATGAAAGTCATAGAATAAGGCTGCAAACCAAACTTCCTGTATTCTGAGGACTGTTTGACCTAAATCCTGTGTTGGGGTTCAATGTTGTTCTCAGCATTTCAAGGATTCCACTCCCATTTCAGGAAAACTTACAAATTAAAGTTGTTTAATTTCTTTTCTTCAATATCATCTGAACTGTTGTCATGTTTAATGGCAACTTTTAGAAGTGTAGAATCAGCTGGTTGTTTCTTGCTGAAGAAAGCTAAAGGATGTTAGAAAATGCCTGTCTTTTGGGAATTTTCTTGGGTATCTAGGTTCTTGTTTGATGAGATTTGATCCTTATTCACTAGACGGAAAATGAGAATGTTACTATACACCCCTATTTTTGTGCCCAGTGTTCTCCAATGTATGAAAATTCTCCTAACTGCTCATTTAGTATTTTCTTTGTATGATGGAAGATCTTATTTTAAACTATGAAATGCTTTTTAATTCCTACAAATAATATGAAAAATGTACTTAGAAAAAAAAAGAAAATTACGCACATTACAAAAAAATGAGATTAGAGTAACACAGAAAATTATTCTTTCTCTACTGAGCGTATATCTGCACACATACCTTCCTAAAGCATAATCAAAAATGTAAGACCCTAATGAAAAGCAAAATTAATTCAGATGTTGTGCAACTGAAATTAATTTTTTCCAAATATTCATTTCATAATCTATCATATTACACAGCTTCTCATTTGTTAATATATTGTATAGTCTTCAAATGGGGGAGGAACAGAAGCTGAGTAATTACTCTGACTTCTTTTCACAGGCTTGCTCCTTCCAGGTAGACTATAAGCCAAACCTGGCCCTATTCTGAACTTTTTTCCCTCCCTTCCCTCTCCATCCACCCTTAAAGTCCAGCAGGGTCAATAGGAGCTTCTGGAAAAAAAAGCTAAATTACGTCATAATTCCTAGACTATGAAAGAAGTTAAAGACCTCCTCCAACTCTGGTGAGAAAGGGTAGTGCAAGCTACATTGCCAAGTTAAATACAAGAAAGCTTCCAGAGGGACACAGTGGGAACAATGCAAGAATTTAGCTAAAGCAGAGACTGAAAGCATAGGAGAAGAGAAGATAATTAAAAATCTCAGACCCTTACCTCTTCCATTATGGTCTCTGTGGAATATCTCTGTAAAGGCTGAGATAAGTATTTGATGAATCTGTGTAGGTTCCATGTGGTTTTGACAGCAAAATGACAGCAAGAAAAATAGTTTGATGAACTATGGGAAAATTTTTTAGTATTTAATTGCAAGATAGGTAAAGAAGAAAAAACGAAATGGAGCCTTGAGCTATTAGAATATTAGTGCACTAAACAGTGGCCCTGTATGTCGCTAGGCTCCCTGTGAGTTTACCCACACTGAAGCTCTTTGCAAAGCACATTATTTTGCAGCGAGGATATCTGGCAGCAGCACACTTTGTCTCAAAGCTCAGTGATGTATTGACATAGCAGTGATGTTGCAAGCCAGTAAAGCTTTGCACTGCCACTCTTCCCTCAGGTAGCCAGAAGCAGTTCCAGACATGCTTTGCAAACTGAGGCAGTATTCATCAACAGTTATTTCCACTTTGTTCTGCATTGTCTGAGCCCTCTTTAAGTTCTGTCCCGCTTTGTGAAATAATAACCCTTAAGCATATGACATCTTAAAAGTAATTCACATGTTGCTTTTGACTTTTCCTGGTTTATATGTACATTGCCAACTCAGTAGAGAATGTCTTTGCCTAACATATATGTAAGTTTAGAACATGTATATATTCTTGTGAAATAATCTGATTAATTCACAGTCCTTGATTATTTATTAAAATGAGACATTATTTCAAACTATTTTACCAGAATAACAGTAGCACTCTTAATTACATCTACCTGAATATTAGCATTTGCGTTGTGTGTGACCAAAGAAGTGACACTTAATCTGAAATATGTAAAACCATAGCCACACAAACCTCTGAGTGCAAAATGCATGTCAGTTCTCTCTTTTCCTATATACATTTTCTAAATAAGAAAGAGAAGGATAGGACTTTCCCCTGGAGACCAGGGAGAAAGACTGGAGGAAAGAGGACCTACCCTTGGTGAAAGATCAAGTCAGAGAATACTCAAGAAAACTGAATGTATATAAGTCNCGGTGAAAGATCAAGTCAGAGAACACTCAAGCAAACTGAAAGTATGTAAGTCCACAGGGCCTGACGGAATGCACTCATGAGCACTGAGGGAGCTGGCTGAAGTCATTACAAGGCCACCCTCCGTAATCTTTGAATGATTGTGGTGACTGGGAGACACGCCTGAGGACTGGAGGAAAGCAAATGTCATTCCTATCTTCAAGAAGGGCAAGGAGGACCCAGAGGACTACAGGCTGGTCGACCTCACCTCAATCCCTGGGAAAGTGATGGCGCAACTAATCTTGAAAACCATTTCCAGGCACATGAAAGACAAGAAGATCATCCAGAGTAGTCAGCATGGATTTACCAACACGAAATCATGCTTTACGACTTTGATAACCTTCTATGATAAAATGACTGGCTTGGTAGAAAAGCAGTAGATACTGTCTACCTAGACTTCAGTAAGGTTTTCAAAGCTCTCTGCCCTAAAGAAGCTCATAGAGAAGCTGATGAAGCATGGGACACATGAGTAGCTAATGGCGTGGATTGAAGACTGGCAGCATTGCTGGGCCCAGAAGGTGATAATCAGTGGAACAAAGTCTAGTTGGAGGGCAGTAACTAGTGTTGTTACCCAGGAGTTAACACTGGGTCCAATCCTGTTCAACATCTTCATGAGTGATATGGATGATGGGGCAGAGTGTGCCATCAGCAAGTTTTCAGATGACAGTGCTTCACTACCTTGCATTACAATAATATTTATTAAATGGCATGCATGGAGACAATTTCTCCCGATCCAAACTCTGGTTTTAGTATTGTGTACATTACTAGATTATTTCATTTCCCTACAGTGATAATTAGTACAAGTTATGAGGTAAACTTCATCTTATGTTGAGTAAACAATTCTTGGAGTAAACATCTGTTCATGCAATCATAATTAAACGTGGTGGATGTTTCATACCAAGCTTTTTTTTTCTTTCTTTCTTCTCCCCACTCACCACTACCCAATTCCAGAGATGACAGCAATTAGCAGTTAACATCATCTTTATGCTTTTCCATTCCACTAAACAGTAACATTTCTGAGTGTGCTATAAAAAAGTACTGATTTAGACATCAGCTCAAAGATCAACTGGTTCCTTGATGATGACTGTTTTTGACTCTACCACGTGACTTACACTGTGTTTTAAAGATACAAGGTTATTTTCTCCTATCTTTTTTACTCTCTGGAAAAAATCCAGTAGTGCTCAAGTGGGTGGCAAATTTTAAACTTTTTAAAGGTGTATTACATTTTCAAGGATTGTCAGTGAGCCACACAGAATAGTTGTGTGCCCTACCCACCCTTCCCCCTCCAGATCTATAATGTTCTTGCTGCCCAAGGACTCCTTACTTCTGTTCCAGTTATATGTCTAGAAAGTCAGACATGTAGGGAGGTTGACACAAGGACAGAAAGTCCTTGGCAAGGCAAGGCCTTGAGAGAATAAATATGATCTCAACCTGTGGTGCAGTGACGATTAGCAGAAAATATTCCTTACACAATCCAATGTTAGATTTAGAAAGAAATATTTCATCTTGAGTGAAAATCCACTTGAAAATGCACTCTTTCTCTTCACCCCATCCTGACCATTTCTGAAGCACCTACTAGGTCTCCAGTGGTATATATAAGAGGAATATGCTTCTATAGAGCCAAGAGCAAAACATCATATGGAATTCTGGGTGGAAATAGATTTGAGAAATTAATTTTGTCCTGGGTGATTTCTTTATTTATTCATTTATTTTTAGACAAAGTGTGAAAGAGAAATATATAGTGCTAATTGTGTGAAATGTGTTCTATACACGGTATTTCAAGAAATGCACAAAATTGAGGAAATTTACAACTGAAAATCTAGACTAGTGGTTCCAGACCTTTGGCTTGGAGACAAAGTTGTTACAACAACTTTTGAAGTTGTTAACAGCCACTGAAAATTAGGATGAGAAATAGACTACGATTGCTGTAGGATATGCTTACACTTCAGTTTTCCTTCATGTTTTAAGGCAAGCCAGTGGGCTGAATTGATCATTGCTAAATTGCATACATTTCCACACAAGTTAATGATGATGGCCATTTCAATTACATGATGCAAATCTCTTTAAATTGTTCTACAGTTGTTCAATTGTGTACCTTGTTATGTCATTACACCAGGAATTATTATAGAAAATGGATACTCTGGAAACTTACTGCTGTTACCATATCTTCTGAGATCATTTTTCCCATTGCATCTTATGTCACTGCTTCTGTTCTTGCTGTGCAAACCATCAGAGTCTCCTCTGAGAGACCACCAGACAAGCCTGGATATGAACTTCCCACTGCTATTATGGCCGGAGGTCAGATGCTTGCTGGCCTATGGGATGCTAACCAGTTGGGCAGCTGGTATGCCCTACACAGTACTAGGTCCAAGTTGTGACTTGTGGCTAAGCAAATCTCTGCATTGTGAAAGGGAAATTTTACACCTGAGAGATTAATTTTGACAATTGCATTGTTCTCTGTAGTGTTTGGGAGAGGTGGGATCTGTCATTCTAGCATGTCTTTCCCTATGGCAGCATTTTGCCCTCTACATGGATTTTTTTGGTTGTTAACACCACAAGGTCTGTAATGCTGGTAATGGTAAGAATGCTGGGTGTGTGCACACGTGGCTGGGCACAGATTTCTTCTAAGGGCAACTTTTTGTTCATTTTCTCCAGAAATAGTGATAGAATTTTTTTGCGAGGTTTCCTCTGAGCTAGAAGGGAACAAATTATGATACATTATGTTGCTCTGACAAGCATTTTCAAGTAGCCAGGAAAGGGAGGTGTGAAAAATTAATGCACTGCCCCTGGAATGTGGTCTCTTGTCCACTTTATTGTGTTTGACCCCAGATTTCAATGTTGGCCCAGAGTGCAGACTGTCTTTATTTGCCTCACAATACCTAGTGTATGTGGACAATGTGTTGTACACTGATGCCTTTTCAGATTAAGTTTTGGGTGACCTCGCTACATTGTAAGTACATTAGACAAACTTTTCCTGGACACTGGTTGTTGTCCTTGACCTTCATTCAACTAGCTTTCATTTTCCTGAAACAACATTATTCTATGTTTCTGTCAGAAGTTACTCAACCATGTTTCTCCATGTGTTCCTACTGGGAAACTCTCCAGGCAGCAACTCTTCTTCCAGCATAATCAGACCAAAAATTCAATTTATTCCAGTCCCCAGGTTATCCTTCTGTGCTTCTAGGACTGGGATTATAATATCTTCTTTTTTTTTTTTTTTTTTTTGTAGCAGCTGTAAGGAGTAACANCTGTAAGGAGTAACAAAATGCACTGCAGGACCAAATACTGAAACAGTTGTTTCCCAACATGCAAGACCTGAGGTTTATAGTTTTTTGAAGCCTTGGGCTCACTAGGTTAAAAGACATTTTGGAAGAAAACATTGCAGGGCTCAGGTAGCAAAGGAGAGCTGGAGCTTGCAGGCTGATGGTCCATTATATTCTGTGGAGAGTGGTACTTAAACCAGGGTATCCTGTCATACATGATTTTATTTTTTTTAATGTGACCAGAAAGTGGGGTTTTGTGCAACTTTCTCCTCTAGTATGTGACACATGCAATATGGGTCTTCAGGTAATAAGATACTCTAAATAACTCAGGCACCACTGCTCAGTACACTTTCCAATGTCTCAAAGTTGGAAAATGCTAATCCAGATAACTGAGATGTAGAATCACACAAAAGAGACAGGAGAATCAAAGATGACAAATGAAATTACCAACAATAAAACACAACAGACTCCAGAGCAGATCAGTTTTATAAGTGAAGATACATTTTTCAGAGATACAGAGGTTTTAAAAAGAACCATGAAGATTTCTCAAAAAAAATTACAGAATTATTGCAATAAAACTTGAAGCTTCACTGGTACAGAATGAGCTGATTGGTACTGTAATTTATGATAAATGGCGAATTTCCCATACCATGACATACAGTTAAAATGTTACTGGGATTTTTATAAAATATAAAATGAGGACACACAACTGGCTAAGAGGATTGTCTAGACAAAATTGTACTTAATGAAGAACAACATTCACTGAGATTTGCACCTAAAGGATTTAGGCAGAATCACTGATATTTAACTGTCTGTTTTAAAGAATGATTCGTGTAGTAGTCTGTGGAGACAGTATGGGGGAAGTAGCCTTTCTTCTGGAAAAAAAAGGTCGCTACAACTCTTCAATGACAAACATAATTGGACAACACAGTGGAGACACTGCTGTGTGGCTGGCAATTGGTTTAAGTTTGACTAGGTGATCTATGAAGTCTCCCTGAAATGAAACTCTCAGCAAATGTCTAAAGGTGTAATACAAAGCAATGCCCCTTGAAAGAGTTGTGAGCTGAGCGTGTTCTTGGGGCTTCTACAACATATGAGAGTGACAGGACTGAAATGGTTTTAAAAAAAAAAAAAAAAAGGAAAGAAAGAAAGAAAATTGTCTCTGTGGTTTTTATTGTGCTATTTTTATTTACCTGAACAGAGCCCTCTGTACCCACAGTTGTTACAAGGAGCCAGCTACTATAAAAAAAAAAAAAAATCAAAAAGTTATTTGAAGCTATCATGCCTTTTAAGCCGAAGTGTTTCAAAACTATTCAGAACAAGGAAGTATTGTAGCTGTTTTCAAACCTTTTTCTAAACCCGCCAGAGCACAGAGATGTACTGAAAATGCTAGTGCTGGCAGGAGTCTCTGGCAGTGGCATCAAGCAGATTTGGCACTACCTGTTTTGACAACGTTCAGCCTTCTGCATGCTTAATGTCTGTATGAATGCACGTGGAGAAGTACCTCTTTAAGGAGTCATGACTCCCCTGAGTCTCCCACATTCCCTGAGTGTCCCCATCTGAACCGTTTCCTATCCACACAGCAGAGAAGCAGCTTGCTCTCCGATAAGAGCACAGAATATATTTGAAATTCTGGAAAGGGGGCTGTTTCAGCCTGGTACAGACACTACCCCAGCTGTCAAGCCGAAACAATGACAAAACAATGCAGAATTTCGAAGAGTTTTGATGCTCATCCAGAAACCGCGGCAGCTGGGTTATCAGTAAAACACAGCAACAGAATTACCTTTTATAGTACTCTGCTGTACTTGGTGTAAGGCCCTGAGTACTTGTTATGAGACAAACCCAGTACTTTGCCAGTAGCAAATATTGGCTTTGAAGTTTCTGTAAAAATAGAGACTTTGTCTGACAATGGTTGGCAAGTGGCTGTCTTATCTCATAATACCTGCAGTTAAGACTAAGAGGATTGCAATTTCCAGTTTCAGTGACATAGCAGATGTTTTTTTTATTGGAAGGATGACTATAGACTTTGGAAAACTCATCTAACATAAGTAATAGTAAAATTACCATGAAATTAAAAATATCTTAACACTTAAGTGGAAATGATTGAAAAAAATTCGTCTAAAATCTGTGTTTCCTTCAGACCACAAAATAGGTAAGTGTAGGACAAAAACGAGAGGAATTCTGGTGCATACACCTATGTAAAGGGAAAATAAAACGTACTCTTTTGGTTTGGTTTTCTTTTTTAAACTTTGAAGCAAGAAAGTAAGATTCCTTAGCTGCCAGATATGCAGGATTTTCCACAGACCTTATTTGCTTTTACTCAAGCTTAGTTCTCCCGAGTTAATGTGGCTTTGTCAGAGTAACAGCCACAAGACCTTCTATTCAATTAAGAGGTTCCTCTAGTATGTTTTAAAGCTCTGAAACCCAATAAAGCTACTCACAACACTACATGTGATAAACTGGGCAGCCCTCAGGTTTCTCCTTATAGCAGTTGTCGTTGTAGTAGATGGCTTTACATGCTACAACCATTGACACATTTTTCCAATGTGGTTGGGTTGCAAGAAGCAGGAGTCATTATAGCTGAATAACCGGTTCTGCAGGGAAACAACATAACATGTTCCACAGTGCAAACTGATCTATATTCAATATAGAAACTCCAATATTCAAAATCCGCGATTTGAGAGTATTTACCAGTATGGTGAAATTCTTCATCCTGTCTTCTTATGTAACTGAATCTTTGCATTTCAAATTTGTTGCAATGAATGGTTATGAGAAGTCTTTTTAGTGGGCAGAAATATTAATCACACTTGCAAAACATGAAAGGCAGTTGAAATGAAACTGGGCTATTAATGAAGATGATTTTAAATCCAGTGCACCTTTAAAAACATTAATTGCATAGATTTCCATAATATTACAGGCATCAGATGGTGGTTGTTAAGAAACAGTCACCTGAGCATTTGAATTATGTAACTGTTACTGCACAGAACAGTTAATTTTAAGTATAGTAATCAGAAGAATGTTATAAATACATATACATATGTTAAAAAAATTCAATGCAAGCATTTCCTCCTCTGCAGCTACGTGTTTTAGCAGTTATAGTTGAATACAATAAAATCTGGGGAGAAAAGCTGTACCTTTTATTAGCTCAGCTGATGTTGCTGGGAAAGACAGACATATCTTACTATATGTTATTAGACATAGTCTGAAATATCAGACATGCCACTTATTTTAAGCGGGGAGGGAGGGGGGAACAGGAAACTGGACCTATTAGGCAAATGGCAGTTACCAAAAATATCTAGCTATTGTTTACAGAGATGTTGTTTCTAGGGCTGCATCAAGTTTGGAAAAAATGAAAAAACTTTAAAAATAAGTATAATATGACTTCATGTTTTTATTCGGTGTTGTTCAAAGATGGTCATCTAACTGAATTCAGGCCTACTCCTGGAGGCACTGTCTTTATCCAAGTCACAGCTTAATTCATGTCACTTTTCAAATGCGAAATTCATAAACGAACCATGGAGTAAAGAAGATGAGTGCCATCTTGACCAATGGCAGTGCATGATCCAGTTTATTCTGATAGAAAGGGGCTGGGAAAAGGCAGTAAAGTGAAAAGCATGGAAAATCTGCTAAGCCTGCTAAGCAAGAAGGGTATCCAATAATTAACTTGTTTCTTTACACGGGAAATTCAGGAGGAGGTGAACAGTCCAGCTGAACTGTGCCAAAAGTACAAAAGATAGGTGAACATGATTCTTTGATAAAGGCCTGTTGGAGATCGCTCAATCTATCCTACCTTCCTCCCTTCAGGTTAATTTTCTTGTAATCGAATTTCAAAAGAAATGTGAGGAACAAGTTCAAAGTGTTGAAACAGTAAATTTAAAAATATTTTTATTTTTGAAGTTTCTAACTACCATTATACTGTCTTTATTAATGATATATATAATAAAAGGTTGTTTTTTTCTCTATTCTATTTTATTATTTCATGAAACAAATTTTGTGCAAAATCNCAAGTTTCTAACTACCATTATACTGTCTTTTTTAATGATATATATAATAAAAGGTTGTTGTTTTTTCTACTCTATTCTATTTTATTATTTCATGAAACAAATTTTGTGCAAAATCAAACAATTAAACATAAGAATATTGTCACTATGTTTGTTTGCACTAGATAAAAGCAGATAATTTGCAGATTTTCATAACACAGATTTTTTTATCTATGGATGTTTTTTAAAGGCTTCCTTTACAAGTATTGTTTAGGTATTCGTGTCATAAAAAATATTGCAAGCATAGCTTGATAAGGAATAGCTAAGAAAAAATTGTGTTTTAGCTGGTAAAGTACTCCATAAGAAGGAGGTTTGTAATTTTTTTGTATCTCTCAAGGTCTTAATTTTTGTCGTGGAGAATGCTAAAAGGATTTCTGAAATTAAAGCAATTATCAATACATAAATTCTAGAATTTCCAAAAGAAATAATTTTGTGCTAGCAGGACAGTCTTTTTTTGAAGGGACTTAAAATTTGAACTGCTTATTTGAAACAATATAAATCTATGTCGAGGTGAGACATAAGTCAGGATAATTTGAATTTTAATAGATATACTGATCTTATATGTATACATATACAAATTGCACACATATATGTATTAATTATTAAACTTCCATTTAGCTAATATTAACTCTTAAATGTTCATTATAGTAAAGAGAGTGGATTAAAACTCTTCTGGTATAACAGCTTAGAAAATTTACCATCTGAATCCAGTTTTAAAAAACATCATTTACAGAACACTCAATACCTCTGTGAAAGGTTTAAATATTAATCAAGTTTAAAAGCTCCTCATACTTTCATATGACAGTTGTAACATTAGAATGCATGAACCGTGCTATACAGAATGAGTGTAAGAATATACTTTCTTCTTTCTTTGTTTTCAGAAACTACATGAAAGGGACACATATCCTGGTGATATCATCCCTGACTCTTACAAGTGCATGAACATTGAATGGAATTTACGTTGCACTATATTTATCAGCCAAAGTTTACGCGCAGCAAGCTTCCTGTGTAATTTTGAGCTCGTACATGTGCACTACTGAGACAAATTCAACACACTGTACTCAAAAAAATGATTGCAGCTGACTAAATTAAGATCCCGTTTCACAGCAGATAAAATGGTATTCTTGGGAATGCAGGATAAAATCCTGTCCTCTCTGCCTTGTGTTCAGGAGCGCAACTGGTTCAAGCCATCCAGACAAAACTACCTGCAAAATAATAAAAAAAGGTTTTTTTATAAAACAAAATCCCTAAGCAACTTTGATCTTATGAGTACGAATGTTAGTACAGTGGTCAGAAAGGCAACATTTAGGGGAGGGCACGGCAACATACGGGGAGGAAAGAGGAAAGCCTGAGAGCAATACTACACTAGTCCCAACTTAGATTGCTGGAGATTGTCACGCAGTTTTTCCTTGAGACTTTATGCATCCACTTTTGAAGAGACTTGTCTCTATAACATTTTCTACATTAAAATGAAAGTGTAAAATATAAGCTAAAGCAAAGGACCCAAGAATAACCCCTTATCATCTATTAAAACGTTACTGTTCACTATTTTTGAAAAATAAACCTATATACCCACTAGTCCTTTTCCTGAAAAAAAAAATAAATAAAAAAAGCAAGCTGTCAACCTCTAGCTAGCACATGTGAATTTAATTTATAAGGATAGGAGTGAAAAATTTTCTCATAGTCAAAAAATTGTCACTGAAAGATTCAGATTCAGGTTAGCCAAATATTTTACATGTTATTTTTGAATGGATTTGACAGGAGGGTGCAATATAGAAGTGTAAAAGCCCTTTTGGAAATAGTTTAAAATTTAAAAATTTCATCCTGAAGAGTTTACTATGCCATCTTACTTAGCTAAGCTACTCAGAACAGTTACTAACTTAAATATGTACTACTGCATGTTAGTGTATGTGTATGTGTATGTGTATGTGTATGTGTATGTGTATGTGTATGTATATGTATATGTATATGTATATGTATATGTATTAACTTACATCATTATTCAGAATTGTTATATAGTTATTCAGGATAGGTTAACAAAAATAAAAAGAAAAAAATCCTCATCCCTGGACAACCATTTTCAGAATTCTTTCTTACTAGAAGAAAAAAATATTTTTAAAAAAATGGAATTAATATCCCAATAAAGTATTTGTTCCCTTTCCTCTTTTCGTTGAAGTTTTTTTAGTAATTGCTTCATTACAGTGCTCTGTGTAACAAGTTTGACATGTCTTCAGCATTCAGTTATTATCACTCAGAAAAAAATGTTCCAACAACAGCCCATATATTTCTTAAAGGACCTACTTAAAATACAGCTGATAGTCACTGAGAAATGTTTATATATGTATATACACACATATTATACGTATATATTATACATAGATACATATGAATTATACATATATATAATATGTATATATTATACATATGTATATATGTATATATTATATGTATATATTATACATATATGTATAATATATATGTATTTTATATATACACTGTAAGAGTTTTAATTTCAGAGAGAATATTCTGTGATTGAAATCCAAGATGAAATGCAAACTTCAACTTTGACAACAGACTAGCAACAATGTCTTTCCAGGACATATTGATTGGGCATAACCCTTTGTATTATTTAGTAGACAATGCATGTAGACAGACAGAAAAACTGAATATCTTTAAAGGTGCTTTTACCTTTAGATGTGTTTTAAGCCTTAACAAGCTCTATTAAACTCTTCCAAATGGTATGTATTAGGGATACTTTTGAACCAAAGGACTTCTTTTAAGCATACTATAATAGCACAGTGAAAGGCTTAGCTTTGAACGCTTACAATAGAGAATTGGAAAGGTCCCTGTGTCAGGTTTTTGCTTAGGATATTGTGCATACATTTCAGATGATTTTGCAGCCTAACAGAGGATGCTGTAACAGCTCACGCTCTTAGAAAATAAATTTGGAATTACACAGTTTACCTTTTTTTGTTGTTGTTCTGGGAGTTTCTGAAAACATTGGGAAGCCAACAAATAGCTTGTTATAGCCCACCTTTGTGCCCTGATGGGACACCTGTCCTATGTGTACAGCCCCTGCTGTTGATTCCTATTTGATTCTAGTCTTCCTCTGTCAGAGTGCAGGGACATCTCACCGCTCTTTAGATCCAAGATCTACCAGAGCAGACTAAGTTTCCAGTACGTTTCTTGGTCCATGGGGCATAAAGTCTGGTTAGGATAGACATCCAAGCTTGTGCTGTTGCCCTTCTGTTGCTCTACTTGTTTAGAAGTAGCATTATCTTCCTTCCCTGCCACCATTACCTGCT
>RSEF01000002.1:87459465-87487197 GCA_003993805.1 Himantopus leucocephalus
GTGGGACCCCACTGTGCTTTTCCGCTTCTGACCCTCCAATGGGACAAATAACAAAGTCGGTTGGCCTTGGCTCTTATAGCAATAAGTATAAGCAAGAACCTCCCTGCATACCATGCCTGGGCATCAGCTATAAACATTGGTCTTATCACTCTGAGAGAGTGAACATTGTCTGCACAATATGCTGTTAATTTCAGTAGTTAGAAGAGGCCCAGCTAAGAAGTAAAGTTACTGAACAAAATTGGTCCTGTTTTATCTCAAACCAGGACAACCAGTTACCATTGTGGGCAAATCAGACTCAACTCAGGGAAAATTAAGTTACTTTATTGCCATATAAAGTAAATATTTAATTACTAACTTAAGTAGTGGGAAACAAAAAGACAAACACTTAAACAACACCTTTCCTTCCCCAGGCTCAACTTCACTCCTTCACTCTTGATTCCATTGTTATCACCTTTGCTACCACCACAGTTTACCCTCAGACCCTTCAGCAAGGACACAGGCAGAGAAAAGGTGGGGACAGGGGTTTAGGATCAGTACATGGTGATTTCTCTCCTTAAACTGTCCAGCTGTGACAGTTTCTGAGTCTTTATGCAGTGGTCTCTGTAAGGAAAATCTGTGTGAGATCTATCTGTGTGTATACCTATATATGCATTTACATGTATTTTAAAGTTTACTAATTTTAAATTACTTTAAATGAGAACTACTTGTTTTGTCTTCTNTTCTGTAAGGAAAATCTGTGTGAGAGCTATCTGTGTGTATATGCACTTACATGTATTTTAAAGTTTAATAATTTTAAATTACTTTAAATGAGAACTACTTGTTTTGTCTTCTAGAAGCTGAATGGATATGGTTAATAATTTGGTTTGTTCCATACAAATATATGTTGCAGTATTGTGTAACTCCTGTTCTCCAGGATCCGTAAAGGAAAAGAATGACCTCTGTGTTTAGTTCATAAAAATGAAGGTATTTTAATGAAACACATTCATTTCCTACTAACAGAGGATCTGGTCAAAATGTTTATTTCACAAGGCTATCCTAGTGAGAGACTTAAATATACTGATCTGACCCTAATGTTGCCTATATACCCACCATATACATCAGCTTCTATAAAGGATCTGCTATCCCTGTGAGACAAGTTAAATGCTGTTAGCTTATCTTTCTTTCAGCTATCCTGTTTAAATTCTCTAATAACTAAACTCAACAATTAAATAAGATGTTTGTTTAATTGGCACAACACAAAGCTTAGGATAAGCTGGCACAAATTCTGTGCTTATGCCAAAGCAAAGGAGACTTGGGGGTTATGTGCAAATCCTGTTCTACATCCTGCTTGCACATGAAATTCAAACTTTTCTTGGTCTGACTTTTCTGTCTAGAGAAGTGGTCTGTATATTGATAGATGACAAAAGGATTGCTTTGGAACTGACACCTCCTTCACCTCAGAAATGCAAATGTTTTATAAGAGCTTCTAACTGTTCACAACAATCAACACCTCTTGTTGATTTCCTGGAAGCTGATCATTGGTTGGAGGAGTATATTTAGTATTTCATATTTTTAATATTTCTTCTTAATATCTTTGCTTGCCACTGTTCTTTTTCTTCTCAGGACTCTCTTTTCCGCTCCCCTTCTTGTTTTCCTGCATCAATCCCCTTTTCCTGTCTTGTGCTTTCCCTCCATGGCCTGGCGTCCTGCTACTGAGAACTGCATTATCCAAGGGCATCCCTTTTTTCTCAAACTGCACCACAAAAGATTACTGCAGAAGGGTACATAGCCAGTAGTTTTATCAACAAGTAGATCAGTTATGTATGGGGGCTACAACACTTATATTGATCACATGCAGAGCCTGAATGAATAAAAACTCAACAATGGAACACAAAGGAACAAGATCAAGCCACCCAAATTCCAGCCTCTTGTCTTATCTTCAGCACCACTCTACATAGTAACAATTTTCTCCCACATCTTTTGCACGTTTATGTCTTCCTCCAAAATTTATAATTTTCTACTCAGTGTCTTCTTAAAATTCTTCTTAGCCCTGTCCTTTACTTCTTGTGTCCTGTCTTATCTTATTTCCTCTTCTACACAAATCTTTTCTTCTTGCTCCCAAATTCATACTCCTTTGAGTCAGCTGGTTTCCTCACCACATCAGACACCTAAATAACCTTTGCTACTTGCAACTAGCATGTACTGACAAAAACATGAAGCTTTAATTTTAGTGTATCTTATTTTCTAATGGTCCACTAGTAGTGATACTGTTGGGTGGATTGCATGGACTGGGTTCTTTTTAAGGCTTTGTCTACAAAAGACTTCGTAATTATACAACATTGTAATTATAATAAAACCATACAAGGACATAATTAATTCCTCCCAACCCCATTCCCCCACCTCACACACACACACACACACACACCCAGTGCAGCATGGAGCTTTGTGACTTTTTTCCCATTTTTTATTTAGTAATATAATCACATTCTGGAATGATTACTAGGCTCAGGACAGGGTGGGTTATTATGGTACTCTGTAAAAAACCTTTTGGATTTCTAAAATACAGGACTATTCTTTCCTCAACTTTCCATATCTTTTTTCTCAAATCTGTACCACCATCAAATTTCTAATTTCATATGAATGTTAAAACTGGTTGCTAGACAACATGTAGGAATCGTTTCTGAACGTATGTAGGTGGCTTTTTAGGAGGCACTTTAGGAGGCAAAAGATCACCAGCACAGTTATTCAGTTAGAATGAGAAAAACAGTCATAGAATTATTTATATCTCGTATTTTGTTAGAACATCTTCAGTTGAAAGAGTTGAATTCAGCTTGGACCTAGCCTAGGTGAACTGACTCGTAGGATGTTAGTATGACAAAAAATTAACACAGTATAACATATATAATTAAAGATTTACTATAACAGGAGTGGAAATCTTTAAAAATATATATACCACAAGTCCCTAGTGCCCACAGGGACTGCACACTTAAAATGTAATCATATTGAAAAATATTGAAAATTTAAAGAGTAACAAGAAAAAACAATAACGTGATTACTGAAGAGTACTGTAGAGCACCAATACTGCAAAGTACTGCTATAGTTGTGACTAAAGAGATTTAAATTTAAGTAATGTAAGTAAGAAAAATTGTTCTGAACAATTGGTTCGAGAAAAAAATGGGACTGCCCAGAGTAAATATTAATTGAAGTTTGGATGAAAGAACTAGAATGTGGGTTAAGGACATATTAGAAGTTAATGCTCCATTATTCAACCAGCAGGCAGACAGTGTTGAGATCTGATTTGTCATGCCATCAAGCCTCAAAATTAAGGACAGGCTTTGTTGGCACTATAGCTTAGTCTATAACACAGCAAAACCAATCGCAATAGCAAAACATAGAAGGTAACATAGCAATTCATATTTACTGGATGAGGTCTTTTTTAAGCTACTGTTGCTTATGTGCTGTTGATGACTGCATGTGCCTCTCTCATCAAAGGGCAGAAAGGCCTTATGACGTGATATCATAGAAGTAATAAGGTTGTAATAAGCTTTCTGATTCTTAGGTGAAGTTGTATTTTGCTTTATAGCTGGGGTCAGCCTTAGGCAGAGAAAAGGAGGAATGGCACGGTTTATTCTTCTCTTGCAGTATGCTGTAATCATCTCAACAATTGTGACTTCAGATTGGTATTTGCACTCTTCATTTGTGAGAAGAGTGATAAGTTAAATTAATGATCGGTGAGCCCTCACCAAGAAATGTACTGTTTACTCAGGACAGCAGCGTTACAGTGAAAATGAAAATGAAAAGGTGATGAAGCACCTGTCTTGCTTAGGAGTGCTCTATTCATATCCCAAAGGAAATATAAATCTAAATGTCTTCCCTGTGACTGTTCACTAAACTTCTGCCCAGTTTTTGGCCTAACGCACAGCTCATGCTAAGGTCTGATGTATGCTGGGACCAGCACCATTAGGTCAATGCAAGAGCAACACGTCGGCAGGACAGGATGGACAGAGAGGGATAAATGTTATTATGCAGCTGTTGTCACCTGCAGCTTGCTGCCTCCAGCAGCTATTGTCTCTTGCATCCTTGCATATTAATTGCCCAAAGTTTCTTCAGTATCCACTAATTTATGGAAATGGTATAGATCAAACTTCCAAGCTGGGAGGTATAAACACATCAGCTTACCCAAAGAGATTTTGAAGCGAATCCAACAGCAGCTGGACTGCTGAGGGTTTCATGCTTCCCTGTGTGATATCGGGGACACCCACATTGTGGGGGAGAATAAGGAATGAGCACTCCCACTCTTTGCAAGGTAACCGTTTCGCTCATTGGCATGCGAGTTACAAGTTAGAGAGCTTATGGGTCATGAATTACTGAAGTCATGAATGAGTGAATTCACGTTAGACTAGCCTGTACAAAGACATTGAGGTGCTGGAGCATGTCCAGAGAAGGGCAACGGAGTTGGGGAGGGGTCTGGAGAACAAGTCTTATGAGGAGCAGCTGAGGGAACTGGGGTTGTTTAGTCTGGAGAAAAGGAGGCTGATGGGAGGTCTCTACAACTACCTGAAAGAAGGCTGTACTGGGGCGGGTGTCAGCCTCTTCTCCCAAGTAGCAAGCGATAGGATGAGACAAAATGGCCTCAAGTTGTATCAGGGGAACATTTAGATTGGATATTAGGAAAAAATTCTTCGCCGAAAGGGTTGTCAAGCATTGGAACAGGCTGCCCAGAGAAGTGCTGGAATCACCATCTCTGGAAGTATTTAAAAGATGCGTAGACATGGTGCTTAGGGACATGGTTTATTGGTGGTTTTGGCAGTGTTAGGCTGATGGTTGGACGTGATTAAAGGTCCCTTCCAACCTAGACAATTGATTCTATGATTGAGCCTATGTGTTGTGGTTTAACCCTAGCCAGTAACTAAGCACCACACAGCTGCTTGCTCACTCATTCACCTGGTGGGATGGGGGAGAGAATCAGAAGGGCAAAAGTAAAAAAACTATGGGTTGAAATAAAGACAGTTTAATAGGTAACGCAAAAGCCATGCATGCAAACAAAGCAAAACAAGTAATTCACTCACTGCTTCCCATTGGCAGGCAGATGTTCAGTCATCTCCAGGAAAGCAGGGCTCCATCACACATAATGGTTACTTGGGAAGACAAATGCCATTACTCTGAACATCCCCCCCTTCCTTCTTCTGCCCTCAGCTTTATATGCTGAGCATGTAAGCATATGCTGGCATATGGGATGGGATGTTCCTTTGGTCATTTGGGGTCAGCTGTCCTGGCTGTGTCCCCTCCCAACTTCTTGTGCACCCAGAGCCTGCTCACTGGCGGGGCGGTGTGAGGAGCAGAAAAGGCCTTGACTCTCTGTAAGCACTGCTCAGCAATAACGAAAACGCCTCTGCATTATCAATACCAGTTTCAGCACAAATTCAAAATGTGGCCCCATACTAGTTACTAAGAACAAAATTAACTCTACCCCAGCCAAAACCAGCACATCTTGTTTGATTTGTTTGTATGTTTTCCTTCCTAATGAGTTCATAAAGTGAAGTTTCATTTGCAGAGTATGTTGTCCTGTAAATTCGAGAGATTTAAATTGATCATGACACTGCCCCTAGTGCTTGTTATACCTGCCGCAGTCCCAGGCTGGTCATTTGCAAACAGTATCTATTTTTTCAGGACAGGACTGCCAGTTTTGTAAGTTTTAAGTTCTGTTTCCTTTTCTGCCTCTCTGACTGGGTTTAACTATTTCAAGTATTCCATTTTGAGGAAGAGATTTGGACAGTGACACTTTAAAAGGCTTTTCACTTGCATGGTTTCATTGTAAGGATGTGGTCTAAATGGTTCCTAACATTTTCCAGACTGTTGAGGAACGTCCTTTACTCCACCAGCTTTCTGCTTGCTGCTGACTGAGTTCCTGTCTCCCTGTATATTGTTTGTAGCACTAGCACAGTAGCGTTTTGCTACTCTATGATTCTATAGCGTCTGTCACGTTGGGTATTGATCACTCAAATCCAGGAATACTGAAAACCAAGAATTTATTAAGGTTTCAATTCAGTTATTCTTCATTTAAATAATTTACAATAGAGCTTCTGTATTACAGTATGCCATCCATTCCTCTTACAAATTTAATTTTCTAGGTTTTGTTATTGTTAACTTTCTGAATTCCTCTATTTATAAATGAAATCACCCCTTGCAATGTAATAGCATTTCTTGTAACAGTCATTTCTGAAGTAGCAGTTGGTTTCTGTTCTGTATATGGAGACTGGAGTTCTATTTGGGCAATGAATACAAACCTCAGCTAAAACTAGAAAACATTGCTGTCGAATGCTTATTCAATGCTATTTCAGTACAGTGATAATAAATTAAAATTGATAATAGCACATATTGCATCCTGTTGAGAATACCTAAGAGATCTAAAAATGACTATTAATTCAGCCACAACAATCCTGTAAGGTATTACACACTTTAACAGGAGACAAATCCACCATGGGATATGGCAAATTGGAACCAGATCCAAATAGAATAATTATTTTGTGGCTAAGGAATATGCTTTCTTTCACTGTATAAAGTCGAAACAATAGTTATTTTCATTTGATTGTGCTTTTACAATTTAAGCTAAGTTTAAAAATTGTTTTTTTTCTGGTATCATTGCTGTAAATAATGTTACCACAAACAGGATCACATACTTATTTGGACCTCAAAAGGCGATCAGACTATTCATTTCTTCTATCAAACTGTAGAAGTGTATGATTCCATCTCCATTTAACTAGGTAATATTAATCATTTTTCAGGCCGTTACCTGTAAAGGAACAATGGAAAGTTTTTCAGATAGTGAGGGAGCAAACCTTTGTCAAGCCCCCAGACTTTACTGGATCAGTTTACAGAAACATGATGTGTTATGGAACTTGAAGGACATACGCTAGCAAGGTGTGCTTTCTGTTTATTTCAGTCTAGGAAATACTGTATGAGATTTAATTTTGGAGACTATCCTTATTGGGAGGTGGCCCTAAATCTGTATTTTTTTAATTATGATTAATTTTATTTTGTTTTGGTTTCTGGGTTTCTTTTTATCTGGGTTAAGCAGCAAAATGCCACAACCTACTGAAGCTTTGACTAGGCCATGTGAGACTTGAAAATCAGCAGTAGTAGCTAGTATGGTAATGAATTTTCCTTTTGAGTTTATCACAAAAAGAATGCCTACTTCTTATCTTTAAGCAAAATTTTATTATCATTTTAGAGTATCTGAAATTTGACTTCAAGACTACCTTTTAGCAGTCTGATTCTGTCCAGTGATTACTCCTAAATATGAGGTGAATATGTTATAACTTTCTTTAAAAATTAGGTAGGAGCTCCGATGTTCTTTATCAAGCATTTCTTTTTTCCATTCAAGGCAAGAGAACACAAAGAATATCTACTTTATCTGAGGAAGATAAGCAGTTGATAGAAGTTTCTGACTGTACTGTAACTATGCAAAATGTGGTAAACACGGTGAGTCATTTCTTTCAGAAGGGATAGCTACAACTGCTAAGCAAATACTCATGAAAGACTTCAGTCTCGGTAGACCCTACAGAAAATATCACATAGAAGATTTTTTATTTTTTTATCAGAAAGAAAAGTTTGTCCTTTATTTACAAAACTCAAAACAGATCAAAAGGGCTGAATCACTCATTCAGCCCTTTTGTCCGAAGAAGGGAGTCTTTTTTAATATATATTCACTTTTCTCAGTGAAAGTCAGGAAGTTTAAACAACACCTTGTCATCATTCTTGGTTAGAAAGGCACATTGCTATTGCAGATGGGTTTGCAGAAAAAATTAACTGCCAAAAGCTAAAGAGGCTCTCCCAGGCGTGACGAAACCAAGTATTGCAAGAGTCCTAAAACCTGGTAACAGTTCATGGATCACCATAAGACCTGAGAGCAAAGTTCAGTTTGTTAAGAGAACAGCTGAGGATAGCATATTTTTCTATGACTCCTATAGAATGGCATATTTCCTTGCTTTCCTTAGTGGCGGAAATTTCAGCAATTTAATGAAAGCAAATACATAACAATAAAAGGCAGAGGGAAGCACATGAAATAAAAATGTTAACCCCAAAACCTTTATTTCAGCCATGTTATAACCCACGGTAAACAGCTTCTTATCAGGAAAAGGATTATGTTATCTTTTCCGTAGGTGGTGTTATCACCTACACTTAGCACCTTTAGATATCATTTATAGAACTCCAGGTGAAAAAAGACTAACAGGTACTCTTGGGAATCCATTTTTCTTAGTTGGACAATTAATGACCTGCTGTCCAATTAATTTTTAAATAATGTTGTGGGAGTGATTTCATGTCCTATTTTTGGTTTTCCCTTTACACTCAGAATCTCAAAGAACAGTTCCCACAGCTAGTCTTACTAAGCCTGCAGTGATTTGATATCTCTTCACAGATATGGGTTCTAGGCCAGACAGTGTGAGCTGGTTACATCCCTATTGCTTGTAAGGTTCAAGCTTTGAGTTCAGACCAATCCTCAACCTCAACCTCTGCAATTTTTTTCTCGCTTGGAGACTGACACTTTTCAAGATGGTGAAAAATCCAAGAAGAAAGCACTGATAGAATTTATCCAAAGTAAATTCAAGCTCAGCCCTAAGACCACATAACTCCATAATGAACTAATTAAAGTATTAAATAGCAGAATAGAAAGAGTCCACTGAAGTATCACTGAAATGGCTAGCATCTGAAATACAAGAAGAGGCAATGAAAGGATGAGAGGAATATTCATATGCTGCAAGAAAGAAATTCCAGTTGGACACAAGGAAAAAAATCTTAAAAAAGAAATGTTAGGCACTGGAATAGGTGGGCTGGAGACTGTAAAATCTCCATCCTTAAGAGACTTTCAAAACTAGATTGGACAAGGTCCTGAGCAAACTAATCTAACTTAGAAGCTAGTAATGTATTTCAAACTTGAGTGATCCCTGCCAAGTTAATTTTTTTCTATGATTTCTGTGAAGTTGCATTGAACAACAATGTGGCCAATTCTAGGCTCCCCAGTATGAAAGGCAAGGAACTACTGGATAGAGATAAGTGAAGGGCCACAAAGATGATGAAGAAACTGGAGCGTCTCTCCTATAAGGAAAGGCTGAGAGAGCTGGGGCTGTTCAACCAGGAGAAAAGAAGGCTCAGGGTGGATCTCATCAATGTACATAAATACCTGAAGTGAAGACACAAATTAGATGTAGCCAGGCACTTTTCAGTGGTACCCACAGACAGGACCAGAGGCAATGGGCCTAAACTGAAATACATGAAATTGCCTCTGAACATCAGGAAACATTTTTTCACTCTAAGGGTGACCAAGCACTGGTACAGGTTGCCCAGAGAGGTCATGGCATCTCCATCCCCAGAGATATTCAAAATCTGCCCAGACATGGTCCTGGGCAACCAGCTCTAAGTGGCCCTGCTTGAGCAAGGGCGTTGGACCAGATGACCTCCTGAGGTCCCTTCCATGCTCAATCCTTCCATGATTCTGCAATACATGCCATGTTAAATAATTGCCCTGGTACTGTGTTGACAATATAGATTAATCCTGTGAGTTTCTCTCTTTTTTCATGGTTACAGCTATAAATGAACTGAATGTCAACAGTATCCAATATTCAGTAATTGTTTGTGTCCAATTTATAAAATATGAATTTTTTTTACGTAGTTAATCACTTGACAATTAATTGCATAAATTTTGGCAGAAACAAGGGTACTGAATATTCATGAGTTTCATAGTCTTTAATAGAATTATTTTTTTAAAGTGATATTTGTTTCAGTCATAGTAAAGCATTATTGAAGATAATTGTGGAAATGCCTTGCTAGGTCCCTGAAAATATTATATAACCACACTTAAAAATTAAATTGAAAAGCCCCTCTTTCCCTCTCTCCATCACAGCAACCTTTTCTCCTGTACTCACTGAAAATCCAAGACAAAAAATAATAAATCTGAGCTTCAAACCAAGATTCAAATTAAATGCACTTGGCAATCAAAATTTATTCCCAGTTTGAACACTAATACACAGAGTTCTATCAAGATTAGGTAATAATTTAAAGAAATAAAAACCAATGATATCTGCTGGTCCCTGTGTCAGTATCAACAATGCAATTAAATAATTGAACTGTTCTACCTTATGCTAGAAGCAATGTTTTCCCTGGAGTAATTAATGTTCAAATGGAAAAAAAAAAAAACAAATGCAAACCAAGCAACCATATGTGACATGATTAAGATAGTCTTAGGTTTTATTTTTCTAATAGTGTTAGCTACATAAAGCAAAAGCTCAAGTGAACATCTAGGTCTGCTAGTTAACAAGACTCTCAACTACAGTAGCTTTCTAGCATCTTTGGTGTCTGAAGAACTCCAAACTTTTCGTAAGTTCTGTCTTTTTTTGTTGGGTGGGTTTTTTCTTTCTTTTAATAGTTCTAGATGAGATAAACCAGAAGAATAAACAGAGCTTTTCTGAGGAATCCATAGGTAATTCACCAAGGTACACAAGCTAACAAATGAATTTAACAAACAGGTTGGCTGATAAGGATTTTTGTTTTTTAAGCTGATTAGAATTTTTTAAATAGGCTTAGTTTAGAATCATGTTCATTTACGTCTCCCTTAATTATTTCTTAGAAGTGTTTTTACTGCAAATTAAATTTTACTGCAGAAAATGAAAACTCTCACATACATCACATTTATTACTATAGTGGCATATCACAGTCCAGGTCAATGTACAGATTTCTGTTTTGTCCACACCATTGCCAGCAATAGTAGGAACAGGGATGAACCTGTGTTGGGGTTTTTTGTGAAAAATAGACCAATTTCCTGTTTTTTTTAAAAAAACAACAGGAATTAGACAATGGCAGTGCAACAGGGCTGGGGTAAGTGCCTGAGGAACATCGCTAGCTGGGAACATTAGCATGGAATAAGACTCTGATATCAAAAAAGAATTTAGGTATCCAAAGTTGTTAATACATAAGTCCAAAATCTAGATTTTTTTTCCAGCCCCTGTTGAATTGTCGCAAATCATGGGAACAAGAAAGTCCTTCCTGGATGTCTACCTGAATTCATAATTCCCGGGTTCATTTGCCAGTCCTGAAGCCTTTTCTCACAGTAGGCTCCACAGTTTATGGACTTCACTGCATGCGTAGTGAAACGCCTCAGGAGGTCATGGCCGAACAAATCAGCATCTATATTACACTTAATTATGAATGAATGACTAAGTGCAAAAGGGTAAATATGTAAAACATATACAGTTTCTGAAGCAGAAAGTGTGGATTATTCCCTTTGCTAAGTAACACGTGGATTAACAATTTATTTGTGATTGGTCTCTGACCAAATAGACCTTGAATTACCTATACAATGGCACATCTCCAATAAGATTGCTGGGAAATATCTCGGGAAACAGACAACCAGAACAGGATATAGTTACAGCACTGCTGTAGGAAATAGGGCATGTAGGCTTGTGTTCTCTCACTTAAGGGAAAGAACTGACTAAATCATCTGCAGCCACGAGTGGCATTAGTAATGTTAGATGGCATTAGTAACCACTAGAGTAAAATGGGAGACTTGCTTTGTTCTTTGAAAGAGTGGACCTGTGTGTGGGTCTATCCTGACAAGAAGTTCTTGTCTCTGACTTTCAACTGGGGCACATCTAGGTCTTGTATAATCCCACCTCTAGTCACCCATCTATATTTATATGAGTAATCTCCAGAGGGCCAGGGCAAAAGTGACAGAATGGCATGAAATTACTTTTACCATTTAATTCCTAGCACATTCCTTGGCACAATTTTGGCCTGTGCCAGCTAGTATTGTCCACGCCAATCACAGTTCAAGGGATGATATGGACCAAGAACACTTCCCAGTTGGCATTTTGCATATGGCTTCCCAGGGAGTGCAGCATTTTGGACCTGCCTCTTGATTCCAGAGCCATAGAACTGACTCTAGCCTGTTTTGAGCCCTTTGTGTTAGTTCTAAACCTTAAAGTCAATAGCTGTCTGTGTTTCCTCCAGTCATGAATTCCATACCAAAATTCTTCATGCTGGATATACCTAGAGTTGCTGACCTATGGACAGAAGTGAGTGGCAAAGTTCCAGTCATGTTATTCCTATGTTGTCCGGGGCACGAGACCCAACTCCTCAGGATATTCCTCTGGTTTCAGAGCAAGCAGCCTCAGTGGACTCATGGTTTCCACAGTTTTGACACCCAATACTGTAATTTTAGCCCTGATTCGAACTAAGCCTCTCTCCTAGAAAATTTGAACACATCTCACTCATAAGAAGAGTCCTTAAAATGTTTCAGACTGGAAAAGTAAAAGCTAAGGTTTCAGGTTTCGAAAATTTGAACTACTTTCTATAATCATCATAGGAAGGGAAAGGGCCGTCTCTGGATATATTAAAAGGCGACAATCAGGATGTGACCCAAGTACTTTTCTATTTTCAATAACAAAAACTTATGTTTAGACAGTCAGGCTTCTTTGTGTCTTGTTGCCAGCTCAGCAATAAGAATGGAATCAAATTAAGTCTTTCCACTCATTTGGATTTTGCTGTTTAACACTTGCCATGTATTGCCAACCACAATTCCTTGGCTAGTGCCAGGACTTCTTAACTTCCTAGATAGGAAGAGACTGGTACATGATGTCCAGCATAGCTGTGGGTGTGAGAGTGATCATCCTTGTTTATCTATATATTTCAATTTTTTAGGAAACTATTTGCCTTCCTGAGAAAATGAGGTGAATTTAGTGTTCTGCTCTCTAGTTACTTCTATTTCTCTTTTATTCATATGTGGTTAGGGCATTAAAGGACTGAATGGATTCTTCATTTTATTTTTATATGAGAATATAAATACACACTACAAGTTTGTCTCATGGATTCACAGTTCAATGAAATGCTGAAGTGCTATATTTTTATGTGACACTCAATTTTGTAAGCTAAGCAGTAGTGTAAATTGGTCTGAAGGTCTGCTTGATTTGAAAGTTAATTGCAAATACTCCTGAGACTTTTAAGAATTGCGATTTATTACTGGGCAATTTATATTTGAATTTATTAATAATATTCTGAAGTTATGCAAATTCTTGTCTGTGACAGAAGGATTCATAAAGACAGTGTTGGTGCTGTGTGACACGATGAAATGACACCTTTCACTTCAGTGTATGTAAATTGCTATAAATATAGTGTGACACCTTTGCTTTGCTGTCAAAGGTTTTCCATCTGTAAATATGTCCAGTTCTCCCCTGCTGCTCAGTAAAACAAGCAGAATATTTTGGTTTCTGAATAAAGCAATAGGGAACTACCAGTTTGCTGCTTTAAACACCTTTATTTTGCTCCACTGACACTAGTATATGTGGAAAACAAGCCAACAATCAAGGCAGAGAATACAAAATGCAAAAGTATTTACAGAGAGTATCCAGAGTTGTCAACATAAAAGTGGTGAGACTGTTCTAGAAGTGAGCAGGGTGGAAGCTAATTTAGGAATGGGTTGAGATTAATGAGATACGAAATGACTAAGCAGATAAAGGGCCTAACTGAGCTGAAAATGGCTCAGGAAATGTAGGCTCCATATGGTTCCCAGTGCACTTTTCCTTTCTTCATACAAGTATTCACAAAGATGCTGTTAAAAAGAGTGTGGGAGAAACCGAATGGCTCAGGAACTCCATGGCTTCATTCCAAGTTTCAGGGAAAACTTCAGTGCTTTGTTTCTGGCCGTGTTAAGTCCCTCTCCAAGTGGATAGATCTCACTCTTGGTTCCTCTGGCATGTTTCTGATCAAGCATCCCAGGAAAGTACAATAATATCTGCAAGTGTATCTTTTTTGCAAAGGTCTGATTTTTGCCTGTGTAAAGATATTAAGCAGTCTGTTCATTTTGGGGAAGCAAGTGTCTGACATACTAGTAAGGATATACATTTAATTGAGGGAAGCGTGTTTCAAATTATTGGTACAAAAGATGGAAATTCCTTCACGCACAGCAGTGGTTGGTATTATGACATAATCTTTGTTTAATTGTATCTTTAACCTCTCTCCCCTTTAAATTGTGCAGTAGTTTTACCCATGTAAAAGCCATGAAATGACGTTACACCAGAATGAGAGCATGTCAGAGGCTTCCTGCCACAGCGCTGTATGTGCTGGGGGGTCCCCAGACAGGGGCACAGTCAGGGCCCTTCCCACCACCCCAGTCATGGAGCAGGGCAGGCTGGGGGTGACAGGTCCAACCTCATGCATCGGGCACCTCCCTGGGTATGGGTCAAGAGTATGTGAGAAGTCAGACGGGGCTAGAAACACTCTCCCCAAGGAGTTGAGCAGGAAGGGGGCAACCCTCAGCTGGCCCTGAGACCCAGCAGCCAAACCCACAGGAGGCAGGACGAGCACAGGGCCCTTACGCTTCCCACAGTGCTACACAACGTTATGGAAAAGGCAAGACAACCTGGGTCCAGTTCCTCACCATATCAAAATAATGTCAGCAAATTCCTGCTGCTGCTGATGGCCCTGCCACTCTCCTTAAGAAAAAAATGAAGAATTCCCATTTGCTTTCTGTTCTAGAAAATTAATTATTTTCCACTTATTTTTCACCCGTTTTAATTTCAAAATCTTTTTTTGCAAGTGCTTATTTAACTATTTCTCATTGTTTGACACTGTTTACAGTGAATTTTTGAACTTGTGTCTCTAAATTGTATAGGCTAATGAATGTCTTTCATTTCCTTGGAATGTTTGCAAATATTACTTTCTGTAACCCTTAATGCTGGTCTTACTTCTGCTACACTAAAATATTTGCCAGACTGAAAACAAAAAATGTTTAGGATGGTTGATATAATATTTTTACAGCCTCTAGAATCTTTAAATCCTGATTTTGTATAAAAGAATAATATTGACAGGTGGAAGGTGGAGAAAGTGAGCTAGATTTCCAATTGTATTGTAAAAATCCTCTTTTATCTCTCAGAGGTATTCTTTCCCATAATGGACTAGGGTTTTTTATGTATTATCTTTTTTCCTAGCAAAGTGCATATCTGTCCCCTGTCAAAGCAGATACAAAATCATTAGAATATGAGGAATTAGGCTCTCCTGCTTCACC
The DNA here is from genome assembly GCA_003993805.1 of Himantopus leucocephalus. Lineage (NCBI taxonomy): Eukaryota > Metazoa > Chordata > Aves > Charadriiformes > Recurvirostridae > Himantopus > Himantopus leucocephalus. The sequence goes on from RSEF01000002.1 coordinate 87,474,500, forward strand.
ATTAATATTACAAGCTGAATTGAAACAATTATAACAATTATGAAGTTCAGTAATAAGGATAGGGATGTACAGCCTTAAAATAAACTGAGTTTTGATTATAGTAATAGTGATTTCATTATAAAATTGAGCTGGGACAATGACGGTGGCATTGGTGGCTCTGTGGGACAGAGGTTGTTTCTTCTTTACATTGGGATGCTTTTGGCACAAGCCGAATAAATAGGGTACTTCACTGGCTTCAAATGAATTTAGCTTTTCAGCATTTAATTAGGGTTTCATTTGTAAATGTAATGGCACCTAAAAGATCTGTTAAACTGTTATTACAAAATTTCAGACACAATGATAAAGATCCCATATTTGTTCAGGCCAGAATTGGGCTTTTTGGCTTTTCTAATTGGAAATGTGTTAACCACAACCATAGGAAACAGATGGGAGAATTGTGCTATAGGAAACCCAGCATTTTTTGTATTTAGTCTGGAGGTATAATTATACCGTAATAGAAATACTGTCCCTTATCTATGACCAAGATGTTAAGGTAGCCATCATTGGATGATAGTCTCTATTATATAAGTAATTAACTATTGAAATGTTAATATGTATTTGTACATGGTACTTCTATTTATATATTCTTTTAACCTTTCTTTGGCTTTGTCAGGAAAATTGGACTACAAAATTATTTCCTCTGTGTTTTATGTAAAAAGAAAAAAGTGTTCTTTTCTTTGAACCCATTACTCTTCTTTTGGCCTGAAACACTCTCCTTGTGGCCAATAAAGGCTTTTTTACTGAAATTACAGGCAAGCTTTTAAACCTAGTTCTTGGCTTCTATTTTAGCTGCTTCTTCTATCATTCAAAAACATTTAAATGGATTTAATCTTATGCCTGCAGCTCTAGGATTTCATTTCCTATTTACTTTTTTTGAACATGGTTTTCCCAGCCCTTTTGCAGAGAAGCTGGCTTATTGCTAAAACTTGACTCCATCCCTACTTATAGATTGCAAAGAGATTGACTTACAAAGAACACCTCCATCACAAGTGCCTTTGAAGATGTCTTAGCAAGAAGAGGAAGAGAAGGTGTGAGAGAGGATATAAATGTGTAGCTGTATAATTAAGAAGTCATATAGGAGATTAGAAACTGATTCAGAAAGGCAAGGGAGAATACAGAGCAGTACAATTTGGGTAAAATATATTGTCTAGCTATTCCTCTCCTTATTTGTATTCAACATATGAAGACCCAGAGTAAATGCCATCTCCCTGATGAGCTGTTAACACTAGCCAGTATTATCAATGAATAGATAATAGCTTCCGTCTAACACTGGGGGAGAATTAAGTTGCAGTATGCAGTAGTATGTATATGCATGTATGAGTGTATATATATTCATATAGATGCATATATTAGTATATATATTAATAAAGTACAATATAATATATTCTATTAGTAAAGCATGCTAGTATGTATATATATACACACATACATATATACATGCAAAACCTTATACTAATATAAATATATAATATTATATGTGTAATTGTAACATGTGTTTGCATATATGTAAAGAAATACACACATTTTTTCCTAGTATAGCTAGCAACAGAATTATTTTGAATTCCCAGGTACCAGAATGCCTGAGGATGAGGACATCACCTGCCTGAAACTCTATTCTGATTCAAAGTTTGTGTGTGATCTGCCTGTGGTAAACCAGCAGCTTGTTGCTGAAACAAAAGTGACTAAATCTAAGTGTGGAAGGGGAGGGAGAAGGGAATAACCTTCAATTGTTCCTTTTCCCCAAGTGCCATACAGTCCTTGCAGTACCAGTTTAGAGATCTTGGAGAGAAGAGATTCTTGGGACAAGGTGTTTAGCAACCACAGTGGTTGTATTGGCTGAAGGGAGGATTTCACAGAATCAATGATATATTAAATGTTCCCCACTCCCTGCATGACAAACTCAAAGACTTAAACACAATCATAGATTCATCAATGTTGGGAAAATAACAAAGGGGTCTTTGCCATTTCATACACACTTTAAAAAACATGATTTTCAAATAAATTTTTTTTCTTTCATTTGGTTTGGAGCTGTGCAGTCTGTTCGTTGCATACTGGGGGATTGTATAAGTGCGCAGGCAATATTACACAAGTGTGTGGGCCCAAAGAACCTATGAAAGTAATTTAGATAATGCATTCATGGCTTTCAGAGACATGAACAGAGACTGTCTTACCTGTTTCTCAGCTGCTTTGTAACTTACAGCAGAAGTAAGACACTCTTGCTTTTGAGTTTATAAATGAAGTGAGTTTTAACTGTCTGTAAAGCCAGAATGCTGGCACAAAAGCTGTTAAGTTTTTGAGGAATAACACTCTGGAGAGCTATTAAAAAGAATCTTGGAATGTCATAGAATAATCAAACATCATGATGGAGCATGCTGCAGTTGCTTTTTTTCAGAAGAAAATGCTTTCAACTGAATTTCCAGCACCACTTCCTGACACATCCTGCATACTCTCTTGGGTCTATGGTTCAATCCATTTTCTCCAGTACAGTTCATGTGGGGAGGACTTGAAGCTGATGTGGTTACAGTGATGTGGTTAAGTCAATTGAAGCATATGAAAGTTTACAGAATTTCTGTCTTGTTTAAATAAAGCTTAATTTCATGAAAGAAGCAGATGATCAGGATTTACAGGCAAAGTTGGGAAGGCAGAGAAGGAAGAGGAATAAGACAGGATATAGATTTAATTGTAACTGTCAAGCTTTGAAGACCTCACAAGTCATCTACTTTTTCTGCACTTCAAGTGCAAAGAAAGGATTTACAAATCTACTCATTTTAATTTAGGATTTATTGGGATGATTTGTAAATTAATCATAGGAATTACATACAGAAGGTAGGATTTATAAGCCTAGGGGAGGATTATAAAGTATGATGTAGGATTAGTAAATCTATTGTATGTATATAAATATATTTCCAGATTTTCAAAGCTATTACATATGTAAGCTAAATCATGTCTTTAAATTAATGATGTCTAAATCAAAACTGAGTAAAATACCTTTTTTTTTTAACCTAGTGGCAACATAAGACAACTTGGTACAAAACCTAAAAAAGGAACGTTAAGTCATACAATTTATAGAATGAAGTGAATATGGAGTACATTCTACCAGTGTGAACATACGGGAGGAAGAAGATAGAGGTAATACTGAAATAGAGACTTCCCGGAACTGGTTTCAACTTTTAGAAACCTGTCCAGCTGCAACAAAGCAGCAGCCTAAAACAACGTATTCAGTGGTCACATACACGATGCTGAGGGGAAGGAGGGAGAGGGTAACTGAATAAATCTAGGGAAGTGTGCATACATTGTCTTGACTACGCTGATTAGAATAGACAAATCTTGTGACAGTGCAGTGATTAGAAATAACAGAGAATTTACACTACTAGCCTGATAACAAGTTTGCCACCCACAGTAACTTTGGGATCTCTTCTCTTTTTTTCCTTCCCCTTAAATGCTAGAGCAGGGGAAGACTAGCTTGGTGAGAGACTGGCACTGGGTCATTTAAGCCTAAAGAACTGATCCCATCTTCCAGATGGGCAAAATAACCTGTAGTGAGAGAATGAGCAATTTAAGATTTTCAGTTGGACAGCTTTCTAGAACAAAAACCTGACATAAAGATAAAAATGACAGCCTTGTGGTAACCTGCAATCATTCAGTAGAAGGTACCACAAAGTGGCAGTTACAGTCAGACTTAAGATGCAAAAGAAAAACAACTGGCAGCATTATCAGAACAATGTGAGCAATTTGACTCGCACCACGAAAGTGTTTGAAATCTTCCTTGGCTGGCACTCAGATTGCAGTTGCCAATTTGTAGCAAGTTGCTCAGATTTGCTTTATGTTTGTAAACACCCTACAGACTTTATTTTTATTCTGTTACAAAACCTATTTTTATATTTTCTAAGTAAGTATAATATATAAGAGGGGAAGAGAAGTCAAAGCAAAACTGAGACGGAAAGACCTTTAAAGGAAGAAAGCAAATGGGAAAGAGGCCTTCATTACGTAGAAAGCTTAATGGTAGAAAAATCATAATGCTCTGTAATTAAATAAAAGGGAATGTCAATTTAGGCTTCTACATGCAAACAAGTTTCACCAAAGTTTTAGCATTAAACAAATAATTCAGGTGCTCAGCTTCATCCATATTTCATTGATAATTCAATAAAAATACCTCAGGAAGAAGGATAAGTTTCCTTTTTTTTTAAATGATGACTTTTGCACCAGTCCTAAATTTTCTTAATTCCAGAGTAGTTGTCTGCCTGACTAAACAGACTGTAAAGGATTGCTGCACCAGGTCTAAGTCCTGTGACTAAAGCAGGATAGGTTTTTAATATTCTCTATTTCTTTCTAAAGCTTACCTATTAAAGTGCTATATTTGGCATAGGAAGTCCCTGACTCACACGTTCAGTCTTCAGCAATTTCTGCTCTGAGGGGAAGTTATATTATGTGCTTGTCTTGGGTTTAAGTTTTTTCCCTAGTCGTCTGTTTTTGATGACTGATGGAGACAGACTATTTGGCTAGACAGGCACTGGGTCTGACCTGAGACAGCTACTCATCTATTTTTTTAAGATTCTCACTGTTGGTTGCTTGTTTGCATTAGCCCTGACCTGTGTTTTTCACCACGGTGGGACAATGTGAAAAATTATATGTAAAATGAATGGCTAGCCAGACTGACAGATTTACTTTTACGTACCTCCACCTGTTGACTCTTCTTAGCCCTTGAGGCTGAGATGTTGTGAGATGAATTCGGCTCCCTCTTTGCATCAAGGGAATGTCTTTGTAAATTCCAGTAATGGACTCAATCACTTATTCTGCAAATGCATTCAATGGTCACAGAGTAAATGGTGGAAAAGCTTCTCCTTTAAATCACTGTCAAGGTGTGAAATTCAAGAAAAGGGAGGACTTGATTTTGAGGTTCCAGAATGAACTTGCAGAGTAGAAGTTAAGGAAAAGTGTTGTTCCTTACTAAAAAAAAGAAGCTCTGACTCCAAATAATTGGAACTGAAGACTTAGGATGCCAATTTTGTAACTGGGTGTTATATTTATTCCTTCTTTAAAATACAAAGGAATGAGAAAAATACAAGCAAAGCAAAAACAATGAAGTAACAAAAATTGCTTGAAACTGAAAGCCAAATCAGGATAGCATTTAAGCATAAACAAGGATGAAAAGTTAGAATTGGGATACCTGACAGTTATTTACCTTCCCTCATTTTCGCACAGAGACCTTCTGCAGTGCAGTCATATTTAAGAAGTAGCATGTTATCACGTCCCAGTCATCTGGAATGTTAAATCCTGCTTTATATTGCTATTTTGCAAGAAGCCAGCCTGTGGCTTAAATATTTTCCTGTAGCTCCAAGTGCCTTATATTATTTCTAGCATGTGTCTATATTGCAACTGCAAAGTACAGTAAGACCATCAGACACCTCCCATCTGGTAGCAACCTAACTGCCTATTTCACTTATGCTGTCCCATTCTCTTCTTTTTGTCCTTTTGTTATATGCTACTTCCTCCCCTATAAAAGGCAACAGAGGATGATATCTTGTTTGCATCTGCTTTTCATAGGACTGTAGAACTGTAGAATTATATGATTGTTTAGGTTGGAAGGGATCCCCAGTCTCATCCAACTCACCGCTCAAAGCAAGTCTCTTTAGATCATGTTTCTCAGGGCCATGTCTGGTTGAGTTTAACAACTCCAAGGACAGTTTCTACAATCTCCCTGGACAACCTATTCCTTCATTCTACTCCACCTTGTGGAAAACAAAAAATAATCTTTGATTTCTATCAATCAGGCCATTTCTTCAGCCAGCCCAGGTCTCTGTGTCCTCCAACTTATTGACCACTCCCTACAGTTTGTTGTCATCCAACAAATCGCTGAGAGTGCACTCTATCCCATCATTCAGATTTTAACAGAGACATTAAACAGTGTTGATCCCAGCATTGATCCCTGGTGATACCACTAGTTACTGGCCACCAGCTGGACTTTACAATGATCACAACTTTTTGAGACTGGCAGTCCAACCAATTTTCCACCAACCTCAGCAGCCAGCCCATATCTCACCTATTTGGTGATAAGAACACTATGGGACACTGTCTAAAAGGCTCTGCTAAATAAAATAAAAGTATGCAACATCCACGACATTCCTTTTGTCAGTCATACTAGGTATCTTATCATAAAAAGCCATGAAATTGTTCAAGCTTGTTTTGCCTTTCATAAATCTGTGCTTGCTGCTGCTAGTCACCCTCTTGACCTTCATGTATTTGGAAATGGCTTCTAAGAGGTCTTGTTCCATAATCTTCCCAGGGACTGAGGTGAGGCTGCTCAGCCTGCTAATTGGATCCTGTGTGTTGCCTATCTTGAAGAGGGTTATGTCACTTGCCTTTTGCTAGTCATTAAGAACTTGTCCCAACTGTCATGACCATTAAAAGATGATAGAGAGCACCCTTGCAATGCCATCAACCAGCTCTTTCAGCACTGCGGGACACACCCCATTGGGTCCCAAGGACTTGTGCCTTTCTATCTGGCTGAAGTAATCCTGGACTCTGTCTCTACTGTGGGTTCTGCTTCACTCCTACAGGCCTCGCTAGTGGGCTCAGGGACCTGGTATGTCTAAGCAAATACAGTAAATATTTCACTGGTAAATATTACCAGTGAAGCTGAGGCAAAGACGACATTTTCCATACCTCTTGTCACTAGGTCCCCTGTTCCATTGAACAATTGACCCAATTCCTCTTAGTCTTCCTTTAAACTGCAGATGTACTTAAAAATCCTTTCATGCTGTCCTTCACCTCCCTCACTGTTTTCAACCCCAGGTGGTCTTTTGCTTTCCTAGCTGCATTCCTACACATGCAGGCAATACCTTTTTATTCTTTTTAACCAGACTGTCCCTGCTTCCACCTTCTGTGTATTGCCTTTTTGTGTCTGAGGTCAGTTAGATGCTTCCTGTTCGTCCATGCTGGCCTTCTGCTCTGCTTGCTCAAGTTCCTGTACATCGGAATAGACCATTCTTGCACTCTAAGAAGGCTGTCCTTGAAGCTTCCTCTAAAGCCTCCTCTGAGGAGGCTGTCCCAGCTTTCCTGGGCCTTTGATATCCAGATGAGTTTCCCAGGAGATCTTGCCAAGCAAGTCCATGAAGAGGTGAACATCTGCTCTTCTCAAGCCCAAGACTGTAATTCAGCTGTATGTGTTGTTTACTTCTCTCAGGATCTTGAACTTCGTCTCACAGTCACTATAGCCAAGGCTGTGTTCGACCTTAACATCTTCAGCCAACTATTCCTTACTTAAGAAGGAATACAACAAAATGCTGGCCCAACAAAGCACTTGTCTTAATTGGTTCACTGATCACCTACATCAAGAAACTGTCTTCTGTACATTCCAGAAATCTCCTAGATCACTCTTCAAATGGGGTCCTATCATCACAACAAGCCAAAGCCCTACCTGCAACACAAGTCATTCAGCAAGGTCTTGATCTGAGGGATGACCCCACTTCTGCTCAAGCCTTTCCTCCTCGCTGGCAGGATTGAGAAGACACCATCAGGCTCCCCTTCACCACCCCTTCACCTCACCCCTAGAGCTCTGTAATCACTCCTGGCATGCTCCATGTTGCCATGTTAGCCCTTGCAACATCATTGTTGCACACATGGAAGAGCAGCAAGACAAAAGGGTCCAAAGGCTGGCCATCCCAAATCCTGTCTCCAGCAAGCAACAAACATACTGAGCTATCAGATCAGGTCCACATCAGATAGGTCTTTCCATCCCCCACAACAACAAGTCTCCTATAACTGTCATTCACCTTTTCCTCTTCATATGAACACTAGGCTGGCTCAGCTGGCTCTGATGGCATCTGTTGTTGGGTCTTATTTGTCCTCACCAGTACCTGTTCTGAAGTTGCAGATCTGTAGATGAAACAGGAACCAGAAGTCATAAGCTTCCAACTTTCTCCATCTTGACAGTCTACTTCCACTGCTTGTTTGACTATGGCCTCTGGCTGTCCCTCCTTGGCTGCTTTGTGTGGCTCAGGCTCTCATCTCTGTGAATTTTCTGTGAAGACCCAGTCAATCTCTTCTTCATCTTCACTGATGACACACAGCCTGCTCATCTCTTCCTCCAGCTCCTTTACCGGGTGACTCAATGCCTCAATCAAAGCACATTTCCCACATGAGAGCTCTGCAGCAACAGGCATTCGCCACAGCCCCACACCTAGACAGCGGTATCCCTCCCATGGAGCTCTGCTGGGAAAGAGGCCTCCAAAGCATCAATGGCATTTGTACCAAAGAGTGTACTCACAGCATGCTGAAACCATCACAGGTTTCAAGCAGCCTCACATAGTCTTGAGTAGATTTTCTGTGTCCTTCTGCACCCCTGCTGTGCCATTAGAACTGCGTACCTCTGGTGTGCTCAAAAAGCCGGAGCAGCAGCAATTGTTTCCTCCTCTCTCCTGCTCTGTATTCTGGTTTACCCTTGCTTCTTGGATATAGAGGTAGTATCTGGAGCTGGCAGCAAAGAGGAAACTTGGTATGTCAAGGGCATGGGTGAGAAGACGATTTCAACATAGGACATAAATTAAAAAAGGTTATAAGTGAAGTAATAATCTGTTAACACTTTTCAGTCATTCCAGCTAAGGTGTTCAACCTTGCACCTAAAAAAAATATACCATAGACTGCACAAAGTGCTACAGCTAATTTCACTATTTTAGCACTTTCTGTTTTGATATGAGTAGACGCCTTTGAAATTCTTTGTGAACCTTACTTGAACTGACCAGTTTAAAAAGTCACGTCACTGTTATGCTCAACTTTACATCTGTCAATGTAGCACTGGAAAACAGACTAAGGAAACCATGATTCCAGACCTTAATTACTCACAAATGTATTTATATGGATTTATTGAACACATTGTTTGTGAGCTCTCGTTGTGAGGATTACACTGTTTGTGATCTTTTTAGCTTTTTCCTGACACTTGCAAATCAAACATCTATTTGAAAGTCAAGAAAGCATGTTTACATCACTGTTGCAATCTGACAAAACACACCTGTTATCCTCTCAATGGATGGATTAAACTACTGGTAGACCTTGGAAATAAGGCATGAAAGGGAAATGACAGTTATTTGAAGTAGTGTGGAACATGAAATGTAGGAATGATAACCTAAAAGTAAATAGCATGAAATACAGCGTATGAACATGTGTCAAACTTACGCAGCTTTGTGTTTGTATTAGTTATTCTATTTTTTAAGTAGGTACTTCAAAGATAGTGGAAAGATTTTGTGCGTGTGTCTTGAATTTTACCTCCTGACAATGACAGTTCTTTCATCTGAACTATGGGGAGAAGCATTCCTGTAGAGCACTAGTAGTAAAATCATGAACAATAACAAAAGAAGTGAAACTAAGAGGGTAGAGGAAAGAGCAAATGACCTACAGCAAGCACAATCATACCCCCCCTCTTCTTAACAGGTGCTTGTCAAACCCTTTCTTAAAAATTCCCAATGACAGTCATTCCACACCTTTCTCAGACAATTTACCGATGCCCTGAGTACACTTAACTTTAGAGTTTTCTTTATGTCTCATAGAAAACCTATTTCCTCCTGCAATTAAAGGTCCATACTATTTTCTACATTTTCTTTACAGTGAAACCTGGGGACAGTTTATTTCCTTCTTCTGTGTGGCCACAAAGAACATTCAAAAACCATCACTGTGCAGAACTGGAAAAGAAATGGAAAGGAGTTCATGAAAATCAGAATTTCAGTGTTAGGTCCCTTTGTTACCTTTCAAACTGTAACTCAAAGAAGTTCATTCCACGGTACTTTTTTACTCAAGTTATTTTTGAAAATTCTCCGTTGGGAAACCTTTTCTTGGTATGTTAATTTTGTTTGCTTTATAGTAACTTTAGTAAAAGTATCTTTAAAAATAGGCTGCTGGTTATTATTCATGATTTTGTACTCACTGTTTTTACTGACTATGCTGGGTCTGGCTGGGATGGGGTTAATTTTATTCATAGCAGCCCGTATGGTGCTGTGTTTTGGATTTGTGACTAAAACAGTGTTGACAACACAGCAATGTTTTGCCTATTGCTGAGCAGTGCTTGCACAGCATCGAGGCTTTCTTTTTTTCCCACTCTGTCCCCCCGGTGAGTGGGCTGGTGTGTGCAAAAAACTGGGAGGGGACACAGCTGGGACAGCTGACCCAAACTTACCAAAGGGATATTCCATACCACGTGATATCATGCTCAGCAATAATAGCTGGGGGAAAGAAGGAGGAGCAGCGGACTTCGGAGTTATGGTGTTTGTCTACCCAAGTAACCGTTAAATGTGATGAAGCCCTGCTTTCCTAGAGATTGCTGAACACGAACATCTCCCTGCCAGTGAGAAGTAATGAATAAATTCCTGATTTTGTTTGCGTGTGAGCTTTGCTTCAGCTATTAAACTGTTTTTATCTTGATCCCCAAATTTTCTTACTTGTGCTCTTCCAATTCTCTTCCCCATCCCACTGAGCAGGGAGTGAGCCAACTGAGATGATGCTCAGCTGCTGACCAGGGTCAACCCAGCACTCTGACAGTACATATCAGAAGGTATATTGCCAACCACAAGAATTTCTGTCTAGGTTTTTAACCTCCAGGAAACTTTAAAATCAGGGCCTTAGTAACTTTTAATGGCACTTTATTATTTGCTTCTTTCCATTATTCTTTTCCCCCCACTTCAAGTGATATTACTGTCAATTTAGAGTAAAAGAAGTTACATAATATGCTTCATCCGGTGTGCTAGGTGCCAACATAGTAGCTGGTGAAACTAGGCAGCCAACATGCACCTGAATGAACCCATACAATTACTAATAAAGACAGACATGCATCTGACAAAACAATCACCCCACTGACTCCTCAGCACAGCCATTCTGGCAGAGCGTAGGAGTCCATCTCCCTGTTGGTGACGCGCTCTCCCAGGTCATTCACCAGGGGTCCCAGTACCAAAATTTCACTGAAGGTATACCTCTGCCTAGCAAAGGAGGCATATGGCCATTTGGTGAGTAATCAGCATATGGCCCAGCGTTTCAACTTCCCAGAGAAGTTTTCACACCACTTTCCTCATGTGCTTTCCTTTATATTCATCTACATGGAGTATCAGCTGACATTATATTGCCTCTCAATTGCCCTCCTGCAATTTTACAAACATCCCTCCTATTTCATGTCCTGAATAACCTGGTATCACTAGCAGATTTTCTTACCTCACTGCTTGCTCTCTTCATGGGTATTTGGGATTACACTAACTAGCACAGTTCCCTGCAGAACTCAACCGCTGATTGCACTCCATTCTGAGGGCTGAATATTTCATTTAATTTCCTGTTTTCTACCCTATAAATAATTTTTGGACATGCTGGTACTTTTTCTCTTTCTCCTTTCACATATTTATTTTCTTTATAAGTCTTCTATGAAGCCAGTACTTTTTTCTGAAAATCCTTTGAATTAAGACTCAAGGACTATCTGGATTATAGGCACCTAATATGCAATGTCTTACAATTGGTAGTTACACTATGAAATGAGAAAGTAGACCAGCATTTAAGAGCAGCAACAAGTCATTTGAAAATATCAATAATTAGGAACATATACTTGGCAGCCTCCTGCTGTACAAACTTGTCCCTCAAGTATTAAGTTTCATAGTTTTACTTAATGTCTAAAACTACAGATTCATTACAGATATTAGTTTCATGGCATGTTGCAATCTTTCTCCCCTCACTTCTCTACATTGTAAAGTCTGTAAACTACTTGTCTCTCTCCTTCCCTTAGGAGATTGATACCTTATCAGCTCTCAGAAATTGATTTTTTTGAGAAACAGGAGTCACACCCCAAAAATCTTTTCCTGTTTAACTGATACATATAAAATTAAATTCCAATCAGTTCTTCCAAATTCGCTTTTAGTTTTGTAGTTTGTTTCTTCTGTTCACTGACCTGAAGAAGGATTTTTTTGCGTGCAACCTTGTCTTATTTTCTCTAGCTATGGCAGTGGATGTAATAAAAGAAGTGTTACTGTTCCTTGTAAACTTTGTCTTGTCTGTATCCTTATATTGTCATTGCAGCAGCAACACTACCTTTATAAAGAGGTTATTGGTTTAAATTCACTCAGCCAGAAGAAAGCAGGGCAACCTCATTTCTCCTTCTTTAACTCAGAGATTACATACAGGATTACACAATACAAAATTTTCTTCCTAACTTCATTAATTCTGGAAAATGCTATGTAAAGAAATTTTCAGTTTCATCTTTCATTTTCTTTCTTTCTATACGTGTTTTTAGTCATGCCGTTAGGTTTATGCTGCTGTTTTATATAATAAACTATTAAAGTGATAACAAATGTACAAGAAAAAAATGTATGGCTTGTTTTGTATGCACCTTCAGTAAAAAGCTTATTTTCTATTATATTTTAACAATAAATATCAATATACTACCATATTTTCTCTTTGATATGCCAGCAGAATAAAAATTTAATAAGACTAAAAAATGGACAAAGACTGCCTCCCGCTCTACTCTGCCCTGGTGAGGCCGCATCTGGAGTACTGTGTCCAGCCTGGGCTCTCAGTTCAAGAAGGACAGGCAACTACTGGAGAGAGTCCATCAGAGGGCTATGAAGATGATCAAGGGACTGGAGCATCTCGGTTATGAGGGAAGGCTGAGAGACCTGGGTCTGTTCAGCGTGGAGAAG
>RSEF01000002.1:87495002-87508505 GCA_003993805.1 Himantopus leucocephalus
CCAGCCACTCTTCCCCAAGCCTGTAGTGTTGCATGGGGTTGTTAAGACCCAAGTGCAGGACCTGGCAATTGGCCTTGTTGTATCTCACGCAATTAGCCTTGGCACATTGATCCAGACTGTCCAAATCCCTCTGTAGAGCCTTCCTATCCTCAACCAGATCAACACTCCCGTCTAACTTGGTGTCATCTGCAAAGTTACTGAAGGTGCACTTGATCCCCTCATCCAGATCGTTGATAAAGATATTAAACAGATCTAGCCCCACTACTGAGCCCTGCGGGACTCCACTTGTGACTGGCTGCCAACTGGATTTAACTCCATTCACCACAACTCTTTGGGCCCAGCCATCCAGCCAGTCTTTTACGCAGCAAACTGTGTGTTCGTCCAAGCCATTAGCCACCAGTTTCACCAGGAGAATGCTGTGGGAAACAGTGTCAAAGGCTTTGCTGAAGTCCAGGTAAACAATATCCACAGCCTTTCCTTCATCCACTGTGTGGGTGATCTCGTCACAGAAGGAGATCCGGTTAGTGAAGCAGGACCTGCCTTTCATAATCCCATGCTGACTGGGCCAGATCACCTGGTTGTCCTGTACATGCTGTGTGATGGCATCCAAGATGATCTGCTCCATAACCTTCCCAGGCACTGAGGTCAGACTGACAGGCCTGTAGTTCCCTGGGTCCTCCTTCTGGCCCTTCTTGTAGATGGGTATCACATTTGCTAACCTCCTGCCAGCTGGGACCTCCCCAGTTAGCCAGGGCTGCCAATAAATTACGGAAAGTGGCTTGATGAGCGCTTCTTCCAGCTCCCTCAGAACCCTTAGGTGGATCCGCTCTGGCCCCAAAGACCTGTGTATGCCTAAATGTTGTGGCAGGTCACTGACTGTTTCCCCTTGGATTATCGGGGCTTCATTCTGCTCCCCATCCTTGTATTCCAGCTCAGGGGGCTGGGTACCCTGGGAACAACTGGTATTACTATTAAAGACTGAGGCAAAGAAGGCATTACGTACCTCAGCCTTTTCCTCATCCACTGTCACTATGTTTCCCGCCACATCCAATAAAGGATGAAGATTCACCTTAGCTCTCCTTTTGTTGTTAATGTATTTACAGAAACATTTTTTATTGTCTTTTACAGCAGTAGCCAGTTTAAGTTCTGGTTGGGCTTTGGCCCTTCTGATTTTCTCCCTGCATTACCTCACGACAACCTTGTAGTCCTCCTGAGTGGCCTGCCTTTTCTTCCAAAGCTCATAAACTCTTTTTTTTCCTGAGTTCCAGACAAAGCTCTCTTTTCAGCCGGGCCGGTCTTCCTCCCCGCTGTCTCGTCTTTTGGCCCATGGGGAAGGCCTGCGCCTTTAAGATTTCCTTCTTGAAGAACGTCCAGACTTCATGGACTCCTTTGCCCTCAGGACTGCCTCCCAGGGGACTCTGTCAACCAGCCTTGTAAACGGGCCAAAGTCTACTCTCCAGAGGTCTGTGGGGTGAACAGTAAAAATGAGGAAGCAGAAATAAGCATTAGAGAACACTGGGAAACTAACAAAAGAGAAAGAGAGAAGATATAGAAGAAGTATGGGGGTGAAGGGATTAAGGGGTTGGGAACTGGCAGAGAGGGAAACAGCTGTGTCTAGTCCAATAAAAGAAATGGGAGAAAAAGTTGAGAGTCCAGAGAATACACAAGAAACCACCTGAATGGAGGAGCATGACTAACGCAGGCCTACTGAAGAAGCTGAGGTAAGAAATGCTACCGTTGTGTCTGCCTTTTGTCTTGATTTGTCCTTCCTGTGAGAACAAAACAGTTGTCTCCCATGCTTAAACGTGTCTGACCCTGTGTTCAAGCCCTAAGTTCACTTCACTGTTCACATACAATTCTGTTTTGGAGTCTGAATGAAGAATTTATCGTTCTGGAATGTAAAGCATGGTTCAGCCAGGAGACTGCTGTTTACTTAGAAGTTTCTTTTTGGTGAAATGAAAGAAAGTCAAGAAAAATTCTGGCCATATTTGCATCCTTGCATTTTAACTGTCTCTAAGTTACAAACACAATTAAAACATGGCTAGATAAATTATTACAACCCCAGAAAGCACTCCTCTTTCTGATTATATCAAACCTCCAACTTCTCTCTTCATACGGGCAACAAGGCATCTTTTCCTTCAGACTGTGAACCTAGGCGTAATGATTTAAACATTCCCAGGTAAGACTGCTGAGGGTTAATCAAGAAAACCTTCGCTACTCTACAGCCCTGCTGAGACTTTCCTTATGAGTCATGGGAAATTACTAAGTGTAAAAGAACTGTGAACACTTTCTTATGATGTTAATTGAGCCGTCCGCATTGCAGAAGGGTTATGGTTGTTGAGTTTCAGGTTATGGTTAGGGTGTTAGGGTTAGGTGGTTAGGGGCTAGGGGTTACACGTTAGTGTTAGGGTTGGGGTTAGGGGTTATGGTTAGGGTTAGGTTTAACTCAGCTGCACTGAGTCTGTTCTGGTTTTAGGTGTCTGCAGAGCAGTGATCCCAGTAAAGTCCCTTACTACATGGGACATCAGGAAGACCCCAGACTGTCTGCCCTGTGTTGGACCTATGATGTTTCCAATAGGCTTGCCAACACAGGAAGTGAGATCGGACTCAGGCAGATCATCTCTGTTCTTGCATACTCATTCAACACGGCACAAAAGGTCCAGGTTTGTTTAGAACAAGCTCGATCTTTCTCTTTCGTTCTTCTATGCTTTAGGCAAGCTTCTAGAGCTGAAAGACCTAGGATCACAGGAAGGCAGATTTAGGTTTCCACACAGCCCAGGCCAAGGCACAAAATACAGCACCGAGATACTTATTCAGAAGCAATGTTGATTGGGTCTGCCTGAAACGTTAAGTCCTGCTTTCTGCTAAGAGGCAGTAGGCAAGCATAAGACAGGGAACAGCATGATTAATTGTAAAGACATTTTCAGCACACCTGCTACTAGACTACTCTTCAGTAGTTACTGCAGAAATGAAGTTTGAGGAAGTATCTGAAAGACATGATAATACTTGCTTTACACCTATTAATGTAGAACTTACATGTTGATTTTTTGTTTCCAAGTGAGTAATGATGGTTATAAAAGCAAGGGAGATACAACACTAAATGACTTTTCCCTTTATTTGAAAGGCTATGCTTTAGTTTCATTTATTTATAACACTTCATAACTCATTACTGCATGCAGAGTAATGTATTTTAAACACATTCTACTGAAAATATAATATGAGAGATTACTGCATGAATTTTCCATGTCTGAGAACTAGAAAGAGATTTTCTGAGAAGCTATATGGTGGATTTGTGGTGTTCTACTATATTTTAATAACTGTGAATGGTCTCCCAGTGAGAACCATCATTTTACAAATAGTTCCCAGCAGGATACCCACCTAGGCTATATAGATTTGGAGGTGGGCAAAGAAGCTTTTTGTCTGAATTCAAACCACAGCAGGAACCATTTACTCTTTGGGAACTAATTCCCATTTTTATTATTGCTATTTTTAATTTTGCTTAATTTAATGGTAGTTAAGCTGTGTATAGATAGATACTATGAAATTGCCTGACTTTTATTGCTTTGTGTTAGGTAAAGTCACATAAAAGAGCTTCCCATATGCCTTCAGCTATATTTTCTTATCTCTTTGACAGCAACACTTTGAGGCATTTGCTGAGATCAAGACTACAGCTTTTTGCGATTTTTTTTTTCTTTTTTTTTTTTTCTAATGGGAAAACTGCAATTCAACAACATTTTTATGGTGTCTTTATAAGTTTCAACAAAAGGAAATCTTTTCCATTTCCAAAACTGAATTTCTGGTCAGTGGGAGAGGTCAGACCTACCAGCAATGTAGTCTGTTCTGCATTCACCTGGCATACAAAGGATTTGGACTCAAATCCCTGTCAGAGAAGGTTTTTGGCAGTCTTCAACAGCAGCTTATAGACTTGGTACGAGCAGATGAACAAGCAAGCCCTTTCTGTTGACAGCTGAACTACATCAACATGATCTCATAATTACCACAGATAAAAGTGTGTATGCAAACTGTTACCATATAACAACCAACAGTTGCTGTAAGTTGACAGTATACCCTCCGCTGTGGTAACTTGTTTGGGAAGATGTACACTCAGCTTGTGCTGCTATGATCAAATTAGTTTTTAATGACAGCTTTCAATGACAGTTTTACAGTATGAGTGAGAGAAAGAGGCTTACACCATTGCCTAGAGCTTAAGACTGGAAAAAACCCCCATCCACTACATTCCAAGTAAGGTCTTTAAGCAGCAGCCTTTTCAGGGCAAGTCATTCTCTAAAATGCAGTATTAATATTTTTTCTTTTTTTCTGTTTTATTTCTTTGCAAACTAGGATTTGCTATTCTAGTCACAGATGATCAGGGCCCTAGGTATTAAAATTCCCATGGGAAAGCCTACCTCAGAAATTACAGTCCGCACAGAAGACACTGGCACCAACCAGGGTAAGAAAAACCCACAAGGAATTGGGATTTCTCGTATGTCACCCAGGTCAGTGGACAGACATGTGAAGCAGATCTAAGGTTGACTTTCTGACTCTGCTGAAGTAGATGCTAAAATTTTTATTGACTTCAGCAGGGTTAGGATATCACTTCAGCTCACCCACCTTCTAGCCCTGTGCTCAGAATAGGAAGCCACTGAATGTAAAAAGAACGTATCAAGAAAAATAGTCCCTGATTTTACTTGGTGTATTTCATTAAATATTATCTTTTAGGCTAAAAAGTTTAAAAAATTACAAAAAGCACAAATGTATCCCATAGAAATGGCATTAATAATCTAATCCTATTACTTGTAGTCTGCTCAAAGACACTATAGAGGGAAAGAATTTTTTTCCATATTTTGATGACTCAGGAAAAGCATACAAAATCTTAACCAGTCACAGTTATAGAAGTCCTTTAGAAGCTTTTCAATGTTAAGATTTTTTCATCTTTGGAAATATAAGCACAGTCTCAGCTTCGGAGACTTTTTCTTTTGACTTTTGAAAATACGATTTGCATTAATTAAAAGGCAGAGAACTTTTTATTTTTGCTTAGAATCCTTTATGTTTTACTGCTTTCTAAAGGAAATTACGTCACAAAATCAAAATTAGCTATTTTTGATGGAAACAAATAGCACAGTAACTATTTTTATAGTTCAGAGAAATGTTGTGGAAAGTAAATCTGATTTACCAAGCTTATCATGGGCTGTGAACTTTAACATTAAAGTGAAAGGAATGTTGGTTTTGAAATCACTGGTTCAGCCCTGACTGTAATAAAATAATGTGAAGGAAAAGAAAAAATATATATACACATGCATACATATAAAAACACACACACACACGTACAGTGCTATAAGTCACAAGATGTAAATAGTCTCTAATTACAGAGGAAGGGACAAATCTGAGCCTGAAGTGCTTGAACAGGAAATCACCACCTACCTGCGCAGAATTTTGAGAACTTATTTTCACATGTCAATTTTGGCTGAATGAAGAGTGGGAAAATCTGTTGTAGGCTAGACAAAAGTATATGATCAATAGAAATTTGTAACCAGAAACAGGTCATTTGAAATTATTTCACTCAGCTGCTGTAAAGTGCTGTAGTCTTGTTGTGTGCTCTCAGCAGAGAATTTCCACACTGCAAAGCACGGAGGTGCCACATCTAGGTCTGTGCTTCCTCTCCATGTCCTCACCTCAAAATAAAAATTCCAAACAGAGGGAAGAGTAGACAGAAGAGACCTGTAGTGTACTATGTCAGTCATCCCCTGGCAGTGACTGGAAATTGCTTTGGAGCCAGGTCGTATCAGGCCAAACTCTGGTTCAGAGTGTATAAATATTCTGTGTTCTCAGGATTAGGAAACCCATTTGGCAATAACAATAATATTTATTATGAGTTCCAGTTGGCACTTGCTTCCCCATAACCAATGGCTTGCTATTTTATAGTATAATATGGGGGTATCTCTCTGTATGAGTGTATTGACACTCAGCTTTCATAAACAGCTGTGATGGGTTAGCCTGTTCCATCCACATCATTGCAAATGGACTTTTGCAGCACCTTTCTCGGAATCTTTGTCTGGACAACTTAATGCTGGATGTGTCTCACATCTAGGACTCAGCATTTCTGTCAGAATCTCAGATTATCAAGATTTGAGCTGTACACCTTGCAAAGCAGAGTTCTTAGGGCAATGATTTTAGAATTCAGGCTGATGATTTTCAAGAAAAACGTGCTTATTTGCAGGGAACTTTTTACTTTTACAGTCTGAGGAAGCAAGTAAGTTGGTGATGAATGAGCTCATGCTTGCTGCGAAAAATCGTTGTTCTTTGCTAGGTTAACTTTTATCCCAGCTGTGTTATTCTGTTGTATTCCCCTGTGAAATTCTTTCTATAGGGCAACCCAAAAAGCAATTTGAGGAAATGGACTCTCTCCAGATGAAACATTGTTGTGTGTTCACAGACCTCTTTCTCCACTGACAGATCCTACACCACAAAAATGCTCTTTTTTTTTTTTGTCCCCAATAGATACATCTTTTCTGGCAGACTACCAATTCTTGGGTTTGTGTAGAGAATGTTTTTTCCTTTGTCCTGACTCCCCAAATCTGGTCAATTACTTTACAAAATTGCTTATTTGTTTTGCTTTGTCTGCTCTACAGCATAGGAAGTTTTTCTAACAAATTGAATTGTGTGTGGTTTGCTCTGTTTCAGCTTTAGATGTCGCCTTACTGATGGCTTCCTAAATGCTGGGAAATGTCTTCAAACTCCGGCAAAATGAATTTGATCCTTTACCATTCAAGTGAAAGCAGCATTTTCATACAGTGAAGCTTTTATAACCATGCTGAATAATACTGCTTAACAGTTGAGTCTTGTATTTAAGCATAGCTCATTCTTATATTCCACCAGGGAGATGAAGGTAGAAGTGAAAATACTACATTTCAGCTTGCTCTGCATCAGTCCTCCTCTTTACCCATGTTGTGTATGCTCTATAGGTACTAACCAGCCCATGCAAACTCTGCTGCATTTCTTGCACCTTTTTTTTCCACATGCCAGGTAATGCCCTGACTAGCTGGCTGTCACAGCCTGTATATCTTTATCTCCTTGATTCTGCTGTTTGCATTTCCTGATCAGAATTTTATTGTTTAAAACAATTTGAACTTGCAATCCTTGTAGCAAAGCACTGTTCATTCTTATCTTCAAGTTTCTTCTTGGACCAATAAGTTTTAGTGGATTTGTAGCTGTCTGTTTTAACGGGTTCCACCATATTCTGACTACTATCATCTCTCTCAGGAAGGACTCATTTTAATCAAGTATGACTGCAAGACTTAGTCCTTTGTCGTTTCAATCTTTTTTTTACTTTTTGTTAAAATCTGTTGCTTTTTTGGTATGTTCCTTTTTCATATTAAGTAAAGCAGACCTTCAATTTCTGCCTCAGGTCTCGAGTGAACATGAATTGAGGCCACCGCTTCAGTCAGCCCCATACAGTTAGCATGCTTCTAGCTCTGCTGGAACACTTACCTGCTCTCTCCTTCTAGCCACTGCATTTCTACATGTCCTGTGGGAATGCTCTACTGTGGACAGTCGTTCCAAGGCTGCTCTGCCTTTTCTTATGCAGTGAAAGAAGTTTGCCAGTCTCTCTGTAGCGTCTTGTGTGTTCATGGTGTCCTTCCTTAGGGTTTCTGTATCTGTGAAGTGAAACAATTTAAAACCAGAGTTCCTGATAGAAGCTGTACCTACCTTTATGTAGTTGGTCTTCTCAGCTGTTTAAATGAGATTGAAATCGGAGGGGAGGTCCCACAGTAGCAGCCAAACTGAATATCTGGGCTTTTTCTGCCTTATTCTAAAAAGAAATGGAAGGTGGAAAAGGAAATTCAGCTCCCTTGTTCTTTAAAACTTGCTTCAATTCCCAGTGACCTCCTTCAGTAGCTGAACAAGGCAACCTTTTGGATGCCTTTCTCACAAAGTTTCTGGACCATGCAACTAAGGAAACAAGTAGGAGTAGATGTTTAATTCAGCAGTTCTCAGTAACAGAGGTAACACCTTATGCCACAAGGCATTTGGCAAAGCCCAACAAATTAGAATTTGCTGTCACTTGTGTATATCACATTTCCATTACATGGTTTAAGAAAGAAAACAAACACTTAGCAAAAGTGAAGTGAAGCCTCCACAGTCCACCCCATATCTGTGAGTCTGAGCTTCTGTAAAGCTTTCGTCTTCTTCTTCTTGAAGCAAATCACAGTGTAAAGAAACTGGATGTGTGAAATCCTACATATTCAAAGATTCAGATACATATGATGTACTGCATCAGGACCAGGAAAAAAAGCTAGACTAAGTTGTTCAAAATTTAAAGAATCCTTTCATCCATGCATAAAGCGTTGGGTTTGGGGGGAAATTGCAAGATGCCCTGTGAAACTGCAGACCCATCTTTCTACAAGCCTGCAATATAGCGAAGTCATATGTATTTGACTGTCCCAGTCGGAAGTTAGTCAGTGACCACATTCTGCATGACATAAAAGGCAACATACAAAGTTAGTGTGAGGAAAGAGACTCGCTCTGCAAATGCCAACGAATATCCCAGGGCCAGTGAAAACTGTGCTTCACAAATGGTCTTGTTAGAAAGCAGACAAAGAAAGAAACTCCACCTAAATAAACATTGATATCACAGAAAAAAACATAGAAGGGTAAATCACTGACTGAAACAAGCTGTCTATGCAACAAATGGGACAAGAAGCAATAGGTCACGCAATCAGCAACAGCAACATTAAAAACATTCTATTTTAAAAAAAGCTGCTGATGAAAAAAAGCAAAGATTTTGAGGTTGGTAGTGATGCAGAATCAGTTGTTTGTCAGGACTCATTGTAGATATACAAGGATATATCCTACAATTAACTCATTTATTACAGCAGACTAAATAACAAGAGATAAGTTTCAAATAAAGACAGTGATAAACTACTTGAAGAAACACTATCCATGAGGGATTGCCCAGTCAAAAGGAGAAAACGGAGATCTCAATTTTGCAAAGAATTTAGAAAAAATTGTCCCATTCTCCTTAATTTAAAGCATGTGTGTTGTCTTAAATTGGTACTATGCGTGCAGATGAGCCCATTTTAAGAAGTTTTGGACTCGGGGTTCTCAGGATTTTACAGAGCCAAGATTGTAGTAGGTTGAGCTATTTTATCGCTCAGGAGTTCAACATGTTTTAACTTTTTAGGCAGAATAATAGTTTGCTAGAACAAGGTCCATTCCAATAATTTTTACACTTGGTAGACCTATATCAGCTTGCCATACAAAAGACTGAGCACCATTTGAAAAGAACTTCTGTTTTAGGAAATCCCCTACACTAAATGGTCTTTAATGTGCCTAAGTTATCTTTGGCCCAACTAAAAAATTAAATCCATTCTCCTGCTAAGTAATATTTTTATATGTATTAAAGCACAGACTTACTTTTATTGTAAGATTTTTATCTGAGCAGTAACTGAACCTATAAAAGCTGACGTTGGAAAATTACCCTGGTTGCCTCCATTTTCTCACCTCATGTTTTAGGATTCTCGGGGACGCATCTCAAGGCTTTTCAACCTAAAAGCAATTGGATTCATTTAAATATAACAATAAGGGGCAAAAATGTACCCCCGCTCCCCTGGATACATGCAATGGCTATTAAAGAGATTTTTTAGAAGTCATGTCCTGATGACTGGCTTTGTGGATGCCCTTACTTATCTCTAGGCATACTTATCTCTACTGATAATTAGATTATCAGTATACTTATGGACATATAAACATTTATCAGACACTATAGTTAGATTTTATATACTGACCAGTGCTTGCAAGCATGGTATATGGAATGATTCATTTGTGAATATCAAGAACGTTTTTTATTGCTGTTTATAGTTGGCCTATGAACAGTATGACAGCTGTTGTCTTCTTCTGCAACTCGAAGTGGTGGATGAGATACTTCTTCAGAGAAGGCTCTCCCACACTTCGCGGGCAGCATAGAAAATCAGACATATTTCATCTTCAGTAGGGGATGTTCTCGGGACCTTTGGCTATACTTACAAAACATCAAGTGCATAAAGGAAGACAGACCCAAGCATTGTACTGCAGTATGTAGTGGACTGCATTTCCCCCTGTCTCACATCAGAAATTACATTCGTAATAATTAGTTTGTATTTTGGATAGGGTTTTTTTTAATTACAAAAAGTTTGGAAGGATTTCAGACTACAGGACCCTGTTTAGGAACTGTTTAGTTCTTACAGATATTATTTGTATGTTTCTATGTTTTCTTCAGATTCATTCTATTTTTTGGTATATTTAAGAACAGATGGAGATGCTTTTAAAATTGCATAGTTCTATTCACGATCTAAAATTACTAACAGGGTACATATGTGGTCTAATATATATAGAAATAAATACAGATTAAGGATAAGTGCCAAATATAGGAGGTGTTTTGAGCATTAAAATCCATGATGAAGTTTAGTATTTGAAAAAAAAATCCATCTAATGAATACACTTGAATAAACAGGAGACTACAGTCATTGCATTATTTTCAAAGGCTGCACTTTGGAAGGATTTAAAGAAGGACAAGATTCACTGTCATTGTGCAGATATGTGAACAACATTCTACATTACGTGGAAAGTTTTAACAAGCTGTTGAATTAATCCATCAAGAAGTCAAAGCGCCAAAGCAGAGCAGCACACAGCCAGCATTACAGAAGCTGGCTCAGTCTGCGCCCACTCCTACCGCATGATCTGCAAAGGGCAGAACAAATTCATATCTTGCTTGGATTTTACCTCAGCGCCATCCTACGCACCAACTCATCAGCCCTGGTCAACTTGGTGTGCCATGTTTTGGACTTTGGGGCCTGGACTAAAGTCTGAAGGGTGAATAATGCTCTAAAGCTATGTTGTTACATCTCAATTTCAGCAAAAATTCTGCTAATGAGGAAATGCAACCCAAATATTATGTTCATGTTAATCCCATCATCTAACTATAGATTCAAAAGGCAAAAAATAGAAAAGTAGACAGGGTATCTTGATAGTACTGCAATAGGATGCTGTTTAAATGTAATACTGCATTTTATTTGAATGATTTCCAAGAAAGGGAGTATCTGTTACGTCAGACCTTAAAAATCAGGAGAAATAGCTCACCTTCTAGTATGCGAATGAACTACAACCCTGGCTGTTAAATACACCTAAACTCTGAGTAATAACTCAGAAGGCATACAGCTGGGTGAATTTTAAAGTGTACAGGTGCCTTGTAACATCATATTTAGGTAGACACTAAACTTAATATTTGGACATTTAAATATTTGAACTCTTCTGCCAAAAATAACAAAGAAGTCCTTTTGTGTATCTACCACATGTAACTTTTTTTCAATATATTTCTAAAGTGCTTTGGCTTCTTGTTAAATTGGATATTGTGTTTTATTTTTAATGTGTTAGAATTGATTACTTGCACAATTTTTTGCTCTTTTTTTCCGATGTAGACCTAGTCAGAGAATGATTCACATCATAAAAATTTTCTGAACAGGGTAGCTTTTTTCAGTCAAGACCAGAAAAAATCAGAAAATAACATACTTATTGAACTGCTGAATTCTTTAATAACATCCCTTTCTGTTTTCAATATGTCTTCTATACATATATTATTAATTTTTAGACTGATAATGAGGAATCACCATGTCAATAAATTTCAGCCTTATACTAAAAGATTATGTATGTCTGCAGATGATGTTCTTACTCTTCGAAGTAGTAAAACAGGCAAAGGAGAAAGGTCTCTCCATTTGTCAGCTTCAGCTGTCTAATAACTGCAAAAAAGAAATTCCATTCCATTTTTCACTCACAGACTCACTGGACTGACAAGACTTCTGGTAGGTCATATCATCCAGACAGTATTTAATCTTTGATGTTTGAATGGAAAACAGAAGAAAAAAAGAAAAAAGAAAGAAAAAAAGAAAAAAGAAAAAAAGAAAAAAGAAAAAAGTTAAGTATATATCCTTGAGTTCATTAATAAGCCTCAATTTGTGCATAAATCCTAAGTTATGCACAATATCTTTTTTTTTTTTTTTTTTTNTAAAAGTTGTCTCTAATGCATATGACCTGTAAGGTATCCTTTTCTGTGCTAAAAACGCTGTAAATCATTTCTTCTCTTCATGTAAAACTGGAAACATGTCAATGTGTACACACATTGGCAAATGGAAAGAAAGGGTTATTTTAAACCTTAGCTGAGAATCAGAAATGAAGTTAGCACTCCACAAAGTCTATTTTCAATAAAATAAAAAAGAAGGTAAGTTTCTTCTTGCAGTAAAGTTAAAATACTATCACTTTTTCTGGAACATGAGTAAAACAGGCCTATCGTTTTAGCATTTGTCAGGGCCTCAATTATTCCTAGCCATTATAATAATAAGCTCTCAAAGGGCAGACATGCTAAAGGTGAAATAAGATTGCTGGGACCTACTCTGCCTTTCATTTATGTGAAAATAATTCCAGCTTTTCTGAATTTATTTCTGGAATTATGACATTATTGAAGTATTAGGGGAGCAGTTTTAAACACACAGTCTCAGGACCAGAGGAAAACATAAAATGTAAATGGGGAAACTTACAGTTAGATTGACTCAGCCTCTGGAGTCTGTCTTTTCTGGTAAATTACCATTTTTACCATTACAAAGTTTTTCTCTAAATGGCCTGCACTGAATAGGAGATGGAGTCAGATCTTTAAATTCCAAGCCCAGCTAATGTGAATAACATTTAATTTACCTGAGATAGTCTCCTGTATCTCCTTTTCCCATTCCAGGCAGGAATCTCACTCCTTTGCCTCCAGTATTATTTGGCCTATCCAACTGCACACAGTTAGAAAATGGAAACACAGCACACAAAAACCTTTAGCACTGGATTTTATAAAAATCAATTAAAAACAACACTCACGCCCCCCCCTTTGCTATGCTGCTGCATGTAGCTAGTTCCCTTTGAAATAAAGCAGATAGATACTTACCAGCCTTTGGGGTTTTTTTCCAGCAACAGGGAGATCTGAGGTTGGGTGAGAGTGTTGCCACTAATGAACACACTAGAAAAACTGAGATTCATCGTTATTACTTACCAAACTGTCTATAAAGTGATATTTTAAACTTCATAATAATCCTTTTTATATATGTTATGCAATTCTCATTTTAAAAACTCCATTTACTTCTGTGACAATGAAGTATAAAGAGATTGAGTGCAGTAAAGCATCTGTTCAAGAGTTGCAATTTGAGAGGATGCAGTCATGACACAATTTAATTGCTTTACTTTCATATAACAACATGTCATAAAGTTAATATGTTCCAGTTAATGCCCTCCTTACACTTTTATTGAAAGTTACTACTATAGGAGCATGACATGCATATTGAACATTGAAGATATTAATGTCTGGAGCTCAGGGCCAGATAATTGATAACTGCTGGAGCTAATAAAAATCTTTTTGGGGGAAAGTTATATTCTATGCAATTTCCACCTTTTTTTTTCTTTTTTTCTTTTTTTTTTTTTTTCTTCTGTAGAAAAAAA
>RSEF01000002.1:87508515-87524168 GCA_003993805.1 Himantopus leucocephalus
TCTGTGATTCTGTGATGTTCCTTACAAACTTAAAATTCTCAATGAAACCGCTATGAAGTTTGGATAGCCAAGAACTAGAAGAATGACTAGAATTCAGGGTTGCCAAAGGAATATTCTAGCTTATCTTTTGGTGATAGTAATAACAGTGTCACTGCTCTGATTTGCCTTGTGTTATGACCATGACTCCCAATATACTAAATTTTGATTTCCTTTTTTTAAAAATGGCAGAGCAATAGAAATAGCTTTCTAGCCATACCTTACACTGTACTTCTCACATCTTCCACATGATTAAAAGTGAATGGAATTCTCTTTTATTCCTGTACGCAAATGTAAGGTAAGAGGTGGACTCTTACCAGGACAGGATTTAGGACCTCGTTTNGAATTCAATGTGATAAGTTCTCATGGGATTTTAAAATGTATTTTACATTTATTTGGGTTTCACATTTTTTTGCAGTAAACTATTTTCTTTAGGAGTGTCTACTTGCTCTAGACAAGTTACTAAACAGGATTTAGAACCTCGTTTGTATTTTCAAACATTCTTAAAAGGATATTTTTTTTCCCAGGAAAAAATACCAGCTCAATTCAATACTTTATCTAGTTTCCCATTAATGTGGTGTTCATCAGAAATCAGTGGGAGGAATCCATCTCTGGAAGCTGCAGGAAAAATATTGTGTCTAATTACTACATATAGCACACTGCATGTCAGCTTCTAGAGAGTGTATTCGGCTAACTCTTGGGGTAAAAGAAGCATAGCATAAAAAAAGGAATAGCTCAAATCTTCAATGCTTAACTCTTGATATATGCAAGTTTTCTTTTTTTTTCCTTAGGAAGAAGTGGGTGTGAACAGCATATGCTTTTATACACACATTTGTTATATTTTTAATTCTGGGACAAAGTGCAATATGGATCAGGCAGTGCTTTGTTTCCAGAGTGTTGAAGACTTACAGTTGAAGCAGATTGTCAAAAAGCTCAGCAAAACCTTCAGACAATTAAATACAGTCATTTTTTCTAGTATTCAGCACCCACTAAGACCTTCTTATCCAATCTTTCAAAATAGCCTAGCACCTGATGTCTATTTGGCAACCTGAACATTCTTTCGGATATGTAAATAATACCTCAACCGTTTAAAAAATCTGCCCCTTCATATATGCAAGTTCTTTCCCTTGGGGTTCAGAACTAAAGACAGGCCTGACTTTGAATTTTACTATAGTCAAACAACTTAAGTTTCTTCTGAATTAAGGGAATTCAACTCCAGCACTTGAGAGTTAACATCAGATTTTCATTCCACTCACAGAGACAGGACTAATCTTTTCCAGTTTCCCTGTCCTGTGAGCCATCAAGAGACACTAATTTTAGCTGACATTGGATTCCTATTCATTTCTGACACTCTAGGATGTTAGCGACAGTGAAGAATTACTTGTCTGCATAGCATGTTGTGTATTGCAGCATTCACTACATGCAAGAAACTTTGAGCAGTGACAATGATGGCTTGGTAAGTACAAGACTTCAAAATTATTGATGTCACACACAGAATATCAGGTTTTAAGTGTGGCTTATCTTGTTACCCAATTTGTCACATCCTTGCACAGAATTAAGAACAGCGTATTTGTCATATTACCTCATACCTCTATTGATGTTTCCACAATGATTTCACAAACATAAAATCATCCAAGCAATGCTGATAATTTTTAAATGCCTACCTATCTTGCTGATGTCTGCACTAAATTCACAGCAACAGATTATACATTTTGTCTTCCGTACTTAAACACTGCACATACAACCATAAAATCATAACTATTCCCACATTTAAAAATAGACTACAAAAGTATATGATCAGAAAGTCATAAATAGAATTGAATGTTTTTACTCTTCTTTATGATTACTATGTGTTTTCCTTATACTTCTACTTGTTTGAGGGTTTGTGTAGGGTGAGAAGCCTTGAAATATTAATATAGTTATAATTACAAACTTTTAATAATCTAACAGGATGTAAGATAAAAGCCACTTGAAGCTCTATAGCCTGAGGGACTATGTTGATTCCTTTCTGTGCTCGTTTCTTAGAGTATTAAAAATGCATTATTGGGAGTGCTCTGAGAACTGCTTACATGTCTATTTATTCAACTGCACAATTGTTTATGTTAGAATTATGGACTTGGTTTTCTATTCAGACAGTTAGTTGGTTTGCTTGCTTGCTGAGTCTTGAAGCTATTTTAGTTCAAATTATATTAGAGAACCACATACAAAAAAATTCTTTGTTCGTGGCCTATCCAACAAAATAGAGAGGGCTTCAGAGGCATCTATAGCTCCAGGGCCCAGTAAATTAGGGCTTGACTAGAAAAATAAAAGGAATAAATTTGTCATATGTAAGACAGTGGATTGGATGCGCTGCCTTCCACTAAGAGCGAGGAAACAGTGTTCTTTTATGAATTGAAAGTGTGTCTATTTTACATGCTTTTTCAAAAACTCACATATTCTTAGATAACAGGATCTTCTCTAAGATAAATAAATGTTTTATGTTCTTTCTGTGGCCCAGATTACATTTTCCTATGACAAAAAAGAAAGAAAGAAGTGAAGCTAGAAATCTCTATGAAATTTACATTATTCTGTTGACTACCCATTTTTGTACCAGCCATGAAAGATATGGAGGAGAGTGGTTCCAGAGCATCTAAATTTTGCAACACCCTTAGCATCATTGGTATGTCCTTATTGTTGTGCAGCAGTACATCAGAAAACGGGATTGTATTTGCAGGGGCTGTTTCAGAATAGAATGGTTTTCTTCAAAGGGCTGAAAATTAATTTGCAGTGTATGCTTCTATTGAAGCAACCACTGAAAGATAACTTTGAAAAGTTATACCTATACCATGATAACCCTGGTGTCATCAAAATGTTACTTTTTGACTCTTACTCTTTTAATGACCATATTCTGAAACTGATATCCTTTTAAAGATTATTCACAGAGTAGAATGCATTTTGTTTGTTTCCTGTAAATGCCTTATTAGCTATGCCATTTTCCTCAATATTTATGTTTAGCTAGCTGATGCATAGAAATAAGTGGAAAGTAATAAAATTAGATTTATGTACAATTTTGATTGGTTTACATGGAAAATTACTCTTCTGTTTTAATATAACCTGTATAGAGTGGAGTATTGTTAACTAAGTTGATTAACCCTTAATATTATAGTGAGATAGGATGTGATTTTAGTCATGTCTATGTAGGGCTGTTTGCAAACTCTTCTACATTGTTTTAGAAAGATCTCATTCTAAGTTGCATTTTCCATTTGTTCAGCGTTAACTTGCATGTCAACTGTACACATGCTATCCTTTAGCTTTCTTCCATTTCAATCTCTACTTTCTTCCATTCATGCTTCACAGGGATGAGGGTCCATTTTTAGTTATATTTCAGAACACATTACAAAGACATTCTGTTTCAATCACCTTGAAGTTCTTTAAAAGACCAGATCCCTACATCTGATTCATATACTTGCAAAAAAAGCAGGAGGAATTATGGCGAAAAAATTAATAGTATATTGAAAATATATCAGGTGCTATTTTTCATTCATCTCTATTATACCCATGCATCTTTAAACCAGTATAAGTTACTTATATAAATTTTGATATACCTGTTGAATTAACGTAGTAAGCTAAAAGCTCATTCTTTAATGCTTCGTGTGGTGTTACTTTGAACCAGGAGGGAATTGTTTCTAATTTAAGAACTTTTGTCAGAAGATATCAATCAGAATTATAGATAGCTTTTCATTAGACCAATAAGGTATTGGGTATTGTCTAAAATTATATGGGCCAACGCTTTTTTTCTTGAAAAGTTTAATGCCTTTTTTGCTTCAATCTTCACATAAAGGGTATTTATGACCCAATATGTTAAATAATCAGTAGTGACAAGAGAATAGAAACAATGACAGAACAGGGAAAGAATAGGTTAATAAACATTTAGATAAATCAGTCGATCTCAGGTCAGATTTCAGGGTTTACTGTAAGATATTTAAAAGTCAGTCAAAGAAATGTTTTACTGTTTAACTTCAGGAGTTACAGGAAGATAGGCCTGATCTCGGAGGAAGGGGGGCTCCAGCACAGCACCTATATTTCAAGCAGGGGAAATGAAAATGGAAATCTTAGACTACTTGGCTTCATATTTTGAAATATATTAGCACTAATTAAATAATTGGTGTTTGAGTATGTAAAAGATAAGAGTATAAAAAATGTCAGGCACAAATTTGCTGAGACTCAATGTCCTTCTTTGCCAGAACAACTAGCTTATTGAATGGAAGGAATGACAAATATGATACAACTTCATTTCAGTAATATTTTGATGGGAGCATATCACATGAAATTCCTATAAGCAAACTAGGAAAATACATTTTAGAAGATCCTGTTATGAAGTATATGAACTACTAGTTACAAAAATTGCAAAGTCATTATCAAACATTCATTGTCAATGGCTGGGCCGTAAGCATACCTACAGGCTCCAAGTACCCTGACCAACCTCATCTGGGGACTCCATCCAGGCACCCTCTCACCCAGAGGCCTGAGAGTTGCGTATAGTGTCTGATCCTCTGCCTTGGTCNTGGCCTGAGAGTTGCGTATAATGTCTGATCCTCTGCCTTGGTCCCTGCCCGATCTCCAGAGTGTGAATGCTGTGTTGTGCCACGTGCCATCTTAATGTTCTGGCCTGACTTTGGCCTTGTCTCGTCACTACGGACACGTCCACTGGTTCCCGGACTGTGTCTGAAACCAGTTACTATCACCAGACTTGATCTGCTTATCATGCTCAGCTACTGTGGGACCGTACCCCTTGTCCATGAGGCATCTGCCTCTGCCTGCCCTGGTGTCATCTTTTGTCTTCCTTTGCAGAGCAACCTCATGCTGACTGCTCCCTGATGGTCAGTGCAGGGATCATCTCAAGCGGAATCTGTCCTCAGTCACCATTCACCAGAGCTTCCTTTCACCACAGCACTGAAAACGTGCCAAAGCTAGATGTGGTAGAAATTATGAACACTTGGGAGATCCACATTAGACAGAAGAATGAAATACAAAAAGAATAATGAGGTCAGGGTCCTGCTAGGTAGGGTCAAAAAAGGCAAGTGCCTCACTGGATCCAATGAATGGTGCTTCTCCCCTTCCAAGTAAAAGAATTAGCAAACTTATAAACCTTCAAGGACAAACAGGAAAAAGCTGAAGCTACTGCAGAGCATCAGCTTGAAGAGGTTTAGGATGCTATCTGTGCCTTTGAATTGAGTCCTTTCTAACTAAAAGTTAAAATTAATATAGCTTTAATATAGTACTTAATAAATTTAGTGTATTATATGAAGGAAAATAACTTAGCTTTTTACCTTGCTAGACCTGGACAACCTATAACTCCTCTTCTGAGATAAGCAGAAAGAGTATAAAAAGACCTCTTAAAATAACTGCTTCTGTGCAGAACTTTTATTTTGAGCGTACGTGTGAATAATGGATTCTCTGCTCAGCCCTGAAGACAGTTTCGAAGTGTAGACTACCAAGAAACAGAAAACGTCGTTCAGTTGTTAGCCAGGATGTAGCATGAAAGCATCATGGATCTTTTTTTAGCAATGTACCATTCTCTGATCATTCTCCTAGATACATCTAGAGTCAGGCACTTTACAGTGGTGCATGGTGGGAGAACACAAGACCACAGACACAGACAGAAACTAGAGAGGATCCGGTCTGATATAAGCAAACAAAATTTCAAGGACTGGAACAGGTTGCCTAGAAAGGCTGTGCAGTCTCCACTGTTGAATGTTTTCAAGACCCAACTGGAGAAGATGTGAGTAGCCTGGTCTAGATATCACAGCTGAGACTGCTTTGAGCAGGGGATTGGACTAGAATCCTTCTGAGGTCCTTTCCAACCTGAGTTATCCTCTGATCATACGACCAGCAGCTTTTCATAGCTAGGTGGGTTTTCTTCATGCCTCTCTCTGGTCTGTTTTTTAATGTACTTGATAATATAACCAAGTTTGGATTATTTGACATTTTTAGTGAAGTTAAAATTCCCAGTTTTTTACAGATTGTGAGCAAAAATGCTATACGCACAGATACTATTTCAGACATAAACCAGACTCACTAAGTGAAACAGCACTCATCTTACTTTATATTCTAAATGACACCTTTCTGTGGCCAATTTAGTGTTTGTTGATGCCTGAATTGTGTTGGTCTGCTTCTTTCTGGCTCTTAAGGCATTGTGTAGCTGACTTACAGTACACCTGTGAGATAATTCCTTTTGTTAAAAAAAGTGAAGTCAAGACAGTCTTTTCTGTTCGGGCTTTCTCATTCACACCCACTTTTACTTTACTACACTCTCATCCTTTCTTTTTGCTCACTGCTGCTAAAATACAGCTTTCTATATCAAAAGAGAAAACTGACCATCTCTTTATATGGCTTCTTACTTTCTCAAAACTTCTTTTGACTTAAATGGAATTTTGGCAAAAAAAAAAAAAANAAAAAAAAAAGATATATTGGAAATGTTTCGTATCTGGGCAGAGGGAGAAATCAGTTTAGTGGGAGAGGGAAATAATTCACATTTCTTTCTTCACATTGAGAAAAACCTTGCTAATATTATGCCATAGACAATTATCAGAGTTGCATTTTAAATAGTACTTTAAAAATGAATTGATGGTGTATAGACTGTTATGACTCTGGCATTCCACAGTTGCAGATGTCTGTAGAGACACCCTCATGGCATCAAGAATCGAGAGTGCGTAGACTCACAGTGACTGTAGTGAGTTTATTTCTTATTTGTTTCTCTAACACTAGGTGAAGGACAGTTCTATGATGCTTTGCTTCTTGGTCTGCTTCTCCAAAATGTCGGTGATTTGAACAAAATAGATTTAGAAACAATACATTGCAGGATTTTCACATTGTTTCAATTTGTGGTGAAAGTTTGATCAAACCTGCCAAAAAATAAAACTTGACATGGAGATGTCTGGGTTGTTTATGTCCTAATCGTAACCACTCAGAGTTGGCCAACTCTATAACTGAAGTGAAACGGTCTCATCTGATCAGAAAGAACAGATATTTAAGCAAGGTTTTTCTTGTTACTATGATGTCTTATGCTTATATTTTGTTATCAAACTATTAATTGCAAGGAAATGTAGGTAGTCAAAAACCCTAAAAGTAAATAAAATTTCAATAGTAAATAAGTACATAAGTGAAATAAGTGAAGTATATAAGTAAATAAGTAGATTTAAGTAAAGTAAATAAGTAAAGTAGTAAATAAGTAAATAAGATTTCAAATATATCTGTTTCCTCCTCATAATTCACACATACTTAGTCTCATTTTTAGAAAAATACAAATATTCACTGACCAAATCTTTTTTGTTGAATCTTTTTAGGTTTTTGGAATGTTTATTACAAGTTTGAGTGTTACAAAGTAATGTTTTCTTCCTTCTCTTGCTTAAATCTTAAAGAACTAAGCAATGTATCTACATCTATATCTGTATCTATTTCAACTTTATCTACATAGTCCTTCCCTGCATATGGCTGTAGATTTTCCTAAAACATAAAAGATATAATATTCTTGAAAAGCATATATCAAAATACGAAATAAAGCTAAATATTCTTGGGAATATAAATGTCTATACTGCATGTAATAACTTGTGCTGGGAGTGGTAAGCCAAGCTAACCCTTGATACAGTCGTAATGTGCAGGGAAGTATCGCTGTCCACTTTCTGACCCTTGTGAAAAGGGGTCACTCCTTGCTACAATTGCCAGTTTGTAATACCACGTTCCAGTATGACTACGTAGAAATAATCTCTGATGATGGGCTCTGGTGTCATTATTCTCAGTGCATCCTGCTCAAGGTGTGACTCTCTTATCCGTAAGAAATGTCATGGGTGCAAGGGAACTGTTAGGATCTAGAGAGCACAGACACTTCTCAATATAATGTTTGGTGATTTTTACATCCTTTCATTATTACATATTTGGAAGAATGTGATTGAACAAGACGAGTAGGTTTCACAGGTTTCTAAAGCTACATCAGATGTAACGAGCTTGACCTTCAGATCCATAATTAAGATTTCTTTAGCTTACTCTTAAGGTTCTTTTCTTTACAAATTTAACCAATGTGACTGCATGGATTTGCAGATATTTCAAACCACCCGGCCTTTTGGACTGAGAGGAAACCTGTACAGTAGAGTACTTCATATTTTGCTGCTTAAGATATTTTGCAAAAGACTTGTCATTGGAGACTTGGATATATTCTAGGACCTCACAGAAGCCAAGCATCTAATTTTTCTCTTCCTAAAGACACTTGGTAGGTCTACGTTTCAAATTAAAGTGATAAAATAGCCCCAAGTAGAGTTATTTTTTTTACAATATTTTACAATATTTTCATATTTTCCACTACAGAATTCCAAAGAGAAATAAAATATTCATCTGTCATTCTTAAATGAGTTATTTAAAAACTTTAAAGTTAAATAGCAAAAGAAGCATTGGAAGTCCATTATGAAACAGAAAAAACCCTCAACAACAAACACAGGAAACAGATAACACACAGTTGGTCCCATGCCTAAGTGAATCTTTGCAAGATAAACATAAACAATGGTGAAAACAATTGCAGATTATTTATATGAGAAAATTGGGACCTGAATAATTTTTCACACAAAATATGTTTAATTGAAAACTATTCAGAGTAATTAAAATGTATAATTAAAGTGAGATGAGGCAAGATAGTCTTTGAAATGCCCAGACAAGCATCTAGTTGAAGGGACATTAAACAATATACAGCACAGAATACTGTTATACATTAATAGACCATCATCCTGTTCCTTATGGTTAACGTTTATTATCAAGTATTGCAAAATTATTAGGAAACTGCATTTCTTTTAAGTATTGAAAAGTTTCTAGTCCTAAAAATCCCCTTAGAGAAGTCATATTGTTCTTGTGATAAGAAATGATCTGATATGTACAAATATTTGGAAAGTTTTTTCATTATTTCAACAAACATTACTGAAACCAACAACTTATATTTAATTAATTTATACTATATTAATTTGATTATTTAAAATTAATTGCTGGTTTTTCATAGAATCATAGAATGTTTAGAGTTGGAAGGGAACTTAAAGATAATTTAATTTTTTGCATTTGAATGATACAATCTACAGCAGAGCAACTGCTTTATAAAACTGAACTGATACGTGCCTGCAAAAAATTGAAAATTGATATCATATGCAAAAAGAACATATTTCTTAGAAATCTATCTCTCTTTCTCATGCTCTTTTTGTGATATTAGCATTTACTGTCCTCCACTGGACAGTATAGCCTGACATACTAGTACAAATCTAGCTTTTCTATCAGCATAATTACAACATAGTGATTACTTCCAATAAAAATTGTCTTTAAGAAGAGTTCAGAGAAATTTCAAATAATTTAATATGTATTATTTGATAGTTTAGCTGGTGTCCATATTGTATATGCACTTCAAAAGCACTGCAAATATCTAACTGCTGAATGTCTTTTGAAAACAAATATACTGTCAAATAATGCTTACAGTGTTTAAAATTTCCCTATAAGAATTAGTATTTCCAGAATGTTTACCTTTATAAATATATCCTTACAGAAGACTAAGCAGTCTAATGCCTTTCAACAAAAAAGGTGAACATCATAATTTAAAGAAAAAGTAAAACCTAAAAGACATAGTAAAAAGATCATGTAGTAAATTTAAAAGAAAAGAAATTCTAATTTAAAAATCCTCACACAATTTTACTTCTGCACTTTAGGGCACACACTATAATTTTCTACAGTATTATTATACCTTTGTGTAGTCACCTACATGGATACAAAATTGATGGAAAAGCTCATCATTCTGATGAGGTGGTATTTTTTGCTGCTGTGTTGACCAAGTTATTTTTATCTTCCTCTGTATCATCATGTGTCATCTGTCTCCCAGGCTCATCAGAGCATATTCACCTAAAAAAAGTTATCTACTGACATGGGGATTGCTGATACACTTGATTGTTCCTGCCCTCCTCCTCTTTATGTGATATTTTATACTAAAGATCTTAATTTCTAAGGCGCTGAAGTGCTTTGTGATGCAGGGTATGTCAGTATGGCCCCTTCTAGATGAGGTATTTATTAAATGGCTGTCTGTAATCACAGCTGGGTGGATTTGATGGGTCAGGAGGTCTTCCTGAGCGTATAGTCCTAAAACTAAATGTGATTACATAAGGTGGGAAGTAGTAAAGGATATTTAATTACTAAATCACGTAGGCTATTATTCGTGAAGGCAGTGATGCATCATGAATAAGGCAGTGGAGCACATTGCTTTTATCCTCTCCTTTCAGTAAGCAAGGACATCTGCATCATTCCTCTGTAGGCTGTTTATTCCATCAGTGGGGATTGTTCTTGTGAGCATAGTGCAAATGAGATTCTTACTTTTTTTTTTAAACAAGACTAGGGTCTAAAATGTATTGCCATACTTGTTGTTAAAACAGGTATTTTCATGCTTCTGAAGCAATTTTTCTGAAGCTCAGCCTGATGTTCTGTGTGTATGAAAACGTATCCTCTTCTGCTGATTATTTTTGTCGTTCAGGCTACACCCATTTTGCTGGGGCTGCAGGCTGACCACTGCCTAGGTCTTGGCCTGGGGTTAAGCTAGCTAAACAGGCATGCAAAACTACTGGACAAAAGAAACTCCTTGAAGTAATAAGATGGATGTATGGGGATCCAACGGAAGTTACGGAAGTGCCATGAGACGAAGGCTGGATTTCACTGGTGGCTGAGGAGCAGATACACAGGGAGTCAGCCAGACTTCACAGGAGGTGAGTATAGGGGATCTTTGAGGAGGGGAATCTTGCCAGGCCTAGGAAATCCAGGAAATCATGTCAGCAATACCATATGTGGCTGAGATTACCTGGTTAACAGCATCAGAAATACCAAATTAGGGTACAGAAGTACCAGACCAGGGACTAATGGGGTGAAAAGTAATTAGGGACAGGTTGGTTGTTTGGTCGGGGACAGTGGTAAAAAGGAAGAACCTAGGAGAGGAAAAAGGGAATAGAAATCAGCAGCTGAGGATGCGGTTGGGTCTACCTAGGTGGACCAGTAAGGTGGACTTGGTGCTTGATTACCTTACATGGGGCAGGACAGCAAAACAGAACTGTTGTTCTTACCGTAAAAAATGTGGTGAACCTGCCTCTACCCTTAGGTGGACCAAAGGGATCCAGACACCTTTGCTTGCTAGCAGGGTAAGCCTCCTCATGTCACCTTGTCAGCCGTGCTTCTGGGCCTCATGGCACCAGCACCTTCCTCACAGCTTCCCAGCACACTTCCAGTCTGACTACAGGAAATACATGATTAAAAGCCTGGAACAAGATATGGGCAAGGGGTGTTATCCTATGGCCTCAGGGCTGTTTCAGATGCATGTACTGTTGCAGGTAAAATTATATTAACACTGAATCAGTCGCTAGAGACCCCAGAACAGGAGGACAGGAAAATTACATGAAATTATAGATGAAAACCAGTCTTCTAGTTCTGTTCTGGTACTTTGCCATCCAAGCACAATGAAAAGTTTTCAGGCTTCACAAAGAAGTTTTAAAACTTTCAGCATCTTCACTGAGTTTCAGATTGTTTGGTCTAGGATGATACACTGGAGAAGTATCACTGTAGAATAGCTCTGCTTTTACACCCTTTCCCAGGCCTCCTCCGCTGACCACTGCCCAAAAAAGGCTACTGAGTCAGGTTGCCTTTTGGTCTGGTTCTGTACGGCTAGTAGTAGATGCAAGGGAAGCCCTGTCTGCACATTGGCATTAATATCTTACTTTCAGAAATGCTCCTTGGAAGCACTGGTCGACTTTACAGAAGTTTACACATTGAGCAGATCCATGGATTTGAAGATGAACTCTAATATTTCGTATTCCATGCAGTCTGCTGCTCTTCTGCCTAATGGAAGTACTAAGAGGAAACACCATGAAGCATTTCTCCCTTGATAGTCTGCTAAAGGTTTTTCCAAATGTCAAGCTGATCTGGGTGACTAAGAAGATATATGATAGCACACCCAAAAAAAAGGCATTTTAGAGGGGAAAAATGCATTAAAATACGTTTACCGGAAATTTGAAGATGAATTTAAAACAAACAAGAACTAGTCTTATGGAAGTGTGTTGAAAATACAAGCTTATAAATTCTAAAATTTATAAAAGGTTCAGTCCACTGAACTACAGTCTAGGCAAACACTTTAAAAAATTATTGTCTCACCTGTCCACTAATGAAAGCAAATATTGAGCTAAATAAAATTTTTATGTGTGTTTTTCAAATGTAATGGCCAAATGCAGCTTGGCTTCTTTTAATCTGAGTACCCTGAAACCATTGTGAGTAGCATAGTTAGACGTAAGCAGAACTAACGTAGCTGGAGTCTAGCCTGGGGTCAGTGGAGTACGGCTGTCCTTCTCCAGGGCCAGATGTCAAAACAGAAAAACATTTTGTGAACAGGTGAAGGTAAAATGCAATAATCTATTCTCAGGGTAGCAACGTCAGGGACAGGGACATGACATGATTTCTGAAGTGAGGAATATTTTTGCTTAAACATAATTCCCTGTCTTTCAATGCTGATACTAAGTACCATTTCCACAGAGTCCTTTATGGTTGCCTGCATATGAAGTGAATACATTCAGTTTTCAGCAGTGTCATTCAGTCTCATAGTGATCTGGATATCACACTATCAATTAATTAAGTCCAGAAATGAAGTATAATTCTCTGAGCAATTATTTAATTTCTGCCCAAGAAAACAGACTTAAGCAAACATTGTGCCTGTTTTCCTATAGTTAGCTGTGCTTCAAACAAAGACTATTCGCATATACCCTGTATGGATATTTCCTCTCCCATCCCACATGTACTGAAACAGGCTTTAAATAATATTGGATTTGTCTTCACAGAATACATCCAGTAGAATGTGCAAAAGTACACAACATATACCGTGCATGTAATGTACAGATAATTCTATCAAATATTGATTGATGCCTTGGCTGCATATACTGGAGAAGACTATCACAGAGATTCAGGTAACACATGAAAACATTTATTCACATCTATTCTTTTACATTTACTTTTTCACCCATACAAATTTACATAAGTTTTACAATGAAAATCTTAGATAATAGTTGAAGTTCCTATGCATCTGGTATATTTTAACCAGGTTTCTTTGGAACAGCATGAAATAATAAAGCAGAACACAATGAAACCTATTGTGCTACCTCCACCATATGCAAAATCTGAAACATTTACAAATGTTATTGTAGCTACATGACCAAGGGACGTGCATATATTTTCAGTGTTGCTGCCTGAATCAGAATGCAATCATTCTCAGCAGTAATCAATCTGCTTCAACAATTCCTCATGTTTCTAGGCTCTCATAACAAGAACTTTTTTTATAATGCAACAAAATTTAAGCCTTACAGAAAAGTAAAGTACAAATTCCATATCTTTCGTTCGTAAAGACTTTCTTTATTGGAACACAGGTGCAAAGTACCCACATATCAGTCCTTAGAGCCAGATAAAAACTTCAATTATGCTTATCATTTCTTGGTTGGTTTTGTTTGGCTGCTTGCTGAGGAATGGATTGCCTTTTTTCTTTTTTTCCTCAGCTTATTTTTAAGAAACATATTTATGTCATCTTTTCAAAGTAAAAACCAATGTCAGACACTCTTCCAGGACTGATGTGCCAGCTCTTCTTTTTCTGCTGGAAAACTAAATGCATATATGTGTAAATCTGTTTGTTTTTTCACGTCATCTTGGGCTGTCTCAGTGAACAAACTAAAATACAGTTTTACCTTCCTCTTCTATGTCCATTCCTATATATGTTATCTCATTTAACAATCTTTCAAAAGGAAAAATTTTTGCAAGGCAATGATGTGCCATCAGCAGAANAAAATACAGTTTTACCTTCCTCTTCTGTGTCCATTCCTATATATGTTATCTCATTTAACAGTCATTTAAAAGGAAAAATTTTTGCAAGGCAATGATGTGCCATCAGCAGAATTAACAAGGATTATAACAGGAATATTCTCCTACACGGAAATGCATGCTATAAAGAGACACAGTAAAAGTCTAAGAACCCTATCAATTTGCCTTTCACTAAAGTGAGCATAAGACAATATTCAGATGGCGTAACTCTTCACTGGGGGTTGTTTGTGAGTAGAGGTGTAGAATTTCAAGATATTTTCTTTTGCTGTTGATCATTTGTATTGTTTGGTACTTTCCTACAAGTAAATAGTGTCCATAAATTAATCTTTCCTAATCAGGATGATTTAGAATTATCTAAAGCATGTACGTGCCCTGTTGGAGTCCAGAAATTATCCCAGCTGGACATTTTCTTAAGATTTTCTAGGAGAACTTTAACAAGGGAATATTAGAAGTTCTAGAGAGTACTTTCTCTGTATCATATGAGTCAGAAAAAAAGGTTACTTCAGGAAAAAAAAGAAAGCTTCATGCCTCAACTTTTTCACACAGCATGTTGTTGCCAATTAGCATTCCCATTCTTTTCTACCATTGTCAATAGATTTTTCAAACTTATTGTCAGAAGGTTTTCAAATGTATTCGACAACTAGAATAGAACTTTTTTCCACCATGTACAACCTGAATTAATTTCTTCAAAATTTTCATAGTTCATCTGTTCTAATCCCTTTAATTATTTTGTCATCTCTTTTGAATTCTCAATTTATTGATATAAAGTTTTATGATGAACTATGTCAATTTGTAAGTTTCCACATTTTCCTTTCCCCTCCTTGATAAATCAAGGTAGTTCTGAGCAAATATGTCTATGAAGCCTAATCTCCAGAATGGTGACACTAGCTAACACCTCAGAACTCACAAGTTCTGTCCTAAGAACCCTGAAACATCCCTTGTTTTGCCATCAGAAATAATGCTCACATGAAGCATTCCTGAAAATAATAAGAAAGGAAAGGACAGCTAAGGGAACAATAATTCTTTCAAAAATCAAGTGTTAGTTACGTTTAAAGAAACCTTCAATTTTTCAATGGAGTTGAGAAAGTTCAGACTTTTTACTGGTTTTAAATATAACTAATGTAGAAAATAAACAGAAAGGTGTAAGTTTATTATTAATTGCATCTTAATTCACAAGTTTTCAACTTGACCATCCACAGGCATTTTGAAGGAGGTGCCAGATACTTTTTATAGATATTTATGTTTAAAACAAAGAAAAGTTTCTAAGGAGCAGAGTACAACATTGGTAATAAAAAGTCTATGCGTAAATATAGGATTTGTTGTTGACAAAAGAGCATACATTCAGAAATATGAATACAAGGGTCATGGAGAGAGAAGAAGAACATGGAAGGAATTTCATTTGACACAAAAATATGGGGAATAGTACACAAAACTCTGAACATCATTTCTCTTGAGTATATTTATGCTAAAAGAAACCATAAATTTAGTTTTCTGAGTGTTTTAACTAACATGAGTTGAAAAAGGGCAACTAACAGAAGGGCTTTTATCCTAAAATTAGATAAAGTCGCTATGACTTTGACAAATTCCTCCAGTCTAAGCCACTTGCATGGAAAACCGAGACATCAAGAGCTAATGAAGATCACATCTTAAAAATGTAAATTTTCATATTTATATAAGTTATCTTATTATAGTCACTTAACATTTGGGATGATTATTCTCATATAGGTTCC
>RSEF01000002.1:87525168-87547661 GCA_003993805.1 Himantopus leucocephalus
GAGTCCCATGAGTCTACATCATGTAAGGTTTGCAGGATATGGATTACTATGTAATAAGGGTTTTAAAGTAAATATGCACACGTGTGCATATATATGTGCATATAAACATGTATATAATATGTAGGGTGTGTTTACATATATATGTGCAATTTTTTTAAACTTGCAACCCTCTTGCATGGTAAATACATGTTTCCCCTGTAGTCATCCACTTTCTGTCTTAGTGATTGTGTTTTTACACTTGCTAGTATTTCCAGGGAAAAGCTGTATATTATAACTACAAAACTGAAGCAATGAAAAAGCAGAAACGTTTCTCATTATGTTGGTCCATCTTCTAACAGATGAAAGTAACATTCCAATCGCTTCCTTCTTATACATTAGGTGCAAATTTCCCTTAGGATTTTCTACCATTGGAAATTCAAAGGTAAGAGTGATAGCCATGCCAGCAAGACTGAGGTGTTGACTGTTGTTTCATTTCCCATTGATTTCCCCGGGAGTTATTTTCAGTCTAACTCTCTTAATAAAGGCCAGACAAAATAATATTGGACGCATAAGTATACATAATAGTTACGAAAAATTATTCTTCATCTATGGTTAAGTTTTTGCTCTCTGTCTTAAGATATTTCCATTTCTGATGGGAAACTTGGTAAAAGATAAGCAACTTATGAGAAGTTTAAAATTTCTTAATGCTTCAGCAGTGAGCAAAGGCTTCTTATCAAATGTCTTTCATTGAAACAGTGGCTCAGAAAATAAATTTAGTATTTAATGTGAATATTTCTTCAAATATGAAAT
Organism: Himantopus leucocephalus; assembly: GCA_003993805.1. Taxonomy (NCBI): domain Eukaryota; kingdom Metazoa; phylum Chordata; class Aves; order Charadriiformes; family Recurvirostridae; genus Himantopus; species Himantopus leucocephalus. The sequence continues at coordinate 87,525,958 of RSEF01000002.1, forward strand.
ATTCAAAATTAGCATTTGATGTTATACAAAAGAATAAAAATTGTAAAAATTACAATGAAGGAGCTACTTTAGCTGACTGATGATACTGCCCTCATTCATGCATGTAGTTTGATTGACTTCGTTGGTGCTTCTCATCTGACAAAGTCCTCTGCAATTTTCAGCTGAACAGCACCAAACTGATGGTATTATTTATTTCAAATCTTTTGCATACGTGTGTTATTTGAAAAAAACCAAAACACCCCTAAACCCACACTTTTTTCCCTTTACCTTTATTTAAAACTTCATATTTTCGCTGAAGTAGTCACAGTGCATTTCCTGAAAAGCATAAACAGATAAAGAAACTAATATAGAAGCATTTCATCAATATGGTGTTAGCTGTTTAAGCTACATTTGAAAGCTGCATTCTTGGGTTCTATGCAAGAAATAGCTGCTATACGGCAAGTATACAAATGTATACGTAATTTTTATTGTATATTTCCGTATAATTAAATATAAAAGGGGATGCTAATTTTGTTCTGTGTCTAANGGGTTCTATGCAAGAAATAGCTGCTATACGGCAAGTATACAAATTTATACATAATTTTTATTGTATATTTCTGTATAATTAAATATAAAAGGGGATGCTAATTTTGGTCTGTGTCTAGTATTATGTAATAAATTGAGAAAACTGATCAGCTAGTGAATGGAAGTATCCCATCTTATTTAATAATCCAAATGGGTATAGTTTATTGTAGTCAAAGTATCATTACTGTAATTCTTCATATGCATGTAAATTAAAGTGCCATGTGTTATAATGTGCTGGTGGTCTGAACTGGAAAAAAAGATGCCTTAAGGTTTCGAAAACCTGACTTACGAGTGTAGCGATCATTTCAAGAAGTTCTATATAAAATTGCTTGGTCTTTTTGTCATGCATTTTCCATTTAAGTCAGTGGAAGCTGTATAGCTAAAATCACACTGAATTCATTGCAAATGTAGGGCATGCTTAAGGGGCTCTTCATCTCAGGAAAGAAATCATTGCTTTGACTGTGGCTATGTTAAGTGAGAGATGGAAGTGAATAGCTTTTAGTTTATTGCTCATTTGAAAGCTGGAGGGAAAAATGGCCTTTGTCTACCTGCCAAGCTCTTCCCCTCCCCTGCCCAGGCTTCCTAAAAATGCTCATTTGAAATCTGGCAGCAGTTACCTTTGATTTCTTTCAGTAGCTTTTCCATTTTTTTTTTTTTTTACAGCACTTCACTTTTTTTTCTTTTGTTCCTGTAATAAATTTGATCTATTTTTAAAACGTAGCAAGTAAAAACTGATGTGGTTTGAAACGGGCCCCAAAGAAAAAGTCACTTAATGATAATTTGATACTTAATTCAACATCTGATCACTAAGATGTACTCTTGAGTTGCTTAGTCTTTCTCTGTTTGTTGAGATATGAACCTGTTAGGTTTCTTTAAGTCAATTTTAAAAGTACTGCCTTTTTGTATGTGCTATAATGACATCTTATTGCTGATGCAGTCTAAGTGTGTGTCATAATGTTGAAAACCAGTAATTGCAGCTTGTAGCAAATTTGTAATCTGTAAATCTTTGAATATGACACCTTATTGTTATGTAATTAAATGAAGAAAATGAAATTATGAAGTCTATTGGTACCTTCAACAATGGTGCTTTTAATGCATTAATTAGATGCACGTGTGCTCTGACACCAGCATAAAGAACAGAAAATATTTGTTGTTTTCATAGAGGAGAGCATTAAATAAAACAAGCTTTTCTTAATAGAAATAATCATGTGGTTATTGTGGTTTTGCATGTATTCTACTTTTTGTCTTCACGTTTAATTGGGATTTTTTTGAGCTCCTGACTTCACCACTGTTGTCAAGTAGTCAATTGTTGGAGATCTTGAGAGAATATTGGTGGGGGGAGAGGTTGGGGGGGTGGGGTGGAGGGCGGAATCAGTCTTCCCCCCCCCGCCCCCAAAGCTGTGTTATTATAAAGCACTTTCCGTGCTCAGGAGTTCTAATTAAGTGCATAGCTAACTACTCACGAAATCTTGCAAAGTCCTGCAACTCATTGCAAGAACAAATGAAAATGCTATCTGAACAGTGAATAAGATGCTGGTCTGATGCTCAGTGTCTTCCTACATGATGTGGTGAATGTGGCCATTTATACTTTGCCCAGGTAAACCGAGTGTTACTCCCATAGAGTTTTTAATAGCTTTTTTTTTTGTTTGAGATTGAGTGACTACTGATACCAGAAATAGAGACAAGGAACAGATTTCTAAGAATAGAAAAAGAAGTCAGTTAAGATGAATTCAATCTCTGTTACTGTTCGAACTGGATTCAGATTTTATTAGTGGGTGTGAAACTGTGAAGGAGGCGTTAATGATAATAATAAGCACGTGTCTAAGGGAATAGACTCTGCAAAAGTTAAACTTTGTGGTGGGTTTAGCAATGAGTTCCCAAGCAGTGCTTACTGTTTGCTGCACTGCTCTTACTTGCTGGATTTTGAGAAAATCAGGTAAAGCATTGCTGATACTAAAAACCCTTTGCTAATTAAATATATTCTGATTATTGGAGTGGGTAGATATTTTAAGCTGGTTTTCTTGAAGCATTATCCTTAATTTTCTTTCATTTTGTTTTCAATAAAGCATAAAAGTAGACAATTATTGGCATCTCACAGATATCTTCTTCTTGTCCTTTTCCCATTCTTCTTCCTTTAGGAGTAGTAAAGAAATGCATACTTCAGTTTTGTGAAGTAGAATTGTTGTATCCACATGGCAGTCCCTGGTTAAATATAAATAAATAAAATGGATACTGATTTGGAGAGTGGTGTAACATTCTTTACGTTGTGGGTTACGTCTCTGTCATCTTTGGGCAGAGTCCTCCTCGTAATGACATTACAGAAAGCCTTGTAAATCAAGAGTCCTGTTAAAAAAAAATAATATGGTTTTGGCTGGCATAATATCTCTTCACCCATGATTTTTCCTTTGAGGGTCCTCTCAGCTAATTTCTGATGTCATTTTAACTGTTGCAGTCTTATATCTATCTCCACCTAAATTAAAACAACCCCTTAATAAACACTTAAATTCCAAGGATATAAAACTCATGACTGCTAGTTTTCTTTCATTAAAACATTGACCAGTGAAATAGAAAGTTGTAGCAGCATAATGATTTCTGCTTGATAAAGATGCTACTATAGATAAATGATGCTGCCAGATAAATGTCATTAGAGTATGAGACATTTTTCAAAAACAAATGTCAGACCTCAGCTGATACGCATATTGATCCAATAAATTACTTTTTCATGAGTGTGAAAGGTGCTTATTTTTGCAGTAAGCACATCAAGATGATGGTTAATTAGGAGAGTTAATTTCTCTTTTTGCCTTCATGATTAAAAAGCATGGACTAAAGTTGTGTGGTTGCTAGACCCTTGTGTTGACAATACATGTATGATGGGAGAATTTGGATGTGTATGTAGGCTCACAGTCATGCTCAAAATGCGGTGTGAATGTAGCAAAAGGCTTACCTGTCATAAAAGCATGTGTCTTCCATAAGAGATGACATCCTCTGCTGGCAGCCAAGCCGGGAAGAAAATGGAATGGTGGTGCACGGTCAGCAGTTTTCATGGAGGTTAAGAGGTCTGATTAAAAGCTGGTAGCTGGTGGTTTGTGAATCTCTGTGATAATATTTCACAATTAATATGTACTACAAAGTACTGTTTGAAATAATAGTGGTACAGAACTGACTGTCTTGGTTGAAAAAAAAATTACTGGATTAATTCTGGTAATTTCATAATCTGAGAAATATCAGTTGGGGGGGCGGAGGGGGAGAAAAGCTTTCTTCATAATGTGGCGTAAATACTTTTAAGGCCCTGTCCATGTTATAGATAAGACATTTTCAGGCAAGGATTGTCTTCCCAGAAGAACAGCTTTATTTCCTATTAGTTCACTTCAGTGTTTTCAGAGATACCCTTCATGCAATTTCAAGTAAACTTCAAAAGAAGAATGTTTTCCAGGCCACTATGTAAGAATGATGTACGTATGAATATTTTACAGGACCATAGTTTGCAGCATCATTGATGTCTGTTTCAAAAGAATTATGATTGACAAGGTACAGTAGATGTTTGATTTCCATGAGCTTTTGTTAAAAGATGTTGCAATATAAAATTAAGTTTTGAAGAGTACCCCAAGTTCAGTTTTTAAATCTCTTTGTCTCCTTTTAAACAAAAGTCACAAATAACTGCTTTAATCATCTTGGCTTATTCAAAACAAGAAAAAGATAAAACTAGTTTAGCATCCAGTTTAGCCATTTTTGTCTCTGGGGTGGATTTAAGGGAGGCGGGGGGGGGTATGGTTTTCTTTTTTTTCCTTTTTTTTGGTTGGTGTTTTGGTTTGAGTGATGTTTTTGTTTTTGTTTTTCTAAAATAGTGGCACTCTAGTGTTACAAAAAATTTGTTTTTCCTTGGAGGCAATAGTTAATTTAGGCAAAATAGTTTTCTGGCCATGCTTCTAAACCTTTTCAATTTATGATGTAAAGTGTAAGTAGATAATTGGATCTTTGGGAGACGTTTCGTAAGAGTTAATATTTCATAAGGTGATATGTATTGAGTATGGTTAGAAAATGACAATCGCTGTGCTATTTCTGTATACCTCTCAGTAGTATAAATTTGAAGTGTTAATGCTTCCTATTAAAAGAGAAAATCGAGATACTTCCCACATTGCCTACAACTTGAAAGATCAGGACACAAATAACATATGACCAGTGAACCATAGCTGTAGCATGTCACTGCCTGTAGTCAGAAGGAAACCCGGTAAGGAGAAGTCTTTTAATCTGTTCCGATTATAGGCAAGTTTGCTCTTGAATTTGTTTTTGCCAGGAGCAAATCCCAGAGATATGTATCATCTGCCAAGAATTCCCCCCTCCTGGCTGCGGAAAATACAATCTGTGGAACCCGTCAAACGCTTTGTGTGGCTGAGTTACAGAAGGGTAGACACTTGGTCTTTGAAAAGACATTCCATCCAGGCGATTTGTGATTGTATTGACTGCCCAGCACAGGGTATTTCACATGGAACATGTATCGCCAGCTGTCACAGAGCAGCAGCACAGCAGTTTTACCTCCCACACATACCTTATTATAGATATCATGATATAGTTTTTACAGCAAAGTCCTAGGCTAGAACATCAGAAGTCACATTTCACTGACTTTTGTGTGCATTAAAAATGCAAACAAACAAACCCATCCTTGACTTACAGATATCATGCAGTCCTTTCACATTTTGTCATTTTTAAAAAATATGTATAGCTCTGGGCTGAACAAATTCATTTTCCTGTCAACATTTTATCACCCCAAACAACAAACCTCAGGCACTCTTATCAGTCATGTATGCTGTGAAGTTCAGGGTCCTCGAAGAGTACTCACCAAGGATGGAGTGGTGCTTGCTTTTTCATCTGCTGGCTTTCCTTCCCAAAGTAGAGGAGACAGATTTGGCTTGAGCGAGCAGAGCAAAAAATGTCAGGTGTAAAAGCAGTACGTGGAAGCTTTCAAAAGCAGTGAATCAATATCTTGGTGTTTCCTAAGCTTTCATTATGTTTGGGCAATGCTTTTTATTGTAAATTTGGCTGTATTTTATCAATATTCAAAATGCTTTATAAAACACTTCTAAATGTAAAATTTTAGACATTAATAAAATATGTGGATATGAGTTTGGACTACTTTTCCTTAAATACCCTCTGTAGTAACAAAACTGGTAGTATATTTGGAAGTGATAACTACTTTGCTAAGTTGACTTTAAATAGTATTGCTATTTCTTAATTTTTCATAGAAATGTTATCTTCCTGAATAGCACCTGAGTTATTTACTAAGTGGCAGATATAATTTAGATTATAAGACAACATATCTGGTGCTCCTGTAGTTGAGGAGGCTCTGAATAGTACCTGATAAGTGGAACTTAAATTCCTTGACATTATGATAAAAAATTCAAAGATCCTTATCAGTGTTGTGCTCTTTCAGTAAACAGGACACACGTGAATTAGGTATCTGAACTTTATCCTATATTCAGCTTAGATGGGCTTGTAAATTTCTTTGGTTAAATTTATTGCGTCAAATTAGAATATATGCATCAAATATACGCATCAAGTTAGAAAAATGTGTTCTTCTGCTAATGCTTTCTTAGTACTGTTCGGTGATCATACGGGTTGGTATGGCATTCATTTTGCATTTGGTTCGAGATAGTTGTAGCTAGTCCTAAAAGACTGCATTCTAGATTCAGCGTATTCAGAATATAAAGTACTTCAGTTGGAGTACTGGAAAGACCAAATAATGGGAGGAGGCAGAGAGCCATTGCCAGCCATAGTTAGATTTGGAAGGTGATGAAAATCTTACGCGCCTGCTGTAGAGATGGCAAGAAGAGCAGGAAGAGCTGCCGCCTTTCCATCCCTTGCCTCAACTAAAACACAGGAGCAGGAATGAGAGAGTTTCGGAAAGTGTCTGTTTTCAAAACATGGGCTGTTTAATTTCCAATTTTAAGAAGAAAAATAACTAGAGGGGATAAAGGTTGGCGTGCTCGTCTGCTACCTGAAGGTATTGATCCAACCCAGAAATCGTTGTGGGTTGAGGGGTGTATGTTCAGGATTTTGTCAGTTTTTTTTTTTTTCCCTCCTGAGGGACGCTAGGAAAAAGGAGGCAAGTCTCTTCTTCTCTTAGAGGGCTCTCAGAGCCAAAGGTTGGAGAGCTGAAGTCAGAACTAATTGGGTTGTCAGAATTAGTCTGCACTTGAGAGTGTTTATACATCCATTCATTCATACATATATATATACCTGAAATACAAAACTAGGAAAAATACTAGCCCCTGTGAAAAGCTGCAAGTTCATAACTTGGGTTTTTTGTACTGCCAAGGTCATAGCTCAGCGAAGGAACAGGGTCCTGTTGTCATAGAATCATAGACTGGTTTGGGTTGGAAGAGACCTTTAAAGATCATCTAGTTCCAACCCCCCTGCCGTGGGCAGGGACACCTCCCACTAGACCAGGTTGCTCAAAGCCCCATCCAGCCTGGCCTTGAACACTTCCAGGGATACTGCACGTACAACTTCCCTGGGCAATCTGTTGCAATGTCTCACCACCTTCACAGTAAAGAATTATTTCCTTCTGTTCAATCTAAATCTACTCTCCATTTAAAACTGTCGTCCCTTATCCTGTCACTGCAGGCCCTGCTAAAAAGTAAAAGTCTCTCCCTCTTTCTTATAAGCCCCCTTAATGTATTTAAATGCCTCAAAATGGTTTTCCCAGAGCCTTCTCTTCTCCAGACTGAATCACACCAACTTGCTCAGCCTTTCTTCCTAGGTGAGTTGTTTATTATAACAATGTTTGTCAAATTTTGCCTGTGTAATGATTTTGGAGAATGATTTTTTTCCTCAAATAGGGAATGAGATAGGCTGATCAGCTGTACCAAGTTTAATTTCCTCTTTAAAGTAATTATAGCTACAAAATCTACAATCCCACATGATTTAAATATACATTTATTTAAATTAAAGGAGCATATATTTTTAAATATAAAAATGTATTTGCCAAATGATGAATTGAAGTAATATCAGCGGGAGATCTTTCTTTTAAAAACAAATTATTTGAAGTAAGTACATATTTGTAAAGAACTGCAGAGCTAATTTAACTTTTTAATTTATATTGTTAACAGAAAAGCCTGGAAGGAGAAAACAAATACTTAGTAGTATGCTGTAAATATTTTTTCTCAAAAATATATAAGCCAATGACTTGCTTCTGATTTATTGATGATACTAAGCATAGTAGCTGTGGTCAGAATGAAATCTGATGATGTGATCAGAATGCAATCTGATGATCTGAATTATTTTTGCTGGTGGAAAAGTGAAACAGGGTCAAAACATTATGCTCTCCGTCTTAGTAAAACCTCTTCCTCTTCACAAGCCATCCTGGTGGTATTGCTGAATGTAACCATGGACTTTGGCAGCTGAAGAATTAATATTAGGAGACAAAGTAATGTAAGAAAATAATAGAAGGCCAAGTGAAGCCTGAACATTTAGTGAAGCCCGTTGCACACTGTGCGTGGTGGCCATGCTGGGCTTCGCGCTAGGCTCCTACTGTGATAGCGTTTATGTAGCTGAGAACTTTCCCGCCGGTCAAAACAGGAGAAAAAAGTGTGTTTGAGATTTTCTTTTTCTCCCCAAACAGTTTGTTAACAGTAGGTACCCCAAGTTTCAAAATATTGTTTTTTTTCCTGAAAGTTACTCAAACTCTGTGGGAGTAATTGCAAAGAGGGATGTCTGTTTCTTGTCTAGCTGGCTTGGTTGGCTGAAATGCTGCAGATTTACTGTATAACTGAAGTAGAATTGGGGGGCAGGGGGTTCGCTGCCGAATTCCAGTCAGACGGATCATAAACCACTTTGACACAATTTCCCTCCTTTTTCCACTTTTCTTTGCTTACAGTGATGCTTTTATGAATTAATGATGCATGTGTGATTCTTTTATTAGTACTGCATATGCATACTGTAAATGTCAGCTTAGGTGGCAAAGCCAGGGGAACAGTATGTTTTGGTTCATGGCTTTATGCCACTGTATCCTGTCTAAAAGGAGAGGAAAGAAACTGCATCTGCCCAGTTTGTTTATATTTTTATGTTCTGTAAATATATGCTAGGTGAAAAGCATGGATCTCATTCAAAAGAATTTTCTTTGCGAGGCAGTTTCCTAAGATGCCTCCATTTGTTTTGCATTGAAGTGCATGTCCTATGACAGTTATTCTTTTTGTGCAAGCTTGAAAAAGACATGATGACATTTAAACCAACAGAATATATGAAATTAAAGAATCTTACTCTTAATACTCCCCCCCACAAAGTGATGAACGTGAATATGCCCTTCTGCGCANCAAGCTTGAAAAAGACATGATGACATTTAAACCAACAGAATATACGAAATTAAAGAATCTTACTCTTAATACTCCCCCCCCACAAAGTGATGAACGTGAATATGCCCTTCTGTGCCCACAGAATTGTGTCCAGGATTGAGCTTTTGAATTCAAGATCTGGATTTTAAATTCTGTTGTTCTGCCTTTAATAGTGCCATTGTAAATCTGGAGCTTCTTCATTAGAACTGACGATTTTAAGTCAGCAGCCTCTGTCACTGAGTACTGCTTTTGTTGTATTACTAGTCAGAAATTGATGCAAAGTAGCTGTACCAGTTAGGGTCCTTATTGACTTACCTATGTAGAGTTAGTTTAAAAAAATGTTGCTAGCAATACCTTCCATTAAGCACTTTATTTAGATTATAGGTGTGTTTTCCCTCTTCTTCAGTTACTGACAGCTATCCTCCTGGAACTTCTACATCACCCTTCCTTCTACTTTATGTCAGCATGGAGATGAGTTTCTTCACCTGTGTTGAGCCCATCTATTAAGAGAAGATAAACTGGAGAAAGATAAACTGGAGGTCAACTTTCAGTATGTCCACTAATATGTAATGTTACTGGAACACGATGCCTTTGTCACACTGTCCACGTGGTCCAGGGCATAAGTGTATTTTAACAGCCTATGAACTGTGTACCTTGTATGGGCGCTGGTGGCAGATGTTACCAGCTTGCACAGTGGTACAGAGCCTAAAAATTGCTTTCGTGAGAAAGGAAACCTGATCACTGGGGGATTTTTTTGTTTTGTGTTTAAACGCTGCTGTAGTGCTAGTTTCTGTTGTTGTTTTCCCTGGAGAAAATGTGGCTATGTCTTGCATGTTTCTGTAATATCCAAGTGACAGACAGCTTTAAGAACCCAGTTTGGATACTCTTGTGGTAAGAACTTGTTTGTCCAGTGTTTGTAGGTACATCTCTCCTCACACTGCTGCAGAAATTTACATAAAGCAAATAATTCTTGAGAAATACTAAAATCTGATGATGTTTGCTTTTTGTTTGTTAGAAATTCTGTGAAAGACCTTAAAGTCTACTTTTGGATTTTCAGAAAAGACACATTATGTTAATTGTTGTGTAAGTTTTGGGTTCATCGTTTGATCATTTGCCTCAGCTGGATGTGTAGATATGACCAATCTTTTGAAGTTCCAAACTTTTTTTGTTCTTCTTTTTCTGGTTTCCCCCCTTTCCAGTTTTCACTTGAGATGTATTCTGTTTAGGTACTAGATTTTCAGTGGCTCCTTTTGAACTTAGGGCAGGAGTATTCAAGAATATTTTTCTTCATTTGTGCTTCATAGCATTCTTTTAAAATATAATTTCTACAACTACAATTCCATCTGCCCTGAGCTGTTGCAGAAAAACTATGAAAAACTTTATTCTGCAAGTGAATGGTAAAAATGAGTGCCTAGTGTAGGTGGTGTTTCACATCAGCTTAAAATTAGTACTTTATCTGCCTGAAGTGTCATAACCGTGTGTTGTTTGAAGGTGATCTTCACCATGGCCTTGTAGATGGTGAAGATCTTAACCAGCGCTACTTAGCCAGCTACTTAACCAGCGCTCAAGTAATTTGCTTGATGTCAACATACTTCAGCTTGACAGACACCTGCCTCACCGTGCTTTGAGTAACAGCATTGGAAAGCCTGTTTTTGTAAACTCGTGTTAAATCAGCAGTCTAAGGCACCCTCAGAAACGGAGGTTGATAGGTACCTGTTCTGTTGAGAATGAGAACGTGTTCCCATGGCGCATCATCTCAGTTCTGCACCAGCAGCCGGCTGGGTTCCTGCTGGTGTGGTGGCTGGTCTGTCGCAACAGGCTCAGGGCTGGGGGCGGGAGGAGAGCAGGGGAATTAAAAAAGAGAGGAGGAAATACTGTTGGTACCTCTCTCTCATGAGTATATGAAGAAAGCAGAAATGCAAAAGGAAAACAGAAGGGAAGATTGTGTACCCTTCAGCAGAGATTAGGGATTTATTATTTTAATTTGGACAAAAATTAAATTGTAAGTGTGTGAGTGCTTCAAACGTGCAGTTCAAATTACTTGGGCAGGGTCTTGAATTCAGCTTTATTAAGAAAGCAGTTCTGTATGTAGCATTATCATGTGCTAACATTTTTTTTTATCTTTTACCTGTAATTTCATAAGACTTTTATCCTCAAGCAGAACTGGTATGGGCTGTTATGCACCGAGTACAGGGTTTCTACTCTCCTGGAATAAATTCACAGACAGTTTCGTAAAAGCTGAAATACAAATTTATTCAAACTAGCTTAGTGAAGCAAATTTTGGGGTTTCTGCTGGAAACAGAACATCTTGTACATCAGAGAACCAAATAATGTATCTGATTATTTGAGAATTTGCATGGAAATAAGAAATTATGCAGAAATCAAAACATAATGTTCATTGGAGTTTGGACAAGGGCAGTAAAGAGACTTGGAGTTGCACAGAGCAGAAAATGAAAGCAAAATCTCTGATTTACTCTACTTCTGTTGAGATTATGTCCAAAGAAAGATACCCCCCCCTTTGCATATGCCTCTGAAAGGGAGCGTTGCTATCCATTCTATGTCCGACATTGCCCTTTAAATATCAGTGATAGTACTGGGTATACTGAGAGTCACATAATTGATCAACGTTTATAATTTTGAAGGGTTTTTTTTAATGGATTTTTATCTTCCTGAAATGTTTGTTGATGCTTGAACCTATAAGCATGCTCAAGTGGATTTTAAGATAATTAGGACTCCATTTCTATGGATATCTCTATGGATAAGGTTTATACTAAGGGAAGAAAGCAAGCTGTTAGCCTATAAAAGTATCTATAGTTATGTAAAACATGGATAGCATATATTCTCTTGTTCACTTATAGACAAAGGACAAGGATAAGAGAGTAGTGCCAGAGAAATTTTAAAGCCGCCCACAGGCAGAGATCCATCATAGTATTACATATAACATGAGTGCAAAATTTTAGAAAATATTAAAGTCAAACTAGAAATGATTTTGTAACTTTGCTTGTGCCATTCCTAACAAAATGAACAGTATGGTACTTGCTTTTGAGTTTCATAAGAGAATAATGAGACAGGCTCTCTGAATTAATTTTAATCACGCAGAAACTTATTTCTTGGGATAAGTACAAAATGTGTGAATCTTTTTTGAGCAATCATTTTTATGTNTCAAGTCTCGCCTGGATGCAGTCCTGAGTAATGTGCTCTAGGCAATCCTGCTTTGGCAGGGGAGTTGGACTAGATGATCTCTAGAGGTCCCTTCCAACTCTGAAAATTCCGTGATCCGTGATTCCGTGATTAATTACTGATGTAGAAATGATGGCGAGAATTCTGTGGGAAGGTATAAAGAAAGGGTAAATGTACATGGGCCTTTGAGTAACTTAAGCCATTTAGAAAGGGGTTGCATATCCTCCATACTTCAGAAGTATTCTGAACTAAACATAGGAGGATGAGAAAGGTAAACATCAGATCTGGAAAACAGAAGATGCAATAGGCAAGTCTATGTTTAAGCTCTCTCTTGTTGAAATGAAAAGCAAATGACAGATTATAGTGATGCTGTGAAGCAGATCTAAAAGGCAGCCCCAACTCCCTACACTTGCAGGGACTTGGGACAGGGTAGCTGAACTTGCTATGGTGAAGGTCTAAACAGGCTCCGATATCCCCGTGGGTGAAAAACTTAAAAAGAAGCCTTTGCTGAAAGCCTTTGAGGATCTTCCTTCTTCTCTGGTTTGAGTCTGAGACAGCTGTGAAGCATCTGACAAATGACTAATTAAAAGAGACCAGATTAACTCTTTGTGTTAAGGACAACTCTGTACTTTAAATGCTTGTGTAATCTTAGCTGAAGAGGAAAATTTATCAGATCTGAGGGCCGGGCACAATGCAGGAGCTGACAGCCAAGGCAAGGGAGATCATAAAAGGGCATCATGCAACTAATTAGCAACTATTAGCCTACAAGGTGATAATGGACTTCTTCATAAAGTAAATTACCTGTTGACATTGGTACAGCGAAATCATGAGAAAGTAAAAATATGGCTGCAGTTCACAAACACAGGTTTGTAACAGGCCGAATGTGGGATCTGTAAGTTAATCTAAGTTAATGGAATAAGGAATTGCCAGTTAAAGATTAAAAGCAGAAAGGAATGAGTTTGTCTGAAGAAAAGGAGAAAGGAGAAACAAAACAAACAAAACCCAAACAAGCTTTATAAGTAATAATAGAGAAGCCTTTTGTAAAAAGAGGAAATTATTCCTGTAAAGTATAAAATAAAGAATCAGTGAATCTTATTTCATTCCAGCTATAGGACAGAGGTATAATTTTGTGGTAATTTAAAAAAAAAACCAAAAAAAACCCCAGGAAGTATTTCTTTCCCAGCCAAGCTTCTTTACTCGTAAGATATGTACAAGGTACCTTGGAAAATGGGATTTTGCGCAAATTACATGACTCATCTATATCCCCAGGGTGTGAAAGAGGGTGGAGAAAGAAAATGACTTCTCTATATCAGTCTCAGTGATGGAGAAAAGGGAAATACTAGAATTGCACTAAACAAGCCAGAAAAGTGATTTCCTTTTGGTAGCTGAAATAGCATTATTGTATACTGTATTTCATCAGATCTGCCTCCCAACTGTGTGAAAGTGCTCATTGTTTCAAAAATGTTTAATTGAAGCACTGGGCTTTGCATTTGTTAATTATTTTCATTGAGAAGATACTTGGAGATTAAATATTTCTTGCAGATGACTGCATGAAAACTAGCATCCTTTTAGTAAAGGTGAACGAGGTTCTCACTGCATAGTGAACGATAATGGTGGATGGCTACCCAACATACCACAGCTCAGTGTTTCCCTAAGAAAATACACAGCATAATGAACATTTTGGAATCAAAACAAATCCCAAAGCTTTTGTGGAAGTGGGTCTTATTTACTGTTGGAGAGATGCAGACAAATCCCTGTTCTTCAGTGGTTTTCTCCAACTTGAATGGGTATGGATCCTTTGCAGTGAAAGGATATAAGCCGATGTGCCAAGATCATCTATGGCTTCCCGTTCCTTCTCTGATTTGTCTTTCAGTCTCTTGGTTAACAGTCTAGAAATTGTTTTCGGATGCTGATTTCCTCAACAGCATCCTGCTTAAGCTCTGTCCTCAGTAGGAAGGCACATTTCTGGGCCTCTGTGTGTCAGCTCTGGTGGAAATCTTCCGTTGCTTATTGGTCTAATCAGTCCCGCTCTCTGCCTGGTCTCATTAGCCACTTTCAAAATGACTGGCTGCTGTCAGTAGTAATTTCATTATTTCTCTCTTGCCTTGTGACAATCTGTTGATCGCACTAAGTGCAAGTCACCTCACAGCAGTAATAAGTACTGCGTTACTTCAGTAAATGGTTTATTTGGTGTATGGTTTCCAAGCAGACTTGATAGACTTCCCAGGTGGACTCCTTTACAGTTCTACAATCTCTGGACTGATTGATTTTTACCAAAAATTTACTTTGTAAGCACTTCCTTTAGCCTCTTGAAGTACAATTTCAGCATACAGAAGGATATGGATTTGTGTCCATTAATGTTTTTATCTTAATATCTGATGAAGACATTAGTTTATAACTAGTCTATAGCATCCTAGACTTCATTAGCTATTCTCCTGATTTTTGCTAATTATATATTAGTTAGTTCTTTTCAAGTGAGCTATGTATTGTTTTTCTTTACCTCTGATAACACCGATTTCCTGATGTTTCCCTCAGATGTAGTCACTGTTATTCATGTTGGAGACTAGCTTTATTCTTATGGCTGTGAACACCAATGTTTACTGGATCATTATGTGCTATTAAATATAACACATACTTTAAAATCGGTGCAGAAAAATCAAGGTTGAAGTTCAGACAATATTTGTACAAACCTCTGCATGTAAGAGAACCTTTCTTTCTGGAAAAACTGCTGCTCCATACAGCTGCACGTTTACTAACAAAGGGCATTTTTTTTAAAAAAAATGTATATGAAGCTTCTAAACTTGTGTGGTGCTTTGTCAGCTCACAGAAACAGAGAATTCACTATTTAAAATAAAAGTGTATAATAAGTTTTACAGTAAATTCTGATATCTGGGGAAGAATCTTTCTTTAGAAGACTTTTGCACAATTTGCAGTACTATGTGGTATTTATATTTTTCTAAGGTAACTGCCTCTTTTTGGTTTTGGAGGTCAGTATTAGAGAAGACATTCCAAAATCACTCACCTTTTTTCCATTATACCAATTTATGTGTGCTTTGCTGAAATTCTCTTTTCTATTCAATGTAGTCTGCCCACCCAGCTGATCTCAAGGCTTGTAGTTGTAAAGGATAAGGAAGCGCTGTCAATGCCAATAAGCAAATAATAAGCACGGTGAAATGGCTGGGGTTTGTTTTCTCTTTTTCTTAATGAAGTCACCAAAAAAAGGGGGAAGTGTTTTGAAGCAGCACATTGTGGTGTTGCACTGCAAATTGTATTCAATTAAGAAAAATAATAATACTACTTATCTGTAATACAAAACATTTACATAGGCTTTTGTAAAGCTTAGCTTTATAATAAGGCTTCATTACATGTACTCATCTTTGTTACCCATCATCTTTGGTATGCGTCTCTCGACGTACTGTTTTCAGACTTCAAGCTGTTCATGAGTGAGAAATTTAGTTCCAGAAGAGAGAATTCATACACTACCAATTCTATAACTGTGTAAATCATTGCAGTATCACCTCTTTTCGATAAATGATTTATTTTTTTCTTATACTGAGATGTCTGACATGTGAGCAGGAGGAGAATTTCATAAGAAAAAGAATAATTCAAAGCTCTGATAATGGAGTGGTCTTTTATTTCCAGTTCAGGAGTTTAGATCTAGCTGACCGTTGTTTATCGGTTGGCAGATGATGAATGTATCTGTAGGACAAGACAGAGCAGGCAGCAGATTGTGCACCACTGTTGATCCTGATGCACCTCTCTTACAGTCTCGTTCAAGAGGCCACAGGTTCACTGACTGTAGACAGAACTGTCTTCTTGCTCAGCGAACACAGCTT
Organism: Himantopus leucocephalus; assembly: GCA_003993805.1. Classification (NCBI taxonomy): domain Eukaryota; kingdom Metazoa; phylum Chordata; class Aves; order Charadriiformes; family Recurvirostridae; genus Himantopus; species Himantopus leucocephalus. Next base: position 87,541,865 of record RSEF01000002.1, read on the forward strand.
CTTCCTCCATGCTGGTTGTGAGCTGTCTCAGATAGGCAGAAGCTTTGTAATGCAGCTAGAGTTTTAAAGAGAAATGATGAGGTTGATTTTCTGTTGTGTAAGTTAAGTGTGCTCAATTACCTTTGTGCTCAGAGAATTACATTTTTAGTATAAAAATTCTTCATGTAAATAGACAAGCAAAACCTCAGTTCTGAGGAAACCTTTGGCATTGCAACTATCAATTTAAATCTGTATTGTCAATAACGTGGTATAATCAATTGGTTGGTTGTAGTCCGCGTACATATAACTTTACTTACCCTGAATGTGCAATGTAAAAGTAGAATTCTAAGTATTATGAATATTAGTTACATTTCCTTTTGCTGCAGATTTCTTGGTTTGGACCTTAGTTTCAAGGTATCCAGTCCCAATTCCAAAAATTACCCTGATATTTACAAAATTGTATACATCATCCTGCAGTATGTGTCTCAAAAGCAGTTGCACCAGAACACAAAAATAAAATATTGAACAGCAAGTTATGTGAAGGATTTGTTGTACAGAAAGAGCTCAGTTCACATCCACCAGCTCAAATAGAGCTTAATAATGTGCGATTGTTCCAGTTGGTGTGCTTGTCTAATGTGACAGACTAATGGCACTTTGCTGTGTAACTCCTGAACACCAGCCCTTCTGAAGAAGACAACTTTGATTCACTCAGCGTGTGCTCTGGCCAGGCACCATTGCTTCCTGCCAGTAATTCTGAGTATTTTGCTGGCCACTTCTGAAGTTCTTGAGGCATGGAGCGTTTAGGAATCTTTTTTGCTTCCTTTTTGTGTATTTGCAACACCTAGCATTTTTAGTAGGTCAGGGATCTGCTTGTGTATGCTGGCGATATTGCACGCCTGTATAGGAAAGGGAAAAAACAATTTGTTTTAACAAAACGATAGAGTGAAAGTTTTAAGTGGTGCTTTTTAAGTTATAGAGGTTTAGTAAAATAACTTAGGAAGTGAAGCACAATTTTGAAACAGTATTTTTCCAAGTATTCTTGAATTTACAAATGTTCTTGTTTATGTTTAAGCAGCATGGTTTGTATAAAAAGTAGTTCTAAAGTAGTAATCTAGCAAACTGTATAACTGTGTGGGATATTTCCAAAATTGTATTCAAATTCCCTGTCAGATCCTTTAAAAAAGGAGGGATAGAAGTCTGAATTTATTTTCATAGAAATTGTTTTATCTCCTTGCTTACAAGGAGATCAGTTTAGATCAGTTCAGCTATGGCATAGTCCTGAAGTTAAGTCAACATGCTGGCCAGTGTCAAGGTTGCTTTTTCTATTTTTTCATATTTGTTGCTCAATTTGACTTCTGTTCATGAGCTCATACGGTTTTTGTCCATTTGGTTAATAAGATTTGGTTTTGAGCCTTTGCAGCTTTCCATAGTTCATTGCTTAAATCTCAGGTAACTTGCAGTCACTGAGGGGTTGCAGTGCTCCTTTGCTTACGCGCTATGTCCATTCCATATCTCCATGGCATGGAGTAAAAATAAATGTTGTGTTTCCATAGCAAGCTCTGGTGTAATAAATTTTCTCTGATTTAGGAGTGCACTGTGAAAACAATGGTTTTCTCTGAAAAATATGTAATTTCCCCCCTGTATTAAGCTCTTCATATGGCATTTTTTCTGTTGTTTCCCTATGTTCTAGGAATGGAGGGCTCAATTCAGTTGCCTCGACACAGGTCCCTAATGCCATTTGAGTCGCCCCTAGTGTTTGCAGTTCTGGCATAGCAGATAGGATACAGGACCTACAAGAGACTCCTGGAGTCCAGGCAGGATTACCCAAAGGCCTCTCAAACAGCAGTAGGCACCCATGGTTAGCTTTAGTGTAGTTATTTTTGAATTGAGTATTGTGAGAAGTCAACATAAAAAAAAAAATTAAGAATGGCTCTATTGGATCAGGCTGAGGGTCCATTTAGCCCACTATCCTGTCCCTAACAGTGGCCAAAGACAGATGATCAGAAAAGAAGAGCTGAACGAGGCAAGTGCACATTACGTATCTTTTTAGCACGGTATCAGCCTCAAGGGACTTTTCAGAAACTGTGGCTCTGTGTGTTTAGCTGTCTCAGTGCATCTTTCTCATGTGAAACCATGTATGTGTTTTGCAAATGCAGGATCATTTCACGAGGACTTCCAGCAGCTCAGTGACGTACAAAGAGCCTCTTCCTTTTGTCTGCGTGGAACTTACCATTCGCTCACTTCATCTGCTGCCCTTGCTCGTTCTAACCCCCTAGCCACCCTGCTGGTGCTACCCAGGATTTTAGAGAGCTTTCTCATTCTCCCCCTCAGCCCTGTCTTTTCTGGATCAAAGGGTTCTGGAGTGCTTTGTTGGTCCCTGCGTGGAGGCCGTTCTGTGCCTCTGGTTGTCTCTGTTGCCCTTCTCTGCCTTTCCAATTCTGCTGTATCCTTTTAGCGAAGGGGAACCAGAGCTGCTCACATGATTCAAGATGCAGGTGAACAATTGCTGTTTATTGCCCACTCATTCAGTCTTATAAGGTCCTCTGCAGTTCTCCCTAATTAGCCATTTTCTGTAATACTTTCAACTTAGTATCATTGGCAACTTTCATTGCCTCCTGTGATCGAAGAAAGGGAATGAGCAGTATGAATATGTTAAACACCCCAGCTTGCAACCCAGCTCTCTCTGGGAATCTGTCAATTCTCTCTATAGGAAGAGCTTACTCTCTCTTTACATTTGTTTGTTCTCTCATGTAATTAGTCACCCACGCAGGGACCTTCCATCCTGTGTGATATCTCTCTAGTTTACCCAAAAACTTTCAATGAAGGACTTTAGAAAGGCTCTGGCACACGCTGCCACAGCACCCTTGTATCCAGATTTGGACATTACATCCCAGATGAGTGGTCTACTAAATGGATGAAAAACTGGCTGGGTCGTCAGACCAGGGGTGTGTCCCGTGCCCTTGTCTTGTTTAATACTTCATCAGTGACGTGGAGGAGGAGATGCAAGGCACTGTGAATGACAACAAATTGTGAGGTGCATTCAAAGCATGCAGAGGCCTGGCTGCCATTCAGAAGAGCCTACACAGGCTTGAGGAGAGGGCTGGTAGTGACCTTATGAAACTCTCAAGGGCAAATAACTTAGCCTTGAGCCTGGGATGGACAAACTCCCATCATCGGTACTTCCTGGGCACTCACTGGCTGGGGAGCATCTCTGCTGAAACAGACTACACCTAGACTACCACGTGCAGGTCAGGGGGACACCCCAGTGCAGGAAAGGTATTGGTTAACTGGGGCAAATTCAGCAGAGGGCTCCCATGGTGGTCAGTAGCAGGAGCACTTGCTCTGTGAGAAATGAGGCTTGTTCAGCCTGTAAAAGCAATGGCTTAGGGGGACCTAGCACCCACCTTCTTATATCTGTGAGGGAGTTATCAAGAAGACCGAGGCAGGCTCTTTCGCTAAGGTATATGACTGGAGGTTGACTCATTAACTGAGAGGAGGTATATTTGACTTGACTTAAAGGGGAAAAAGAAGTTCACTAAGCAGTGGAAGAGATTGCCTGGAGATGCTGTAGGATTGTTATTCTTGAGTGTTTCAAGAGCCAACTGGACAAAAACCTGAACAACCCAGTCTGAAGGTTGATCATCTGGCTGAAGCAGATCATCCTGATCTTCTCTGATCAGGATGTTGGATAAGAAAACCTGCTGAGGTCCCTTCTGACGTGAATAATAAATTCTGTATGATCATTGTTCATATTATACTTGCATATTTATTAATATCAACCTTCTTACTTGCATGTTTATTAATAGCCAACTTCTTTGCTAAAAACAAAATAATGTTTTTAAAAAAAATAATTGTAGAGGATAGATTTGTTCATATTGTCATTCGGCACTCACTTGACTGAGTTCTTATATTTTAATACACAGACATAAGTAAAGAACAGGTGAAAACAATGTAATTTTTTGTAAGGGATTCTAGTTAGGAATAAATCCTCCTCCTCTGCTCTGGAGGAGTATATCATCTCCTTTTCAAAAGGAAAAAAACAATCAACTCTATCATAAATGCTGCATGCTTTGCATAAGTATTTTTGTACTGAATTTGCATGCACATATATTTCTGTTGAAAACTAATGTACGAAAAAAATCTCCCACGATACTTAATTCTGTGTACGAAACAGAAAAGGTCTAAGAAAAGCTTGGGTGTTTTCATGTCAGGGACAATTTCTAGTACTGGATATTTATACTCATATTTCCAGAAGAAGTTTTGAATAACCTTTTGATTATATAGCATTTCCCTGTGAGCTTGTTTGTTGGTATATTTATTCTGCATCTCAGATGTAATTCATCTTACCTAATTTTAGCTACCTGACAAGGTAGTCATTGAGTTTAAAATAGTTGCCTAGGCATCCGCTACAGGTAATAGAGATGATTCCTCCTCTCCCCAAACATGAGTCATCCTGTCTGCCTTAAAGGTTTGTCTTGTGATACAATTAATCACTCTGCAGAAGTACCTGTTTTACCCTACTAACTAGGAGGAGACTATAGGCAGCTACCTCTTACAGGACAACTATTTTTATGTGCTTACTCTGGAAATCTCTACATCCAGACTCATTCTGTATTGTGTTTTACGTCCCAAACATCACTGAAACACCTTGGAGGAACAGAAGTGAGCCCAACTAAAAAAAAAAAAAAGTTGATCTTACACTCCTTAAATCCATTTTAGGGCTGTTGGTAGATGATGCAGATTTCCATTTCTGCGGAGCGTTTTGGAATGTATCCCAGCTGGAGCCTGAAGTGCAGATACATACCTGGTGTGATGACTTGTTGGAAATGTGAAGTCAATAACAGAGGTCTCTCTCTATTTTTAGATATACAGAGTGTGTTGTTTGCAGGGGCTGGTGGAGCAGTGGTGTTTGATTTTGGGGTTGGGTTTTTTTTGTGTGTGTGATTTTTTTAATCTTCCCCTTCTCTGTATATCTCACAGGGGACATTACTTCCTCTCTTACTTCAGTACTGGAGTTTAGTGGCAACCTCAGAGTTGTCAACAACACAGTGAAGCAACATTTCATCTTGGGCCACAGGGTCTTTCCAATATATGAAGAGCTATATTTCCCCAGGAAGTGCTCATGCTTCTATTAAGCTTACTTCTGTCTTTTGTTTTCTAATCAATGGTAAGAAACGTAGGCTCATTCACATGCAATATCTCTACTTCATGGGCCAGAGGTATGTTTAAGCAGGGTAGGTATCATTGGGTGACTCTCTGGAAACAGTAGAAATGATGCATGTGAGGTAAGAGTCTGAATGTGTTCTGGAATTTCCTTTTCTTTTGCTTCTTTTTTTTGTGAATAGTATCTAGACCAAACAGATCGACGTTGGATACCTGCCTCTTTTCTTCTTGGCAATATGTGAATGCTCTTCAGGACAGGTCAGATACATGAGTTTGTATCCACTTCAGATGAAATCAGATGAAATCTGAAGTATTACTTCTTTCTTTTCTTCCAGAAAGTAATTGAAAGCAACTTCTTTCTTCTAGCAGTGGAATTGAGCATACTTCATGGAAAACTCATGTAATTCATAAGCACCTCTAAAAGCCCAACTTGAACTCATGGGCTAAAGGTGATAGTAATAATGCCTAGTATTCAAACACTGCCTGTAGCTGAACAGTGAAAGCAATACCGGATCAGCTCAATATATAGAATGTATCTGCTGATTTAAAGTATACGACAGAAAACAGCCATCTGTGTTGTTAAGATGAATCTTTGGTGGGCAACAGTGTAATAAGGCTGAGAGAGCTGGGACTTTTTAGCCTGGAGAAGAGAAGG
>RSEF01000002.1:87547761-87574140 GCA_003993805.1 Himantopus leucocephalus
GCCCCCAACATAAGAAGGACATGGGCCTGTTGGAGCAAGTCCATAGGAGGGCCACAAAAATGATCAGAGGGATGGAACATCTCTCTTACGAGGAAAAGCTGAGAATGTTGAGGTTGTTCAGCCTGGAGAAGAGAAGGCTTCAGGGAGACTTTATAGCAGCCTCTCAGTACTTAAAGGGAGCTTATAAGAAAGATGGGGACAAACTTTTTAGTAGGGCCTTTTGCAACAGGACAAGGGGTAATGGCTTTAAACTAAAAGAGGGTAGATTTAGACTAGATATTAGGAAGAAATTTTTTACAATGAGGGTGGTGAAACACTGGAACAGGTTCCCCAGGGAGGTGGTAGATGCCCCATCCCTGGAAACATTCAGGGTCAGGCTGGATGGGGCTCTGAGCAACCTGATCTAGTTGAAGATGTCTCTGCTTGTTGCAGGGAGGTTGGACTAGATGACCTTTAAAGGTCCCTTCCAACCCAAATTATTCTACGATTCTATGATCTGAGATTCTTCAGTGTGTTTGTTTAGTAAATAATTTCTCTGGGGTTCCTACTTCATAGGTTCACAAAAACTATGCCTGAGGATTTCAAGCTGATTTGTCCTGAGATTTTTAGCAGTGATGTGGCTTGACTTAAGCAGCACTGATCAAGGTAGTGTTATAAACAGATGGCAGCGGTATGTCTTTTGGAAATGGAATTACTTGTAAGAGCTCAAAAGACATTGTGTGCTTTCACACGTGCACATACACAGTGTGTACTGACTTGTGTACCAGTCTTGTTACTCCAACAGAGTCACAAAATCACAGCGTAGGTTAGACTTTGCTAATATCTAATACAGACATGAGATGGCAGGTATGTTAAAGGAAGTCATGGGACTGGGTGTCCGCCATTAAGTACAGTTACTTCAGCTTATATAGCCAGGAAGGACTGTATAGCCTGTGTAGACACAAATGGACATCAGGTACTTTTAGTGCAGAGCCATCCTAGGTTGAAGGTAATGAAAGACTATTTAGCAGTAGAACAGCTGAAGGGATACGCTGTTCAGAACCATACATCATATTTTGCCTTCATTCCAAAGAAGTTCTGAAGTTTTATAATAAAACAGTTTTTGTCTGTCAGAAAGGTATTGTGAAGTTCTTTAAAAGTTGTACTTTCAATGTTTCCTGGGGTATTGTGTCTATCAGGTATTAAACAATACTTAGTCTTAAAAGTATTTCAGTTGTATTTATAAATTTAAGAATTTTCTTTCTTAGCTATGGATTTTCTCATACTGCAAAATTATAACTATTCAATCCCCTCTTGTTGGGCTATGACAGCATAACTCACCTTTAAGGACAGTAAAATAATACATTAATAATGCATTGATTGTACTTCTACCAATAAGCCTCTTTCCCAGTATTATGCTCATTGAAACAAATGTACTTGTTTTAATCTGATAAAACTAAAAATCAGGAAAGTAATATTATGGGCATACACATGAAGTTATTATGTGAACCATGGTAACAGTACCAGTAACAGGCATTAGGAAGCAAAAGAATTGAGTTTAGTCCCTGTGTCTTCCTTCTTTCAACACCATTTCTATAGATTTCAGACAAAGCAGAACTATAATCCAGTTTTTGAACATGTATTTTGCATTTTTGCTTTAGACTCCCCAGAACTGTACTAAGGATCAAATCTGACATGAAAATTTATGAATTTATTTGTAAAGAAAAGAATCTGTAACAATTTATTATTTGCTTTTTGGTCTTTAATTCCCAAGGTAATGAAATTAATGTTTTGTTTCTTTAGTACTTTAAAAAAAACCCAAACAACAACTTGAGCAGCTGTCTATTCTTTCCCACTCTCGCTTCCGTTAATGGCAGTTTTTGAAACTAAAGAGGAGGATTAAAGGAACAATATCTGCCATCAAAATCTTTTCAGTATTTTGTTATGCTTTATTTTGGTTTTGTATGTATTTATACTTCATCTGCCTACTATCAGTTTCAGTGAAACAAGCAAATATAGTAATAAACAAATGAGGCATTTTGAACTAACATCTAAATATTTAATCTTTGCTGTTAGTAAAACATGAGAATTCAAATTATATTTTCCTGATTTGATTGTCAATTTTTTATGTTCTTGCTTGATGTGCCTGTGTATCCTCCAAGTAAACCTGTCAACAGTTTTTAAAAATGCTTTCCTCCTACCTGTCAAATTTTAATAGGGTGAAAGCTTTCAGTTGCTAAAATCAATCCTTGTTTGTTTGTTTTGTTAGAATAAGAAATTATTCCACTGTAGGAAAAAGATTGTTGTATTCACTTGCATGGAGAGTAGTGTAAGTTTATTCCTACACGAGTATATAAATACCAGTGGAGGTTTAGACAGATAATGTACTTTTGTCTCCAGAGGGGAAAAATATTGCTGTGCCCTTTTTTTCTTTTTAATTTGGAATATGACTCTTTGTTTCAGTTCTTTGAGTAAGTTATCGTTGATGCTTTGATTCCTGTGTGAATACCTGGTGCAGTCCTCAGCTCTGCTAGCTAAACCCATTATCTCTGCCTGTTGCTGATACACGGTGTGACAGTAAATGGTTTAACACTGAGAACAGCACATACTCGACTGCCTCTTGCAAGCTACCTGGGAAGAGGAAGCAAGACAGTGCGCACGTGCTGCTGACTTGGTGTTACACTAAGCATTGGCGTATCCTCTTTTTGCATGTATAGCAATAGTTTCCTCTTTTGATGTGTAGCACCATCTCTTCTTTGCCTGACCTGTAAGGAACAACCATTATATGACTCGGGAGATCAATATGCAGCTGGCTCTCTGGAGGGTAAGGAGCACTGAAATGTTTTGAGACTTGAACTTCTTAGTATTATTAAGTGTTAAAATAGGCCTTTGGATTGCTCAGGGGTCTGCATGGTTTGTTTCAAAGTTCATACATACCAGTTTTATGCATACACTGAAACTAGTGTTTTTTCTGTCGTGACTCACATGGAAACAGCAGATTCCACCTTTTGTTGCAAGAAACACTTTTATATCACTGTTATAGTACATCAAGCAGGATGCTGTAGAAAGAATGTGAAAATTGGTACTCTACAGTATTTCTTTAAAATTAATTGGAAAAGTGTCAGTGTTTTCTGGTAGGTTATATAATAGCTTGTAAAGCTTCTGCTTCTGACTCCTACAAGGCTGTTCAGTGTAGGAAAGGGAAGCAAGACAGCCTCTTGCCTTGTGTGACCATACTGGTACCTACAGAAACAAGACCGTAAGGATTTCTTTTTCTGTATAGTGGGGCAGAGAGTCAGCTTCCCCCAGACAGGATTTTCAGTACTGAGCATGTGACTATTCCTATATAGGCCAACAAAAATCCTTGTATCTTATTTTGGATTGCTTCTATTGAATCTTTCAGACTTTGAACTTAGGAATTTTCATTTTCAGGCTTCCACATAAACATAGACATGTGGGGTTTTTTTGATGAAAAATGAGATTTTCTTGCAACTACCAGACAGCAAAGAAGGCAGAGCTTTCAGGAAATGTGACACAAAATGACTGAAGGCTTCCATTTGTACCTATGTTTTGCGCTAGGTAGGGAGAAAGTGCGTGAAAAATTTGCTGCATCCCTTTAGGAACAATAAGAGTAAGATTCCTTAATATTCTTGAGAATTCTTCAGAAGGAATTCTGATTTACAGGGAAAATAACTCTTCAGGGTTCATTACAGAATCTTAAACTAAGAAACAGCTTATGTTGTCTGAGCTTAGCTAATTTTTCTCAAATATTAGAATTACTAGAATAACTGTCTGTATTTATTATGATTTATATACCGATTAAGCAGGTACTATATATTTAGTCTGTTAATGTGTGTGTTTAACTTTATGAAAATTATTTCTGTGAAGTAGAGGTTGAGCGTTGAGGTATAGGGAAACCACTTTGGGGTTCATTTAAGAGCTGCAGTACAGATAGATCGTACAAATGTAAATATGGTAAAAAGTTTGATTTCTCTGTATTAAACACAAAGTGTAAAATTACCATTTATTTCAGTTAACAGTATGTGTAGTAAATGACACAACATTATTAAATCTTTGTCAGGAGTAACACTTATTTTTCAATGTTTGTAAAATAATTTCACAGTGAAATAATTAAACTCAGAATGAGAAGTAATTCCTAGTTTAGTTTCAAGTAAGTCTAACCCTAAACCTTTTTCACAGTTAAGGAATTAAGCATTTCTATGGATACTACATATTTTTGGAATTCCACTTATTTTGTTGGAAAAATAAATAAGGCAAAATTACTGTGATTACTTGTGAAAGTTTTCTCAGAATGTTCTGGGAAAGAAAGATAAAACAGCCACTGGAACCACTGGTATTTTGTTTTCAAGCCTCTGTTGCTTTTTAGTGCTTTTAATAAACATGATCTTCAGTGTAGTGGGTGAAAGAATACGTCTCCTCCCCCTCATTCACCTAAATCTTTGTATCATCAGGACACTGGCAGTGGCACCACTGCTTAAAAAAGGCGGTAAATAACACTCCTTATGCCAGGTAGTAAAACTGATATTCCAGTCTTGTAAATTCTTGAAGTACGTGATGCAGAGTGTTGCACCCAGAAGCAGCAAGCAGTGGTGTGTACGTGAAAGATGGTTTTGGCTTTTGGGGAGCATAAGAATGAGGCATTATTGCTTCCACTCACTTTATTATAGTCTATTAATTTTAGTAGTATTCCTTTTTTGGGGGCCAGTTAGTATCTTTGTGTGTGTTGGGTGGTTGGTTTTTTTTTAAACTTAATATTGGCCTACCAAATTCATGTTAGGCTGTGCAAATAAATGATCTAATATCTGATAGTGGTGGGACATCTTGAAACTAGCCATATTAAGCATCTAGCAACCACTAAAAGTCAGTAATTCATATTTGAATGTTTTGGGGAATCCAATCTTTTTTAATAATAGTAGTAGCAGTATGTGGCAACAGGGAGGATTGGCCTCAAACTCTTAAGTGACTCACAGAAATTTTTTACAATATTCAGGAAGTTATTTAAAACAAAATATAAAGGCAGTCTCTCAAATGTTGTTCCTGCTCAATCACTTTCTTTTCTTCCCTTTAGTCGTTTAAAAAGTTCAAAAGGTACTTCTGGTCTTTGCATTTCACAACTTATGAGTCTCTATAAGATTTTAAGTTGGTGTTTTTATTATGCCCAAAATTCCCTTTAAACTTATATCTACAAAGGTGTTCTTTTTTCATTCAATCTGTTCCGCTTTATTTCGAGTTACCATTGCAAGAGAAGTCTTTTCGGTCCCTGTTAGAAATAAATTAAACCATCACTCAATAGCAAACATTCATTGCCCCTACTAGAAAATTTGATTTAGAGTGTAATTTGCAATTAAACTAATATTTAACTTGCTGTCAAAGCTAAATTTAAATAACAGTCATATTAGAAATGCTGACAGGCCAGCACAGGTACGGTTTTTAATCTGCTTTTCTGGATGCTGCTGTGTTTATGCAGTAATCTCAAAACCTGAATACAGTGGCACAAATGGCAGAATTTTACCTGTGCAGAAAATAAAAATAGCATGACAGCTAGGAGAGGCTGGAAAATAATTAAGCAAGGTGAAAGTGGCTACCAGTAGTTTTTGCCAATGCCACTAATTTGCTTCAGTTTTGTTTTTTTGGGAAATGATAGACCTCAACCTGTCCAACTTTAAGAAGCATAATAAAGAGTGAGGGGCTTTTTGAGTGTCACTAAAATGAAAGTATTTGAATTCATGTTAAAATCAAAGTCAGCTTGATTCAGCTTAAAAGCAATTTGTGTTGGGTTAGATGGTGTTTTGCCCCAGTGACCCAAGCACCTGGAAGGGTGGTGATTGGTAGTAGTAGAAGGTAGTATAGGATTCTTGCGGAGGTAGGGGAGTGTCCAGGTGGTACTGAATACTGCAGTTGTTTTTAAACCTATTCCAGTTCTGTGCTAGTAAATGAATAGAATAGCTGTCACCAGAAATACAGCCTGTGGTGCAGTACTCCTTAACTACTAAAATCGTCTTCTAAAGGGGCATACACAAATAACTTTGAGAGACCCTACTGCAGCATGAAGTTACATTGGAAGCTGAGTGGGTACCCATTTTGACCTCAACTGATATGTATTAAAATTTGTGAAAACATCAAGGAGGCTTGATGATGCAGTAGAACAGTTCAGGATTTGATCCATCATGTCATCACAGTCAGTAAGAGTAAAACTACACTGAGGCGTAATGACTTCCATTGCCTAAAAAAGTCTTTACAAAAATAATGGAATACAAAATTTCTGAGAGAGAGGAAAAACAAATTTGTGAAACTGGGGATGGAAAGTGTAGTCTTTCTTACTGTAAAGAAATTTGTAGTAAGTTTTTGTGGTGTGGGGGGGTTGTTTTTGTTTTTTTCTTTCCCATCCAATAGTCATGAAATTCTGAGGCTTACTGTTAGCTCTAGGAAGATGCATCAAGTTTTATAGGACTCTGTCTTAAGTTCCTTTAAGCAGCAAACCCATGTCTAGTAAAGTGTGTGAGAATGAAGAATTTAATACCGTGGTTTCCCTATATATTTTTTCCGATGACAGGATAAGGAGTAAAGTGAAAACTACTTCCAGCTGAAGTCTATAATCATGTCATAGTTAGAACTGATTATAGAGAGTAGTTTTCTTGTAATACATCTCACATTATACAAATAAGTTGATGTTTTGATGGCTGATTCAATTTGCAGTTTTGGTTTCCCTGACCACATTCAGCTCTGCAGGTAACTGGGGTTCAGAGAATGTGAGATACTCACTATCACCTCATTCTTAATTAATGTGTTGATCCTGTGTATACTAACCCCTGTAGAGTAAACACTAAAAGTTCACGGCAGATGTTTAATACAGTTTTCCACTTAATTCATTCCTGTGTGAAAATCCGTGTCATATTAAATTTCAAATAAAAGGTACTTTATATAAGCTGGATCTTCATTGTATAGTCTACTTACTGTATTGGCAGGCTTCACATTTTTCAGATGCTCTTATTCATGAGAATCTTTTCCAAATGACCGTATTAACTCAAGGAAATAGCCACTGGCAAATACAAAAGCCAAATCAGTGTCTTCCAACACCTGTAGTTGTTCTCTGTTACTGTAGCTCATGAAAAAAATAGTTCTTTAGTCTGGCAGTAAAGGCCTATGTATTTTCACCAAGCTGTATTCTCTGCTTTTTCTGCTTTTATACCCCCTCTTTAGCAAACGTATTTTGGAGCATGCAGTTTTCTGTAATACAGTCAGCTTCCTGTTACCCGAGATGCGATGGGAATATCCTGTGTCAGGGTACCCTTGGAAATACAGCTGTTCCTTGGAACATCTGTAGAAATAGACACCAGGGAACTTAAGCACATGCACACATCCCGGTGACTGCACAGGAGCAGAGTAACCCATGTATAGCACGGTCTGTGTTGAAGAAGACAGCATAAATGGGTTGGCTAATTCTGAGGTGACTTCTCCGTAACTGGTGTGTGTTAAGCTATACAGTGCTCTGGGAACCAGAAAAGTTTATTTGCTCACACATGACTTTTCAACTTAATCAGTCCCCTGTACATGCAACAAGACTGCTCTGATAAATCTCCATGGACGTGAACTTTGGATTTGTGATTCAACTGCCTAACTTATTAATTAAGGCTCAGCTTGGGTATGAGCCACCTTGTTGGCTCTGTTTCAATGTTAACCACACTGGAGCAGAGCTAGGGTTTGTAGAGGGGCCCTCAAGAAAGTTGACACCTTTTCTCAGCTATCTCTGTTAAGAGCTGGTTTATCTTAGTGCTGTGTGCTGAGGGACACAGTTAAACCTGCCTGTAGGAAACTGAGATTAGTTAGTAGGATGCTTACTGTCTTTGCAGTTTTAACAACTAAGCACGTTCATATCTGTGAAAGGGATACAGCTGCAAATCCCACCTGTGTGTCTAGTTGTTCATGATGTATTGCTGGGAAGCAGTGGAAGATGTGCATGTGTGTAACTTACAGATACAAAGCTCAGACGGTGCTTAAACAGTTTTTGAAAGACTGTGGAAGACAGTGCTAATAAGGGAATGTCATGTTGAAATGCAGTTTTCATTACATAGCTCATAGATTTTTAAATGCTTGTAACTTACTCAAGTGCTTTTCAGGGGGCTGAAATTATTCCAGGCTCTGTTTCAACTTGAGGTCATTAATTTTTAAGCTTTTTTTTAAGAAAAAACAAAGTAGAAAAAAAGAACATCAAACCCCTATTTCAAATTACAGAAGAGAGACACACTTTTTTAACTACAGCACTAAAAAGATAAAGCATTTGTTTAAACCTTCCTTGTTTCCTAGACTGTTTAGACCACTGAACAGTAATCACCACATGAAGAAAACTGGTGCAATAACTCTGGGCTTTTCCTTGTAAAACACTGTATTTTATGATATATTAACTTTATAACTATTACGTTGATTTGTATGTAAAGGAAAGATTGCTGAAATGGTCTTTTTGCAAGGCAGGCAAACCTAAAATACCAATAGGAAATTGAACTATAAGTTGTGGTTCCATAAAGTTTGACCTGTTTCATTCACAAGTACTTTGCTGTAAAATAAGTTACACACAAGTAGTTAGGCTTGTGATGAATACAAATTTAATTTACTCACTGATACTTAGTTTTCTAGAAATGCATGATAGAAAGGCAAAAGTTATTAGTAAAATGATATTAATTGAATATTTACAAAGTTGTTGCTTCTAGACTGTTGAAAGTTTGCTATATAAAATTGTCTCGTTATAATTATGTAGTATCCTACATATTAGAAGGCTTTCTGAATGAAATAAAACCATATCAACACTTATCTCTTTCAAGGATTTAAAACACAACCCATAGACTCTCATGTTTTCGGGTTAAATCTAGACGAGTTGGGCTCTTTCCCTTACTCAGGTTTACTTCATTTTAAACGATATTTCATTTGGGTTTTTTTGGCTAGGAGAATTCTGTATGGATAATACCTCTGGCTTTGCTGAAGTCAGACTAAAGCAAAACTGCAGAAAAAACAAATTTACACAGAAGTTTTCTCCCAAATTATTTTTTTACGATTCAGACACAGGCAGCCTTTTCCTTAGAGGTCATGATCAGTGAAGTGAAAGTTAAATGAGGTCCCTAAGTGTAATGCTAGGTAGGTACAAGTACTGTTGTGGATGGCATCATGTATGCAATGGGTGGGACTGTGTAGGCTGAAAACAGTGTAAGCATAAGCAGATTATTTTCTTTATACAGAGTAAGCTGGACATTTCAGTCATTAATTTGGTGCAGCTTTCCAGTAAAAATGTGTCGGTTTGGAAGCAGTCTTTGGAGAAGGGGCACAGTACTGGCTATCAGACAGGTAACTTGAATGCTACATTTCTGAATATACGGGTATCATTGAATTTGGTTTGCAAAGACAATAGATAGCATTGACGAAATTTAAGTATGCCTTAACCATGTATCCTGTCATTAGTATAGGATGGAATGCAAGCATTTCTTTCAGGATGCCATGAGTATTTCTTTCAGGAGGCCATGAACACACATATAAGCATGGCAGCCAGGGGTTGTGGCAGTGCTCTCACCAGGATTTAATCGAGGCAACACAATTACAAAGGGCTTCTACCCACTTCTCTGCACTGCTGTGTGAGTGGCTAGTGCTGGAATTCTTCAGCCTAACTTACTTAGTGAGACTGGTGAATGAAATCACAGTTTTTATTTCAGCCTTAACAGCTTATGCATCTGTGGGGAAAAGTAATTTTAAGCATATAACTCTTAAATTTAAGCTGATTAACTACCCTGCTCTACTCCCTAATCTCTCATCCCCTTCAACATATAGGCCATCACTTTTAACTTCTCCCTCACCCACAACATTTTTTAAGTCATTTTAGAAGCTGATAATGTATGAAACATTGTCCTTTTTCTCTTTCGTGCCTCTTTTTTTCTGTGTGTGTATATCACAACAGTGTATTATGTGGACAGCAAAAACTATTTTGTCATTTAGCTCAGCTTGTGTGTTAAATTATGCTCTCCCATTTACCATGTCTTTAGCTGTTCGCTCACAGCTGAAATTTAGGATTTATTAATCTCTCTGGCCATTTTTTCTGCTTTAGTAAGTCCATAGATGATTATGATTGTCATATGTAACAGCGTAAAAAAAGGGAAAGGGAGACACTGAATTCTTAGTCACATAGGAGAGCAGGGATTAGAGCCTAAATGCAGATTAGAATACAGTTGCATCCCACTGTTTTGTAGACCATATTTTTTGGTAAAATGCTCATTCCTTATAGTACCTGTATCGTGTTAGCACCTGAAATATGTATCTTGTAATTAGAACATAATGAAAGCCTTTGCTTAAACCCTGAAGCAGAACAAAACAACACGACCTTCCAAACCCAATAAACAAACCAATAAACAAGTGAAAGAAAAAAAACACCAATAGGAAATCGATCATTTCTTAACAGTTTCTCTTCCTCCTTTCCTCTTTCCTCCCCTTCACCACCCCCCTCAAATTTGGATCAGTGACACAACCCTTTGGAATATTAGTAAACATGCAAATTTCAGAAGACTTACAAATTCTTCTTCAAGTTAATCTTGATTCTACTAAAGGCAGAGGCACAAAGGGTTCTTAGATGGATGAGAATGCTTTATCTAGAGATGTAGAAAGTGCAAAGGCTTATTCAAATCTGTGATTGTACATCTCCTTTCCCAGTGCTGGGGACACCTGTCTCAGCTACTGGTCATGCCTGTTTTCCAGGCTTCATCTCAGTCTCCACCCAGAGTGCCCCTCAGTTGCCATCTCATGCTCTGCTCACAGAGGTGCAGGGGTAGATCTCAGGACCACTCACATCCTCAATGCAACAGGGCCGTCTGTGTTCCCTCAAATGTGGAAGGAGAAGGGCAGGAGCTCACCTTTCCAGTATACTGACAAGGAACCTATCTATGCCTTTGGAGGACAGGGCTATCAGATCCAAGTCCCTTGAAGGAGAAATGAAAAGGGCTGAAACACACTTATAGGTCTGAGACACTCCTTTCTCCCACCCTCTGATGAGCACAAACCTAAGAATTGTACCCACCTTTTATCTTTCCCATTAACTTGCAATCCACTATCCAGCTGTCCTCCTGGATCTGGATATCAGACAACTGTCAGCGTGCTTGGGTAAAGCCCATCATGTCCCACGTGTGGGTCAAGATCTCTCTCTCTCATGTAATCATTGACTTGATCCTCCTTCACTGCTAATATCTCTCCTTTCCAAACCCTGCCTCTGGGCACAGAGGCCTGGGGGATGTTGTTGGTTCACCTTAATGATGAGGCAGAGAAGGCATCAGATACCTCAATGTGTATCTATATGTGCTGTCAGTAAATCACCCACCCTATTCAACCATGGTCCCACATTTTCCTTGTTCCACTTTTTACTAGTAATGTAGTGGTCTTTCTGTTGTGTTCAGTTTCTGTTGCGAATTTTATCTCTAGTTCAGCTTTGGCCTTTCCTAACACCATCCTTTCATGCCCAGGCAATGTTTTCAAACTACTCCTTTGTAGCTTGTCTCTGCTTCCATCTCCTGACAGAGGAGGGAGTTTTATTCCACAAATATTTAGCTTTAGTTATGGGAATGCTCACTGCATGTGTGTGAGAACTGGGAAGCTGCATATAAACTAGAAGCAGTTGCAGCGTGCGTTTTCACATGTGTAAAGGAGACTTTTAGATGGGCTTTCTCTCATCGGTTTCTACATAACAGTTACTATGTGAAAAACCAGTATTAAATGCTTCTCTATGAAAGATGCGATATGCACAATGTGAAATGTTTGCTTTCGGTTATCATTTACCCTCAGCATCCCTGGAGTGACTAATTTAGCCCAATTTATTTATAGATGCAGTACAACAAAGCTGCATTTGACTAGTGCTTTTAGCATTCCAGTCAGTAATAAAATTATTCAGAATCATAGTTCTATTGTTTTGGAACTTACTGCTCATAATTATCATGGAGAAAAATATGGCTTTCTTTGGATTCTGTTTTCAAAAGTCCTATATACATGTTTTGTATTGATGGACAGGAAAGTTGAGGTCTTGAGGGCAAAAGAATTTTTTTAAATATAATTTCTTCAGTTAAAAATCTCATGGACTAAAATGCTTTAGGTATTGACATAGATTTGAAAATTTTACATAAAATAAAGATATTTCAATAGGACAGCTACATTAGCAAACCTATATAGAAAACGTTGAAAGATTTTTTTGTTATACTATTTGCAACTACCTCACAAGTCTTTTATAGATTGTATGGTCACCGAATCTTAAATATAGACTATACCAAAAAAGGCAAAACACTGAAAAATATCAGTTATGTTCATTTGTAGTTTTGTATAGTAACTTCTCATATCTAGTGTGTCTCTACCTACCATTGTAGTAACACATCTATCTTAAAGAATCATGAGTTATCCTGTTCCAAATATTATAATAATCTAAGTGATGTTCAATTACTATCTTGTGATATTTTATATGATTATAATACACATGATGATCAAATGTTTTCTTTTAGTATTGTCTTGTTACTACCCACTCACAACAGAGCCAGTATGTTGTTTATTTGTTATGAAATACAGATGACAATAAGTGACACTGAATATTGCAGAATTTATAGTTTTAGGGGAGTTAAGTGGTAATGTAGTAATTCAGAAGAGTTATTCAGTGAATCAAATAAAGCCCATTACATAGGGCAAGATACATGCCTTACTTAGATAAATGAAGTTTCAGCTATTTCGGTCTTTCTAAAATTAGGTCGGCCATATTGTGATACGAAAATGTACGCTTAGAGCACCCATGTAACCTTAACAGCCCTATCACCAACGCCCACAGAACCGTAACTGCTTTATCACAGCTGCTTTCTGAACTCACACTTCCATTTCACTGAAATCTTCAAGGCAGAATAGACTTGAACGCAGGAATAATTCTATTTTTGTATAACAAAGCTTATGTCAGACTTAGAAGTCGGTTGTTACATAACTGAAAACATTTTGGTAAGTCACCGTCATCCATAGATCTGAAAAGGTATTCCGCTCTACACGTTTAAAGACAGATTTTGAAACCTGACTGTGGTTTTTAATCTACAGATAGCAGGGGTAGGTATTTGAGGATGCAGATACTGGTAATTGGATATTGAAGCACCACCTCTCTGTGCTAAATCAAGCTTAGCTCACAGAAAATTAGTTAAAAATTTAGCTTAAAACATTAAAGGCACATTATTGCCAAAATCACCCTATACGTTGACTATAGATCTAGACTAGACCCTAGACTGGAAGCTCTGGTGCTACATTCTGTCCAGACAGCAGTGTGATGTGGTGACGCCTTCTGGCACTGTTTGGGACACATGAGCAGACTACTGCAGCAATAGAATAGACATAGTAAAATAAAGGGCAAAGAGCTTGTCCGGGTGTGTCTCTCGAATGTCACACAGGTGTTAATTCAAGTAAAAGGAAGACCTGAAGACTGGCAGCGTGGTACCAAATGATTCCAAAATCCTGAATGTCACTGCTGACCCCTGAGCAGCGACACTGCTGAGCGGCCAAGTGGATGTCACAGTCTGTTTTTATAAATAAAAAATGGTAACCTCATTCATAGACCAGTATGGGTGAGCAGATATAAACACACAGTAAGTGTTTTATATGGAGGTGACTTGGGGGAATGGGCTTAAAAGCAAGGAATTTTGTAGGTAGATCCTTGGTATTGATATTCCCTTAGAATTTACTCATATTAACGTTAGAGCTGCAGTGCATATGCCAATATTGTTGAGGTGCAAGTATCAGCTATATGTCAGCCCTAGAATACCTTAAATTAAGTTGATAATTGATTCATCTGAACTTTGTTGTATTGCGGAGAAACGAGACCCCTTCAGTTCTGTGCTGTCAAGCTCTGTGCCATTAAAAAGGCTGAGGAAACTATTCCTATTTTTGAAGTAAAAAAATGATGCCAGATTTATTTTCAAATGGATTTTAGAGTTTGTTCATGACTATTGGTAATCTCTAGATTGTGGGAATGCAGAGTGCAGGTCTGGCCTCACAACATTCCCTTTTAAATTCCTAATACATGAAGTATAATGTTGGCTTGTAAATTTGGCATTTCTCTCTTAACACACCCACAATCATATTTTAGATTTGGTTTTACATACTTCTGCTAAGAGTTGCTGTTTAGTCTACACATAGGCGAGGCTTGGATGAGGGGTTATTTGTTTTTATTTTGTAAGTTTTCTTCATATGCTTTGCTAATGAGGAAACACAACTGTTATCCATAATCGTCAGAAATAGCTTGGATATTCAAAATAACATAACTACGTGAATAAAAGCAAAATGAAATATTCATGTAACAGAACATACTGTTTTGCAAATACTGAAGGAAACCATGGAATTTTCAAACTTGGTTTCCAAAGTCCTGAGTCTCTGTGTAGGCACTGAAATACTTGCATCAATAATACTGGTTTTGGTTCGTGAACCCTCTGATAGTATTGATGTCAGTGGATACTGTGAGTGCTCCATTTTTTAAAATCAGCTTACATACTTGGTGAATGAGTAAGGATCTACAAGCCTGAATTAAGGCATCAAGCTCTAAAAATTCTGGATGAAGATAATACTGATTCTTTTCCCATGTTGTGCTTGTTGTGTAGCTACAAGCATGTTCTTATAAAACATATTCTTCAAATCCCACACTGACCTCTGGACCTTTCAGATTCACTGGCCAAATGAATACCTCTTGTCGAATATTTCCTAGCTCCTCTTCTAGTTTCTGATTCCCTGCCCTGTCACTGAGTCTTCAGAAACCAGCTGTTACTGAAAGGGGCTACAAAGATACTTTATATATTGATTTTCTAGTTTACATATTGAAGGATGATAAAAACTAACAAAAACATGATTGATTTAAGAAAAAAAACCACAACAAACCGCCCATGCAATTTGTTATTTTGACAGTAATTACATACAGATTCCAGATCAAAGTATCTCCATAGCAATATATTGCAAATCAGAACAGGATTAAACTACATAAAACCAGCAGGCATTTTTGGAAGTATTCACAGAGGAGTTAAATTTGTTGTTAAAAAGATATAACATGAAATTTGTGTAGAAGGTGTTAAATTTCGTGTCTTGACCCAGTCATTTAAATCTGGCGAAGAACACTATCTTTACCCCTCTGTAAAGGATGTAATATAGTCGTTGATGGAGTATACCAAGTGCTTCTGCTGCTTTATTGTGGATGATAGCTTGATCTTGGATCTTAGCAACTATGTTTCGACCCTCTGTGGGAAGAGGATATAAAATATGTCTCACAGAGTGGCATTGAGAAATTGTCTGGAGTAAAATGGGATTAGAGGGTAAATCCTACCTCTATAGAACTGAGTGACAGACTTCATATTGTGGGGAAACAAGATAAGGGGTAATGAAGAGAAAATGTTATTCTCCTATATTATGTTTTTCCTCCATGGTCAAGATTTTTTATTTTTTTTATTTAATATGGATTAATTTAACTCATTAATCAACTCCTTCCACCAAAGAAGACTTAGTTTTGTGGCAAAAGAGGGAGAACCTTATTCTCAGCTGGAAAGTTTAAATGACCCTTGCATCTGTGTTACTCCTGAAATGTACTGTCTTTAAAGGCTGAGACATCAATACTTAAGGATGCTGAGAGGTGGAATGCTCATTGTCTTCCTTTGTTTGTAAGTGATAAATTTCCTTTGTATAAAGAGCTTTAAAATGGAGGTTATACGTGAGGTAAACAGTTGATATTCTACTTGTGTAGATATAATAGTATGTCCAGTGGCGATAATACTGGATATTTTTGTAGGTGATATTTTTAAAACAGTTGTCTTACCCATCTTTGTGTTAAAGATTTAAAATGGTTTCGTATTATCTGGTTTCCAGAAGTTGTTATATACATCTTGGCTCTAATGAAAACACCAGGGTTATTTAGGGTTTTTTATTTATAAAGAACATGCGTTTAACTGACTCCAGAAATGAAATCATATATCTATATTGTCTTATTTTTATTTCAGTTAGTCTTGTTATCTTGTTGCTTTGTTAATGAATTTGTTTAGAAGCTACACTGAATACCCACTCAAAATTCTTTAGGTTTCCTTTTATCAACTAATGTTCATAATGCTTTACTTTAGACCACATTAGAGTTGATAATAGATCATATTCTGGCCTCAGTGTATCTAGCTATATAAGGTTTATTGTAGCTGAACATTTGTGGGTTTTTTTGCTGCCTTGGAATGATTTTTAAAATATTTGTACATCTCAGATTGATCAGAAATTGTTTTGATCAGTTATCTCCCTAGTTAAATTCATATCCTTACTGTTTTTCTAGAGATTCAGAATTTCTGCCAGTAAACTGTAATGCAAATAGTTTTGACGCTTCACTGAAAAAAAGTAATTTCCATTGCTTTGTTCACTTACATTAGAAATGGTTTCTCAGTGCCCTGGGTTTGAGAAGACGCAACTGTCTTAACTTTGGGAATTTGCATAGGAGTGTCTTTCTTAATTCTTCTGGGTTTACGTGTTCTGGGTTTTTTTTGTTGTTGTTTGCCTGTAATGGTGTAAACATGGTGAATAATATTTTCCTGAGAGGTTTTTTAATTTAAGGAAGCATGCCAGAGACTTCAGTTTTCTGGCTTCTTAAGCAGATTGAGAAAATATCTCAGTGATTTCAGAAAATTATTGCCTCTTCCTTTATTTTGATAACTTTTCATGATTAAGATTATGAGAGATTCATGTTTCATGATAAGCTAACATAATTTGCTGAAGTTATATTGCAGTTTCAGCCCAAGAAAAAAATAGTAAGCATTTCCTAAATACCAGCTGGGGGTCTCAGGCCCAAGAGCATGGTATGACAGGCGTGAGGCAGGTATAGGTTTACCCTGGGGACTAAGGTGACTTTGGCTTTTGTTAACACTGGTTGGTACAGCCGATGCTCTTGTATCATGTGGCAGAGTCACATGTCTGTGCAACCATCCCCTTGTATAAACTGCATCTGCATCCTTCCATATGGGATGCTAGTACAGAAAACAGATACGTTTTTTTTGTTCCTTTAATCTCTCAGTTTGAATCTAATGCAACGGAGTTTAGTAACTGTCTCAGTGGCTTATCTTTCCTCTCCTTCTACCCAACATTTACAGAGTACACATCTTTTCTGTTTAAACTGTGTATATTACCAAATATTTCAACAAATAATCCAGATAAGTTTTTCCTTCTCCTTTTGGAGTATGTGGGTATTCTAAGAGTTTGTGTGTCATCTGAATCTTCTCTTAAATAGAATATACTGAAAGGCAGTGGAAAGAAAGAATGGTTTTGTCCCAAAATCTTCCTGAATGCTCTTCAACACAGGTCCTCTTTCTTGTGTACGAGCGAAAGGTATGCGCACTAAAAGCAACTGTTTCAGCATATGTATTGGACTGCCTGCATTGTTATACGAATTGATGTGCCAGAATATGAGTCACATTTACTTCTGCTACTACGCAATTCAAATATGTGTCCAGAGTAGTTAATCATGAAAGGGCTCAAAGTTAGGGCAGAATGTAACAAGATTAGGTTGGTTACTTACCAGCCAAAAATCAATAGAAGAGAATCTAATTATCACTTGAACTCTGTCCTTGTCAAATCAGTTGTGAATTAAAAAGGCCAATATCCTAAGGCACAGCATAGTAAATAAAATAAACTTTGAACCCGTTTCAGGAAGGAAATACGATTTTCTTTCTACTTGAATAACTAAGACATGTGATGTACATCCCCATACTTTGTGTACCTTGTTAACTAACAAACCAAAGTAAGCTACATGTTAATTCTAGGTGTCAAAATTTGTGCTTAATAAACCAACACTTTATTCTTACTTGATGATACTAAATTCATGAAGAAGGGTGGATCCAGGAAAAAACCCAAACCCAACACGCAGAACCTGTAGGATTCGTGTCTGATTTTGATTGACTTTCAGGGATGGATTATGTGGATTTCAGGAAGGTCTAGATTACTCTCTTAATTTCCAGGATTGTATGGGAGAATGTGCATGTGTTCTAAAAGAAATCCCACCTTTTTGTTTAGTTATAGTGCTCAAACTTGTCATGACAAGAGCAAGTCAAAGTCATTGGAATAGGTGATCTTTTTCAAGTTACAAGTATTGTGAATTTCTTGAACCCATACTTTAGTTCCTTAAATTTTCTTGCTTCATCATCTAATTTAAGCTACTCATGGCTTTTTTGGAGGTATAGCTAGCCCTTATTGTAGAAGTTTTTGTCTCTACATAAGAAGAACTATCTATGAAGGAAATTCAACTGCTCAGGGTTTCAAGCAAACAACCTTTTAAAATTACATGTCTAAGATCACACAATAGACAAGAAGGAATAGAAATTTAAATTTTTTTGCATACCCATGCAAACCTTGTCTGAGACTCCTTAATTAGAATTAAAATGGTGTTCTGTTTTAGAGGGAGAACAAATTAAGTACTTAAAGAAGAACAAGAGAATAAACTGAGTTTTTTCTCTGTTATTTTTATGCTTGGTGATTTTTCCCTCTTTGCCAGCTCTCTGCGTCTTGCTTAGGACTGATTTTAATGAGATTTCTTCGCAATCTCTCTTTTTGTCGTGACTTTTATAGTAATAATCCAAATAGCTTTGAATTTTTAATGGTACTATTTTCGGTTCCAGAACTAGTTAAAAGGGTATGTCCCATTCTCACTGCATAGCTGCTTCCCACAGATAAACTTCCCGTTTATCTGACCGTACTGGAAGGCAGCTGACAAGCTTCAAACAGAAGTTCAGAGGAAGCCTCTAGAGAGTGGGATGCTTGATTGGGTTATAGGTGCTCATGTTCAGCATAGCCATGGCTCATTTCTCATGTTAGAAGAAGGGATTGCTCTTGGCTATTCTGTCTTAAAAAAGACCAGCCAGCAAATGAACAGAAAGAAGTTGCTCTAGCTACACAGTCTCTGGACAGAATCATTGATTGTGTAGGGGTCTATATATTTTCACAGTTATTGCCCAGTAGTAGTCCAATGAAAGACTTTATGAAGGTCAAAGTTATGTTTAACCTCTATAATAAAAAAAAAAAAAAAGATTGTTGGACATACCTGGTCTTCCAATAGAGTAGATTGCTACAGTCCTACTGTTTTGTAGCCCGTATAAATGGCGTTGTACTGAGGTATTATGGAACATAGATGGATTTTTGTTTGTAGCATGGAGCTAAAGGAGAATAGGAACCTAAGTGCCAACAATCATCTGTAGACTTTGGAGTTCATAAATTAGCAAATAATGATAAAGAAAAATACAACATTTGTATCTCTGTTAAGCTTCTTTTATTCTATAATGGGTACAGATTTTACATAACTGTAGGACTGGAGCCTGGGAAAGTGTGGAAAAAACAACCACCTTGAGAAGTCTGCTTCATCTGTTCCATTTAAATTAAAACGTTTAGTGTGAAGAAACAGTGAATGAGTTTTTTAGGGATATTGTGTTTTGCCTCTTTTCTTTTGAAAGATGTGTTGTAATTCTGACGCTCAAATTATCGGATTTTATCTTTACATTTTCTTCTTCAAGAGATCATAGCATTTTGTTCTCCAAAATGCAAAGTACTATGTTTTCAGGTGGTGTAAGATTTATTTTTTTCCCCCAAGCCTCATGTAGGTAGAATTTGCTTAATTTGTTAAAAATAAGAATTTTTTTTATTTTGTCGGAGGTGTTCTTATCTCACTCTTCTTTAGGTAGCTTGCTATAGCATTCTTGGTTTTTTGTTGTGTTTTTCATAGCCTTTAGTTCTCTTCTGGTCTTTTACAAGCATCAACCACTTTAGGTCTTGGTGATGTTTGATAGAAGGTATTGTCAAATCTAGGTCCTCTGGTCATTGTTTTCCTCCATCTTTTAACAGTATTACTTCCAATTGGGTGAGTGAGTTAGTACTCTTTGAACTTGGCTTAGGAGCCTCATATTTTACACATCTTTCTTACACGTTTTGCATACCTCAACCTCAGCGTATCTTCCTGAATCTCACTCCATCAAACTTCATTGTTAAATATTACCCTTAACTTTTCTGAGCATCAGTTGGCACAGCTGTTCAAGGTGTTGTGATTCCCGTTCCTATGTTAGGCTCACATCATTTGCCTGAAGTAATTGTTTTAGGTACTAATTATCTTCCTAAACACTTAGATAGTATTTAATATATAGTTGCCCCTTGCAACTGTACAAGTCTAAGTGCT
The DNA here is from genome assembly GCA_003993805.1 of Himantopus leucocephalus. NCBI lineage: Eukaryota > Metazoa > Chordata > Aves > Charadriiformes > Recurvirostridae > Himantopus > Himantopus leucocephalus. The sequence goes on from RSEF01000002.1 coordinate 87,567,956, forward strand.
TCAAATCAAATGCAGATTATATACATTGAAGCCAACCTATGCACGTTTGGCCTATAAACTACAATGGGAATCATGAATAGGGACGTTGTGAGAAGTTACCAAAGCCTTTTATGTCCATAGGTTATTGCAAAAACTGACACAGAAGCAAGGTGATAAATGGGGTGTGTTGATTTTAATAAAGATACAAGGAACGTGTGTCATCTAAGAATGTTAACGCATTCAGGAGAGAGCTGAATACAATTGCAAATCATAAAGTACACTGATAGAACAAGGTAATAAAAATGCTTCAGAACAGAGAAAATCATAGCTTTTCAGATCAGCTCTAAGCATGATGTCAAATCAAAGTGGGAGGCAAAATATCTCAGGATCACAGATTTATTAAAATCTACTTATGTAATTTTGAAAATTTTAATTCTCTAAATATGCAAATAAAAAGATTTGGTGGGTGACTTTCTAGGTGGCTTAAATTTCAGCTTTAGAAGAGAAGGGCTTAATAAAATGGCTCAAAAAAACCCCCAAACCTGGTTTCAAGCCCCATATGTGTCATCATAAAGGGACTTAGATGTGGTAAAGTTTACTAAAGCTTTCAGAAATTCTGCATTTAAAGAATTGTCAATTTTTGGTGTCATCTTAGCAGGGCTTCTAGAAACTGCTACCAATGGAGTCCCACAGTTACGAAAAGAGTTGGCATAAGCCAGGAGTAGCTCGTTTGTATATTCACTATGCCAAATAAAAAGCAAAAGATGTCTGGTTCTATCCTACACACTGTTGAGTGGTAACTCCTGCTGGAGGGTCTTTTTGTGTTTAAAAAAAAAAAAAAAAAATTAAAAAAAATCACTTTTTAGAACTTTGCAAAATTGATGGGAAGCTTCTTTCCCTTTCATGACTCAATGCAATAATAAGTCAATAGGGATAATGATGGTGGGTATTTCCCCCAATTTCATACTGAGAATAAGCAGTAAATATAAGAACCTATATTTTAATTGTGTGGCCAAATCACAAAAGAAAGTTGCTTGTTATGTTGCAAATTTCTTTTAATCTGGTGAAGTACAAACTTTGATTTTTAAGTCTCAAAGAATGTGGTTCAGTACCAATTTTAAAAGTGCAGTTTGATTTATATAATAAAAAAATAAAGATTAGTACTGTTGGGTAAGCTAACTCGTACATCCACAGCTGCCCTTGCTTCGCAGTTTGCTGTTCTGTGACTTCAGATGGCTAATCTGAACTCCTCCAAAGTATCACTTCAGGGAAAGACCGTGCTACAAAAGCTTGAAACGGAAAAGGTATTAGTTTATCATCTAGTTCTGTGGCAGTTTCTGACATAGGCAGGGAGGCTCAGTCCTGGTACTGAGCGTGACACTGAGCTGCATCGCGCAAGCGGGCAATCTGGCCGTGGCAGTATATGAGGTGACCACTACTTCAGGGTTAATCGCTTTTTTTCCAATCTGCCAGGCCTGAGCCCTGTCTCCGGTAGTTACTGTCACCCACTTTCTTCTGCTGAGTTGCTCTGCAGAAGCATCCAGCATACACAGCTCGGGTGGGAAAGCTGCTTGAGCTGAAGGTGAATGGGAGAGCTTTTGTGTTCCGTTGACTTCCAACAGCTGAGAACTGTTCTGAAACTGGGCAGCTGGTGAACACAGTTTCCACTATTGGAAGCCTCAGTGTCCCAGTGAGTGTTTACTATGGCCTCTACAAGAAGATTTGAAGTCACTTTATTTCCTGATATCACGTGGACTTCTCCAGACCTGGGTGTCATTTTGGTTACTCTTTCTGTTTCAGGAGTTGCTCCACAGCATCGTTACCCTTATGCAGCCTTCCTCTCCCCCTTTGGCCCTTTTCTGTTACCTGTTACCACCTCCGCAGATTACAAAAAGCTGATGTTTATTGGCAGATACATGAGGAGAAAGAGGCACTAGGTCTCTATTGCCTTCTACATGTATGTTCCCTGGGGTTTTATACTTGAATCTGTTCCCTGGCTAGTGGATCCTGGAAATTTGTTGGTTACTTGTTTGAGGTTGCCAATGAATGGCAGGAGGGTTTCTGTTCTGGGGGAGGGAAGAAGAGCAACTGAGGCAGACAGAAGTGCTTTTTCTTGCTGATCCCTACAGCACATGGGACAGAAGAGGAAACACAAGGGATACATGGAATACAAGACGGAGCATTCAGGGTAATTCACAGCATCTGGGCACTTTTTTGGATTTGCTGAATCACACAGGAATTCTGACCCCAGGAAGGGCCAGATTGATGAAGCAGAAGTTAAGAAAAGAGGAGACTGGTGCCCTGTATGAACATAAAGCTGTTCTCTGAGTTTGGCAAGGTGGAATAGGATACACATTGAATATTTTGAGCCCCTAGCAAAATAGTCCTTTCTCTTACTCTCCTCCCAGGTTGTATTCCACAGATGTCGCTTCTCCAAAGTACTGCAGGTGCATTGGACTTCTGTGTTTCCTTGGAATAACAATATATGCTATCATTAGGCGAAGAGCATCCAGTGCTCTTTCTGCTCTCATTATTCTGCAGCTTTCAACCTATTTATGTGGGTGGTGGAAAAAAAAAAGAACAAATGCCCCAAATAACCTAAAGCACAACAAAAAGCCCAACAACAAAACAGGTTAAAGAAATGCATGTGCCAGAAAGCTTGCTTGATAGTTTCAAAATAGGGAGGAAATTAAATACTCCAACCTTAGCATTATTAGCCTCTTGTTGCTGGCCACTACTGAGGTTAAGGTTTATTTTTGCTCAGCATTTGCTGAAGAGTATATATATATTTTTAACTGGAGGAGTTCTGTTTTATTGGTTTTTTCATGGTTGCTCTTTATCATATGAACAACAACTGTTGGCTGTTCCCCCTAACTTCTTAAACAATTCTCTGAAGGAAGGAAATGCCTGAAAGGAAAGACCAGAGGGCAAGATTACCATTTTACGCTAATGGATATTGGGGCAGGGAGGGTAGCTGAGGTGAGTGGGAAATATGGATATAAAACTAGGATGAAATAAGAGTCCAGATCAAAATCGCGGGCAGCTTTTGAAAGCAAGCTGCAGGCCCAGACATTCAGCTTTTTGCGGTGCCTTTACGTTTTCTTGAGAATGTTACCAAGATTTGGAAATGACTGTTTTTTTTTTTTTTTCTAATAGCTTAGAATTATGAAAGGAAATTTTGGATTTTCCATTTTATTTGTTGTTGTGCTTTTTATGTGGGGCTTTATTTTTTTCCAGGTTTCCTCCTCCCTTCTTCCCCCAGAGATGGTATATAGAGAAATAGTATACTGTTCTGGTACTTTTAACTGGATGATTTAAGCTTAGCACCTCATACAGATGTTGATGCAGTGGGGCTGCTTTGAGAATTTAGCTAGTTGTCTATTTGTGGTTTTATATTTTCCTTGCAAAGACATCTCTGAAATTCTTGGTGATATAAGGGAAGTTCAATATAATCTCATTGCCATCTGTTTATTAATAGCAAATAGTACGTACAGCTATGTAGGAGCATTCTGTGGTAAGCTGTACTTCTGCTAAATAGGATTGGTTCAGATTATTTTATAAACCTTCCTTTAGTAGCATAAGAAGCAGCTACACAGATACCAAGCTAGCTTTCTTAAATATTTTGCTGGTAGTGTTCACCTCATGTCCACTACATAGTATGAAGATAATTCAAACAATACATTTGGATGCAAGATGATTCACCAGCAGTGAGCTACAGATGGTCTGTTATTGAATTACAAAGTAACAATGGGAAGGCAGGGACAATAATTATGGTATTTACCTGCACAGGGGCCAGCAAGCTGTTCAGAACTAGTTGCGTGTGAGGCAGCCTTGCTGTTTTGCACACTAAACGTTATTTTTTTGTTCACTTACTGGTAATTGGGAGGCAAGTGAGAAAAAGAAGCCCTTTTCAGGATGAGTTAGCATAGACTAAGAGCCCATTAAGGGCATTCTCCAAACGTCTACTTCTATACCAAAGATTCCAGACAGTATATAAATAGTTACAGTCAAAGCTAACATTATGATCATAGCTGCATATGTAGCATCTCAGCACACAATGTGAACAATTTCATGCGGAAAAAAATGTGAAACACATGCTTTGCTACAATTTAGCTCAGTATCTAACAGACAAAATACATTTCTGTCCTTTTTATAACTTCTGATACATTCTCATGTAGTGTGCTTTTGTATTTCTAATCTAACTGCAGTATAGATAAGCACTTCACAAACATTCATCATAAGAAAGATGAAACAAGTATGTAGCAGTGTATAGGTGTTACAACAGAAAGTATAATTATTCGTACCCAATTTACAATTGAGTAGGAAAAGAACTATTTTTGACAAAAGATAACATCTAAGCAATTAGTTGGGAAGATGGTCTATCACATGATTTTAAATGTATTTTGTTGATTGTGTCTTATAATTTTAATCCTTTTTATCTCAAAGTTTAGATAGAAATGAATTACACAAACTCGTTTTCTTTTTAGCAGTCTGACTACCTGTTTGAAAAATGTCTGTGGGAGAACAAACTCCCGAAGGCACTTTTCAGGATGTCTTCTATGTTAGAAAACAGCAGAAAGCCTGATCGCTCAGTAGTTTTTTATTGACTGACTGCTTGTGCAGTTGTCTCTCTTGGTGGATAGAATTTTGCCTCAGATCCCCTCGAGTTTGCTCAAGTGGCAGAATTACGCAGTCCCCTTCATTGTTAACAGGTGCACCCAAATATTCTCTCTTTAAATAATTCATTGTGTTTTGAAACTCTTTTTGTAAACAACATCTGACAGTACAAGACTGCTCGTATTCTTTCTATTCTTCGCTTAGAAATGTCACTCAATCACACATTTGATTTCATAGCTTAAGTATGAATTTAATATTAAGCACATGCCCCAAATTCTGCTTTGTGCATAATGCGTTGAGCCAAACAGATGCATATAGTATGTGCCTATGTATTTTGTTTCATTGGAACCACAGTAACTAATATTTTACCCTAGATTAAAGCCTTTTGTTTTACTTCATTTTCTCAAAAATCACAGTTTAAGGCATGAAGACTTGGAGAGGATGATCAATTGGATGGCATGTTAGCTGTGGCTAATGACTTTAAATGGAAGAATCTTTTTAAAATGGTGGAAAATGACTGACATAAAATATAGCATGTTCTTCTCACTTTTTTTTCTTATAGTCATGATTCTTCCCCCAAGCTACTGCAGATGGTTACAGTCTTTTTTCAAACTTTTTTTGTCTTGCATTTCCACAGCATTAGGCTTGATTATTTCTGTTGAATTGCTTTAGGGAATCCAACATCAACACTCATTTGCAACATCCAAGTAAGATGATGCAGTATGATAGCTTGCTCTCAAAAGAAGGTCATTATTTTTTCTTTAACCCTTCATGTAGGAATTCTATAGCCAGACCTATTATCAGTAATGCTCCTTTTATCAAAACGCTCCTTTATTATCATAAATAGCTCCTTTTAATAAGAGGGAGGCTGCTGTTGGCAAAGGTTTAATACTATAAGCTTTCACGGTGTATTTAGTTTGTATGTCTTTTTCTATATTAACATAATTACATACAGTATTGGATACTGTTTCTATTGTTCATTTAAAGATTAATATAATCTGTCATTTCACATTGTTTCATTTGGTTTGTTTCATAGAATCATTAAAAAAATTGAGCTAGAAGAGACCTATGAGGTCATCTGGTTCATCTCTAGAGTCCATAGGCAGAAGTAGCTCTATTAACTACATTATTATTGCCATTAAGTAAAATGTCACTTTTCAATTCAAACTTTCCCTGCCGCAAATGTTTGATTAGCTCGATCATGACCAATTTGCATGTTCTTTCTCATATGTAACAGTATCAGCAGTACTGCAGTTTTAAGTTACTCTGCCTCAACCGCGTTTCCAACTAGTACAGGGAGCGATAGAGACATTACATCCTGTCTCTTTCTATCTTCCAGTAAATTATTAGGGGGATACAGCATTCATATAAGCATTAATATTTTTAATACTTAGCAAAACCTTAGTTTTTCAATTCTGCTATTTTAATAATAATATAATCATTCTGTAGTCATAATTGTTTATAATAACCATTGTTTGAGTGGCGGTCTGCTCCCAACCCTTCATAAAATCCTAAAAAAAACCCATACCTTAGTGGCCCCCAAATTTTGCAAACTTAGTCAAGGCAAACAAAACAATTCTGAATTTAGC